>CM052547.1:10029743-10245536 GCA_028533065.1 Trachops cirrhosus | reverse complement strand
GATCTCCTATTTTCATTTATGGCGTGATAATGTTGGCTCTTTGCTCTGTACCTACGTAAAATGACTCAGATTTTTTTTCCCTGGTTGTGGGAGAGTAGAATCTGCTGCATCCTACCACGCCGCCATCTTCTCTCTATAATATAAACGAATCTCTTACAGATTATCTCAGAACACAAGTGTGCAGCAGGCTCAACACTTGATATAATATTACTAGTTCAAAATCCACACACGAGGAGATAGAAAAAGGCACTACCTGTGGTGACGATGATGCACTGGGGAGGGCAATGTACAGCCCACGTGACCATCCACAGCCTGATTACTCAATGTGGTCACAAACACACAACAGCTTGGCACCTCCACGAGCTTGTCAGAAACGCAAGTCTCGGTCTACCCCAGTCTTGCTGAATCAAATCTCCATTTTCACAAAATCCCCAGGGCACATGCATGCAGGTGCAGTCTGAGAAGCAGCAGTCTGCAGTTCTCCATTCATGAGCTCAGGAGGGGGCAGCGGCAAGGGCTGCACGGTGGGTGGACCAGCTGGGAGGTCTCGCAGCTCAGCGTTCTACTGTCGCATGTGTGGCCCTTGCAAAAAACCTAACCTTTCTGAGGATCAGCTTCCTCCAGTATAAACTAAGGCTTTGGTTGTAATGAGCTTCTGGCAGAAAGCTTTTTTTTTCCATCTAAATTTGGTAGGCTAGTTTGGGTGAAGAGATTTGAGTGACATGCATATCACACATTTGGTGTGCTCAGTGAATGCTATTAATAAAAACGTGGATCACACATCTTACTCCCTTTTACTCCTCATCTCCAGGAAGAAACTGTATGCACTGCACAGTTCATTGAATGGAGCAGCCGAAGTCTCATTCTCCTTCTGCAAAAATCCTGAGAGTCAGGCCAGTATGGGCTTCACCAGGAATCCCGAGTCAGGTTTCCAAAGCCAGAGTGTTGCCGTTGGAAGTCAGCATGCGACTTTACCGTTTCCTCGTTGCACTGCTCCAGCTCCTCCCTGTCTGAAGCTTCTTTAAGCTGCAGGCCTTCCGCTCCACCTTGACAGTTTTGACGCATTGTGGATCCCAAAGCAAACACTGACTGGGATGGGGGAAAAGTCAACATGTTCTTTGAAAGGTGACTAATCTGGGTGTTGAATGAAATCAGAAGTCAGCAACATACACACTGTGTTAACAATTCTATTACATAATAATTCTGAGAAGAATTCCTGTGTCCAGGTAGTAACTCCATCATGCCAGTTATTCTGGATGAGGAATGGAATCTGTGTTTGGCCAGGACCGAGGAGTATTTGACTCCATCAATCAATAACTATCCTCAAGCTACGATTGACCTCTGATCAGCAAATCTGACAGCAGAGAGAGGTTATGGCAACCGTACTGCTGCTAAAATGCAAACCTGCTGGTTAAACATTTGCTGAAAACCCTGCCAGTGACCTCTGATGAAAGTGAACCTAATTTGTGTTCTTGCAGAGTGTTCTGGGACATCAGGAGGAAAATAACCGGCTGATCCAACACATCCCAGCCCCTGGGGCCAGAGGTTTCTCTGGACTGAAGGGGTCCGCAGCGGGCATGCCTTCCTCAGTTCTTCTCCCCCGCCGGGCCAGGTAGTGGGACCTCCGTCCGGAGATTTTACATAGTGAGTCATGGCTGTTAACCTTTCCGAAGACCCTCGAAATTTTTTTCTTCCCAAGTTTGCTCCCACCTCCACCCAAAGAAAGGGTCCAAGCATTTTTTCTTATTCCTCAATACCTAACATAATGTCTTAGATACCTACTAGTAAATAAACTTCTAAAAATTTAATGAAAAAAAAAAACTGTTTAGAGCAGTTTTAGGTTCACAGCAAAATTGAGAGGAAGGTACAGAGATTTTCCATATACCCCTCCCCACAAACACACAGACTCCGGCATTCGTCAGCGTCCCCCATAAAAGTGGTTCAAAGCCTGTGAACCTGCAGTGACACATGATTGTCACCCGAAGTCCAAGTTCACATGAGGTTCACTCTTGGTGTTGTGCTTTCTGTGGGTTTGGACAAGTTTATAACGACTTATCATGAATCCACTTTTATATTACCCTACAGAGCAGTTGTGCTGCCCTAAAACCCCCTGTGCTCTCCCTGTTCACCCCTCCCTCCCCACAAAACCCTGGTAAGCACTGATCTTTGTCCTGCCTCCACGGTCTCACCTTTTCCAGAGTGTCATGTGTTCGGAGCCTCACGGTATGTAGCCTTTTCAGATTGGCTTCTTTCACCTAGTACTATGCAGGTAAGGCTCCTCCAGGTTTTTTCGAAGCTTCATAGCTCGTTTCTTTTTAGTGCTGCATAATATTCCATTGAACGTACCCCATTTTATCCATTCACCTACTGAAGGGACATCTTGGTTACTTCCAAATTTTGGCAAATAGGAATAAAACTGCTGTAAACATCTGTGTGCAAATAAATATTTTAAAAGTGAAGGAATTGCTGTTTCCACTGTGCTTCATCTATACTTTATATGACCATCTATTTGAAATGGACCACGTTGAATTATGAGACTTATTGTGTCTATTTCCCTTTCAGAGATGTATCTTTTAGAAGAAAGAGTCTGTGTCTTGCTTTGGCTTTGGAGCCAAACAATGCTCTCCATTTTATCCATCACTTGGTACAGATCCCAATAGCTGTAGGTTCAGCTTATCCTTTTGTCGTTGCTGGTGAAGTGGGATGACAGATGGGAACTGATAACCCTACTTACAAATATCTTAGTGATGGATTTAATAAGCTTTTCTTTAAAAACGTAAATACAATGAAACTTCAACTATAAGAAGAAGAGTCAGGATTTCCCCCTAAATGGGAAATTAGGAGGTTAAGCACTTTCAGCTACGTAGTAAGAGGGGAATTGGACTCCAAAATTTAAAGTGATTCTGTGGAAGCCTTGATTAATATTTTCTGTGTTCACAGAAAGAAAACAAGCAGCTGAGACATTTGAAATAAGAAAACACCAATGATGCATTACACATCTTTAATTAGTACTAATGGGTGCTGTGTAATTAATTCAATTTACCATCCCTTTTTCAGTTGAAACATCTCTCTTCCCTGCAGTTCCCAGAAGATGCTATAAATTTCTCCTGATTTGCTGTAAATGAGATGTTTTTCTTCCCCGACACGCAAAGGCTTTCTGTCTTTCTGATCTTATCAGATGCCCGCCCCAGATTTTTACCAGGAGGGATGGCTCCCAGGATTTGGATACTTGGGGCGGTGCTGGTTCCCTCCAGTTGGCCTAGCTCAGCAGGTGTTTCTCCAACTGCTTCTCCAAGGCCCAGGACTGTGCAGGCTTAACGCCGTTCCTGCCGACTTACAGTCCAGCTGCCGAGGGACCTACTCCTTACCCGGATCTCAGCTGCCCTCTCCTAATAGAGAGCAGGGCGCACTTCCACTTCCTGCTTTCCTTTCCTTCGGTATGATTAGCACCACATTAATGTCTTCATTTTCTACCACCGATTCCCGCTGTGAGGATTATAAACTATCTTGACCCCAATAGTCTCTCTTTCATCATCTTTCTGGTTGAGCCATTAACCACCATCTCTCATTCACCAAAACACATGAAATACGATCTGTGAGCTGATGAAATACCAAATTGCTCTTTTAGCAGGAATTTCAGATAACACACAGGGTCGGGGACATTGATGATCTTTCGGATATCGTAGTTAGATAAAACAGCTTACAAGCTTCAGGGTGCAAAGCAAGGCCCATATTGCCTTACATACTCCACCGAGATGCCAAAGAAGATGAAATTCCCTTTTCTGCTCCAAAGTGTGTACAGGTGGGATGAGAAGAGACAGCAAACAGCTGTGGAAGAGGACAATCACAGAACTCCACATAAGGCAGAGTCTGATTAAGGACAGAAATGGGCTTTAATCAATTTCACATGAAACGAATAATATGGCGGTGCGCTAATTATTTCTTAATAATGTGACCTTTGGCTGTATAAGGAGAAGAAAAGTCTGGAAATCTGACCTTTGCAGAAGTGATGGGAAAACTGATCTGATACCACTTTTCTTTGAGAAAGCCATTTTCTCCGAGAGAAAAGCCAGAAACCCACTACGCCACAGCCGCGCTGTGACTAGCCAGACAGTGTCCCTGTGGGAGTCAGAAAAGTGCTCCCCCTTCCTCAGGCAGTTGCAATCCCTCCCCAGGCACACGTCCTGGTGAACAAAACAGAAGCTTCCTTTCAGCCCCTTGGCCCCCATAGCCAGGGGATTTTGAGCAATGAATAAGCATCACGTTTCCTAACAACCTTACTCAATGCTCTACTTAAACTTCGTCAGTGGTATTGCTCTCAAGATGAGATCAAGCCTCCATATTGTGGCCCCAATCTTGCTCACCACACCCGAAACTCTGTGAGACCTTTTACTTCTCTCTTCTGTATCTTTTAATTTCCCCATTCTATTTCCCATCTCTCTCTGTGCTAATTTCTGCCTAATTTCTCCAGATTTGTCTTCCAGTTCACTAATTCTCTCTTTAGACATGCCTAATGTAATGATTAAAAGTCCATTGAGTTTTTATTACGATCATTGAATTTTTATTTACATAAGTTTTAGTTTTAAAATCTGCTATGTTAATTGTTCCCACCACCAGAAGAAATTATAAAATCTATGCGATATGGTAGCTAGTGTTAGATAGCACAACAATGGCAATCATATTGTAACATAAATGCATTAAATCAATGTGTTGTGCTCCTTAAACCTACACAATGTTATATGTCAATTTTGTCTCAATTTTTAAAAAATCTGTTATGTCAATTTTTGGTGGTGTTTTCTGTTCCTTGACAATATACTTAAGCTCGTCTATTTTGTTTTGATGTAGTAAGTTTGGTACTTTTAAAAATAACTTCTTTTGGGTAATTTTAACATCTGAAATTTTATAGGCCTGTTCTCCCCTCTGTTTTCAGTGTTGGTTCTTGCTCATGGTATCTGGTTTACTTGAATATACAATTCATTCATTCATTTATTACCATGAGTTATGCATTTTCCTTAGGCATTTATTTAAAGGGATGATTTGCTGCCTAGGATGGAAGTATGGTACTCTGAGATTTACATTTGCTCCTGTCAGGTTCCTGAAGATGTTAACAGCCTAGGAAAATATTAAGGTAAAGTCATAGCTTGACCTTTACTGGTCTATCCAGATAGTGAGAATTGGGGCCACAAATCCATGGGAAGACTTGTTTTCTGTTACAGCGTCTCTGGCCAGAGCTTTAATTCCTCCAGATATGCTGTGGTCCAAGAAGAATTTCCCTGGGGATGAGGGTGGGAGGACTAGGTTATTTCTGGTTCATTATTAGACATTAAGGGTACAGCCCTTGTGGGTCCCAAGGTTATGCGTGGAAAGTCTTCTACTAGACTTCTGGGCTTTGTCTTTTGTGGCTCTTTATCCAAGAGGCCTTAACAACTGAAGTTCAAGTTCAGAAAACATCCTCAGTGAAAGAGCATCCTCAGGGTTCTGCTTATTTATCTGGGTTTCTGCCTTTATTTAGATTTTAGCCTGTTAGTTCTTCATCATCCTGTCAACTGTTAAATGTTTTCAAGAAGTTTTTCAAATATATACATTTATTTAGGCTATTTTTAGGTGTTTTCTCTGGGAAAGTCAGTCAGAACTTCTCGTTAGCCTTAGCAGTAGCAATGCAAGTCTCGTCTTCGTGCACAGCCTTGGGTAGGCTATTTGAGCTATCTGTGCTCAGTTTGCTCCTCTGCAAATGGAGACAACTGTAGTACCTAGCTCAAAAACTGCAGTGGAACATACATAAAATAGCAAACATATGAGGTCTGTCCAGAAAATGTCCAGCCACTGTTAGTGTAATGAGAACGGTTTGTACGACATCGGTGTAACCTGGCAGCCAAGGAGAGTGAACTGGAATGCACATGTGTGAACAGTGATGGCTTCACTGTACTAGTCAGTGGGGAATGTAGACATCATTGAGTGTACTGAGTGGCTGTTGCATTCAAAATGACTGAGTAGAGCAACGAATCTGTCAAATTTTGCTAGGCTTGAACATTCCTCCATGGAAACTATTCTGATGATTCAGAAGGCTGCAGCTATGGGCACCTGGTGATTGGCAGTTTCATCACCACAACGTGCCCTCTCATGCATCACATTTTGTGCAGAGTTTTTTTGTGAAACATCAAATCACCCAGGTGACTCAGCTCCTCTATAGCCCAGATTTGATGCCCTGCAACTTCTGCCTTTTCCCAAAATTAAAATCACCTTTGAAAGGGAAGAGATTTCAGACCAATGAGGTTCAGGAAAATATGACGGGGCAGCTGATGGCGATTAGAAGAACTGTGTGAGGTCCCAAGGTGCCCACTTTGAAGGGTGCTGAGGTGTCATTGTCCTATGTACAATGTTCTTTGTATCTTGTATCTTCTTCAATAAATGCACTGCTTTTCATATTACATGGCTGGGTACCTTCTGGACAGACCTCGCATACGTAGTGCTTAGAACAATGCCTGGCCCTTGGTGAACGCTCAGTACAATGTCCACCCAGCTCTCCCAACCTTTAATAAGCCCCACCCCCATGCCCGCTCCTCTCACTTCTCACTCTACATACCTTCTTGGCTGTTTGTCCCAGTTGAATTTAAGTAATGATTTCTGCATCTACTATGTAGCATCTGCCTCCCGGTTAGATGAATTTCTAGGAATCAAAGTCCATGTCTGTTTCACTCAACAGCCCTAGGTTCTAGCACATTATGACATGACATGTATTGGGCACTTGCCAAACATTTGTGGAATGATGGGTACGTATTTCTACATTTTTAAGAGAGCACAGACACAATGTGGACTCTCTAGGTGGAGAGGACTTAATGGATAATTCCTGTCTCTGATTAAGCACATAAGCTCTGGAATCGAGTCAGGTGTGAAGATATTCACCTTTTGTGTCTTTTACTTTTCTGTGAAATGGGAATAACAATAGTGCCTACCTCGCAGGTTACATAAAACACTTAGTAGGAGCCCAGCACATGGTAAGAACCCAGTACATGCTAGCTACGATAATTTCTGCTGTCCTTCATTTTTTTTTTTTTTTGGCAGGGGAGGGGTATCACTCATGAAAACGGTTCACTTTCAGAAAGCCTAAGCTATAGAAATAGGGGCCCAGGACCATCCGGAAGGGTAGAGTGTGCTGATGTTTTAGCCTTTCTTGTTTCTGAAAATGTGTGTGACACAGTGTTTTGATGAAAAGCAGAAAAGGGCTTCTCGCTGCGCCTGCGCTGTTATTCTTCTCACTCTCGGGGGTGTGACTTTAGCACTTAACTAGAGAAAACGTACACACATTTGTAGAAAGAGCTCGGGGCTCCGCATACCCCATACGCACTCACCACTTGATTTACATTTAGTGAAACGGAGTATAAATGTTTATGAAAGTCACCAGAGCGAAGAACCAGCGTGTCCTGGGGAACCGCGGGAGGGGGTCCATAGCTTAGGTTAGGAGTAGGTGCCCCCCGGGCCCGTGGGGAAATGAAACGCAAACCCCCTAGGTGCAGGCTGGAAACTGATGGTTCATGTGCCAGCCTTCAGACAGATCTTATAAACTGCGGGGGCTCGGCTTTCGTCGATTTTGATCTGTGCGAACCTTATCCATCACGGCTTTAAACGTTGCCATCACTATACTCGTGTATTTCCACTGCCCGGTGAGGTTTACCTGTCCCAGTGTCTGCTTCTGGGATGTGATGGAAGTGAGCTTGGTCCTCAGGTGTATCTCACGCCAGCTTTTCTTCTCTCACAGTCTAAAGAAAAAAGGAGAAATAATGTCATAAAATGGGTAATATCCTCCTACTTTGAGGCAGCAGTGCGGTGGCTATTTGAGTTGAAATAAGCTGTAACAAAGCCAAAGAAAATTGATGAAAACATGTTTTGTTCCTGCTGGAATAATGCCCCTTTCTCCGAGCTGTGTCAGCCGCCTGAGGCCGAGATCCTAGCTGCCACTGCCGTCACTCCCCGCCCCAAGGGAAGGCGCAGCACCCCTGTGGTTATTTGCATAACTTCTTTACAAATTTCAGTTCAAGCAGAAGTGTGGTCATATCCAAACTGAATGACAAGGACCTGTCCTTAAAATTAAAGCAGCAGTGCTTCTCGCCTTGGCACCACATCAGAATCACCCAGGGCGGTTTTAAATGTTTCAGTGCCCAGGCCCCACCAACGATGGAATTAATTCCAAGTCCTGGAGGTTGGGCCTCGAGGTTGGTACTTTTTAAGTCTCCCTAGGCTGTCGTAACTGGCTGCCAGGGCTGAGAACTGCTGAGCTAGTCTCCATTCATCGTGCAGTAAATCCTAATAACACTTACGCCTGACAAGTATTTTCCCAGCTGGTGGAAGGAGAGATGTTATTATCCCCAATTTACAGAGGGGGAAACCAAGGTCCGAATTATGCAAAGGTTTCTTCAAGGTTTAGCTTAACCACTGCTCAAGTACCAGAAAGCAATAAATGCCTTTCAGGAGAACGTGCCTCCTTCATTTTTCCTTGGCCTTAAACAAAGGACCCTTGAATCGTAAATTTTCAGAAGAGGGGCAGACTTCATTTGAAATGAGGAAACTGGAAATCAGAGGAGGAGCGCTTATCTCGTGCATCTTTATGTTCCCTGCACTCCCTAGTACCACGCACTGAACAAACATTTGATAAATTAGTCGAAACGAGGTGGCTAAGGTCACACAGCCCCACGCCTGGCCGCCGGACACTGGGCGAGCTTTTCCTGCTTCCCCAGCTGAAGGCCGCACGTGCCCGACTCCAGGGACCACACCTCCTGCATTGCGTGGGTGAGACCAGGTTTTAAATGCTTTCTCTCCTTCTACCCAAAGTACACTTGTTTTATTTTCAAGCACGTAATGATGTTTTTTTATTTCAAAAATGTAGTAGCTATTTACGGAACAGAAACATTCGTTACTAAGATGTGGTTCCCCATCAGCTTCCGTAATGTTACTTTTTGGAAGTGTGGGAAAAATACCTGAGGGCCTCTCTCAGGGACGGGGTTGTTGGACTTCTCTCCAGCTTTCCACGCTTTACTCCTTTCTCCCCGCCCTGTTGGTGGGCAACGCCCCCCATTCACACACTTTTCTGGGCTCTGGCATGGTCTCAGGCACACCTGTTGTTGCGCCCAGCGTATCCCCCAGGACGGGCAAGTCTGAGGGTGGTGGGAGACCCACCGGGCCCGAGCTTTGTGACTGCACTAACCTGGGGGTCTCTGGTCCTCGGGCTGTGCAGAGGTGGAGACTTCGAGGCGAGGTGCTGCCTGGGGTTTGGGAATGCAACCGGGGCAGCTGGAACATTCTGTTGTTGGTACTGAGTACAGGACCTTAGGTGAGGCAGCCGCACGGGGTGATGATACCACAACCAATTAGAGAAGAACCTAAAGGAAAGTGAGTCATGTCCCAAGTTGACAAACCCAGTCTTGGAGAGCTGGAGACTGCTCGACACTAAGATGCCGTTCGTGGGGCTGTGTAGTGTGTCCCTCGTTCTCCACCACAAAATTCCTGAGGGCAGGCATGGGAATAGAAGGGACAGAAGCTCAGTGAGTCATAGGGGAAGTGGGCGTCTCTGGACGTAGTCCCTCTACTGTACAGACCTGGAGACAGAAACCGGCATGGCGCAGACCACGTAGAGGTGGTACTGGGTCAGACTTGCCTAGGTTCTCTCCCTGACTATGTGACCTTGAACTAGCTCCTTAATTTCCTTGTGTCTCAGTTTCCTTTTCTGTGAAATACTACCTACTATGTACGATTGTTGTTGTTACTATTACTTTATTTAAAAACCACTCATTAAATTCCCTAGGCACAGATTTTTCAATTTGGTACTGAGATAAATAAAAGAGATGTATGAAACAAGACAAAGTAAACTCCTTTTCTATGCATCGTGTTATCTGGAAGTCCATAAGAGCATGGGAAGAGAATTGATATTAGTTATGACTCCTGAGAGTACCTTTGGATTGTTGCAATAAAGGGCAGTGCTATATTTTGTATAGTTTACAACTTGTTACAGTCTTACTGAATTCTCACTTTTGGAAAGTGAATAATCCAAGTATGTTCCACGATGTCTTTCTGCTTATTTGAATATTTAACTAATTTGAAAGTCAAATTTAGGAACTGTGCTGAGGATTTCATAGTCTCAAACATGGCCGAATTTCTAACTCAGCTTAAAACTCGCAGCAGGGACCCCGGTCATCTCCAAGGGAGGTCAGGAGACTTGTGTGCTGTGATGCTGTGACCGACTGTGTGTGTCTGTGCATGTTCCTTAAACCAGGACTCAGGAGATACTAATAAAATTACTTCAGAATCACTTTAGAGCCACCAAAATAAAAACTATTTACAAATGAGAGCTACAGTCCATAAATTGTAGGCACAGTGGGTCAAAGTACATTTGATTTTATTTATGTGTATTATAAAACTGATAATGACATTATAAAATTTTATAATAGTTTCTATTTTACTATTTCAAAATGCACTTTACAATCATGAGCTAATTAATCTTAAAACTACCCCAACATGGCATTACTAATATTATAATTGCTATTTCCTGCTGGGGGAATGGAAGATGGAGTATGAGTAAACTGTATATTTAATTGGGAACCAGGAATCATGTATATTAATCTTCAATTATAACTAATCACTGGAACATTATTTAGATAAAAAACTCTTAAATAGCCTTTTTGACCAATTATTTATTTTAGAACATTCTGGCCATAAAAAAAGAATGCTAGCATTTTCTTGTCTTAATAAAAAACTGTTGTCATGGAAATATTTCAGTTCCCTGTGTCCTCCAATTGCCTGCATCTGAACAGGTCATAAACAGGCAGAGGTCCAGCAAAGTCTTTTACGGTGGAAGCGAGGCTGGTAACAGGCCCATTCCAAGGCTTTCCAAGGTCCATTTCCAGGACAGCAGCGAACACAAGCACTCTCTCAGCCTCCGCCGTGTGCTCTCACCCTGGCTTCTCATCCTAAATGACTTAGACCACTCCCTGCTCCTAGACCCGATACATTACATCTGTTACTGTTTCCCATGCAGAAGTCTTATTTTATTTTGGTCGAGTAATGAAAATGAAGTTCTGTTTCCTAGAAATGCCGCAGCATCTCTCAGAGACTACTTCCCCCCAACAACAGGAATCGGTGCTGTTTTCCAGGTAGTTCAGGGAGCTGCGTGCCTTTCAATCAAGTGGTTTCATTAACTGATGCAGTCATTCATTTCATTTTGGCTGGGGTCTGCTGGTGTTTGATTGTATATTCACAACAAAAATGTTCTCCCCATTTATCTCGATATAGAAGCTGTGCATCACGTTCCACAAATTTGTTTAAACACAGTACAGCCAGAGCAATGATAAGATTCAGCTCAGAGCAGGAACGCCTTATATCCTGAATGAAGGAAAAGAGGGAGATGGAGGGTGTTGTCTGAATCCGTCCGTGCCTGGATCTGCGCTTCAGAAACACGTCATTCCATTTTGTTCGGATATGGTGTTCCTCTCGGCTCTTGAGCTCTATTGCCATGAATCTTTGTGCAAAACTGGAGAAAACAAGAAATGAATTTTGTTTTGAGATTTTTACAACCATCATAGAACTGGATGCTGTTCAGTGGGGTAAGCAAAACTGGCTGTTGAGGCCATGAATCTAGGACATAATGAGGCTGCTACTTACATCATCATAGACCTTGTACAGGAAGGAAAGATTTATTTACCTGCAGGCACACACGTACATGGGTTTACACACAGCCAGCTTAGAGGGTCTGGAGCAAAATATGGGCAGGTTGTGTTTATTCTTTAAGAGAAGGACAGGGATGATTTGTCTAAACTTGCAGCATTCATAACTTACATGGTAAATCTTTCATTTAATGAGCTTTACAATGCTGGAGTTGAAGGTCAAGAACAAATAGGTCATTATCATGCTAGGTCACATTGGTAAGAGTGGCATGTGGGGGCCATGTTGTGGGACATTGTCGTTGCCCTCATCATGTAAACCTCAAAAGTGTAAGTGGCCAAGTGAGGCCCCCAACAGGTGGTGGCACTCAGTAAGTGTTAGCTGTGATACATGATACAAGACCTCTCTAAATCAGTTGTCCACTGACTTAGGTAAACCGTATCTTGAGTTTACTTCCATTCTAAGGCTGTATCACTTCTGGGCTTAAGTTTCATATGCTTACCGCCCATCGTATAAGGTCTAAAATGACCTCTTTAAAGCTTCAGAGGGTGTTCTGGAATTCCATGAACAGACTGAGCTTGTCCCTCATGTGTGCCCATGATTTGATAGATTTTCTTCATTTTAACCTGATCCTTCATGTTTCCAGGCTAGATGGAGACTCACTATTTTCAAGGGTTAGTCTCACATGGACACGCAACTATGTCAAGCTTTTACACAAAGTCGTTATCACACTGGGGGGATGTGGTTGGACGTGTACGACAATAATCACATCCTCAAGTCAACTGAGTATTCAGAATTTATAAAAACAGTTCAGAAATACCATCTAATTTATTCACAAAGCCCGGTTAGGGGACAGGAAAGGGTAGGCTTATATCTATTGCAGTAGTTGCTTCAAGTCTTTTACTTCACTTCCCCTTCCGTTTCCCAGCACACCCACCCTTCATAGATTCCCTTACAGCTCCTAGACCCAGCTTTTGCACTCAGACTTCCACGTCTCTGCTCACACTACTTGTTCTGTCTGGAGTTTATTTTGGGAGTGGGTAAGTGGGAGGGAGGTGATAGGTTCAACTTAGGACACACTGAATTTGAGACAACCAGGGGTGGTTATGTGGTCAGTTGGTTACATACACACTCTGAGGTTTAGAGCTCAGAAGAGAGGCCTGGGACAGAGACGTATATTTCAGAGCCTTTGGGAGAGAGACAGTAATTAAAAGCAGAGAAGAAAAGAGACAAAACAAAGGGCAAGATGAAAAAGACCCAGCAGTGAGGCCCTGGGGAGCTCGCTAGACAGATGAGAAAGAGCTCATGATGGAAACGGAAGGGGAGAAGTCAGAAAGGTGGAAGGGAACAAGGTGACTGTGGTTTTGGTGAGCCCAGGACACAGGACAGAACATTTCCAGGGACAGAAAGAGACCTCTGTGGGGAATGCCATCAAGAGAACAGATCCGGTCTAAAAGGCATCCACTGGCTTACGGGGCAAGAAGGCCCCTGTTGATGTTGATGGAAGACATTTCGGTGGGCGTGGTGAGGGTGAGAACTGGCCGGGAGGAGTGAGGAAATGAACGTGTGAGCAAGTGCAGACATTCAACGTGAAGGGAAGTATCAAGATAAGGAGATAATTGGGAGGATGTGTGAAGTCCAGAGCAGGCTTGTTCTTTATTATTATTATTACTATTATTATTTATTATTTTAAGGTTGGGAGGGAATTTAAATGCCGATGGAAAGGACCCTGTGGGCAAAAGAGGGGATTACTGGGAGGAAATGGGGCCCAGGGTCCCTTGGGATGAAGGATGTATAACCGGAGAATGGCCAAGGAAGGTGGGGCAGGACCAGGACGTGGATGAGATGTGTCTCGGTGTGCTGGTGGTGGGAGGCCTCTTTGATGGCGTCTGTTTTCTCCTAGAACCAGGATGCAAAGCCATTCACGGAGTGAGGGAGCAGAAGGGATGTCAGCAATACGAGAGCACAGTTGAGGTCGGCAACTGAATCCACAGGGACTGGAAACTCCTGCACTTCTTTATTTTCTCTGATGAATGTTCAGGCCCAGATTCAGGCTAGGATAAAGCCGAAGCGGCAGGGACCAGAGAGAGATATAGTTTGAGAGTAATTGCAAGAGAGGGACTGAAATGAGAGACTGAAATTTAAGCTAAACCTGGAGCATGGTGATATTAAGATCAAGAAGTCTTGGAATTAGAAGGGAGTGGAGAGGATAATGGTCTTCATGATGTCAAAGAACATGGTATGAGACTTTAAACTGGGGTATGGACTCTGTGATCAGAGAGGGTTGGTGTTTAAATACTGATTTTTGAGGTGGAGCAGTTTGGAGATTTGACAAGGTCTGGGATGTAGCGAAGAAGAGGAAAAGGCCATTGGAAAGGAGGAAGCTGAGCACCAGGGAACCCAGGAGGATGGATGGGAGGGGGTTGCATATGTGCGTTTTAGTCCAGGAGTTGAGGAGTTCAGGCACCAGTCTTCACTCAGCGTAGGCATGTGGAGGGAGGGAGGAGCTGCGGATGGCAGTAACAAGGCAAGGGGAGTCCTGGTCAGGTAGCTCAGTTGGTTAGAATGTTGTCTTGATATGCCAAGGTTGCAGGTTCAAGGCCCAGTCAGGGCACATACAGGAATTACCCAATGAACACATCAATAAGTGGTCAACAAATAGATTCTCTCTCTCTTTCTCTTTCTCTTCCTCCCTTCCTCTTTGTCTAAGATCAATACGTAAAAATTTAAAAAAGAAGAGAAGGGGAACAATGACACAGACCCCAAAGAGGTGTTTTACAGCATTAAACTTAAACTTCCATGCTAAATGAAAAAATGTAGTGGAATCTATTTTTAACATGCTGTGGTTTTAACATGGGGTGGTCATTGCTATAAGACATTTCTGATTCTTTATAAAGACAGTGAGTTTACATGATTATGAGCAATTTCTGTTATTATAAAAGCATAGGAGTGTTGTTTGTTTTATGTTCATTGAAGTGGAGGCTTCTCCGAGCAGATCCTGGGGACCATGCCAAGTGAGTGGCCATTAGCTCACAGGGCTTGCTGGAATTATCTGTCACAAGGTAACAAGGCCATTTCCCCCGGCTCAGCTCCAACCACGGGAAGCAGAAGATTTCTTAAGCCACGGTGCAAAGATGTTTGGCTTTAGGAGAACAAAGAAGAGAGGAGAAATTGTTTTTTTTTGTAAAAATTTGTAAGAGTAAGAATGGCCTTTGAAATCTCCCTGATGAAATAGGTGGGGAGATTCAGGTCACTGGGGCCTCTGAGCCATCACGGCCTTTGGATGCCCGGAAATCTTGCTTTCACATGGATGCTTTGCCCGTCTCTGCAAACGCTCAGACTGGGCAGGCAGCCTGGGTGTGCATGGCTCATGGAAGCTCTCTGCTTGCCCCAAAGTGCTTCTGAGGTCATTATTCTCTTTCCAATAAGCAACACACACCCTTTCCTCTCAGATCTCCAGTAAGGCCGGCCCCAGAGAATTCCAGAGGCATCCAGACGGCGGCCTGGAAACAAAGGAAGAGTTCTCTGGGTGTGGAACAAATCACCAAAAGCTGACCTGGTGTTTTCATTTCATCGTTACAGCTCAGAATTCACTCTCTAAACTCATGCTTTGTTTCCAGGTAACAGGCTGCAGATTCACTGAACAGTCTAGTAGGTGAAGTAGACAAACCAGAAGCAAATTACAGCACAATTCCAACATTAATTCAATAAATTGCTATGAGTTCTTGGATACGAAGTTTTAAGAGATGCTTATAGTGGCTTCCATCTGACATCTCCAGAGAAGGCAGCTCACAGTGCCTTCCATCTCATGGGTTTCATGGAATTTTGAAATCTGGACAAACTTTGAGATCATCTCTTCCCATCATCTTATTCTTAGAGGTCTGAGCCTATCCAGGGCATCTTTTGTCCTTATGCGTTTAGTGGCACATTTCATGTAGGGACCTTCACCACCTTCATGCCATGTGGTCCTGGTGGGGCTGTCCACTACCCCACTCTGTCCTCTCTTCCTCCTTGCTCAGGCTTAGACCTGTGAGCCAGGCTGGGCCTTTCTTGGTTTGTCAGAATAGTTTGGGCTGTAAGCAGTTGTCTCATTTATGGTATGGAAAGTGTCACTGGACAGATTTTACAACACAAGCCCAGGTGATTTTGAGAGTGTGTTTATTAAAGCTGGGGACAGCGAAACGAAGGAAGGCCTTAGGGGAGAAGAGGCCAGGTCATAGCACCAGGACCGAGCCTAGGCAGAGCTGCCTTGTCCCTTTAGGAAGAAAGTCACTGGGACAGAAGAAGTGAGACAGCTGGGCTGTGTGCACTAAGGAAACAAGTTACAGAGGCCAAAGGAGGCCCTTGGAGACAGGGTTAGGGGGTTATCCCAGGATGAGCTGCTGCTGCCCACTGCTCCCCTGGTTGCAAGTCTCCTGGGAACCTTTAGATCAGGGGTGTCCAACGCATTTTCACCAGAGGCCACATCAGCCTTGAGGTTGCCTTCAAGGGGCCGAATGTAATTTTAGGACTGTATACATGTAACTACTCCTTAACTAGGGACAAGGAGCTTGGCGCTGCTGCTGGGGAGAAACAAGGTGCCAGGCCAGATAAAACAAGGTGGAGGGCTGGATTTGGCCCGCAGGCCTTGTGTTTGCTACCTGTGCTTTAGAACTTACGAGAAAGATACACACCTGAGGAAAGGGGTTGGGGAAGGCACCAGGAAGGACATGCACTGGGTCCTTTGTCTTAAGGGTTTTTATCTGTTTTCTAAAGGTGAGAATTTTAGGGGAGGCCTCAGGGGAGGAGCACAATAGAATATTTATCAGCTTTCCAGGTGTGTCCTTTAATATACTGATTCATCAAAATAAGCATATAAGGTCAGGGTCATTCTCTGGTCAGTTTCCCCTTCAAAGAATGTCACCAAAGAGGAACTGGGACCAAGGTGGGTCTTCCATAGCATGGTCTGGAATGTGTAAAGCATTTGTTTCTAATTGTTTTTAGTTAGGGAAGGTAAGACCTTGCAATTCAATAGCCTCATTTAGCTATCTGTCTCTTGTTTCCCCATTCCACCTGCCAAGGAATTTTCCTAATGTTTTACTATCCTGCCTCAAAAGGACCAGATTGCAGAATAAAGCCAAGCCCAGATAAGCAAAGCCAAGAGACAGAGCCCAGATGATATTATCTGTACTTTTGGACTCAGGCGTGTTTTTCTGTTTGCATATAAATGGTAGCCCAGGATAATCATGGTTCTGCAATTTTTCAATTTTAGTTGAACAATATATCCTTGAGATTACTCCACATTGAGTGTCCTCAATTTTACAACTACCTAGTACTTCATGGTGTGGATTTGTTAATAATTGATTTAACCCCTTCTCTATTGATAGACATCTGAGGTCATTTCCAATCTTTTGATATTTATAACGCATGTTACTTCATCTTTTGCCAATGCTGTTGTTTTAGAAGTGGAATTACTGGATTACTGTACCAGTGTAATTTTTGCTAGACGTGGACAACTTCTTTTCCATAGGCATCGTTTTGCACTCTCCCCAGCAAGATGTGAAAGTCTTGTTTCTCCACAATCTTGCCAACAAAATAGGATGTCAAATCGTGGGCATTTTTCCTTCCTGTGTTTGCGTCTTGTTCTCTCAAGTCTCGCCCTCCTTGGAAAAGCAGAGCAGCTGCTAACCCTCACCCACAGCATCAACTAGATTAGCCTGTGGGGCATTCACTGGGTTACAGTCTCGGTCTCGAGATGCAGGTGAGCAGAATCGGTAGTAGGTGGAGACGCCTTTTTGGGGGCTCAAATAATGACACGACCGGTGAGACTGAAAGGGTAGCTCCTAACAAGGGGTGGTTGTGGAGGTGGGGGGAGGGGCGGCAGTGATCACAGTGGGGGTTCCATCTGACGGTGAGAGATGTACAAATCATAGAGAAAAACAGAGATGTCTGTTCCCTGCTACGACTGTGAGTTTGTTTGGTTTACTCCAAGTGCTTAACTCATAAAATGTGAAGCCACTAGTAATTAAGGAGGATTTCCAGGATGTGAAACCATTGTTCCCTTTTCCAACCTTTTGGGAACCAGATCTTTTGGAAACTAAATAAATGTAGAGATTTTTGGGGTCACTTAGATGATTTTTATTTTTAAGTGATCGATGAACTTGTCAAAATCATCCGTTAAAGCAGATGTTTTAACTTCTATCATAGAGTTGAAGGACATACTTGTTTTGCTTTTGGCAAACGAAAATGTAATGGGAGGAGGAAAAAAACAATTATTCCCCTTTCTACCAAAAAACTGGACTCAAACAATCAAGTATTTGTGACATCCACAGAAGTATAGACTGACATTTGTCAGCCTACTACTTGTGGTTGGCTGAACAATGGCCTGCAAAATACCCAGGTCCCAATCCCTGGAACCTGTGAACGTTACCTTAAACAGCAAGAAGTTCTTGCAGGTGGATAAATTAAGGCTGTTGAGATGGGGAGATTATCCTGGATTATCTGGGTGGGTCTTAAATGTAATCACAAGGGTCTTTGTAAGAGGGAGGCAGGGGGAGATTTTACTGCAGCTGGAAAGAGAGAAGGTGATCTGAGACTTCAACAAAGAGAGGGGCAGTTTTGAAGGTGGAGGGAGAGGTCCTGAGCTGAGGAATGCAAGGAATGCGGCTTGGGTGCTGGAAGGCCAGGAGTCCTCTCTCCCCTGCAGCCTGGGGCGCGGCCCGGAGGGAGGGAGACACCTGGATTCAGCCTCGTGATGCTGACTTCAGACTTCTGGCCTCCGGAACTGTAAGGGAAGACATTCCTGTTGCTTCCTAGTGTGTGCTGATTTGTTAGTGTCTGTGGGAAGCTAATTAACACACTTGTCAATTTCAGGGAAATAAGAATTTGGTATTTGATTTTTAAGTTGACTAAATGAGTTAATGGGAATTAATAAGAATGTAAAGGCATTATTTAAAAAACACAACAGCCTCTTTTAGGGGGAAAAAAAACAAGAAAAAAATCCAACTGCATTTAATTTCAAGTGCTTCCTTTGTAAATAAGGTCCGCAGAGCTCCCTCTGCTATCGAGTGGTGGTCCAGCTACTTGGGCCTCCCTGTTAAAAACTATCGTGACTTCCAAATGTACTACTAGGCCTGCAGTAAGTAATGGAAACCAACCCCCATAGGTCCCATGCAGTGGTCAGCCGTGGCTGTGAAGTGCAGCCCAAATCTCAAAACCTCAGTGGCTGTAACAATGAGCATTTATCTCTCGTTCACACGGCATATTGGCAACTGTGAGTCAGGTGTCCGTGCTAGCGGTTGTAGGTCAAGTTCAGCTGTTTCTTGTTATGTCATTATGGGATCTGGGGTGTAATGTACTCTTAGTGGAAAGCAGGAGCACAAAAGAGGGGGCGAAGACTTGCGAAGCCTCTCAGGATCTCCGTTTTGAACTGGCCATGCTGCCGCTTCTGCTTGTACGACATTGGACAAAGTCACACCACGTCATTAGGGCAGGAACATTCATTCCTCCTGGAGGTGAGGAAGTGAGTATTGGCTGCATAATAAGACAGTGGAACGTACCCCTCCACACCCCTCTGGTTTCAGCTTTTTCAGGACCAGAAACCAGAACAATGCAGTAAGCAGCAAGTAAATGCTGTGTCAGCACTAAAATTGAGGGGAGACTAATTTTGGGGCTAGTGGTGAACTTGAGACTTCTGTATCAAAGAGAGGAAAGAATGAAGAGAGGGAGTATATAAAATCGAGACATTTTAACTGAGCTGCTAAAATTATATGAAAGTTATATTGAAGCGTGAGGAAAGGCTCTATTCTTGTTCTAACTGGCCTGGAAATTAACTTTTTGAGGTTTGCAGTCCTGTGTCAATGCCTGGATATACATCTGGATGTCCACCAGAGCTCCAGATGACCCTCTGGTCACACCCCTGCCCCCACTCTCCCAACCCAGACCACATGCCATTCACCGCCTAGACTGCTGATAGCTGACGGATAACTATCTTAGACCAATCCCAGGGCTAAGAATGCAGGACTAAAACTTCTTAGAAATGTACTTTGTGTACTATAAGAACTCTTAACCTTTCTTTTTTGGAACACTTCCGGGTTTTTGTCTAGCTGTGTTCTCAGTTTGAGAACTCTAAGACCCTTGGATAAATTTTTATCACTTATTTCTAGCCAAAGCCATCAGACTCTTTAGTTAATTTGACAAAACCCAGACTCTCAAATAGGGCTGACGTGGTCTCTGGGTGGTAGGGGCTCGTTCTTAGCAGAAGCAAACACAAATCTACTTGGGATTTTCCTAGGCTAAGATGAACCAAATTAAATCACAACCAAGTGAATTCATAACAAACACACATGGAGTGAAGTCCCTATGCGCAAGACTCGGCAGAGACAATGGGAGACACATTCCAAATGTTTAGATATTAGAATTAGCAAGCTATAAAATTCTTAGTTATAAAATGCTTAAAGAAACAAAGTTTGGAAACACAAAATAAGAAACCAGCAGGAATGGTAAGGCTGGATACAGAGCACGAACTGATGATTGCCAATGGGCGGGGTGAAAATGAGTTAAGAAGTACATATAAATGGGCAGTTACAAAGTCGTCACAGGGAGGTAAAGCACAGCGCAGGGAATACAGTCAGTGATACTGTAACAACTGTGTGGTGCCAGGTGGGCACTTAATGTACCATTTACCTGGTACATTATATAAATGGCTAACCACTACGTTATATGTCTGAAAGTATTATAATATTGAATGTCAACTGTAATCAACTATAATTTTTAAAAAACAGAAGGATGAGGCTCGTTTGAAAAAAGTTAAATGGAACTTGTAGATATGAAAAATATTGTTGAATAAAAAACTCAATTGATGGCTTACATAGACGATTAGACCCAATGAAACAGTTCTTTAGCAGAGCAGAAGGCAGCTCTGAAGAGATCACTCAGAATGCAGCACAGACAAGGAGGTGGAATACACTAAAAAGGTTAAGAGACACTGATAATAGAAGGAGAAGGTCTCTCTATGATTAATATATAAATATAGAGAATGGAGAAAGGGCAGTTTTTTAAGAGATGAGAGCTGAACATTTTTCAGAAGCAAGAAAAGATTAAAATCCACATGTAGAGAAAGCACAAATACATTAGACAGGATAAGTAAAAAGAAAGCCACGTATAGAAAAACTGTAGAAAGTTTAGAATACCCAGAACAAAACGCAATTAGAGAGAAGGCAAAAGAGCTCCAAAGGAACAATCCTCAGACAGAGACAACCCATTCATCATCAACAATAGCAGCCAGAAACCGAGGCGTAGCATCTTCAAAGTGCTGAGAACAACACAGCCATTTTATCTTAGATAAGACTGTTGTGTAGTTTTTCCTAAGGGTTGTCTTGTCCCCCTAAAGCCCCCAAGTAAATTGATTTTACAAACCTAAGACTTCGGATGGCAAGGGTGGGGAAAAATCAATGACACTCATGTTAGGAACGTTTATTTACGTCTTTCCACATTCCACGACAGATCTGAGTCTGCCCCGATACATAATTGTCACCCTCTGGCATGGACGAGGGTTGATATCCTCTGATGAACACGGAGAGTTTATCTCCAATGGGCCTTTACTAAAGGAATTCAAGGGGCTGTCCCTCAGGGAGCAGAAATGTGATCCCAAAGGAATGCCTGAGAAGCAACGAAGATTCCTTAAAAACAAGACCACGAATCATAATGGTAAAGCTAAAAAAAAATGTGTAATATAAAAGTAATGTCTAATTTGGTGGTTTAAAAAAGGACAGAAGGAAACTAGAATGTCGTGGAAGTAATACCATGGAAACAGTCGATCAGAAACTGTTTTAAACCTCCTGACTGTTCAGATGGGGGGTTAAGACACTAATTTTTGGTCTGTTTATTTGGCATACATGCAGAATATCAAAGGTAAACAGTAAGAGAAGAGAAATGCAGTGATGAGCATCCCAACCAGGAGAGGGGAACAAATTCAGCAATATGAAAACAAAGAACAACGACAGCACAACCAAATAAAAAGAAAAAAATGTACAGTAAACAGGTGGAAGCAAATCCAGGTGTCTTAGAAATATTAAAGATTTTTTAAAGAAGTGAATAGCTAATGAAGCCAGTTAAAAGGCAGGTAGTTTGTCAGATTGGAGCCAAGAAAGGAACCTTGGCCCTGACTGGTGTGGCCCAGTTGGTTGGGTGTCACTGCAGAGCAAAAGGTCACTGGTGTGACTCCTGGTCAGGGCACACGCCTGGGTTGCAGGTTCGGTCCCCCGGTCAGGGTGCCTCCCAGAAGCAACCAGCCAATGTTTCTCTTTCACATCGATGTTTCTCTCCCTCTTTCTCCCAACCTTCCCCTCTCTCTAAAAAAATGAATAAATAAAAACGAAAAAAATAGGAACCGTGTACCTCCCTCTCAGACAATATTATCTTTAGAGTGTGCTACGATGACATTTGTGTTCCAAATGTGCTTCTTCAAGAGCTTAGCTATTTTAATACAAAAAAGATGAGCTATTTACAAGTCGTTCTTTGCTACCCACCTCTCTACTTGTCAAAAGTTTGAAACATGGTTTATTTCCTTATATAATCATAAATGCCTTCAATTTGTGAGATTTCTCTATATGCCGGTGGATGCTGCTAAGATCCAAGATGACACCAGTTTTAACAGATACATGGCCATCTTCGAAATGTCTGCTTCTCAAGCGTTCTTTTCAAAGCGGGGGTCTCCAACCTCTGGGCCTCAGACCAGTACTGGTCCGTGGCCTGTTAGGAACCGGATCGTACAAGAGGTGATCTTGAATGTAACCCACTTGAATTATCCCAAAGTCATCCCCTCTCACCCCCACCCCCATCTGTGGAAAAATTATCTTTCATGAAACCAGTCGCTGGTGCCAAAAAGGTTGGGGACTGCTGTTTTAAAGGACACAAATTACCAAAAATTAAAGAGAAAAGTCAAGGGTTATTTAAACGAAACAGGCAAATATGTGACACTGTATTATTGAGCTTTGGATACTTCTCTGGCTTAACTAAGATATGGTTTGCTAAGCCAACTCAATCATTTGCAAAGAGACTTAGCATTAAAATGTTCCCCACTTGTGATTACCCCTTGTACTTTAAAATTGTTCTTGCTAATTTTTCATTTCTGATGATGCAAGTGAAGAGCATTTACCAAACACCCACAGTATCAAATCCAAGACGTTTAAAGCAGCCTCCAAAGGGAACAAACAGAACAAATTCTAGAGAACAATCTACAAGTTCGGTTCTACATAATTGTTGGGTAGATGCGAAACCGATTGGGGGATAGAACGATTTCACTTTGGATAAGACAGGCATAGTTTCTCTCAAGGGCTGTCCTTGCTGCCCTCCTCCCAGAGACTGGACTAGTGATCTGAGACTGCGGAGTGGGACAGGGTGGGTAAAACTGATCCATGGTCCTGGTCACGTTAAGTATATTTGTTTCCATCCTACCTCATCCCACAAAAGATTTGAGTATGTTTATCATAGGTAACTTCCTCTCAGTTAAAAAACATTTAGAAACAATCAGGATCATGGAAAATATGTAAAGAATCAGAATATAAGTCTAGACTAGAGACCCCTTAATTTTGCTGTGCATTAGAACTACCTGCAGAGCTTGTAAAACTCCTGATGCCCACGTGGAACTCCTGTGTCAATTAAAGCAGAGTGTCTGGGGGCGTGGCAGGCAGAGAGCAGCAGTTTCAAAGACCCCCAAGTTTTCCTGTGTGCAGCATAGTTTGGGAACCGCTGGCCACGGCTGCCATTCTCAGGTTCACGTGCATATAAGCTTCACCGGGGAAGCTACTGAATTACTGATGCTTGTGTCCCTACCCTGAACCAATGAAATCGTAGTCTCTTACGCTGGCAACCAGGCCCTTGGTCATTTTAAAGCTCCCAAATGATACCAATGTGCGTCCAGGGTAGAGAGCATTGCACTGGGAGAAAGCTGGCACGTAATTCCACATGGGATTTCCACCCCTACCCCCCTCCCCCGTGGGTTCTTGTGTATGGCTTAAGGCCATAAAATTGGCCCTGAGTTTCCTGGGCCAGAATAAACAGAAAAACACAATCAGTTGAAATAATTCTTGCCATCCATACGCAAAAAGCATATCAGTTCCTTGGAAGAAAGCAAGCTTTTCTCTCAGGTCTGAAATACATGTCGTTTGAGTCTTCTTAACAGGGGCCTTTGAATGATGTCACGGGTCACAAAATATATAATAAATGAGAGATGGCAAGTTTCATAGTGTTGTTTCTCATAACCATCTCCCCCGGGAAAGCCAAGGACATGCCTCCCGGAGTGCAGGCAGGTGCGGACTGCTGTGGTGGGGGTGTGGGAGCAGTAATGATGCAGGGAGAGGGACAGAGGAAGTCAGACGCCCCTCTACAGTGCCCAGGTCACATGGCCAACCCCGAAGGTAAAGCCTGGAACTGGGTGCCTCCAGGTGTAGGAGCGGCATCCTGTGTCATGAGAAACTCTAATTTTCTTTTAGAAAAATTGAAAGAGCAATTGCTTCCTCCCCACATTATAAGTCATACAAAGCTTGACAAAGGCCTGACTGGGGAGGGTATAGAAGCAGTGATTTCTTTCTGGCCAGGAAGAATGAACACAGGCCAGTCCTTTGAAATGCTCTCAGTAAAGACTTGTTTTTTCTCCGTCGGGCTTTTGTGGCATGTAAGTACTGTTGATTTACCAGCTCATGATTGGTAGGTTTCTGAGTAGGGTGTTGACTGCATGGGACTGGGTCTTGAAAGGAAACCTCTTACATGGCACATGTTTTAAACCACAGTAATGTCATAGGAAAGCCAAGCAGAGCTTAAATTAGGAAGGGCGTGCCCCCTTTCTTTTGCAAACAATCTGGGAAGGCATATAGCTGATCTCATGTAAAGGAGCTGGGGTCCGCCATGAGGATTCTTTACATCACGTGAGTGCTCCTTTCCTAAGAAACTGACTTGAGTGAAAATCCTAAGCGCGTCCTGTTAATACCCAAGTAGGCACGTCGATGTTTTCTTCTCCAAACCAAATTCCATGTTGGGCTTGTTTTCTTCTTGTGCTCACAACTGCACTTCACATCTCAATTGAAGAAAGACTTCTGAAACAGTGGAGCGACGAATTTCTCTCACTTATTCAAAGGAGTCTCTGGCATCCCTATAAATCTGAAGGATTAAACGAACTAACTGCTCGCTAGAGAAACGCGAGTTGGGATGTGGAGTGAAGCCTTCAGTGGCAAATAAGCTGTCTTGATGGTTTGCAAGTGCGGAGCCTAACCTTAAACTTGTTACTTCACGTTGCGGCTCACAGATAAGCTGCCTTTTATTCAAAGGACCACGCTGCCAGTTTTCGGGTGGGTGGGTGTGCACTCCGCGCGGGCGCCGGGTTGGTTTTGTTCCCTGGAAGGTTGACACAGGCAGTGGCGACTCGCGGCCACAGTGGGGCAGCCTCTTCCCAGCTGGCGGCCGGGTCAGGCCGCCCGACTCCGGGGAGCCGACAATGCTGCCAAGTCCGGCTCGCGGAGGTTGCCCAGAATTTAAAGGGGTCTAGAAATAGCCACCTTTCCCCCTTGAACAGTTACTGAGACTCAAGGCTTCCAATAAAAAGGCCACGGGGGAGAGGTGTGGACTGAGTGTTGCGTGTTTCTTGTGGAAAATGCCTTCAGCGCCCCCAAATACACAGCCCGCCCCCTCCCCAAAGCAGAGAGAAAGCGGGAGAAGAGGGTGGGTCAGCGCACTGGACACTCCTCGGGGGACCAGCCCCTCTGCTGGGCGAGCCTGCTGAGCCCAAGGGAGCGACTCCGAACCCCCGGGGTGGGGTGGGCTTGGGGGCAGAACTCCTCCACCTCCGCAGCCCAGCCTGCCGCCCAGCCCGGCCGTGATTGGCTTGGGGGGCGCGTGTGCCCGCCCCAGTGAGGCGGGGAGGGTCCCCTCCGGGCGCCGGGTGGGCGGAGGCGGAGGAGGGGGCGGGGAGAGTGGGGTGGGGGGGCCGGGAGATAGCGAGCAAGGGGGCGGGCGAGCCGGGTTCCCGGGAGCTGAGAGCAGGCTCCACGCAGGGCGGAGAGCAGCCCGCGAGCCGGGAGCGAAGGAGGCGCGAGGCGGGGGCCTCAGGGAGGGAAAGCCCGGCGGGCTCAGCTCCGTGCCGCGCCGTCCGCTGTACGGTGCTCGGGACCGAGCGCGGACCGCCAGTCTGCACCGCAGCCTTCCGGGAGGAAGCGGTGCCCGCAGCAGCCCGGGCGCCAGATCGGGCTTCCTCACCTGCCGTGGGGCGCGCGCAGGGCCGGTGCGGGGCCCGCCAGACCCGGAGGAGGGGCACAGACTCGGCCACACTCGCCACAGCCTAGCTGCCCGGGAGTGCCTCGACCCGAGCGGGGCGCCGGCTCCATGGCGACCGGGCTCGGGGAGCCAGTCTACGGACTTTCGGAAGACGAGGTTAGCGGCTCTCCCTTCCCTCCCGGGACTCCCTGGGGAGTTCCTGCCAGGCGCCCGTCAGGGGGAGGGGACTAGGGCGACCCCGGGGGTGCACGTTCCCCATGTCTGCCGGGGAACCCCAAACGCTGGAGCTTCCCCGAGTGAAGTCTGGTGTGTGTGTGTGTGTGTGTGGGGGGGGGTGCCCGGGCCTTTGGCCCAGCGCCTGCGCCCCCTCCCCCAGCCAAGCGCATTGTTTGTAAATAAAGCAGTGCGACGCCCTTGGAGCCGAGGTTCACTCGTCGCTTTCCACCTTTAGGTGGGAGGAGGCGCGTGTGCCTTTGCCTGAGAGTTCCTGCTCTCGGAGCCGCTTCTCCCCGGGCTGTTGGGCAACTTTCCGCCTTTCGCCTCTGCAGCATGGGAGTCCATGATGTGGGTCACGTCTGGGTGGGGGCTGCAGACCCGCAGCCTGGAGGAAACTGAATTGTCGCTCCCTTGAACTTTCTTTACAACGATTATGTCAGTGTCAGCAAGCGCTCTGATGCGTGTGTGTGCTTGTCACGGTGGGAGTGGGTGAGCGCGTGGAGCTGGTGTGTGTCTGTCCTCTCTTGCAGGGTCTAAAGCCTGGAGAGTGGATTTTGGGGTCTTTTTGGTGGAGGAAGGAGGTCTGGGATGGTGGCAGGTGCTCCTTGAAACTTGGAGGAAGCTTGCAAGCCCTGCCATTTTTTTCCTCACAAGGATCAAAGCCTCGCACCTTTGGGATGGGTGGAGAGACCAAAGCTCAATCAGTCTTTTTTATTAATAAAGCAAATTAAATAAGCCACGCCCCGAAGGCTGTCGGTTTCCCTGGAAAGGGCTTTGTTTTTACCCTCACCCTCTCCTCGCGATTCCCCACTCCCCTTGTTTGAACCGTTCCTGCTAAATCACTGCTTAGCCCTCTCTCCCTCAGCCATGCTCGGCTCTCATTGGTGTGTTGCTCTGCCAAAAAGGGGGGGTGGGAGGCCTGTCGCTGGTGCGGCGTGACAGGCAGGCTGGATGGAGCAGGTAGGAGGGGTTTGCCATCTGGCGGGGTACGCGCTCAGGTCTGGCGCCCCTTTCGAGAGGTGAATTTACAACCCATGAAGCATTACTCAGCAGGGAGGTATTTCCTATCCTAGTGCATTTCATGAAGAGCTGATGCCTGGAAATTCAAGGATTTCTGGATTTCTCTTCTTCCTCTCCGTTGTTTCTTTTCTGAGGTCCCCCCTTTCTCTGGTGATGGGGGCGGGGTTAATGAAGAGGCCATTATCTGGGACCTAACCCACGTTATGGCTTCTCGCTCACCACTAGCTTTTGTACTCTGGTACGGTTTGTGTGTATGTGCCGTGAAGTGTGTAATGGAGTAGGTGACTTGGAGGGGGGGAGGGTGTGACCCCCCCCTTGATGGTACTAGGGAAAGCTTGCTGTGGTATTTTATCAAAGAATGATCACAATGCAGATAATGTGTGATTTACCTTTTTGATTATTTTGTCCATGCTGTGCTGGTGTAAAATAATTTACCGTGTTTGTGCAGGTGCCTGGGGATTGGTGGAAAGTACAGCATTGTTTCAGCGGCCCAGGCGCTTCTCTCCCTGGCCCCTTTGCGCTTGGAGTTGCTTTCTCTTTCATTCTACACTTCTCCATTTAATTAGGAGCAGTGGGGGGCAGGCCCTGAGCTTTTTGAAAGGTGCTGCGGTGCAGACATTCCTACACCAAGAGCTCGAGGTATTAGTGGAGGATGAAGAGAGTTGCATTTCCTCTTAGGTGTTTTTAAAAAAATTACATGATTATTTTTACATTCCATGAAAAAAACAAATTTACCAGTGTTTTGGGAAATGCAACTGGATAAATGAATCACATGCCCATCACTGTCGTTGGGGCTTTGCTTCCATGTACATCCAGGGTCAGAACCTACCCAGAGTGCGTCGGGCCACTTTTGTCTAGATGAGTTAATACCGAAGATCTGGTGTCTAGTGTGAAAGTGCAGGATGGAATATAAGGAGAATGTGTGTGTGTGTGTGTGTGTGTGTGTGAATGGCAGGGTTCACGCCTGCACGCTGCTGGGGGATTATTTGGGGCTGAGTGTGGAATAACAAGGGATGATGAAGACCTTTCATTCCTTGATGGCGTGTTGCTGGCCCCTCTGTAGCTCACACACATCATATTACTAAAGACAGGTCGTATCTGTCTTTCTTTTTCAGCTTCTTCCAGTGAAAAATCAGGCAGGGCTGTTTTGATGATTTTACGTTTCTGTGGTGTTTGCTTTTTATGGGAGGTTTCAGGCTGTTAGGTTGCCCTTCGGAAAAATCAAGGAAGGCCTTCCTTCGTAGAATATTAACAACAAATTGTTGAGTTTCGTATTTTGTTTCGTCTTCCTGAATTAGCCTGTGAAAGAAAACAAGTGGAAGATTTTAACCAGCTCTTAAAGTAGACTGCCCGATGGGACAAACAGGCAGGGTTGTTTTTCCAAAGCGTGTGAAATGTGGGTGCACGTCAGCTCACGCCCTGGGTGTGCTGCAGACTGTCACACCCGAAGATACTTTGACTGGTCTAGAGAAGAGTCACCTTACACACCTCTTAGCGAAGTAGACGTCCATACCTAGCAGGTTCTATGTTTTCATTGGAGGTTGATGAAAAGCACTGTGTGTTTGGAGTGCACTTCGTTAAACCCCACTCAGGCAGACTCTAGCTCTAAGCGCTACTGGTGGTGAAGTATTGCATTAACCTAGAAAGTAAGGGATGCTGAGACAGAGGGCATTGTTGCTTGGTCCGTCCAGCTTGTAGAACGAAAGGGATTACATGTGGCCTGTGCTGGTGTGAGTGCTTGGGCTGTTTAGTTTCTGCGGTGCCTTTCTGGACAACGTTCCTCTGGTGAGGTGTGGGTCATCTTCACCCTGATTTCAGTCAGGTCAGTCTGGATAACCAAATTTGAAATCTCCATCAGATGAAGTATTTTTGGAGCTGGAGGGATTTGCAAATTAACAAAACTTCTGATTCAGGGCCTAGGATGAGATTTGGGTTGAAATCAGAACGGTTTGGACTCGTTTCTGCATCTGGCATGGTTCCTTGGTGGTTTTTTGTTCGTTTTTTTATGTATTTTTTTGGCAGTCTGTAGCACATTTTCGCCCTGTTTACTCGTGAATGTCACTGTTAACCTTCTGAAAGGTTTTATTACAACATCTGAGGTATCCTTTATTGAAAAGATTTTCTGGTGGGTGAAAGTTTAAATGACAGCTTTCTTATTAGATGTGGCATTTAAATGATTTTTGGTGGTTAGAATGAGGCAAATGGCATACAAGTGAAGACCAGGCTGACCGGGAATGGTACTTTGCCACTCCCTAATAATTTTATACAGATAAGAATAGCTGGCTAATGTTTTGTATGCTTTCTCTGCACCCAGCACTACATTAAGCCTTTATGCACTTGCTATCTCACTTAATTCTCATAAGACCCCTGTGAGGTATGCTCTTATTTACAGAGGAGCGCTCAGAGAGGTTAAGTGATGCAAATGAGGACTCACAGCAAGTAAGTCATGCAGTCAGGATTTGAACCCAGTTCTGTTGATTCCACAGCCCTAGTTTTTAACATGCTCCCTCCCAAGTATCATGAAAGGTCTTCAGGCTAGATTAATAAGGTGTAGATACTTGTCTCTATGTCAGGGGTTGTAAACGGATGGCTTCTAGGCCAGAATTAATCTGGAGGCCTGCTTTGTATGTACGGTCTCCATAGTGTTTTAACGCTTGGACATTTTCCTGGAAAGTGGTGAAAATCTGACTTCATTGGGGCTTGTTTCTCGCTGGCAGCAGTTAGTGGTGGGTCTGAGTTGGGGCCCCTGAAACGTGGCAGTGTGCTTTGCCTGCCACGACCCCCTGCTCCCTGTCGTCGTAGGGGGCCTCTGCTCACGTGTCCATAGCACACACTCTATAGCAAACATTCAAGGTTAACCTCTGAAATTGTATCATGTTTTCTTTACTTTAAGGTGCTGTCAGTTTTAAGATGCACCGTTATGTATCACTACGAAAAACGATGCTGTCAAGCTATGATACGCTGTTGATCGTATGCAGCATCTTTATTTCAGAGACGTTAAAATATGAAAACAGGGATGTCTTAGAATTCAGAATCGCTCTGATTAGAAACCCAGGCTAACCTTCAGTTTCTGTGCCCCGAATCAGGCAACACGTTTCTGTCACCTGCTGGTCAGATGTCCACTTTGCTGTCTGAGAAGATGCCTCGAATAAGGGCAGTGCTCTTAAGTAGGCCTCGGCAGAGAAGAAACAGGGAGTCTGCATAGGTTGTTAATATACAGAAAGTGGTCGGTGTGTGTGTTTTCGAGAGGCTACTTGAGAAATGCTGTGCACCCTCTCTGCAGCTGTGCGAGATGGTTGCAGGATCGCCGTCGGAAATTACAGTGTAGATGCTGTTTGGATCTAAAGGGGAATGCGGAGAGTCAGGTTTCTGGAAGAAGGTGAGACTTGCCCATTCATTCCGGTTCCAAAGGCCCCGAGTCAGGCCTCGCACTGCTGTAGGGAGAGCGGCAGCTTAGCCCCCGGGCGACCCCCATTACAGTCTGAGCCACGATCGCTTGCATTCGAGAGCTAAACCTTAAAAGGGCCCTGGTTTTAACTGTGGCACTTAAAAGCAAGTTTTAACATCAGCAGATATGATGTATTGTTTTTACATTCCACTTTCTTTAGATTTTTATTTTCGTAAAGGATTCTGTGGAATTTGTAGAAATTGGCGTTTTAATCCGTATTCTGTTTATTAGAACGCTTGAATTATCTCACTACTGAGAAGTAGTTTCCTTAATTTAAGTAATAGAAATACTTTTGCTCAAAGGGGTGGGGACAGTGGCCAAATGGGACCCCTTGGGTGACTGCAGTTTCGTGACCACGCAGAAGGTAAAGGAAGCGATCGAAACTTCTTGGAAAGTTGTTTTTGGGTTCTGGGAACATCAATATGCTTGCTATGTATTCAGGGTAAATATGAATAATCTCAAGGAAGAAAGGCTTTTAAAATGTGGCATCATCGCAGTGCTTGGGAGCTCCCGCTAAATTGCTTTTGCGTTCACTGTGAGGGGAAGAACCTTTATTCTCGTTGCTAATTTAATAACCTTTCTGTAATGTCCAGGTGTTTAAATAATGTCATAAAAACATGGTATAAGGGACTGGTGGAAGAAGCTGATTTCTCTTTGATAGACTGAGACAATGTTAAAATTTTTATTTTGAGTTAAAAGATCTGTTTAGATAGATTTTATTGCTGCCTTTGAATTTTGGATCCTAGACAAGCAGCAACAATAAAAAGAGACTTTAAATAACAGTAAAAAACCCACCAAAACTTTAAGACTTTTTAAGCTTTTTGACAATGTAGGTCTTTCAATAAGTGTTTTTGTCTTATTGATCTAGTTGTTATTTGGTAACAAAGCAAACTACATATTGATCTTTTGTCAATCCATGTTAAAGAGCATTAAAATAACATAACAAGTAACAATGTTGATAAGTATTCAGGTGGTAGGATTAATGGCGGGTGTGAGAAGTGTGACAAGATGTTACTTTCTGTTTTTACGTTGTTTCTCTTCCAGGTCGCAGTATAAACAGATGCATTTCATTTTCTGACTATAGGTGGCAATGTTTGTACTGTTCACTGTTCCATGATGTCTGTCTTGGCTGGGGAGTGGCTCGCTGGTGGAATATGGAAATGAGAGCATAATTTAGAGGCAAGGATAAAGAAACTAGACATAGAAAACAGTATTTTCCCACAAACTAAAAAAAAATCATTTATTTAATAAGAACCCCTAAAGTAATATTTCTCACTGTGGGCAATATCAGAAGTCATCATTTTCCATGTTTTTCAAGGTTCCCCTTATCCAGGGCTGCTTAACATTTGGAAGAAGGAGAGGCATTTGGATTTGGGAGAAGCCCCCACAACATAAAAACACATAAAGTCCTTAAGAACCTCTGTCATAGCTCTTCTTGTCAGGTGGATATGGACTTGTGAATAATTCTAGCGCTGCTGTGCATACCATTCCGTGATTGCTGCTGTTGCTTTGAGAAGGAAGTAACAATTACCGCTGCTTTCGGGTATTCAACTGCCGGAGAGACCCTCAATTCCTCAGGCAAGACCGCGGCTCAAGTTCCAGCAGAGAGAAAGGTGTCACTATTTGGGACCTCATTTCGTGAATACATAGGATCTCCTTATAGTTGTAATGTTTGGTTCTGAGCCCGAGTGACCTGGATGCCAGCTATTACTGCCATACTTTAGGTGACAAAAGCCGTATTACATAAGTGTGTCTGCAGTAACCAGCTTGAATTGACACTTTAGTCGACTTTTTGTCCCTGACTCCAGAGTCCTGTATTGAGAACTGGCCAAGTTTAATGGCGAGAGGGTATCAGATTTCCTCGCTGTCATCAAATTCAGTGTTTGGTGACTTCTTGGCAGGCAAGCATTCACCAAGAGATTTTGTATTCTTTTTATACCCCCTGTTCACGAAGGGAAAAAACAAAGGCCACTCAAGAGTGGGGGTTTTTTGAGTGTAAAATACTGTGATGTGAGATCCACCCGGGGAAGATGGGACTGGAAGGACTTGTAGGGACGGTGGTCCCAGAAGGAGATAAGCAAGACCGAGAACTGTCCCATTGCTGGTTCGGGCGGCTTCCCTAGCATCTGCAGTGAAGATTCGATGGATCACACTTGGGGGGCTCAGGCATGCATCCACCTCTTGTCTTCCCGGCAGAGACTCTGCTCTGTGTCCTTCTGTTTGTGACTGGACACCTCCAGACAAGGGAGGAGGGAGGGGACACCGTGCTGCAGTGACAAGCACTTGTGTTGTGCCTGCACTTCCTGGTCTGGCCTTTAACACAGTTTTCATTCTATTTCTCATTTTCAGCTTCATTCAAGGCCTGGGTTTTCTTGGTCTCCCCGGATATGGTTCTGGATCATGTGTTGTGATGCGTCTCCTAGAACCCTTTGTGATGCTGGACTCCCGTTGTAGGGTGCCCTGAGGTCCTGTGGTAGAGGGAGAACCCCAGTTGGGAAGCGGGCAGCACTCTCACACCTGGTGGGAGGCCACACTGTTCACATGTGGCTGAACATCTGTTCACATGTTCGAAAGTACAAGGTGAAACAGTCTTTTTTCAGTGATCTCGATTTAAAGTTTTCTGTGTACATTTTGGCACCTGTGTTAGATGACCCAACTAGAGGACTCCAGTGTGGACGGGCCTGGGTCCCAGATAACGGAGAAGGTGAAGGTTCTCGGCTGACTTTTCCTGTTGTTTAACTGAAGGTGTTTGTGTTAAATGGATTTTCTTTAACTATGTGCTGGAAAGTCACTTTTTCAGGAAATGGAAACAAGCCTCTGCTATTTAGAGAATTGCTTTATTTAGTAAGCACTCAGTATTAACTATTAATGAAGAAAAAAGTTGTATGTTATTCCTCTGTATTAAAAGCTCCATGTACTTACTCACGGGTCTTCCACATACCTTCAGAATCTGAAGGATGATCTAAATGAGAATTTTTTCTTTAAAAGACTTTCAGTTAGAGTTGACACTTGGTCTTACTTTCTGTTGGGGGCAGGTGTGCGGGATAGTGGTTAGACATTTATATATTCCCTGAGCTGCACTTTACAGCCCTGTGACGTGGTGACTTGTGCCTTCTTTCCTGCGTCTGCATTTTTTCTCTCTCAGCTAATAATTGATGTATCCTTGGGTGCCATCATGGTGCTAACTTCATCTTTACCAGCTTGGTTTGGAAAGGGGAAAGAGTGTAACGTTTCACGAAAAAAACAAAACTGCAAATCAGTCTGCTTCCTTTTATTGTTTTTCCTTTTACGTTTCATGTATCGTGGATGATAATTGGATGCAACCGTAGAACCGCTGACCAGTAAGTTAGTTTTTAAACTTCGAACTGGCCGTATTTGCTCCCTGCTCGTTAACGCCAGAGAGTGAATGTGTGTGGCACTTGAATTAAGCTCTATCCAGAGGGAATTGGACTCTGTGTGTTGATTTTCAGCTCTCGAGTATGGTTGGGCTAGTAATTGAGAAATTGGTCTGTGCCACGCTGCCTGTCTTTGGAATGGCTGTCTTAGTTTTCAGGGAATGTTATTAGGGAGAGCAAGCACTCGAAGCTGAGGGTAAGAGCTTCTCCTTTCCTTTGAGAAGTGAGGTAGTAAAGAGTATTGTGCAACCCTGGGGGTGGTGGGTTAGGTGGGGAGATGCTGAAGAATATTTAATAACATGGAGATGTCAGTAACATAATAGTCAGTGGAAAATGTAGGTTCAAAACAGTGAGGGACTATTTCTACAAAATGGTAAAATCCTCTTGTGGTTAAAAGTGTTTACACACACACACAAATGACTAGGAATATATCCTAGGATATTAATGGTAGTTCTGTTTGAATAGAGGGATTGCAGGTAACTTTCATTATCTTTTTTGTTTACTTGCATTTTCTATATATTTCTATGGTGAACTTTTTTTCCCCTTAAGATAAAAATTAAAAGTGAGGTGGGAAGAAACCTCCCAAATGCATGTATTTCGAGCTTCGGGTAAAACTTAGAGCAGTTGTTCAGTGCAGATATTAATAGAGTTTGTTCAGTTGGATGCATGTTTCTCACAGGCCTGCTTTGTGCTCTGTGTGGAGGATGCCAAGGTCATTGCCTTGTCACTCTGGCATTTCAGGAGCTCACCATCTAGGTGGGAAATGGGGGGAAGGGTCAAGGGGCGAATATTTTTTCCAAACAAGTGGCTGGTGAGCTAGATTCTTTTTTTCTCTTGCAGCTTGAAAAATACATGCCTCACCTTCTCCACTATGGACACTGAAGATTTGTATTTTCACCCTTCTCCGCACTACAGTTGCATCAAAGTAATTTAAATCTTTAGTAGTGTTTTGAATTTTTTTGTGCATACTCTGAAAATTAGGGCGTGTGATTGAACCTAAACCTGTTTCTCTTTTTGTTTTCTTGGGTTTTGCGTTTGAGGTCTTGTCACTACCCGATTCTGGCATTGAATAGTTTTAGGTGTCAAAATGATAGCCATGCATAGCTTTGGAGCAGAAGTAATTCTCTGTTTTGCCTTCCAGATGACTTGTCGTGTCCACCAGCGTATGTTTCTCGGTGCTCCCTTCCCGAACAGAAGAGAGCAGATAGCAGATACCAAATACCATGTTATGTGTAATCTGAGACTTGTCTTTATCTGCCCCCGCAAGCCTTTAAAACTTTTTTATGATTCTGCGTTCAGTATTATTTTGTGTTAGCCTCAGGTGTACAGCATAGTGGGTAGACAGTCATGTACTTCACAGAGTAAAGTCCCGCCCCCGTAGCTCTAGCGCCCACGTGGCCCCGTAGATAGCTATTACTGTGTTATTGACGGTATTCCCGATGCTGTACTTGACATGCCCGTGACTATTTGGTAACTACTAATTTGTACTTCTCAGTCCCTTCACTTTTTCCACCAAGCTCCCCGATGCCCCTGCTCTCTGTCAACCAGGAGTCTTTTTCTCTGAGTCCATGAGTCTGTTTCTATTCTGTTTGTTTATTTTGTTCTTTAGATGCCACATATAAGTGAGATCACATGGTATTTGTCTTTCTGTGTCTGAGGTATTTCATTTACGTGTAATACTCCAGGTCCATTCATGCCATTGCAAACGGTGAGATTTTCTTCTTTTTTTTGATGTCTGAGTAGTATCCCATTGTGTTCATGCACCACAGCCTTTGTATCCACTTGTCTGATCATGAGCGCTTGGGTCGCTTCCTTTGGGGTACAATGTCCTTCCGAATTCGTGTTTTGGGTTTCTTCAGGTATTTTTCCAGCGGTGGGATGGCTGGGTCGTGAATCAGTTCCACTTTTAATGTTTTGAGGAACCTCCACTTCATTTACCTTAGTGTTGCACCAACCTGCATTCCCACCATCCGTGTGCTGCTACTCCCTGAGCCTTTTAGTATTTCTGAAATAAGGCTGCGTCTTACCATTGACACGTGTGTTTGATGTGGGGGTGGGTTCCTTGCACTCACACCACACTCCCCGACCTCCCCCATCCCTCCAAAGTTACAGACTACAGGTGACGGGACCTTAAAATTGTGGCATTGGCATGGCCGGTATCAATTTGTCTGTTATGGCCCCCATGTTTGTGGTAGATTATTGATAGTTGTCATGGAGACGCTACCCTTATCTGTTTTGCTCAGTTATGACACGTCTCTCAAGTGCCCACAGGACAGTGAGGACCTGTGCCAGCTCAGTGATGCCATCAGGGAATCCAGTTCTTGCTCCTCCCTGCCAGCAGCTGTCTGGCCCTTCTCTGGACCTTGTTGGTCTCCACGTGGCTGTCTGTGGCAGTCGGAGCCACGTTCTTTCTTTCCACTTGCAGAGGACAGCCAATGGCTCCCCGTGGCTTTCTCTTAAGTTCAAGGAAATCTCATTCCCAGAACCACCCAGGAAACCTCTTGTCGTGTCCCCTTGGCCCACAGAGGCTCAGACCTGCCACCCCTCCACCAGCCAGTGAGAAGGAGGGGGTGGAATTGCCTTTTGCGCCCTAATGGTCCACCCCTAGAGCTGGGCTGAAGTCCACAGTGGCCCTCAGCCCACCCGCTGGATAGTCCACTTTCAGATCTCTACCACTTCGGAGGTGCCCAGGGCTTCAGGAAGGCATGTGGTCCCTTCCCCTCCCTGCCGGGAGGCGCCAAGTACTCATCTAAGCATTGCGAGGATCTCTGGGGGTACGAGGATCTCTGGGGGTACGCTGTTCCTTCTCTTACACCTGAAAGGAGGTTTTCAAAAAAATTTTTTTAGTGTTATGGTGACTTACAGCTAAAAAGGGTATGCCCGCCACCCTCCAAAACATCCAATCTACAAAAGTGAAGAGGGAACAGGATGTTGCAATAAACCTCCTATTTGGGGGAGAGGGAAGAAAACTCAGGGAAGGAGCTGGCAGAACGGGAACAGCAGGCAGTCCTTGCCTGGCTCAGCCCATCCCGCAGCTTCCAGCTGCGCTGGAGTAAGGCCAGTGTGGGACTCTCCCTGGTCCTTGTCCTCCGCCGCCGCACCTGGACGGGACAGGAACCGGCGGAGTGCCTCTGGTTGGCCCTGCTTGGGGCTCAGGGTTGCGTGTCTGGGGTTGCAGAGGCGGAGGCTGGAGTCCGCTGAGCTGAGTGCATGGCAGCGCTGTGCCCCTGCAAACTTGGGGTCCGTGTTGGTTTGCTTCCAGTCAGTTCCAGGGGCTGGTGCTCTCCTCTGGATGGAGTCTCTGGTCCAGGGACGTTCTGTGTCTTAGCCACAGGGCTCTCCACCCTGCTCATTCCCATCGCTTCTGCCTCGAGGCGATTCGAAAATAGCCTCGAATGAAGAGGCACACAGTTTGGGTCCAAGAAACAACAGGGGGGCTCGAGCCCATGCTACCTTTGCTCTGCCTTTTGGAAACCGGAAAAGTCAGTGTCCGTGCTGCCTGTTGCCCCCAAACCCAATGAGCAAAGACGGGGACTGAATCTTTGTGGGCGCTTTCCCCAGATGGCCGGCAATCTGAGAAGACAGCGGGTTATGTACCCTAACAGACAGCCCTACATTCCATTTTAAACTGCCCCTTTTTATAAGGAGAAGAGCAGTGTAGGTAAGGGGTTTGGAATTCAGGAAAGAGGTTAATCAGATAAAAGCTGCATTCTGGCAGTTTACCTAACATTTCATCAGCTCCCGGTGCTTTTCTTTATCTGTGTCCTGTGTCCTGGGCAGCTTTCTTTATCTGTGTCCTGGGCGGAGGACTGTCTCTCCCTGGAGCACAGTGGCTCCTATACCACCTCGATGGCCTCTTCTGGAGCACAGAGACCAATCGCTTGTGGTCTTCTGGAGTCAGGATGGGCTGTACCTGCACTTCCTGAAACAATAGCTTTTTTTTTTAGATTTTATTTATTCATTTTTAGACAGGGGGAAGACAAGGAGAAAGAGAGGGAGAGAAATAACAGTGTGTGGTTACTTCTCGATAGCCTTCTACTGGGGACCTGGCCCGCAACCCAGGCACGTGCACTGACTGGGAACCGAACCGGCCACCCTTTGGTTTGCAGCCCACGCTCAATCCACTGAGCTATATCAGTCAGGGCCTGAAATGATAGCTTTTTAAATGCATTAACTACTAGGCTTATTAACTATTACCTTAAACTAAAATTTTCCAGCTCTTGAGTCCCTCGTCATTTTCAGACTAGGATCACAATGGACTTACAGGACCCTTCCCCCCACTGCCGCCGCCACAACCCAGCCACTGCAGTTTTATTGACTGCACTTTTTTTTGGTACAAAATTGGTGACAGTAAGGGCTACTTGATTGCAAACAACCAGTGACTGTTTCTGCCAAACTGAAGCAGAAAGGGAGTTAATGAAGGTGTTTTGCATAGCACAGAAGGGCCTACGAAGCTGGAGAGCCAGGCCTGGACAGCAGACAGGCAGACAGGGCACCAGAGAAGCGGCAGGAATCATCCAGCGAGGGCCCTCGGGGCCCCCAGACACCACCTGTGCGGGGGCCCTGAACCCCTCGCAGGCACAGTGGCTCCGTAGAAGGGCTCATGGAGCCAGACGGTGTTGTGTGCCCGGCCATGTATGTCACGGAGAAAGGAAACAGTGCATCAGCAAGCGCAGCAGTGAATCGGAGGAAACCAGGCTCAAGGTTCCCGGAGTCCTCTCCCAGAGGCATCTCACAGGGCACACTGAGCTCCTCTAGTGACAGTCGTGACAGCACGGATGAAATGCTGTCTAGAGGGAATCTCATTAGAGGCTCAGCGCCCAAGGCTTCTGTTATATAGCCTAGCACGTATGAAAATTCCAGACTCCCAGAAGGAAAGCAGGTGTTCAGCAGCAGCCACTTGGTTCGCACACAGTCTGGGCACGCTTGTCACTTAGGAGAATGTTGTACAATATATCAGCGCAGGGAGCTGTTTACCATTCAGGTTTTCAGAAGCCAGCCAGAGTCAACCCAGCAAGCAGGCCTTTCTAAGGCTGGCAGTCCCCGGCCTGCTATGCAAATTCTTGCAAATTATTGCACATTCTTTCCTGCCCTCTTCCTCTTTGAGTCCCCGGTGGGAAGGCTCAGGCAGGAGCCTCTGATTGGCCAACCACAATCATGTGCTCACAGCCCTTGCTGCTGGGGGAGGGGTGTGAGGGGCTAGTTTCCTCTCTGTTTAAACTTTGGTTTCTGCGGTGGGAGGTGGGCCCAGCCTCCCTTCAAAATGCTCGACGTGGGGAATCCCCAAACATAGGCAGTGGTTTCCCACCCTAGGAGCACAGCATCCCTCTCCCCCAAGAAAACCCCAGCATAAATGGGGAGCGAATGGTTGTGGTGAGCCCAGGTGGTGTGTGCTTTGAGTGAGCATCTGCCATCCCTGAGTCGGGGAGAGGCTATGACATGTGTTTGTAAATTTCGTGTCCTGGTTGGGGTTGAGGCCGCGTGCACCCCAGGTGCTGTGGAGGTGTGGATGCTGTCCAGGGACCTGCAGTGTGACAGGGTGCAGCAGGTTAGCGTAGGCTGCACGAGGTGTTGCCAGCTACTCCAGGCTTGGGGACAGAACATTCCAGAGGGGAATAGCAAGCACAGAGACCCTGAGATAGGAACACGCTTGAGGAGCAGGAAGAAAACTGACCTGGCTGGAGCATGGGGGTAGAGATGGGGGACCCGCAGCAGCGACGGAAACAGGGCAGATCTCGAGGACCTTGACAGCCCCCGCGGAGGGTTGGGGCTTTCTCAGCGCATCGGGAAACCCTTGGAGGGCTTCAAGCAGAGGAGTAACAGGACCTGATGTGTGACTTGAAGTGACTCTGCGAAGAAAGGATTGCTGGGGGAAGGACAAGAATGAAAATGCAGACCAGTGAAGAAACTCCAGTTGGAGTTGGTCAGGAGGCGGGGGTCGGCTGGGATTTGAGGAGGGGCACAGCGGAGCGGACTTGGTGTATTGGTTGGAGGAATTGCCCGGGACTTGCTAGAACAGGCATGGAGATGTCATGTAGGATTCCAGCGTGAACAATTAGGTGCGATGTCAGTTTCGAGGGGAGGACTGCAGGAGGAACAGGACTGGGGGAAATGGGGACGTTAGAAGGTCTGTTAGGTTAGGTTAAGAGCAATGTACCTACTAAGCATCCATGGGATGGCAGCAGGCAGAGATACAAGTGTCTGGGACCCTGTAGAGCTGTCGGGGCCAGGGATGGGGCATTGGGGTGCTTAGCTTGCATTGGCATGTGAGGCCTTGAGGCCAGGGGAAATGATGAGGACTAGGGAGAGGGCAGGGGCAGGACCTGGGCCTGCCCACCTCTGGGGGGCTGGCCACTGAGGTAGACTGTTCTGTAGCCTCTGATCCAGTGTGGTCTCAGGAAAGGGGACAAGGGCGTGCAACTGCCGATCTGCCTCTGTATTGTGGGGGACAGTAAGTGTGCTTGGATTTGGGAAAGTGGATGCCTTGGTGATCTGGGTGAAAGCTGTGCCAGGAGGGTGGGGAGGCATGTTCTGTGGGGAGAGGAAAGAAATGGGAGACCCAGAGGTGACCCTTCAAAGGAGTTCTGCTGTGAAGGGGAGCAGAGAAATGTGGCTGCAGCTAATAAGCAGGAACATGGTCCTGGAGGAAGGGTTTTCTCAAGTTGGCAGCTACCTGAGTGTGTGTGTGTGTGGCAGAGAGGGAGAGATTGGTGCCAAAAGGGGACCTACTCATGCCGGCAGTTTGGTGCAGATGCTGGGTGACCGGCTCCTGGGTGGTTTGACATCATCTTTGATTGTGTTGGCGTAAGTGATCCTCCAGTGGGGTCATGCTAAGGAGATGAGGCAAAAATGGACTTAATACAGCAACAGTGTCCTCCGACCAGTGACGGTGGAGAATGAAGCTGATATCAGAACATGACCACAGTGGCGTCTCTGTATTGACCCCAGGGAACCGGCTGGGTGGCAGCCAGTGCCATAGGATGGACACCCAGCTTTATGTTTCTGTAAGTGAAGTAACCAAAATATTTAAGTCAGCACAGAGACTTGGGAGAATTTTTCCTCCCTTTAAACAGAATGTTCTAGCTTGAGAAATGCTGTTCTAATTAGACGTTCCAAACCACAGCTCACTGTCTGGTGTCATCTGACCTTATTTCCCCCTTAGCCCTCACTGAAACCCTTTTATAGTCTTATAGTTCATAAATTCTCTCAAGCAACTTCAGTCTTGTTAGGTGCAGAGGTGTCACTCATTTTCACCAGGGGCCACATCGGCCTTGCGGTTGCCTTCAAAGGGCCGAATGCAATTCTAGGACTGTGTAAATGTAACTACTCCTTACAGTTAAGCGGGAGCTGGGTAGAAACAAGGTGCCGGGCCGGATAAAACAAGGTGGAGGGCCGGATTCGGCCCGTGGGCCCTGTGTTTGCTGCCTGTGTGTTGGAATGAGGCTGGTCTTAACAGACAAAAATAAAGAAGGTGCGTAATTGCAGGAAGGGACAGCAGTGCCTAGTAATGTGCAATTTTATGGATAGGATGGTGGTGGGTTGGCAAGTCCCAAGTTTCATGATGTCCCTGTTGCTCGGGGAGGAGCGACTTCTCAGTTTGCCCGTTTGGTGGTGATTTTTAACACCTGGGCGACAGGGACTGTGCCCTTCCTCGCCAGGTGGCCTTGCCCCTGGAGTCTGCGCCACGCCGGTTTCCAGCCAGTGCCCTGGGCTAAGCAGTGGCTGTTTCTTGCCCTTTTAAGAAACTGGAAGTCACAGGAGGAAGTGGCTGTCTGTGAACAGCTGGGTGGACCTTGCCAAGGAACTGGGACTTTTTCCTCTGAGGCACTTTGAGAAACTGTTTCGATCTGTGCTATTCTAATGCTCACCATGCACTAGCGGGGAGAATGGGGGTGAGGTGGGCGACAGGAGGAGGTCCCACAGCCGGCCGAGCAGAGGTGATGACTCGTCGAGAGGGGGATGAATGCAGAAGGTATGTAGGAGGCAGTGGACACTGGATTTGGTTGCTGGTTGATTAGGTGAGGAAGAGGGATGAGTCTAGAATAATCCCCCAGGTTTCTTGCTTCAGAGAAATGGGTGGGAGGAAGGGAGGAAACATACATTTATTAAACACCTAGTGCTTTGGTTCTAAACTGATGGCTCTTTTACACCCCTGCCCCCCATGTTTGCAAGTGCCTGGAGACATTTTTGGTTGTTGGCATTTTCACGGCGATGCATTTTAAGGTACAGTCTCCGGATGCTGATCAGAATGGGGCTGCTCTGCCGAGACTGAGATAAGTGCTTTGGCGGGCGTGATGTCTCTGTGTTTTTTGGTCAGTCTTCTTCTTCTTTTTTTTTTTTTTGCTGGCCACACCAGGCTTGGGCTGGTGCTTGGGTTTCTGGGATTGTCTGGCAAATGTGACGTTTCTGTACTTCCCCCATCGGACTGTTGTCCTGAGAGGGTAGGACTCCGGAGTCCAGGCAGGGCCTCTGCGGGAATCCTGTTGGCTGTGCCTTCCAATCTGATGCCAATTCTGCTAGAAAGTGGAAGCTTAAGAGAGGCAGGCTACCCAAGGGTTCCTGTCCTGGAGTTTGGTAAGCAAACGGCGGGGCCTTTCTGTTGGGTGAATCGGTGCTTTCATATGGCACAGATTAATACAGAATCCGAGGAAAATGGGCAAGAAGGAAGACCTAATACTCCATCGTGTGCTGCTATCTCCTGAATGTAGTGGCTGTTAGCCGGGATTACGGAACACACATCGAACTCTATACGGCATCCTCTTTTCATTGCTGGGGCAGAGTCACGTGCGTGACCTGAAAGTTGTAACAGGAAGTTTTGACAGAGAAATTGAAGGGGTGGCATCAGTTACAGGAACACCTCTAAATTCAGCCCAATATTGAAGAGCAAACTTAAAAATGACAAACGTTCTATTCACTGTCTCAGTGCTAATATTACTCAGCGCTTAACTGATTTGGCTCAGGTTTTTTCCTTTTCTGTTCCAAGATTCCCTGATGAGGAGTACCTTATCCTAAGTTGCCTGCCTTAGAAAGAACAAGTAGTCATGTGTTTTCTTTTCTACAGTGGGAAGGTAGCAGGCAACATAATACAATACGGTGGTTTTTATGCTTCAGTAATGCAGATCTCTTTAGAGAGAGAGAGCGCGCCACATGTTGCCTTACATCATTTTTATTATAATGTTCTTTAAAATATGTCCAAGCATAAGAGATAAACACATTTACAGTGCATCTATCACCACCACGGCACTATAGCTGACATACGAATTGATTATAAGTCTAGTTCTTAACATAATGTAATTCGAATTAACTGTATGATTTCGATGCGGCCAGTGATGCTGTTCCTTTAAAACTACATTTATCTCCTAAGCTCAGGTAGTACTGGTTTTCCTTCCCAGACCTACCATGTGCCCGGTACTGGCCACTTACTCTGTTCGCCTTTATTTGCGGCATCCAGACGTCTGTTGTGCTGGGTGCTGGAGCGCGAAGACATCACTGACCCGAAGTCATGGTAGTGGAGACACCGTAGAGCTCCTGCTGCCATCTTGATCTCGAATACAAGGGCTGATGGGAGCTCCAGAAATCACGGGGAGTACACAGTCCTGTAAGGGGGCCATGTAGATGACTAGAACGTGCTTCTATTAATATATCAAGATCATCATAACCCGAGGCTTCCTCTGCCAGATGTGGTGCATGCTCTTGAGTCACGCCTAGCAGGAAGGGAATTCCTGTGATGGGTGGCGGAGCCTCTCTGGAAAGCTGATCTATTTTGCCTGTCGTTGCTGAGCTGTGATGCGTCAGCATATGGGTGACTCTCACCTGGCCCCAGGAGGGAGGCACGTTGAGATCGTCAATTCAATGTCACATATCTTGTGCGTTTGTTGCTATTCGATTCCGCACAGACCTTGACTTTGCTTTTAATGACGGTTTGGTGTGCACATTTCCCCAGTGAAATAACACAATTCATTTAGTTTCTCCTCTTCTCACTTCTTAGCAACCGTTTTCCATTGTCGTCATCTTCAGATGACCTTGCTGATTTCCAAGTAGAGTAAATGCTTTTGTTGTCCTTGTCTCAAGGCAAACAGAAGTCATTTCTTATTGGACCTGGAGTCCCTGGCAAGGGGCAGACTGTGCTGAGCTGGTGCCCCAGCCTCACACTCTTGCTACAGTGGTTTGCTGTGTAGCTTTGGTCTTGTGGCCTTTAAATAGTTCCTTTCTCCTTTTGCTTCTTTTAGCCAGGGATGACAGTAAAACACCTTTGGTCTTTTATTTTTAAAATTTTTTTTTAATAGCAGATGTGCTGGATGTTGCCCAACTTAATGAGCTTTGCCTTTCACAGTGGTTTCTTAATGGGGTAATCGTGGGTCAGTGTATTTCTTGGTAATCCTTCCTTCCTCTGGCAAAACTGCCTTCTTTGTCTGGGTACTAACCTTATTAGGCTCATTACCTTCCAATAACATCTCATTAAAATGGTCTTAACTGTGTTGAACATTCATCTTAATCACCATGGTTGGCTTTGAAGCCGTTCCTAGGAGAGAAGTTTATCCCCTGGGAAAGTCCACTTGCCCACCGCCCAGCGTGTTGGGTGTGATGGGCTTCAGCGGCAGCTCCTCCAGGGCAGAGGGGCTGAGGAGCTGTTGAAGGGTGACTTACTGTTGCGGTAAGTGTTTAGGGCCACGGGGTGGGTATAAGGGCACGCCGAAGTTCTTAGTGCTAGAGTGAAAAAGAATCCGTTGCGTTCTTTTTTTGATATTCCTATTTTGTAGAGTTGGCATCAAGAAAGAAACGTAGTACATTTTACTCTAACACAAGTAAAAGGGCAGAAGTTACTGGTGGAGTTTCTAGATGGTAGGAATAGATACACAGTTTCTCATTTCTTTATCGTCAGTTCAGCTGTTTGCCTATCTTCTGTTACATTTAATATTTGTTGAAGCCTTTTGCAAATCCTTTAAAACTTTTTATTTATTTATCTTTAACCCTCACCCAAGGATATGCTTATTGATTTTTTGAAAGGGAGCAGGAGGGATGGAGTGGGGAGAGAGAGAGAAAGGAACATTAATGTGAGAGAGAAACGCCGATCGGTTGCCTCTAGTCCACGCCCTGACCGTGGACCGAACCTGCAACCCTTTGGCTTACAGGATGATGCTCCAACCAGCTGAGCCACACCAGCCAGGGCTGTACGTCTTTTTTTGAAGCCTCCGTTTTCATGGAAGTTAGGTGGCTCTGACATTGACTTCTAGGCACTAGGGAATTAAATAACTGGCTGAGAGAGATTTTTCTCATTGAATGCTGTCACTTGTTTGGGGATTGGACTAGTTTTTGTGGGGTTTATCCACTTAGATCCCCCATACATACCTACAGTGTATTTCAGAATTGGTCATCTTTAGGTGTTTTTTAAAATATTCTTAATTTAAGGCCCCTTCTTTTAAAGTGAACTTAAATGCGTGTCAGCTTTTGTCAGGAAAGAGCAAGTGAGAGTTTGGCATAACAAAACTTAGCTCCCCAGAAGCAAACCGACAAGGAGAATTATGTTGCTGGTTTATAGTTTTGATCAAGCAGTGTGTAATCCTCGTTTAAAACAAGTCTGGATAAAAGTCCAAATTCATGGATCTCACCTGCAAGGATTTGAACCCAATTTTGAGAATGTAAACTCGTATATGTATCTCATACCTTGGTGACCTCAGGCTTTGAAGAGGGACAGTAAGAGGGGATGGTGGACTGTCTTAATACCACTGCTTAATATCAGCTCTCTGACGCCCTTCTGCAATTCTCATTAGAGGGGTTATCAGGGAATGATCGGACGTGACATTTTCTGGTTAAAGGAATGGCTAGCAGGAGCTGGAGCAAACCGTACAAGGACTTGTGGGGGCATACCTGACTTCTCTGGCACACCTAGTATACCTGACTAGGGGGGCCTGTGAGGGTACACCTGGCTTACCTGGTATACCTGGCTTATCCAGTACACCTACTGCACCTGGCTTGGGGGTCTGTGAAGGCATACCTAGTTTGTGCGGTTTACGCAGCACATCTGACCAGGGAGGCCTGTGAGGGTCTAACTGGCTTTACTGGCACACATAAAGTCCCCACAGAGCAGGGTCTCTTAGCCAAGAAACGAAAGTCTGAGCTGGGAACTACAGGAGTAGCTCCGTGGCGACTTCGCCACACCCCCGGTGCTTTGGTGGCTGCCCACCGTGTTGTTCTTTCTGTGCATAATTAGCGTCCCAGTGGAGCTGCCGCGTAGAGGGAGCAGGAGAGAGAATGTCTTGCAGTGTTAGGCAGATGGGAGGTGAGGTGAGGTGAAGTGAGGTGATCCGGGAAGTTGGCATTTCTCAGCCTGCCTGGAAATGCAAGGATCCAGGTGACAGCTGGTGGCGGCAGCGGAGGAATGCAGGTGGTCTGCATCAAGGTGGGAAATAGACCTTGGGGGCGGCACTTTCCGAAGGCAAAGTGGGGCTGCACCCTGTGTTTATGGAGCGGCAGGCTTCCTAGGCACAAAAAACAGAAACCTCTCTGCCGCCCTTCTCAGTCCTCATTTGTTGGTAGTCTCGGCAGACAGGGAAGTCGTTGTTGCCTGCAAAGTCAGGTGACAGTGGGTATAATTCTGGCAAGTGATAAAACATAAATGTGAGCAAATTCCTTTAATTATCGTCTTGTGCTCGGTCTTATGCATTGCCTTAGAATTACTCTTCAGGAGACGGATAGGAGGCTCACAAGGGGGAAGCATCAAAGTTCCCCACTTTAATGTATCTTCTCCTTTTTGCCCGTTACTCGGTGAGGACACAGCTGTGGACCAGCCTGGCCCCGCGGTGATGGGCATACCCTGTCGTACGAGACAGAGCAGGGCCCGAGAGCCCTGGGCTCTTTAATTCTCCTCCTGAAAAGGATGTGCTCCCCTGTGGCGCCTTGTTAGAAACTTTTATCTTGAATGGTTTATTAGAAAATACGACTGTCTCCTTCTGCCCTTCCTCAGCAAGCATTAACAGCATGATGAACACAGTTGTGACACTTCTATTTCCACGGCTTTTCAAGTAACTGAGCTCCAGCAACGTTCGAGTCGAAACTGGGGCCATCTCGTCAGCAGGCAGCTTTCAGATGTCGCCGTGCGAGAGCCTTTAGTGATGTGGGAAACTTATTGCTAAAAGTACCCCACATTCTAATCATTGTTCTCTTTGGTGAGCTCGGTTTTGGGAAGCAGTCCTAGGAATTCCCCTGGAAGAAAAGTTTGGCTGCACAGTGAGTGGGCAGTGGTTGTGAACTTTCTAGATCTTTCTTGGGCTCGCTGTTGGAGAAGCAACAGTGTCCCAGAATGTGGTAATGCTGAATGACACAGGCATACTAAGTCTTAAAGTAATTTCATGCAGATGACCCCAATAAAACGTCATGTAAAAATCCGGGGAAGGGCTATAGGCTTCCAGAGCAGCAGAGTAAAGGCCCCTGAAGGTTTACTGCGTAGAAGCACCAAGAACACTGGTGACACCTGTCAGTGTTAATTTTTTCAGAACTCTGGAAAGTAGCTGAAGACTTGCAATGACCTGAAGGATATTTGGTCAAGAAAACAGTGTGATCTCAGCAGGAACAGTGAACCCGTGGTCTTTTAACTTGTGCTTATCCCACTCCCCTTCTTTGCCCCAACTCCACAGTGGCCTTGAACGCCAACAGTCCTGCAAATGTGGCAGCTGTGAAGCCCAGCCATCTAGTAGCCACTGGATGGGGCAGAACAGAAGTGGAGCTCCCCCGGAGGCCCACTGCGAAGAAACATCACCATTTGACTAGGCTGGCAGCTTGCTGGACAGCTCCATTCACGAGGCATGTCTTCATTTGACCTCACCTGGAGCTCACTTTGGTAAAGGCTCCGCTCACTGAGCGTTTGTTGAAAACAATCAGTTGCAATTGTTTAATCACGGTGGCCTGATTGGAGCCAAAATGTACTAAAAGGAAAAACTGGGGATGAAATGTCCAGCAGGGGCTTGTTTATCTTTATCGATTTTGGAGTAATTCTGAGTAACAGTTTTTCTTTTGGGCGGTGTTGGGGGTGGAGTTGAAAAGCTCCCACACATTCCTGGGAATCTGTAAGGCTCTGCGCATGCCCAGGAAAGAGACCAGAAGGCCCTAAGTTCTCACCTCTGGCTGACTTTGAGGCTTTCTGTGCACAGAAGTGAAGACTGAGGTAGCGTTATGAGCTGTCTGGCAGGGCAAGGCATGCTACCTCCCCACCCACCTGCCCCCAACAGACACACATAAGCCCTTAAAAAAGGCTGGAGGCTGTATTAGTCCAAGGCATTTAAAGCAATCTCTGTCCAATCACTAGGGAACCACCGAGTAAACTAAGCATAGACTTCAGTGGCCACATAGGACCAAAAAAAAAAAAAAAAAAAAGACTTTACCAATTTAGTCCAAAATCAATAAAAATGAACAACAACAACAAACCCTGGGGTCCACAAAAATTCTGGAATCTGATTTCCAGAACTGACACATTACTTAAAATTTCCAGTTTTCAACAGAAAAGTACGAGACATTCGAAGAATCTGGAAAATATGGCCTATGCAAAAGGAAATAAAAGCAGTCAATAGAAATTGTCCTTGAGGAAGCCCAGGTGTTGGGTGGACTACACATTTGAAATCAGCTCTGGTAGAGATGTTCAAAGAACTGTAGAGAACCATGTCTAAAGAGTTAAAGTATGGGATTACGGTTTATACCACTGAATACAGCATGTGAATATAAAGGTAGGGATTATTTTTACAAGAACCAAATAAAATTCTGGAGTTGAAAAGTATAGTAGTAACTGAAAGAAAAATTCCCTAGAGGGATTCAGCAGCAGATTTGAACTGACACAATGAATTCATGAACTTGAACGCATGTCAATTAAGATTATTCAGTCTGAGAACAAAAAGAAGAGAATAGACATATAATAGGACTTTAAATATCTGTGGGACATTATTAAGTATATCAACATACCCATAATGGTAGTCCCAGGAAAAAAAAAGATATAATGAGGCAGAAAGACATTATGCTGTGAACAGTTATATGTCAACAAATCAGATAACCTAGGTGAAATGGGCAACTTTTTATAAAAAGAAGTTACTATAGTTAACTCAAGAAGAATTAAAAAATTTGAATAGGCCAATAATAAGAGATTGAATTAGTAATAAAAACTCATCCCACAAAGAAAATCCCAGACCTAAATGGCTTATTGAGTAGATTTGCTTCGTGAATTCTACCAAATATTTAAGGAAGAATTAATTCAAATTATTGTCATAAATTCTTCAAAAAAGTACAACACTGTGGGGGGCTCCGCCCGCAGAGTGCCCCCCCCCACCCCACCGCCCATCTGCCATGGATGAGAATAAGTCTACCAAGACATGATCTGCTTGGGGAGGAAAGGTGGCTGATCTCTCAAAGGAGAAGGACCATGAGCCTTTTCCTCAGTGGGCTTTTATTGGGTTCATTTGCACAGGAATACAGGTAAAGCTCACCAGTGATTGTCAGGCAGTAAGGATCAAACAATAGATAACATTCAAAGAACTATGAGGGCTTATTTTGAGTCAGAGTCAGATAGCTAAAGGGCCATAAAACTTTGGGGAAACAAACTTATTTCATGCTTGGACCCTTATCATTTAAATTGAGGACATTCTTTGCAAAGCAGGTTTCACAAGATTTTATGCATTCTTTCTTAGGCCTGATAGCCCTAGGAAACCTGCCCTTTCTAGCACAGGGCCGAACCCACCATCAGCATTGTTTCTGGCTTAGGCCGAGCAGAGGAAGGAAGGCAGCCAAGAGATCAGGAGACTTTTTGAAGATAGAATGAGGACTCAGGCTATGTCAAAGCCAAGGGGCGAGGGTCCATCACCCTGTTTCTCTATAGCCCCCCAAGTCATTCCCTGAGGGCCCCTTCATGACTGTGCTTGTCTTAGGTTGTCCTTCCCTTGAGGAATCTTACCTGTCATTGGCTAACCAGTCATCAGCTCAGGGCCAAGCAGGGTGAAGTAAAGGGGGTGGAGGAGGTGCCCCTGCCAGGGAGATAAGCCCTGTCTCCTTAGTGGCTTAGGGTCCCAAGGTCTTTTTATTCAGCCCTAGCCATGGGGGATTACAGCTTCTAAAACCAGGCAGGGTAGTTCCCAACATAACACTTACCAATTTATCTTATAAAGCTACTACTAACCTGATACAAAAACCAAAGCTATCACAAGATCACTGCAGACCAATGTCCTTTATGAATATAGAAATCAATCCTCAATGTAATACTAGCAAGTTGAATCCAGCAACATATAAAAAGATTGTACATCATGACCAAGTATAATTTTTCCCAGGAGTGAAAATCTTAGTTTACCCTACAAAAATGTAATATACTACATTAATAAAATAAAAGGCTATAGTTTATTTCACCATAAATAAAATGTGAATTTTGTTTAAAAAATAAAAAATAAAAGGCAAAAACCACACAATCATCTCAATAGATCCAGAAAAAATATTTGACAGTGATCAATATCCTTTCATGATAAGACCAATCAACAAACTAGGAATAGAGGGAAGCTTCCATAATTTGTTGAAGGCTAGCTATGAAAACCGTATCTAACCTTATACTTAATGGTGAAAAACTGGAAGTTTTCTTCTAAGATCATGAAGAAATGAGACCTTGAGGTTGGAAAGGAAGAAGTAAAACTATCTCTAGTCATAGGTAATACGAATGTGTATATAGAAAATCATAAAGCACCTACAAATAAAACAACTTGAACTAGTGAGTTCAGCAAGGTTTCAGAATGGAAAGACATCTCTTGTGCATGGATTGGAAGACTTGTTAAATTGGCAGTACCCCCCCGACTGAAGCTCTATATGCCATACAATCCCTATGAAATCCCATCTGGTTTCCCCCCTAAGATTCACTTGGAAATGCAAGGGACTCAGACTAGTTAAAGCAACCTTGAAAAAGAACGTATTTGGAGGACTCACAGTTCTCAATTTAAAAACTTCATGCAAAGCTACAGTACAGCCGTGTCAATAGACTAGAGAGTCCAAAAATAAACCCTGACATTTATGATCCGTTGTTTTTTCAGTGAGGGTGCAAGGATGTGAATGATAAGTGAAATGTGGTCTCTCCATTACAATAGAATATTACTTAGCTGTTACAGGTCAGATAAATTGTACAACACGGTTGAACATTGAAAACATTATAGTAGATGCATGAAACCAGGCACAAACGGCCACCCATTTATTTCACATGTCCAGTGTAGGTAAATTCTTAGATACAGAAGGCGGGTCAATGTTTGCTGGAGGCTGGTGGGAGGGAAGAAGAGGGCGTGACTTTAATGGGTATGGAGTTTCTTTTCAGGTGATGGAAATTTTCTGGGATTATCTAATGGTGATGGGGCACCGTCTAGTGAATATATTAAAAATCAATGAATTGTATCCCTTAAAAGGATGGACTTCGTTGTATATGAATTAAATCTCAGGAAAGCTGTGGTATAACAATAATATATGGGGGAGAGCAATCCAGATGCACTAAGGTGTTAGGAAGACAGTGCAATAGGTTTCAGAGTCTGGCTTGTACAGACTTTGGGCATTTTGTTCCTTGTGTAGATTTAAATCTGCACTTCATTTTCTTTATCCGCCCTGCTGCCTCGGGTGGGTCACTGGACTGAGGAGCAGCAGCTCAGCAGGTGCCTCTGCTCCTGGGGAAGGTGGGAGGGGCCACGGGGAAGGTGGGAGGGGCCACGGGGCCGCTGGGACACTTCTGCCTAATGCTAGAGACTAAGCTTCCATCACTGCTGGATGTCACAGTGTCTCTACACTCACTTCTTGTACCTTGTCATTTTGCTCTTCTAAAACCATGCTAAAAAAAATTTTTTTTAAAGTAGCACAATGAAAAAAAGGCGCTGAGATGATCTTGGGCAATTTGAGGCTCTCAGAACTCACCTGCCCGAGGGAAGTGGTGTGAGACACCAAGGTTGTGCAAGTGCTTACAAAGTAAGCAAGGATGATTTGTTGTAAAGAATAAAACAGCTGCTTGTCCTGTGCTTGTTAACTCGATGGAAGAAATGGGCTGCCTGTTAAGACAAGGAAATGAAGCCCAAATGACAAGGAAAGAGACGAGAGGTTACCCAGACATCCCGCCAGTGTTGGCTGCACACATTTCAATGTGTAACATATTTTACAGATGATTGGCTCAGAGTAAGAGGATGCTGGAAAGACCAAAGCGGGAGGTGGGCAGAGAGAGAGGGAGCCCTCTCCATAGGCAAAGACTTGGACTGACAAGCAGTAGTTAAGACAAAATAATCAGCCTGTTTACCTTTCACATGCTTTCTGTTATGGACTCATCTTACCCCATCCTTCTCTTAGGGGGGAGTATGCCTTGCACAGATCCAGTCTGTGGTGCAGTTTCAGGACCAGAGAGCCTCGTAGTAGCAGGGACTTCTTATCCTAGAGAGCGAAAGGGAAGCGTGAAAGATACGAGATTCCGGGAGGCAGGTTTCAGAACGTTTTCATTTTTCGGAGGTAGCTGGAGATCCTGTCTTTTGTTACTGATTTTCCTTGGCCTCGCTGCACAGAGCAGTCGCTGGGTTGGCCCAAGCACAGTGGAAAGTAACCGTCGCTGACATCGAGACTCGAGCATGCTGTTTGATGAACACAGGGCCCTTGGTTACTAAAGGGCATTTCCCTTGAAACGTTACCTGCCCCCTTTTTGTGGTCAAGATTTTTTAATAAGCTGAGAAGCCCACAAGTATGTGAGCTGAAGGTGTACTTTGGGATGAAGCCAGACTGTCAGGGTGTTAGTAATTTGAGTTGTATAAACTGCCGTGTTTGGAGGCCGAGCTGGTGGCTAGTGTCTGGTGAAAAACTCTTAACTTTTATTCTTAATAGGACACGCTCCTTTCTAAACTTAGACACAGTAAAGGATTAAAAAAAAAACTTTAGTAGCCTGCGAAAATAACTCTGCCCCAGTCTTGGGACTATTAACAGGAAAAACCAAAATAAAATTAGGCAAGGTGGTGCATTTTGTTTTATGTTCATGGAATAGTAGGATATAGGGCACTGGTTGCAGGGCCACAGAGGGAAAAGGCAGGCTGACTTTTTTTTTTCAATCCTGTTTGAGGTTTGGATTTGTTTTCTTGACTTTCTTGAGTTTCCTTGGCTTACTATGTAATGGGCGAAGTGAGAGGCGAGATAAAGCCATGCCTGCCCTTCAGCCGGGAGGGGAGCTGGGTCCCTTCTGTCTCAGCGGTTCTTTCATTCCTGACGATCATCCGAAGGGCTCCAGTATTTTATTATGAAAAACTTCCAGTCCGCAGAGGAGTTGGGTGAACGCATGGTGAACACCTGGATGCCGGCTGTCTCGATTCGGCAGTGGGCACTTTACTGTACTTGATTACTTCCTGACCCCCTCCGTCCATCCAGATCATTTCTGAACCTGTTTCCGAGTCCGTGGTAGATATCAGTCCTACACGCTGAGTGTGCGTGTCATTCACTATAGCCCAGCATTTGCTATGGATTGCTGCCAGGAACTTTTTGGAAGATTAATTTCCCAGGGACCATTGTAGAGCTTCTGATTTAGAAGGGTGGGGGCCGGCCAGGAACCTGCACTTCGCAAAGTCCCCAGGTGCTTCTGGTGACCCAGGTGGGGGGGAGGGCTTGGCTCCTGGGAGGGCTTCACAGTTACTCAGGGCTCACTCTCACCTGAAACGCGTTACCGGGTTATTGCCGCATTACCGGGTTATTGCCGCGTTACCGGGTTATTGCCGGGAGCCTGCCCGGACCCTGACCGCAGAGCTCCGTCTTTGGCTTTCCTGGGCTCTTATGCCGAAAACAGTGCTTCTCCACTGGGGGTATTTTGGTTGTCACAGTGGGGGTGGGGGGCTAGGGGGGCAGCACTGTCATCTCATGGGCAGAGGCCAGGCAGGCTACCACACACTCTGTCTTACACACAACAGTGTCCACGTTAAGGGGTTATATAGACAAAAATGTCAGTAGTGCTGAGGCTAAGGCACTTCTTTGATCCTAAAAAAGACATTAAACTGCAAAATGGATTTTCACAGCTGGATGGGACCCTTAGAGATTGTATCGTATTGTCTCAATATCAGCCTGGTCTCCGCCAAATACAGATTTATGCTCCAGAAAATTCCTAATTTAAAATAAGCTGATTTCCAAAAGCTTGTTAAAAGGTCAGTTATCTGAAACTGTGAGTGAATTTGACAGAAGAAGTAGTGTTGCCTGTGGCCTTTTAGTTTTTTTTTTAATGTATTAAAGATACTTTATCGCAGAGAAAAATAGAACCCAGTGCTTTGGGGTTGCAGTGATTAATGTAAAGCAAGACTGTCCCGCAGGTGGACAGGGATGGGGTGAGGGGGTGAAGGGAGGCTGGGGGCGGGGAGGGCATCTGTGTTGGCGGTCAATGGGGCTGCTGTTCTTCACCAGGTTCCATTTGACTCCACAAAGAATGGCTTTCCCCGCTCATGAGAGATGGATGTCTAGTATTGCCCTGACTACTTATCTGTGTCTTACTGATGTTTAAGGGAAAAAAATGTACAATGGAACAGAAAGCTGGAAAACAAAAGCAGGAGGGTGGGGACCTTTTCTGAGGAGAGAACAGTGGGAGCAGGTGGGAGGCGGGGCGTGCACCAGCCCTGCAGAGCAGGAGGAAGACGAAGGGGGAAAAGTGAGACTGGGTCAGATCGCTTCTGGCTCGGCTGCTTCCAGGGACTGGAGACCACGTGGTGGGAATAAAAGGATGGCTGGGGCCCTGGCTGGCGTAGCTCAGTGGATTGAGCATGGGCTGCAAACCAAAGCATTGCAGGTTCGATTCCCAGTCAGGGCACATGCCTGGGTTGCAGGCCAGGTCCCCAGTGGGGACCACATGAGAGGCAACCACACATTAATGTTTCTCTCTCTCCTTCTTCCTCCCTTCCCCTCTCTAAAAATAAATAAATAAAATATTAAAAAAAAAAATAAAAGGATGGCTGGGCCGCAGTGGGCGAGGCTGGCCTTGGTCTCTGGATGGGTCGGTTCATTTCACCACTTCTCATCCCCCGGTGAGGATGAGCAGTAGCTTCTACGAGTGTTGGGAGATTCGGTGAGACCGTGCCTGGGGAGGCGTTGGTAACCTGGCTGCAGTCCCCAGGGCTGGAAGGTGTTCTTGTTACCTGGGTGGGGAGGAGCCGTTGGTGCTGGGCACGCAGTGTGCCAGGACTGGCGTGACGGCGAGGTGTGCGTCAGGTGTGCCTGCGCGTTGTGGGACGAAGAACCTGCCGGTTATGCCGCAGGTAATGCTGATGAAGTAATCTCCATGGGAGTCTTGGCTCAGCTCTTGGGTTTAATTATAATGTGTCCTTGGGCAAGTTACTTAATGTCTGTCATCTTCGTTTCCTTCATGATCCTAAGGGCCACTCGTCGTTAGCATTCTTCTGGTGTCGGGCTTCCTGGAAGCAACAGAAAAGCTTCTGGGAATGGAATGGCAGTAATAATGATAAGGCTGGGGATAGAAGGCAGTGTGAGCACACTTTGACATTGATTTCACACCCCCCCCGGGGCACTTACGGGGTCCCAGGCCCTGTCCTGACTTTAAACATTAGCCTTGGTGATCTCATGACACCCTGTAATACAGGCACTGCACTGTTGCCCCACTGTAGAGGCCAGGAAACCGAGGCTCCGAGAAGTTTGGGGTGTGCCCCCAGTCCCAGCCGGGAAGTGGCAGACCTTGGTACGAACCATGCAGGCGGTCTGCCTCTGGGGTCTTCCTCACTGGGCCACCTCCCCTGCCGGAGGTCCTTGCGAAGGCTGCAGTGGGCCCCCCCGGGGCTGTGGAGCTGGGGACCCTGGCGAGCTTCTGGGCAGAGGGTTGATGGGAGGAGCCATTCTGCTGTGGGTGGGGTTATGGAAGTTACTGGGGTTTTTTTTCTGTTTTAAACTGGCTGAGGTGTGAGTGTGTCAATCCTGAGAGATGTGTCAGTGAAGAGGCAGAGGAGGGGCTAGAGAGGTGCGCTCTGGGGAGGTGCAGGGGGTCCCTTTAGATGGGGCAGCCACCTGGCCACGGGGTCCAGCCTGTGCACCCCTGTTTCAGGTGCTCCACTCCTGTTTCAGAGTTCCGGTGAAAGCTTTGGTTTTCACACGCGACCTTCGAGGCTTCTGCTTTTTGCTATGTTGGATGAACCGAAGCTTAAGGGTTTGATGTGGAGAGTAATCTGGGGTTATTTCTGTTAGATAGCCCTGTTCCCCTAGAGACATTCTGGTCTAGACAGGTGAGAAGCTATGTCTTCATTAGTTTAACCCACCTCCTGGATAACTTATGGGAGAAAACCTATTACGGGGTGACCATTTGTCCCAGAGGCATTGCCTATTTGGAAAGTGTCCCCATGGGGTGGTAGGGGGCTACACTTGGATGCTATAAATAGGATTTAACAAAAAAATTGTTTGTGTGCTTGTTTTTTTGAAACACCAAGTATAAAGTAGGAAAAAGAAAACAGCCATCCCCTAATGGACCCAGTGAGCGTTGGAGCTTGGGGCCGCCCTGGGCCGGCCAACCTGTGTTCTGCTGGTGGCCGGCCGGCCCGCCACCCATGTGGGTAGGGGCCGGAGGCAACTGTTTTTCCCCCGCGCCTGCCCCTGCCCCACTTTGCCCGGGAAGAGAGAGTAACAGCCCCACAGAGGAGTCGCCCAAATTTTTAAAGAAAGTAAAAAAGTGTCCTCAGTGGGTGGGGAGAGGTGGGGGAGTCCTTGTCAGACAAAGGTGAGCAACTAAACTCCTAAGCATCAGAACTCCAGGAATAAAAAGCTGTCTGGGCCTTTACCGCTACGGGGTGAGAATCAGTATCGCCAGGACCTGTGCTCAGCTGCTCTGTGTGAGTGAAAACCTCGTGGGGTTTCGGCTACGCAGTGAGTGAAACGGGCAGCTGTGGACCAGCTTTGGAAAGTCTCGTGGGTGCGAGGAACTGGAGTCCGGCTTTCAGAGAACTCGCTCACAGAGGAACTATGGGAACACAGCTCATATTTTTAAGCAGGGGATTTATTGTTATTGGTACAAAAGGTTGTGTGAACATGTGTGGAAACCTGGATGCTGGAATGAACTGAGTCAAAAGAAAAACACAGATAAACCGCCCTACCCTCCTCTACCCTGATGCAAACTACCAGCCTCGTTTATTTCCGTTTTCCCGCTCTGACCACGGGGCCTGTGCGGTGCGGACCGAACCCGGCACCGGCCTCGGGGGACTCACCTGACGTGTTAGAGAAGCAGGCGCGAGTTGGCCCACGTCGTTGCAACGCCTGCGTCTTCCAGGCAGTTTCTCCCCAGCCACTGTGTTTCGCATCGAATTGCAATTGCCTACCTCCCCCCAGCCCACCCTCTTTAGAGTTCGCAGCAGCTGCCTCATCTACTAATCTGTCCAGGGCGTGACAGGCCAGAAACTTCAGAGCGAACTAGCACGCGGCTTTCATTTTCCAAAGGGATGGCTGGGAAAGTGGTCGCAGCCCAGGACTCAATATGCGACCTGAAATCCCGGCTGTTATCTGGGCTTTGAAGAATGGTTTTCACTTTAGCACAGGAAGTCCCCGCATTCATAACTTGCTGATTTCCTTCCTTATCTGGGCATGGCACATTCCATTGTTCGTTCTTGTTCCCGGACATTCTTCTGCCTTTCTTACTTTTTGGGTCACGTTTCTTCTGGGACTTGGGGGCATGTCATTTGGGGGACGTAGGGCTTTTCCAGGAGTTGGTAGTGTGAGCTGAGCTGTAGATGGTGAGGCGAGAGACACTTTGTGAAATGCCTGGTGGTGTTTTCATAGAGCCCGGAATTGAGGCCCATGTCTGCAAGCCCTTAACAGTGGTGGTTACCTGTCCCAGTTTAAGAACTGGTCGGCAGTGTGTTATTAAAGCGTACATAGTAAGTGCCAATTAGGTGTGTATAATAATTATTTCGTAGTAGCGTGTGCAAAGGATGTGGGAAATGCCACGATTCCTGCCTTCAGGGAGCATACCTGAACACCTTTTGGGCGTCTTTAGTGCGGAATACAGTACGCGGACAGCGCGTGAGAAAACCCACCTGCCTCGGCGCGCCGTGGCGACCGCCCGGCGTTCTCTGTCCACCCTCCCACTGGTTCTTCCTTCCTAAGCTTTCAGATTTTAATAGAAACTCTGATTCTTAAGCATTCTGTTTCATGATACTCCTACTTAGTGATGCTCCAGTTTAACGGTGCTCCGTTCCCTCACTGTTATTTATGGTTGCCACTCGAAAGACCCTGTGAACTTCATTATTGCTTTTTTGTATAAGTGCGGTAGAAACATTGCTGGTTACTAAGTGTTCATTGTATGATTTCTTGGAAGGGAAGTGTGTTTCCCAGAAAGTGTAAGCGAATGCTCGGTTCCCATTGTTTGCCTGGAGGTGAGGAAGCTGAAAGTCAAGTTCGTTCCAGGGCGGCAGTTGCAGTGAGCAACCAACCTCCGTATTTCTGTTCTTTTTGATAGTTTGCTACGAGGGGCTCCTACTTATTTGTGGGGATAAAAGCCAGGTACTCTTGAATGCAACAACTATTATTAGATGATATATTTGCTGGACTCTGTTCCCAGTGCTGTGGATACAGAGAGGTGCAGATGAGACAGCTCGTATGCTAGTAATAAGAAATGCATTAACCTTTGCTCCAGGCTGTGAAAGATTTGGCCTCAGAGAAAGCCTAATTCACATATATTGCCTTCTTGCCTATTCATGTTTTATTCCATAATTCCACAGTTTGTTCATAGCGGGGAAAAGGCAGGAGAAAATGTAACCAATAGGATTTACTGGGTTTGGCACAGTGAGGGAAGGTTCCAGAACCTCTGAGTACAGCACAGTGGACAGAGCTTGGGCTTTAGAGTGTCTTTGATTTTGAGTTCATTTGCCTATCTTTATCCTTAAGCAAATTATTGAACCTTATTGGACCTCCACTTCCTGCTTTTGTAGAGTGAAGATGATAATGAAAGTGAAGATGGTACAGTTCGTATCTGTTACCTGATGGGGACAGGTGTGTGGTCGGTGCCCCGCGGAGAATGGCAAACCACTAACACCTGCTGCTTTCGTTGGTCACTCACCTGTACCAGCCACTCTTGTCCAGGGCTTGACATGAATGTACTCATTTAATCTTTACTCAGGCCAAGAGTGCAAGTGTTGTTTATCCCCATTTTGCAAAAGAGGCATTTGAGTCTCCAAGAGGTTATGTAACTTGCCCATGCTCAGGTAGCTAGTGAAAAGGAGGAGCCAGGGATTTCGATTTAGGTGGAATTTAAGAATTCACAGATTTTAAAAAATTCTCTCCCTGGTAACAAAGGAAAAAGATCCACATATTCCCTCTTTCGAATGCAGTTTCAGTAACCTCTGGAAAGACTCTTTATTAAGGTAAACGGCCAGGTATTCATATTAGGAGTGTCATTTAGGCAAAAGGACATTTCAATGGAATGGAGATGGCTGTAGGTTCCTTTATGGCAGGGGTGTCAAACTCATTTTCACGGGGCCACATCAGCCTCGAGGTTGCCTTCAGAGGGCTGAATGTAATTTCAACTCCTTAACTGTTAAGGAGTAGTTACATGTATACAGTCCTTAAATTATTTCGGCCCTTTGAAGGCAACCGCGAGGCTGATGTGGCCCCCGGTGAAAATGAGTTTGACATCCCTGCTTTATAGGTTGTGAGCCCTTGGGAACATAGATTTTGCCAAATATAGTGATTTTTAAATTTCGTCATATCTTAGCATGGTGCTTTCACATGGTATTTCAAGAAGTGTTCATTTTGTGGTGATCTTCGATCACAGCAAGACATTTGGTAAGAAGTACATACATCATGTACTTGTTCTTACTCAGCTTTCCAATCTGTCACAGTTGGTTAATAATAACATCTCATAATTATTCCTGTCCCTTATATTACCCAGTATGGTAGCTGAGCAGATTTTTCCTGAAAAGCAGGAAGAGCAAAGTTGAGTTATCTCCAGGCCGGGAAAAAAATACCCTGCCACCCCACCCAAAAAGAAGCCAGTACCCTCAAATCACTGCGACGTGTGTACGTCCACCTGAAGAAACGTTTTCACGTGAAACAGTGTGATGTGATCGGTGGCCCTGCCCTCCTCCGGCATGTGCTTTCGTGTTGTCAGACACTGGAACTCAGAGATCACACACTGCTCAACTTTACTGAAAGAGAAATTTCCCCCTCTACTCTCCAAACATAAAAAGTTCTTTGACACACAGGAAATAGTCTGAGTTTTATGGAAGAGTGATGATATACAAGACCTAAAGCAGGTTGAAATTGGAGGCATCAGTGGATTGAGCGCGGGCCTGCGAACCAAGGGGTTGTTGGTTCGATTCCCAGTCAGGGCACACGCCTGGGTTGCAGGCCAGGTCCCCAGAGGGGGGCATGTGAGAGGCAACCACACATTGATGTTTCTCTCCCTCTCTTTCTCCTTTCCTTCCCCTCTCTCTAATCAAACCATAGCATCTCAGGATTCTTACTTAAATTGCAAAAAAGAAAGAAAACAAGAGAGGAAGTGAATGCATGATGACTGTTTTATTCCCAAGACTTAGGACATCTCTGTGGCATTTTATTATGATGGGAAGGAAATGAGACCATTGTAACTACTGTCTGAAATAATAGTTTGGTGTCGGCCTGGCAGTAACTGCTATTTAGGCTGCAGAGATTGCCGTTGATGCCTGGCCCAGGTCACAGTTTGCAGCCTGCAAAAACAGGCTGCTGTACGCAGGGCCCATTCCAAGTGGGGGAAGCATTCTCTTCCCACGGTAAGTAAGCAGAGAAGCCAAAGCAAACTGTTCAGTTGAACTAGTGCAGCCCCACGGCCAAGTGCTCTACTTTTAATTGGTGAAGGGTGTCGGAAACAAAAGGCTGTCTCCAGCACAATAGCAGAAACCCTCAGGTCTTTATCTGGAGCATAAAGACCTGAGGAGAGGGTCAGAAGATGATGATGGTTCACATTCTGCTCACGTTTGGAAAGCTACCAAGTCCCAGCCAGCGCACAGCCTGAGTCCCCCCACCTTGTGCAGGAGGAATGGTGACACCTTCCCCACCTGACAGGGTTTCCCTAGTGCCGAACCACAGCGTAAGCAGGAGTGCTGGGCAAGCTGCTGTCAGGTGACTCGTCCTCGTGGTGATCTCTGTTCCACTCCTACGCAGGGACATGTGCTACGATGGAGTCAGGTGAACTTACCTGCAGGTGTTGCACATCGGGGTTGTTTTGGACTACCTGGGGGGCCCTATTTCTGTCCAGATTCCAGGGACTTTTGATTTCATTTTGCCCCAGGAGCTAAGGAGGCTTCCCCAGGACCAGCGCCTGTGTAGTCTTTGTCATCTTTATGGCCCTGCTGGCACCTAGCACAGTGCGTTGCTTCTAGTAGGCACTTGGCACATGTTTTCTGAATGTATGTATTATTACTTGGTAGCAAATATTAAACTATTTTTTATGGAAAAACCAGCATGCTTTGTTTCTCGTGTATGCTGTGGACACGTTGCATGTCTGCTTCGACCCGGCACTGCTTCTCCATGTCGTGTTACTCTCTGTAGGGGAGGGGAGCGGTATTTCAGGCCCCTGTGTACCCATTCAGGACAGTCACATGTTACAGGAAACTTTCACTGACGCATTAAACGAGGCTGCCTCAGGGCACCCCGCCGGGGCGCTGTCCACATCGAGGTCCGGAGACCTGCCTAATCGATTACTTGGTGCATTGAAAGGTTGGGGAGTCCGACCCGGGCATTTAAATTAGATTCTAAGAGGCGTAAGGTGGCCCTTGTGAGGTCTGAGATTTAGGAATGGTTTGACGGGTCACATTAGCACCCACATACAATGAAGAAAAGGTCTTCAAGGACAATCCGACTCAGGCAAGTATGGTCATGTTCCATTTCTGTTGCTTGATAAGCTGCCTGCTATAGAAAATAATCGGAGGAGGTTTATAGTCAACCTGCAGGCCCAATAAAATGGGAATGATTGACAGAACCAGGAAGGAAGGGATCAAAAATGGGTTTCAGGTACCTGTGAGTCTCCTGGCAGCCAGGACAAAGAGAGCGGCTTGCTGGGGTGATAAGTTCTCAGGGCAGGTGAAGGAAGGAACCACCCTCTTCCTGCTGGGGATTTCTGGGAGTATGCCCTGGGGTGTGTCACCAGCCTGGGATAGGGGCATCTGGCAGGGGCAGGGTGGAGAGGGGCACTTCCTTGGGCTGGCGGCATGTTAAGGCCCCCTTTGCAACCTGGTTGATTGGAAAGCTGAGGATTGCGAAGTTTGACTGTCGCCTCCTGAGGCCGGAGGGGTGACTCGGTGCAGTGAAGATGACCTAGCTCCTGCCTGGGGGAGAGAACTGGCGGTTAAGGGACTTTCCCAAGGGGGTATCTTCTGCTTTACGGGAAGGGGCCAGTAGCTGTGCCCTTTGCACTCCCAGCCCGTGATCCCTAACCTCGGGGTTTCTGGGTAGGGTTAACCCTTCCCACAATGAGAACGTTGTCTGGTAAGCATTCTGCCCCTGAGTCCCTGCCCAGGCCCACGGCAGCTTGGCCAAAATGTTCCACAACTCCCCACTGGGGGTGAGATTTTGACTCTCGTAAACTAGACTCTGCCTGGCGGTGGGAAAAGCCTAAAATGAGAACTTTTTTTTTCCGGCTTGCTTTCCTCATGAAAACCTGGGGAAAGTACTTCCCTCCTCTCCACATTGCTGATCCAGGATTTTATGGAAGTGGATGTTGGAGTATGAAGCTTCTTTGGGGTGCAACAAAGAAACTGTTTGGTTTTAGACATAGCAAGTCTAGCAGCAGTAGCTTCCAAAACGGCCAGCAGGGAGAGCCTGTCTGAATTCCTGGAGGGGAAATTTCAATTTCCGACGTGACAGAGCCGACCAGGAGGAGGGACAATATTGCGGAGAAAGAGAAGTGGACCGAGCATCGAGGGCGGTGAAAGCAGCACGCTGAGCGTGGCCCCGTGCAGCCTGTCCCGGGCCACGTCCTCCTCCGGGTGTGTGAATGGCTGAACCGAGAACAAGGCTCCTGCAAGCTGCCCCTTCTGAATCCCGTTTTTGTTCTATTGGCTGCATTTGCATTTGGTGTCTGGAGTGCCTGGTCCTGGGAAGAGCCGAGGCTTTGTTTGGGGCAACGAGGGCTGGGTTTTCAAATCCATGTTTCCCGGTTCACCCCGTGTCAAGTGTCACTCGAGTCACAAGTGACTGTGTCACTCATCTCACGGAGGTCCCAGGAGCTTCCCTGTGCCAATGAGATGTTTGCACGCCCCCAGATCAGGACATCGCAGGACGATGCGAAGGACAAGACTGTCCGCAAACGGCAGTTGTGCCCCGCTGATGTGCGTTTCAGCTCTAGCACGGGCGCCGTTTTAATCTGCAGTGCCTGGTTCTGCCCTGGCCAGTTACTGTACAGCAGGCGTCAGCGGTAAACCGAGAGAAAGGGAGGGGGGTATAGAAGACTTTTGTGTTTTGTTTAATTCTATGGTGTTGGGTGCTTCTTGCAAAGTGGGCGAATTAATTATTCATGATGAAATGAATGGGGGTATTATTTTAAATCAGTATAGAAGCCAGTGGTTGACGGCCCATTTATTAAGCTGCTTGTGTTGGTCTGGCTGCCAGGGAGCTTTAGACCCGTCAGAGCCTGTGTTTCGTGTTCCTTGGTTGGCTGGTTTTTATATATCGACTTAATTCCAAGCCTAGTTTTATCCTTTTCTCTGCTTTTTTCCCCCCAAGCTTCCAATAATTCACTTTGAAATAAGGTCTGGTATCCAGGTCCCTTCCCGCCTCCGTCACTGCCGAAAGAAGAAAATCCGGCTACGGTCGCAGCTTGCCTTCCTGGAATGTACTGTTTTGTAACCCACATGTCGAAGGCACAATCAGAACCGGAGAGTAACCAAAATTGGCCCTTGAAAGTATACGACAGAAATTCTGTACGATAAATATTACCCACTTTTCTCTTAGAAAAGTCTCGTGCAGGGTCCTCTCTTAGGACTGAGTTGACATCATTTTGTTTTCCTTCTAAAAATATGGAATGTTGCCCTGGCCGGGTGGCTCAGTTGGTCACAGCATTGCCCTATACACTTGAAAAGGCTGTGGGTTCAATTCCGGTCAGGGCATGTACTTACGTTGTGGGTTCAATCCCCAGTTGGGGTGCACATGGAAGGCAGCTGATCACCAATCAATGTTTCTCTCGCTCTCTCTGGCCCCCCACCAAAAAAAATCAATAAACATATAATTGAGTGAGGATTAAAAAAATAAATAGAAATCAAAATAGTAAATACATGAAAAATAAAACTAATGTAAAATAGAACATGTCACATGCAACTGTGATACTGAAAGTTTGATCCTTTCATTAGGGCAGTTGGTGTCCCCGGCTGCTCTGCCTTGTCCGCATGCTCAGAAGCAGCGTGTGATCGGCTGTCTAAGGTCCTAGCAGATGAGAGGCCAAAGCTGCTCCTGGTGAGGGTGGGGCTGTGCTGGCTTTCACTCAGCGGACACAGGGGGCGCTCAGGAACCAGCGTGCTGGCAGAATCAAGGAGCTGTGGAACTGGTGGAGGCAGACTCTGGTCTAGGTCAAGGTGATTTTTGATTTCAGATGTGGTTTCCAGAGGAGTCGGTCGTGGGGAAAAGAGAAGAGAGAAAAGGACTTTTCGTGTGGTGGGAAGAGCATCACCAGAATGCCACAGCCTGGGATTAGCAGATCCATTGGGGGACCAGCTGGCCATTTGTCTGGTTAGAGCTTGGGTGAATTGGAGGGAATGCTGAGTACTGGGTGATACATGTTAGCCTGTGAAACCCATACTTTGTTTTGATCAGCATTGGGGTCATTTATTAGCAGATATTGATGGAGCACCTAATGCACTGGGCACCGGATTGCAGCAGAGTTCACATCAGGGAGAGAGAATCTGGGTCCCATATAAGATCCCTGAAAGTAGCTTCTGACTCCGGAATCGGTTTAGACTGTGGTCGCCGAGAAGCAGATTATGCAAATATTCTCAAGTTAAATTTTTTAAGTCTGCTTTAATTTTATTACCAACAAACGTTACTCTATTCATCATCAGACTGTGGAGAAGTAGAGATTAAATTCAGAGGCAATACTCCCTGGGTTTAAACGTCGGCCTTGTCACTTGTTAGCCCCATCAAAGTTACCATAGGACATGAATTAGCAGAGCTTCCGTTTTCTCAGCCCTGCAAAGCGGGCAGTCCCACATGTCTCCTCGGGCTGGTGGGGAGTGTGCGCGTGGTAAGGATCCTCTGTGGATCTTATTGGGAGTGCCCAGTCTGGCTCTGTGTCTTCCCTATGGTGGGCACTCCTGATAAAATCCAAGAAGGAGGTGGGGGATGTTGACAGATGATCTAGTTAGGCCAGTTAGGGGCCTTTTAAACATATTTTAAAAAAAATAAAGGCAAAGAAATAGCAACGATCTTTGGATTCGTTCTTTCATTGAAGAACAACAAAAGAGAACCAGTCAGAGGGAGATCGCTAGAGATTATCAAGACAAGACCCCTGTGTGCCACCAGTGGCCACGTGGGGAAGACCGGGAGGGAGGGGGTGACATGTGCTGGCCGCCAGGTGTGCTCACGTTGCCAGGAAGGTGTGGGCGAGGGCTGCTTTAGGAGAGGGGCTTTGGGCAGGAAGAGTTCCACAGGGGAGCGACCTCTTGCATTAAAATCTGAGTTCTTGGGGGAGAGTATTCACCCAGAGAGGAGTGGAAAAGTTGTTTCAGACAGGGGTAACTGCAGGTGCAGAAATCTAGCAGAATTGGAGGGGGGCATGGCGTGTTGGAAAGTAGCAGTTTGGGGATTAGTATGACATGGGGGGCGGTGAGTGGAGAAAGATGAGACTGGACATGAAAGGGGGCGGCTCAGAGAGCAACGAGGAACCTCCAAGAGATTTGAGGTTGGGAAGTGACATGATGATATTTGCAGCTGAGGACGACTAGACCAATAGTGGCATGGAGGAGGGTTTGGAGACGGGCAGAGTAGAGACAAGGAAGAGTTTTAGAAGGATTTTGGGGTGATCCAGATGAGGCCAAGGTCCTGAACTTGGGCTTGTAGGAGCCCGGAGAGGAGGACCGACTGATTACAGAACTGTTGATGATGCTTTGTGTCAGGGTGGATGTGGCTGGGGTGGGGAGGACTCCGAGTTTCTAGCTTGACTCTGGTGGAGAATGGAGTCATTCATACAGAGGCTGGGGGAGGGGTGGAGGCGAGCAGATGCTGCGATCTCAGGTTGGCTGTGTCTGGGGACAGTACACGTCCTTCGGAAAGGACAGTAAATGGGAGCATCTCTCTCTAGGGGCTTGGCCCTGAGCATCCTAGGGCTCGAGATTTGGTTCTGGGATAGTAGTACAGATTGCTCACAAATGTTTGGACCTTTCTTCTTTAGGACAGATGTTGGAATTAGTTCTCCCTGCCCCACTGAGCCCAGGTGTGTTCATGTGACTGCCTGTGATTAATTAGGAAGTGAAGCAATGAGACTCCTGATGATTCTGAGCCAACACAAGACATCATCTGAGCGCGCTCAGCCACAATGCCTGAGTGTGTTCAGAGGCAGCTCGGCTGTGCCGCGGGCCTGGGTCCCCGAGTGAGCTCAGCGCCCACACGGACCAGGGGCCGTGAACCCACGATGGATCTGCACTGAGAGAGAGACCTTTGTTTTTTGGCTTTTACTGTGATGTTGAGGTGTTAGTGCCCGTTTTCTATCATTGCTTAGCCCCGCCTGACTGAAGTTATCCTTTAAGAAGCTGAACCTTGCTAATTTTCCCTTTCTAAAGTACACATCAGTTCTACTTTTCCTTTTCTAAACTACAAATCAGTTTCGAGCTACTTTTTACCCATGCATGTGGGGGAGTGCACGCACAGGTAGATAAATGTAGCTGCAACTGAAAACATATCTTTTGTCGTTGTTATCCTTTCCTCGCAGGTGTTTTTAAATTAATTAAATGTCAGAAACTCACGTGCTTTTTTTTAAAAAGTTTTATGGGGATATAATTGCCATACCATATACGTCACCCATTTAAAGTGTACAACTCAGTGGCTGTTAGTACATCTGTCGATTTGTATGGCCACCATCACAATTCACCACCACAAAATATTCCATTACCCCCGAAAGAAGCCCCACTCCCCAGGCCTGCCCCACACCCCCTCTCTAGCCACAGGCAACTTCTGACCTACTTCCTGTGTCCGACCTACTTCCTGTGTCCGATCTACTTCCTGTGTCCACTCTGGGCTTTCGTCTCTATGGACCCTGCAGCCTGCGGCCCTCTGGGACTGGCGTCTGGACCATTGAGCACAGTGTTTGTAAGGGCCGTTTGTGCTGTCGCACGTGTAGGCACTCGTTTCTGTTTGCTCACTAACATCCCATTGCACGGAACACGGTGTATTGCGCGTGGCTCCTAAAGTAAAACGGCACGACTTCTAAAGATGGAAGCAGTGCTCACCCCCCTAGAATCGCGTGTTCATTGTCAGCCGATGGATGCTGGGTTGTCTCCACGTTTTTGACTATTATGGATAACGCTGCTGTGAACATCCACGTACCTTCCTGCACAGTCTTGTTCAGGTTATTCTGTGAACACGATTCATCTCTCCTTATACCTAGGCGTGGGATTGCTGGGTCCTCTCCTAATTCTGTTTAACTGTTTGAAGGACTGCCAGATTCCTAGGCACAGCAGCCGTACCATTTTCCACCCCCACCAGCAGTGTGTGGGGGTTTCCAATTTCTCCATGTCCTGCCAACACTTGTTGTTGTCTGTCTTTGATTATAGCCGTGCTAGTGGTGACACATGTTACCTTATGTCATTTAACAGGAAACGTCGATATCGTAGTTCTGCTTTCCTGTCTTTGTACATGAGCTTTGTTTCGCTTGCAGCTCACGCTTTTATTGCTTTGTATTGGCTTATCCGTGTTGTGGCTGCTCACGAGGAGTGGTCCGTGTTGACGTGTATATTTTGTAGGGAGGTGCTTACCTTCCATTACCAGACACGCATTCTCAGTTTAAAGTGTGATCGTTTGTTCAGTGTTAGCTTCTTCAGCTTTACCAGCGGGCAGGTCCAATGCCTTTTGTTTGAAAAAATTTTGGAGCTTAAACTGAAATGAGAATTAATCGTGTTTTAGCATAAAAACCACATCCTATCACATCACTTCACTGAGGAACATTGGTGGAGGTTCCTGTTTGTCTTTATTCTTCCTTCAGTTGGTGGTGGGCGAAATCCGATGCATTTTTAGTGTGTAGGCTTGCATATTCATGTTGTAAAGCCACACGGTTTCTAAAGATGGGTGCTATTCCAAAGATGGGCGCCCTCTGTAGTTCCTGTAGTCGGTCAACATACCTTACAGAGGGACCAGTCTGTGATTGGTGTTCAGCTGGGTCCCTGCTTGGGGGACAGACCTTAGAGGAACAAAGGCATATGGAGTTACAAGCTGTAACAGGGCTGAGAACGTCACAGGTTCTCTCCTGGGAAGGATGGGGGCTCCCAAGTTTTACTTCCTTTTGGTGGGGGGATGTGTCAGGAAAGACCTCTGTGAGGAAGTGACACTTCAGCTGAGACCCAAAGGAGGGGAAGAACTTGCTGAGGAGGTGGGGGGACACTGTGACGGCAGGAGGGGGTTTCTGAGGGAAGGAAGCTCTGGCAGGTTAGAGGAACTGAAGTAAGTCTGTGGTTGGAGTGCGGGGACTCTGGGAGGACAGGAGGCCAAGGTGAAGGCCAGACTGGGTAGGACCTCGTGAACATGTTAGTCCTGGGTTGGCCAAGCAGTTTCTTAGTGTTTTGTTTTTCCTGTAAGATGGTTCTAGTAGTGCTTAGTTGTCTTTAACTTCATTCAGAACAGTTTTATTAGATTGTATTGTGACAGCTGTCATATCCACATGCATTTAAAAAAACTTATCAAAGTTGGTGAATTTTTGTGTAGCCATTTTAATATGGAAGATGGAAGAAAATATGTAACATTTTCGGCATATTATGCCTTCTTATTTCAAGAAAGGCAAAAACACGACTGAAATGCCAGAAAAGGTTTGTGCGGCGTGTGGAGAAGGTGCTGTGATGGATGGAACGTGTCAGAAGTGGTTTGCGAAGTTTCGTGCTGGAGGTTTCTCACTGGAGGATGCTCAGCGGTTGGTAGACGGTAGAAGTTGATAGCTATCAAATCAAGACATTAATTGAGAACAATCAATGTAATACCACATGCCAGATAGCTGACATACTTGAAATCTCCAAATCAGTAAAGTTATTGGTGAAAATGAAAAATGTGTCCTTTATTTTATGGAAAAAAAACCATACGGACTTTTCAGCCAACCCAGTGCTTTGAACATATTCAGGATGTGGTGAGAAGCTGGGCAACATGACAGATGTTAGCTTGATTTTTTGTTTTGTGATGATCACTTCACAGTGTATACACATACCAGGTCATTATATTGTGTACCTGACACCAATATGTGTCAATTATATCTCAGTAAAAAAGTATAAGTTAATCATAAAAAAAGATGTTGTGAGATAGCATTGAAGGGTTGCCTTGTTTTCTTCTTTTTCTTGTAGAGAGAGGGCAAGGGAGAGAGGGAGAGAGGCAGAGAAGCATCAGTGTGAGAGAGAAACATCGATCAGTTGCCTCTTATATGCACCCAACCGGGGACCACGCCTGCAACCCAGGCATGAGCCCTGACTGGGAATCGAACCAGTGACTTTTCACATTGTGGGACAACGCCCAACCAGCTGAGCCAGGCTGGTCAGAGTGGTAGATGGTCTTAAAGCAGTCTTAGGGAGATGGAAGTAATTACCTGCTCAGGTGTGGCTTTTTCATGAAGACTAGTTTATTTACGAAGTGTAAAGGGTTACCTTGTGTTTTTTTTTTCTCACTAATGGGGGACATTAAAATTCCACAGAGGTCGTCCAGGAACTTTCTTAAGATTAATTTAAAGGTTTGACATAATTGTGGCAGTTCTTGAGAAATAATCGGACTCTATAGTTTCCAGCGCTTGGGTGGGAGAGGAGGTTTGACAGAGTCCTAAAGGAGGAAGAAGGATCAGCATTTAGGATGTCGGAAAGAACCCCAGACGCCTCCATTGTTGCTTCTGCTTAACCGCTTGCTGAGTGGAGAGTGTGTGTCCTGGACACGGTGTGTCATTCTGCAGTGGTGGCCGTGGGGACACGAGCCAGACACTGATAAATGGGAGCGTGGCTGTGACTGTTACTAGCACTGAGCTCCTAAGTTTTGCTTTAACTTCACCTTTTGTGCCATCTGGACGCTACAGACCCTGGAAGAGGGCTCCTTGTCCCCCGCTACGAGGGTAGAAGCGTCTCGGCAGCGTGTCCGTTGGCAGGCCCCGGGCAGCACTCTGCATCTGTCCCCCTCCTTCCGGGGAGGTTGGAGATTGGTGTTGCTGCAGGTGGCACGTGCTAGACCTCGTGAGTTTCAGGTAGCTCGATCGTACCCAGCACTGCCAGGCGTTCGCCCAGTTTGCCGTGTCCCTCTGCCGGGTCTCCGTGCGTGTGCGGGGACAGCGCCCTCCACAGTGTGCCTCCCTTGACTGTGGGTGACTGAGCCTTGGAGCCGAGTCTGGCCCTCCACCTTATTTTATTCGGCCCGGCACCTTGTTTCCACCCAGCGGCAGCACCGAGCTCCTTGCCCCTAGTTAAGGAGTAGTTACGTTTATACAGTCCTAGAATTACATTAGGCCCTTTGCAGGCAACCTCGAGGCCGATGTGGCCCCTGGTGAAAATGAGTTTGACACCCCTGATCTAGAAGGAAGTGCCAGGGGCAGGAAGGGGGCACTGTCCAGCCCCCAGTGCCTGTGAGAGGTCAAGTGCCTAGTAAATATTTGAGGAATGAACAAAGAATTAAAATACTTAGATTTTTCTAGTTCAAGATGTTTGCAGAACTGCCTCGCCCTTCCTTGAGTGCCATATGTTTTTCCAGACACATTCACAGTCATGGCTTTAGATGCTAATTTAAATCAGCACATATATTAGTGTTAAGGATGGAGGAATATATCCAGGCCCATTTTGCTTTCGAGCAGGAAAAACAGTCTATGTTTATTACCATCTAGTATAAATGATGTTCAAGATAATGTGCAATCAGTTTTTTATCATGATCAAATTTGATTTATGTACAGTGTTGAGTTTGGATGTCAGCCACGTTCGTCTTTATTTACAGGGAGGCAGTCAGCCATTTTTCGCTCTTTACTGGGGAGTCACATTGGAGTGGAGATGCTGGAATTGTAAGCTAGTGAGGCTGGGTCTGTCGGTATGAAAAATCATTCTCGTTGCTTTACAGTGAGCTTTGCATGTGTTCGAAATGATGCAAATGTGATTCTGGCTGCCCTAACACCCTCGCCTGTGTGTCCCCTCTCAGAATGTCCCCTCTCTTTTTCATCACTGCTCTCAGGACGAGCCTTTTTTCTCTAACCTGGGGAGGAGGGCTACCTCTCCTTTACTCAGATGTTTTTCTCATTTTTTTTTAGAGCAGCTGCTGCAAACTTAGTCACTGTGAAGCATGGCACAACAGAAAGTAGTCCTCGTGCTCGAGGGTGCTCAACCCTGCACCCCTTTGAATCTGTCCCCAGTCACTCATGAAATATTGCCCGATGTCCATCAGGAGTACATAAAGTTCCAGTAAACCTGAATCATGATAATGACTCATAATTCACATCTGCTCCTGTGGTGGACACAGATTTGTTCGTGAACATCCTGTCTTCATGAGCACTTCCTCTTTTGTACCCTGCGTGGTGCACTAGCTGCCTCGTGGGGGGGCTCGCTGGGTTTCCAGGTGCCCGTGGTGCGTGCAGTGCGAGGCCCGGGCCGTCTAAGAAGTGATGCACGGCTTGAACCGAGCGGGCGAAGCCGCTGTGGGGCTCTCCTTGTTTTCTCGCCCCGTCTACTGGTATAATTAGAAAGTTCTGCTTCGTCAGTGATCGTGCTAAAACAGTTTATAATTAGACAGTGGCTTTTTCTTGTTGTGACAGATTAATTTTAAATCTTCTCACCCTTTGAGTAAAAAAAAACAAAAACAAGGACAGTCCTCTCCAGGCTTGTTTACCATCCTAGCAACCTGTGTGCCTTCTTCTGTTTTGTTATGTCATTGTCGTTTCTTGGCCAGTCTTTTGCACCAAATCCTCCCAAATGTCATGAAGTACTTGTGAGCCGCTTGCACCGTGAGGGCTGGTCGGGGAGCCTCTCCGGTTTCCTCATTTCCCAGATGAGGAAGCCACTGCCGGGTCCACCTAGTGGAACTGTCACCCCAGGGCGTGGCGCTCTCCCTCTCTCCGGTGAAGTTTCCTCTTCCCACGCTCAGCACACGGAGTTTCTTGTTTTTCCGCGCTGATTGTAGGTCACGTTTGGCCCCCAAACTGAGCCGGGGTTCCTGTAGAAGATCCTGACCTTGGCTGACCCCACCTGATACCCACTCTCTCCGGACCACATTTCTGTACCCCTCCCTCCACTCCACCCTTAGCCATGTCCCGTGTCCCTGTGGATGGGCGTTCAATACACTGTCCTCCTCATCATTCCTCATGGCAATAAGTCCAACAGTACGCATTTGCCTTCAATCCAAGCCACCCCCTCCACTGAAAATGTTTTGCTTTACCTCCAAGCCCTGCACTTCTGTGGTCTTGCCTCTCTGTGCGTCACCTTTCGGCCATCCACACCTTCTCTGCCAGCGGTCTCTGTGGGGCGGGGGTGCCAGAAACACCCGGGAGGCCTGCCCAAGTACCAGAGTAACGGGGGATGCAGAGGGATGTGTGTCACTCATATGCTTCCACGTGGTGACAAGTATCCAGGCCACTCTGATGCTCCTGCCGGCCCCCAGCCTGGCTCCTCCATCGGGCGGCTGCATTCTGACCTCACTCGCCTCCATATTCACCCTGGGCTCCTTTGTCAGCTGCTGCCACTGCACACTCTTCTACCCCTGACCCACTGACCTGCTGTGGTGTTCTCTCCACTCCTGGCTGCAGAAAATTGCTGCTCAATGTCCCCACTCGAAGGCATGTGGCTTTGTATCAAGTGCATGCTACCAACTTTGGCTGGACGATTCCCCCAAGAGTTTGTGGTCCTGTCCCCCATGCTTTGTGACTGCCCAATTTCAGTCCTCCTGGCTGTTGGTCTGCCCAGTGGTTCTCTATTCTGGCCGCACAGTAGCATCACCTGGGGGAGGTTTGAAACTTGACGGATGCCCAGGGGTCATGCCCAGACCTCCTGATTGCACTGGTCTGGGGCAGGAGGCCTGGGCATGGGCGGGGGTGTTTCTAAGCTGCACAGGTTATCGGAAGCAGCAGCCAGCTTGGAGAACCAAGGTCTGTTCTCCCCAGTCAGCCCTCAATCTCAGCATCCGCTATTGCATCACGGAACCGGGCATCTGGCCATCTTTCTTAAACACCTTTGCAGGTCTTCCCTCTACCTACTAATTGTTTGAGGAAGAGAGACTCTTCTTGCAAAGGTTTGACCCCCTCTTACTTCTGGATCGCTCCCTCACCTGCTCTCTTCGGCATCTGGGCCCCTGATCCATCTCTCTGATGTTGGCCACATTGGAAAACCCAAGTGAAAGTATCGGAATCTTGTGAAGGGCAGACAGCAGGGCGGAGAGGGGCAGGCGATGGGACGAGGTGCTGCCCACGCTGTACAGTGTCATCTGACCTGCGTGCCAAGCGCTGTGGTTGGAGAAGGTGCGGGTGGGGTAGACCGCTGCTCTGCCACTCCCAGCCCAGCTGGGCTTCCCTTCTACAAGGAAGTTCATCAGTTACCGCGTCCCTGACAGCATCCACTGCCGTCAGCACAATGCCCAGCCTGTTGTGCATGCTCAGCAAGTGTTCGCCCCCTGGGAAGGACCTTGTTGTCTTCAGATTCAGGAAAATTTTCCGTAGTCCAACTGATACAGTATTTTGCCCCCTGTTGAGTCTGTCGTACTTGGATGGTTACTGCTCCATTCCGTTTGTACTGTCTTAATGAACTGCAGGTACTGGGTTGGCCAAAGTGTCCATTCAGTTTTTCCATAAAATAAAAGACACATTTTTCATTTCCGTCAATAACTTTATTGATTTGGATATTTTGAGTATGTTGGCTATCTGCCACGTGGTATAGCATTGATTCTTCTCAATTAATGTCTAATTTTGATCCATATCAACTTCAACTGGTCTACCCAACTGTGGAGCATCGTCCAGCGAGAAACCTCCAGCATGAAGCTTCGCAAACCACTTTTGACACATTTGCTAAGTCACAGCACCTTCTCCATACACTGCACAAATCATTTTTTGTGTTTCATTTGTGTTTTTACCTTTCTTGAAATAATAAAGCATAATACACCAAAAATGTTGCGCATTTTCTTCCATCTTCAATATTAAAGTGGCTGCACAAAAATTCATCAATTTCAATAAGTTTTGTTTTTAAATGCAGGCTGATATGACAGCTGTTACAATATAACCTAACAGAATTGTTTCAAACAAAGTTAAAGACTACTAAGTATTACCAGAGCCATATTATGGAAAAAATCAAATGAACTTTTTGGCTAACTCAATAATTTGAAGATGAGGAACTAGGTAGGTTTTTAGTGTTTATAGTCTCTGATGGAATGGTTCTGATCTTTTCCTTCAAGAGATGGAAGTATCAACCAATATTTCTTTTTTTATCTTCATCCAAGGACAGTTTTTTATTGCTTTTAGTGAGAAAGTAAGGGGGCAGGGAGAGAGAGAGAAAGATAGAAAGAGAGAGAAACATTAATTGCTTGCCTTCTCATAGGTGCTCCCCGCCCCTCCCAACCAGGGATCAAACCTGCAACCTCGGTGTCTTGACTGGGAATTGAACCCACGATCTTTCGGTCTATGGGATGACACTCCAATCAACTGAGCCACATCAGCCAGGGCTCAACCAATATTTCTTTAAATTTAACTACCTGAAAACATGCAATTTTAGGTACACGATCTCTCAGTTTTTCCCCTTTTTTGGGGGGGCTGCGGTTAGGGTGCTGACAGAACAGAGGGGAGATTGCTACTGGAAAAGCGGAGGACTGATGACTGAACACTAAATGCTGTTGTTTTAAGAGGATGGAACAATAGAGACAAAGCACAGACTTCGGCGAGGTGGGTTTAGATCCTGTCTGAACAGTCTGTTTGGAGTCGATCTAGTGAGTAGTGCCTTGTGTGAGTGTGTCCCTTTTGTAAAGTTTTGTTTCCTCAACACATTTTCTATCTGTTGCTCCCTGTGACTTTTCATGCACTTTAAAGCTGTGCCGACCGACAGCGTGTGGGCGCATCCTCGGGGAATAAATACTCAGCAGCCTACGGAGTGGAAGTTGAAAGTGAGCCGCCTGGCGTGTTGCCCCGCCCCTTCCCATCTTCACTTTTGCCAGAGCTGAGTCTGTGTTAACCAGACCGTTTTGTGTCATATCCATACCCGTGCCTTTTCTGTTTTTTTTTGTAATATTCCACCTTCAGAAATGAACTAAGTGAACTTTGAATTTGAGAGACATTCCAACCAGCGTCTGCTCCTGCTTGGAGCTTTGTTTTATTAAGATTGGTGCCTGGCAGATGCGGGAGCATTGGGGCTGTGTCGCCCTCTAGCGGTGGCTGGCTTTGCTTTTTAACGCTGCGGTCCTGCTGTAGGGCAGGAGTCCCTGTGATGATGCCAATGGAAAGCTGATGGACAGGGTTGGCTGTATTCAGTTGATAAGTGTCTAAAACATGCCTTAGTGAGCTCTGGAGTTGCTGTCGCCCCTATATCTCCAACTTGCCCTTTCTTAGAGACACAAAATTTGTGGTATCTTTTCTAATGAGGCTCGAGTGGCCTCATTTTGAGGAATTCCTCATTCATGAGGAATTAAGCTATACCTGAATGACTGACTGTTTACCACCAAACGAACTTTAAAGTGGTGGCCATCCATGACAGTGACCCAAGCGTGAGCTGCACCATTCTTTCCCCTGTTCCCTTGGCGTCCTCTGCCTGTCACCAGCAGAGTCCCCTGTCCTCTGTCTCCTGAATGCCCCATCGCCTCTTTGCTCTAATGAAACCTGACAGGCTGTCCCCAGAGGGCACTGCTTTCCTTCCAGGCTCCTCAGAGGTTAGTTTTTTCCCAGTGCCATTTTCACCTAACCTGTCTCTGCTCCTTTTTTAAATCTCCCCTTCCACTGAAGCTTACGCCATCAATGGCAGCTACGCTTCACCCCGTTGCTCTGTCATCGCCTCTGGTCACTGGCCTGAAGCCACAGATGACTTCCTCCCCCGCCCCCCAGCTTCTGCTCGCCATTGGTGGAAACTCAATGTGCACGTCGGTGATCTACCCAGTGAGCATCCTGGACCCCCAGTTCTTGACTTCCCGCACTCCAACTACCTGTCTCCACCTCATCCTAGCGACCCCTCTTTAGATCTTGTCCTGATCAGTCTCCAGGATCACAAGGAAAGCATCTCACTCGAGTCTTTCCTTCCCGACTCTCCTACTTGAGACGGTTTCTTCAGAACTCAGAGTCTGCAGATCTGCGGACCCCGCTACCTCTTCACCACCCGTCACCCTCCTTTTTGCTCACCTTCTGATGCTGCTGTGCTTTTCTCCGATGACAGAGCAAGTGCCCTGGCCTCCTCCGCCACCTCCCGGGGTTTAGGGCTGCGCCCGCCCCTCAGGGAAGCATGGGCCACACCAGGCTAGCCAAGTTAAAAAAACGAAACAAGAGTAAAAATTCAGGTCCTCAGTTGTGTTAGCCCGACTTCAGGCGCTCAGCCGCTGCGTGTGGCTGGTAGCTCCTGGGGCGGGATGACTCCATCGCTGCTGAGGGTTCTGCAGGCAGTGCCGGTTTGTTACACACAGGTATTCGGCTGCATCTTCTCCACTGACTCACCCATTCATTTCCACAGGCCAGTGTAAAGTTCTCCTTATCCTAGGAGACTTCATGGGTGAAAGACCCTCTCTCGGGAATGGTTTGACATGGAGGTGCACGGGAGTTGATTTGCCCAGTGGCCTCTGAGTCGATAACCCTGACAGGGGTCTCAGCATCTTGAAGCTTTGAGCCCAGAAATGATAGATTCCATAATATCAGCAACAAAATGCAACCTAAACCATGTTCCGTCTGGCCCCTGGACACCCCTAGCTTTGTTCTCTCCGGTGACCACTGGCCCACGGATTGGCGCAGGAGGCCTGGCGTCCCCTGTCTAGGTTTTCAAGGCAGGTGTGTGTGGACAGTACTTGCTGTGACGCTTACGTGATGTTGGGCTTCAGTGAATTAAACCCTTCCCTGCTCCACGCACTGTGAGCGAACAGCCCATTGAAATGCCTGGAGCGTGGGGACGTCGAGGTGGGGGTTGGTGCTTTTGTTTTTCCTGGCTGAGCGTGGCCTGTGGATTACTGAGAGCAATGCCACTGTACTCAGTTAACGATTTCCCACCTACAGGCACCCGCCTTGCTGCGCGCGCTCCGCGTCATACAGTTAGTTCCGAGCCGTGAAGCACCTGTCATGCGTGTTCAAGATTTCTCTCATTAAAGGAGTGGCCCGGCAGGGAGTTAGGGTTTCCTGGCATTTGTTTTCAAAAGAGTAAAGAAAAACAAACCGAAATCTAGATTATACACGTGAGATTTTAAAAAGAAAATAGCCTCGTGCTTTATCATTTCCTTGAACGTGCACCCAGGCCGTTGGTTCGGCCCGGATTGCTGATAGAGAACGGCCCGGAAAGTGGTCTGGCCAGTCGCTTGTGCTTCGTGACACGAAGCCCAGCCGGGGGGTTCGGGACCAGCCTTGGCTGCCCTGCCTTCTTGGGTGTCATCATATCTCGGTTCTACACAGAAAGAGTGAAACAGGACAGTTGATTCAGAAAGAACAACAAAGTCATCTCCACTGGGCTTCAGTATGTGTGCTCGTCGGAAATTTGAGGACGGCCTCCTGCATCTTGTGCTGGGGTCGAGTGACAGAATAGAAGCACACGGTGAGTTCATCTAGCTCACGGTTCTGCTTGGCAATCTTCTTCTCCTCGGTTCTGGAAGCTTCTCCACTGAAATAGAGCACCCCACTTAGTGTCTACGTTCTTTCTGGCCCATCTGAGTTGGAGGAATTAAGTATTATAGTTTTAAAACTCTTGCTGCTGGTGGGACTGAGGATCAAGCAGTGATTTCATTAAAACTGTGTATGGGGCCCCGACTGGTGTGGCTTAATTGGTGGGAGCGCTGTCCCATGAACCAAAGGGTCACAGGTTCGATTCTCGGTCAGGACACCTGCCTAGGTTGCAGATTTAGAATCTGGTCGTGGTGCATGCAGGAGGCAGCCAATTAATATTTCCTCTCCCCCCTCCTCCCTCCTCTCTCTCCCTTTCTCTCGCTCACTTTCTCTCTCTCTGGAATAAAAACAAACAGACCTGTGTATGTGTGTTGTTAATATAACTCTTGGAAAATTTTTCACAGACAGACCCAGATGGGGTCTTGCAACCCCAGTACTTCCGGATTCATTTGTGCACCTTGGTTGCTCTCTGGCCGTTGCACTCTGGTCGGCCAGAGGGGAGTGGAACTGTGGAGAGCGCCCAGCGCATCTGATGCTTTTCGCTGCCAGCTGTGCTCCATGGACCCTTGCTTGTTTCGGGTCATTTTACATACAGATGTTCTTGGACTCCGGTGTTGCCGTGCCCTTGGGAAGTTGTGGGAAGAGCAAGTTAGAAGTTGATCCAGTTTCTCAACAAACTTGATTATCATTTGAGATGTTCTTGTGTAAATCCAGTCTGAAAAGGTGGGAGAAAACAGCCACTTTCTGTCCTGAAACAGGCCTCCTTCCTTCCCTCTGCCAGCGGGACCCTGCCTCGGCGCCGGCTGGGCCTGGTTTCAGCTTCCTCCCCTCATTTCTGGGGCAGAGGAACGAAGCCTAAAGAACTCACGAAGCACCAGGTTGACCCGTGGAGATGGAAACCCCAGAGCCATGGCTGACCGACTAGGTCTCCACCCTCTGTTCTCTCCCCTGCTGGGCATTCTAAAGCTTTTTAGCTGTATCCTGGCTGGCATTATCTTACCCCTTAAAATGCTTTTGTTCTTTTCTTTTCTTTTGCCATCCACTGGCAAGGGAATTAGAGAGGGAGCCCTGTGGATCGGATAAATTAAATGTGGGGCGGCCACCTAGGACGATGGACCCAAGGGTGCCGTCGTTACGCGGTGATTTGGCAGCTGTGCATTTGCGTAACACACGATACTGCCCCCGGGTGACTCTTTCTCTGTTGGGTTCCAGCATGACGGAGGGCACTTCCGTAATGAGGGGCTCTGCTTTTGAACCCTGTACTGTCGCAGGAAGGTTACCCTGTGGCAAAATGCTTCGATCAAGGTAATGAATCTGTCAGGTTCCCTGGTTTCCTCATCTGCAAGATGGCGAAATAGTATGACTCAGAGCTGTCAGAAATGTCAAGGGTGAGTAAGTGCATCGCGCTTGCCGACAGCAGGGGCTGCTGCTGATCCCAGCACCGTTCTGAGCCGAGCCCATCAGGGCTTTGAACCCAGCCGTCAGCATTGTTCTGGTTGTTTTGTTTTTTCTTTGCTGTGGTTGTTTGTTTTTTAAATTTTGTTTTGATTTGTTCCTTGAAGGCGATTAGAATATCTGTGATTTGAACTTATGAGAACTAAAATGTTTGCGAAAATGTCAAAGTTGAAAGGCAGTCTACGAGAAGTCATGTTCATGGACGTGGTAGCCATTAAACTCAAGTAGCAAATGCTCGTCAACTCATATTTAGGAGGTTCATACTGGCTTTAAAAACCGTGGTGTGTGCCCTGGCTGGGAGGCTTAGTTGGTAGGAGCGCCGTGCCCCTACACCAAAAGGCTGCGGGTTTCATTCCGAGTCGGGGCACATGTCTAGGTTGCAGGTTCGATCCCCAGTTGGGGTGCGTGCAGGAGGCAGCCTGTAGATGTTTCTCTCTCCTCCCCTCCTTCTTCTCTCTCTCAAACCAAATCAGTAAGCATATCCTCTGGTGAGGGTTTAAAAATAAGATGTGGTGTGCCTTCCGAAACCAGACGGAGGGTCTGCTTTCCTCTGCAGACCTGGGTTATTTGTGGTGGTGTTATGTGCGTGGCCTCCTTCCCTTGTGTGTCTGGTACAGAACGTGAGTAGCAGCTGAGAGCTGGGTGTCTTTTGTGATTTATTTGGGAGATCCTGTGCTTTTGACCCTAATGGAATTCTTCGGTTTTATGCGCCTAAAGGTTACTGTTAACATTTTGAAGCTTCAAGGGAAGGGCTAATTAGGAGAAGAAGGTCCTACAATTTCTGTGCCTGTTGTTTTCCCCTTCTCTGTGTTTGCCCAGCTCCAGGGCTGGCAAAGGGTCTCCTAGAGTCCCCCTCAGATCTTGCCTTTGGGAGGAAGATGTCACTGCCCTTTGGTAGGTGACGACTGGGCTCAGAGGAATCCAAGGAAGCTCCTTCACAGCTCATGTGCCAGGTGAAGCGGCTGGGTCAGGACTTGAACTCAAATCTTTTTACTTTAGATCATGTGCTTTTAGCATTAATGAGTGTGTGTGTACGTATTGCACGGGGGAAAAAGTGTATATGTTTAAACGAGAAGCTAAACTCCTGAACAGCGAGCTGATTTTTTTCTTAATACACTCTACTACTCATATGAAGCAAAAGGGCCATTTTTTTCCAAGCACACTACACTGTCTCGTGTGCATTAATCATGCTGGTGGTTAAACACCAGTGCACGAAGCACTCTGTGCCCTTCCATGTTCCAAGTACTTTGCAAGCAGAGTATGAGCTCCTTTGACAGGAGACAGGGATTCACTGTATCCCGGTGTTGGGGATGAGGTTATGAGGTATAGAGAATCAAGCTTTATATTCTTTTTTTTTTTCAAGCTTCCTATTCTTAATTTCATTGCCGTGTGTCACCCAAATCAGCCAAGGCAATTCCATTTCTCAAGTGAAATTTCAGAGTGACCTTCTCTTTCGGGACGAGGGCTGCTGCGATGGGGCCGTGTGCGTGGTGCCCTCAGGTCCCGGCCTTCACGCTTTATCTCCTTCCCTGGCAGGCGGTGGCTGGCCTCAGTGGTCTAACAGTGGCCCTGACCCTGACCCTGACCCTGCCCCCTGCACAGCGGGAGCCCTCAGCCCGGATGTGATGAATGAATGCAGGGAAATGAGTGAATGAATGAGTGAGGGACAAAGTCAGTGTGGAGCCTTCTAGAAGGAGGAGGGAAGGGATGCTGAGGGGCGGTGACAGGTAACCCAACACCTTGAGAACTGGACTGAGCCTGGCCCCACGCTGCGTTTAATGACTTTCTCTCTCATTCCAGCAGTGTGCCTTTCCGCTGCAGTGCGTGGACAGCCGTCATAGTGAATGTCGGTGTCTCCCGAGAGCCGAGAGCCGGGGTCAGGGCTGCTTGGTCTCGCTTTCTTTTTTGCTTGCCCTTCCATCCGACTGTCGACTAACATTGAGAGGGAGGCCATCTGACCTTGACGTGAGAGATAAAAATCACTTTCTTCTTGTCCAGAGCTATGTTAGTGCAGACAGGGAAATTCCAAGCTCTGGTCTCCGGCATTCTGCAAAAACTAACCTTTGGCCCACTTGGCGGCTGCCGGCCTCTTTCTAGTAAATTCCCCACTGGCTCTTGGCTTTTCTTGTGGAAATAGCACATGGACAAAGTTTTCTTCGTTGGTATTCCTGGTGCGTGGCCTCGAACGTCCTTGCTCTCTGGACGTGTGGATTTGTTTTGTCGTCTCTGGGTCTCACTGAATGAGAGAGAAGCCAGCTCGAGTGTGGGAAGGACGGAAGCCTGTCTCCTGGAGGGAGAACCCACGTTATTGAGACAGTGGCTGCCCAAGTTCCTTGTAGAAGACTTGCGATTTTCATTTTGCTCATTGACGTAGATACCCCTCGAGTGGTTGGCCGGGTTCCTGGACGCTCATTCCCTCCTGTGACTAAGTGCAGGTGGCTGGGCCAGCAAACCCAGGGGTCACTTATGCGTCCACGGGGGCACCAGCCAAAGGGAGGTTACAAATGGAAACTCAGTTTGAAACTTCTCGTGTCTTCGCAGTAAAGCGAGTAAATGGTGAGGCAAACCGCTCACCTGCCGAGGGTGTTCCGTGTGTCTTTACTGTGCAGTTGGGGACAATTTTGGCTCTCTGTGGGAGCCGTTCCCTATGTTTAATCATTTGGCAAAGAACGTACTTCAGGGATATTTGTTCTACGTGAGCAGAGAAAGTGGGGTTTCACGTAAGAACCTTGCCCCATGTTGTTAAACAAGAATTTTAACTTCCACGCTGAAAATCTTTTTTTTTAATATTTATTTTTATTTTTTTAAATTTTTTATTTTAGATTATTCAGTACTGTTTCTATCCTTTATTGCCATTCCATCCCACCCACCCATCCCTCCCCTCCTCCCTCCCATTTCCAACCCCCCTAGTTTTGTCTATGTGTCCTCTATATTTGTTCCTGTAGACCCTTCCCTTCTCCCCTGAGATTCCCTCCCCTCTCCCCTCTGGGCCCGGAAACCTTTCCTCTATTTCAGTGTCTTTGGCTATATTTTACTTGTTTCTTTGTTTTGTTGTTTAGGTTCCTGTTAAAGGTGAGATCATATGGTATTTGTCTTTCAATGCCTGGCTTATTTCGCTTAGCTTAATGCTTTCCAGCTCCATCCATGCTGTTGCAAAGGGTATGAGCTCCTTCCTTCTTTCGGCTGCGTAGAATTCCATTGTGTAAATGTACCATAGTTTTTTGATCTGTTCATTTACTGATGTGCATCTAGGTTGCTTCCAGCACTTAGCTATTGTAAATTGTGCTGCTGTGAACATTGGGGTGCATAGGTTCTTTTAGATTGGTGTTTCAGGGTTCTTAGGATATAATCCCAGCAGTGGAATTGCTGGATCAAAGGGCAGGTCCATTTTTAGTTTTCTGAGGAAGTTCCATACTGTTTTCCACAGTGGTCATGCCAGTCTGCAATCCTACCAACAGTGCACTAGGGTCCCTTTTTCTCCACTGAAAATCTTTTTAAAAGAAAGGGTTTGTTAGGCTGTTGCTGGTGGGGGGGGAGTCTAGATTTGGGGCATGGAGTCTGAGGCACCAGGGGGGGAAAGACAGCAAGCTCATGGTCTTGGAGTTTGCAAACGCTTTTATAAATCAAGTAGAGGGGAGGGGAAGGAAAGATGTAAGTCGTCGGACAGAATTGACGGAGCGATTGACAAAGGGTGGGAGAAGGTGCCCCCAGCCACTCTGGGAATAGGTGCACAGTCCACAGACCGAGTGTCTGCTCCCGTGGAGCAGCCCTGGGCAGCTGCCGGGAAAGCCCGCGTGTAACCAGAGCAGAGGCTGCTGGGGTCCCGTGGTGCCCGGCTGACATAATCTGCGGAAATAGCCGCCTGGAAATGAATCCGCAGTTCCAACAGACGTAGGAGGCAGGGGAGCAGTCTCATTAGCTGACCCGCAGCCAGTAACAGACTGACGGATGTGCCTCTTTCTCTCACTCTCCCGGCACTGTAATTTAATGTAGAATATCTCAGAATATCCTCCTTGTCCGTCTCCTGTTGTGGGCGCAGCTAATCTCTTCCTGGCTCAGCTACTGAAAAAGCGGTTTGAACAATGAATCATCTGCTTGCTGGCGGCCTGGCCCAAACTTCTTTATTTACTAAGCACCCTCTCTCTGCACAGTTAAGATGGGTTTTGGGGGAGGCCAGGTATGTTTGTAGGAGAAGGAATGGGTAGGAACCTGGGAGCTCCTGACAGCGAGTGCAATGGACATTCACAACAGGGAGGCTGTGAGTGTGTTTGTAGGAGGTAAAGGAAAGGTTTATGGATTAGGAGGGGTTTAGGTAAACTCTTCAGGTTTAATGTAGATGGGAAGTGCAGGATCAAGAGCATTCCAGAAGGACCCAGAGAAGCCAAGGAAATAAGACAGTGATATTATGTTGGGGTTGGGAGGAGAGGTTCTTCCAGACCCAGCACCATTCTGGTATTCTCCTTTGAACCCATTTTTATGTTTCCTTGACTTCCTCAAAGTGTGTATCCCAAACCTGAACTTGTTACTACACCCCAGGCAGCCCAGCCAGCGCCGCGTGCACTGGCTGACAGACTTGGCCGCTGAAACAGAACCATAGCCTGATTTTCTTAATTCACAGAGGGAAAAAGAAAAAAATCAAGAAATGATGAGATTAAAAAAATAAAAAAGTTTCGCCTGTGTACTTTACTGAAATGCTTGATATTCACTATTGCATGTTTACATTGAGTTGAAGGATCCGGCAGAAACATAATTATTTTAAGTGTGATCGAGCAACATTTAGTGTTTTCGGAAAAGCGGAGAGACTCCCGTGAAAGTTCCACCCTGATGGGTGTGCGGGTGCTTCAGGCCAGGCTCTGGGCTCATCCTGTGGACAGAAGTGCATCGTGTGTGGTTTACGGGTCACATTGTGCATATTTAATGCACATTTGTTTAAAAAATCAAATTTAAAAACAGTAGAAAGTGAAAAACCCCTAGATCAGCTGGTGGTTAGGAACAGATTAAGCGTCAGTGATGTCTTTTGAGTGCATTACTTGATAATCAATGAAGTCACTCTCCATTCTGGCAGAACTCTGTGGACCTGGCTGAGTCGAGACAGCTGTGTTCACACATCCGCTTCCGTGCTGACCTCCAGAGGGGGAAGCTCATGAAACATTTGCAGAACCTCCCTCCCCATAAGAGTAGAGTAAGGAAGGGGTGGAAGGTGAGTCATGCAGGTGGAGGTTGGGGCTCTGTAGCTTGTTAGGCCCCTTGCAACTGGAATTTCCCATGGGGTGTTGACGGCAGGTCTTTACTTGGGATCCATGGCCCTGGTTCAGTCTTCATTGTACTGAAAGAAGTCAAGCACAGAGGCCCGGACACAAGCGAGGAGCTGCCCAGGGCATCCGGGTGAGAGACGTTGGTGGTTCGGACTAGGACGGAGGCATCCAGAGGTGGGTGGAGTGCCAGGTGCTGCCCACACCTGGTTTCCGAGGGCTGCGGTGAGTGAAGGACCGGGAGTGTAGAGAGCAGGCAGCGACCGGGCCCATGAAGACGGAGGGCAATGGAGAGGTTCAGTTGCGGAGACCAAGGAGTGTCTCAAGTTTCCGTCAGTGAATTATTTCACTTGATTAAAATCATAGTTCCCAAATAAAAGCCCACTGTTTGCCCCACAAAGGGCCACCAGGATGAGGAAATATACAGCGTGTTCCCTTGTCATGTTACAAAAATGTAGATCGGTGCTTTGTGCTGTAAAAATTCCAATCAGATTGGCTTCTTTGTATAGTAATCAATGGATTCTTTTGTCCGTTTCTGAGCAAAGAATTCCTGTCCAATTTCAGTGGGGTATTTTAAGTGTCTTTCTCAGAGGCATGCCTGCCTGTGTAACCCGTCCATTCCCCTTTTTGCAGCCCAGTTCTGCCTGTGAATGAACCTTTTGTGCAGCCCTGAGCCCCTCGCACGTCTGCGCTGGAGATAGAGCAGGTGGAGGTGCCTTTGCTCTGAGTCCCTCGTTTATTTTCCTGAGATCAGGGGAAGCCTTAGGAGTGCTGAGGATGTCACTGTGCTCCCGGTGACCATCAAACTGGCGGTGCCTGGTTCTGGTGGGAGCACCATGGGGGAAGAATGTGGGTTTTGTGGGCAGAGAGAGGAAGGTTTGTGGCCCAGACCCCCTTCTCCGCCCTGAGCTGTCCTTGGGCTTGTGGTCTCTGTCCTTCAGGCCTCAGTTTCCTCCGGTGTAGGAGGGGAATGATGGGACTTTCCTGATAGGCCGGCTGGGGACACAGCCTTGGCCCAGCGTGTCACATCACGGGCATCCTGGTGCTTTGGTTACTGTTCATTAGCACCAGGAGGGGCCGTCAGCAGATTCGGGATTTCTCTCCCTCCTGCTGGGGAGGTCGACAGGGCGGTGTGTTTTAAAAGCACATTTTATGGTCTCTCCACCATAAAGCTGTGGGACAGAACAACATACATTATTCAGGTTAGAGAAAATATGAACTTGTGTACAGCATTATCACAGAGAGACAAGTATGGTTTGCCAGGATGGTTTGAAATAAGTAATTTCAAGTTACAGGGTAAAAATGAAATAAAATTTCTCTAATGCATCAGGGGTGGGATAGAAATGAGGCAAAACATTGCCTCTTTATTTGAAAGAATCGAGCTACATATTATTATTTCTTTTTCTTTTTTCTTTTGCCTTGAAGTGCCAGCTCCCTTCCTTTGATGACAGTTTTTACTCTGGTTTCTTGACTGTGTGTACAAGTAATTGTCATTCATAGGAAGAAGTTCTGTTTTTCCCTCTATCTGGACCAGTGCCACAAATGCGTCATGCGGCCAGAGTTAATGAATACGTATACGTGTTTGTGTACATATTCATTTCATTTAGATCGAGCGTAGCTAATATGAGTATTGGAAACATTTCCCTCCCCTGTCCCCGACTTTAAATTTCAAACTAAACAAAAACTATAAAACAAAACAATGAAATAATCTGAGAACCTGTGCCCATGGTCGGTAAGCCTGGCTGGACTCGTGCATCCCAGGCTGCCCTCTGACGAGCGCGGGGGCCGGGAGGACAGCGCCGCCCTGTTTTGTGAAGGCAAGTCTGAGCTTTGGTCATGGCCAATTTCAGACGAGTGTGATGCTAGCTGGAGGCTGTGGTGCCGTCTCTGTCCTCTACCAAATCCCTAGCTGACTTTGAACCACCCTCCATTACGTTCTGGTGCTAATTTCATGTCTGCCACTATGTTCCGTTTCCAGAAGGAGTATTTCGTGTCTCCTGTTGGGGTGTCTGGGGAGCCGAGGTGGACCGGCTCCCCTGTCCGACAGGTGACAGCCTGCAAAGGGGCTCAGACGTGTCGCACACCTGGGAGGGTTTCCGAGTGGCAGAGTTTAAAGCCCCAGCTCTGTTAAAGGAGTTTTGGGAATCATACCTCGTACTCCATTTTGTAGAAACGACTGCGTTTAATATAGTTCTCATTACTGGCTTAACCAAGCCTGGGTGCTCGGGAAAAGATTTTTCCACTTACCATTTTAATGCCAGATATCTAAGGAATGTGAAGACCCAGATACTGGGGACTCTGGACATGAGAATTTCATTTCACGTCTCCTGGGCAGCAGAAAAGCCATTTGAAATGACAAGCCTCACCTTTCATTATTTGTTTCTAATTATTTTGTCTCAGTTTAAGAAGACCCTTAATCTCAGGTGTTGATTGATTATCAAGAGACAGGACCCACCCCCAACAGCCTCATTTTAACCGAATCGCCCCTTTGCTGACCTTGTCTCCAAATACATGGCGCCCACCCTCTGAGGTGCACACACTTAGGGCCCACACAGAGGCAAGGGAGGGGGCGGGGTCTGCACACAGTCTGCCTGAGACACTGAGCAGACGTTGTGCCCTTCATGAGAACAGATGAAATGTGCATTGGGTTTTTGGATCTTTCTTGGAAGAAAGGTGAATCCATATTTTTGGTGCTTTAAGATTTCATTATTTGATCGTTGCCAGAGGGGAGAGGGGTGTTGGGGGACTGGGTGAAAAAGGCGAGGGGATTAAGAAGCACAAGTCCGTGGTTATAAAATAGTCCCGGGGATGTGAAGTACGGCAGGGGGAGCGCAGTCCGTCCTGCTGTGCTGTGTGAGGTGCCAGGTGGGCGCTGGAAATGCCCGGGGGTGCTCTGTGAGGTGTGCGCTTATCTCACCGCCCTGCTGTCCACCTGCAACGAACACATCGTAATCTCGAATGTAAACTGTAATTAAAAAATTAAAACGGATTTTATTACTTGATTGCTGTGGTTGAGAATTCAAATGTCTCCTGACTGAAGGCTACCCTATAAATGGCCTGGCAGATCCAAGCTTAATGTATTTGTTTTGATTGAGTGAAACAATGCAAATTCTTTCTGAGAAACCTTACTGCCAGCTGTAGAATGGCACCAACTGAAAGTGGCAGAAGAGGAAGCAGTTGCTTGGGGACAAGCTGAACTATTTAAAGGGCTCCTTGAACCCAGGGAGCACCTCTAAACATTTACCGAGGGCGGAGGGACGCGGACAACCGAGGTGACCTCAGGCGGAGTTTTCTGGGCCTAAGTCACTCCCTTTCCTGAAGAGGGACCTGCAGGGCTCTCGGGACCTGAGCGGTGGGGCCCAGGTGGCAGGCTCCTTAGGCACCTGTGGCGTGAAGTCAGCCGAGATCACCTGAGTCGCACTGTCCTGGGAGTCCAGGTAAAGACCTCGCCTTTCCCCTCCTCACCTGCCAGTGGAAAGTTACCACTGGTGGCAGCCAGGACTTCCGCATGCTTTCCAGAAATGCCCTTGGGTTTTGCAGCTTTATCTCCCCTTTCACGGGTAGTGTATAGTGTACTAAATGCCCCACCTTGCAGCTAAGGAGTTAATGCCACTCGGTAAGACTTTTCTTGGTCGGGGGAGGAGGTTTTACTTTCCTGGGGCATCTAAAAACTGCTAATTCATCTGTAGTCGTTTTACTAATTCGCCTCAGGATTTCTTGAGCTAGTAATGAATTCCTCTCTAACATAGTTGACCTTCTTTCTGGAAGGATTAAGTTCAAACCTCTGGGTTGTGAACTTCTATTTAGAAGCGAGTCTGTGTGAGCCTGATTGGTTGTGTTCAGTGGAGGTGTTGCTTTGGGGGCGGTGGGGGTGGGGAATGAATGAGTGGTAAAAAATATACGAATGCTCTGAAAGCTGTGAATTTGTTTTCTCAAAGGAAAAAGAAATGACATCTGTGACTGTTTTTCTTAAATTGTATAGTGAGAAAGGAAGCTTTACTGGAGAAGTCATTTATTTCTATGCAGCTTATCTGAGTCGGGCTTTTCTTAAGTGCTAAATATTGAGTAGAATCGTTAGCTTATGTTTTGAAAGAAAGGTGGATTTTCTTTTAGGTTTTACATTGTTCCCCCATTAGCCTGTTAGAGGAATTCGATGAAGATTTACGTGTAAACATCAGAGTGACACAGCATTCTCCGCGAGCAGTGTTGCCTTTTAGTTGTGGGGTCAGTACATCCCCTCGGCTGCCGTTTACCCTGCTGGCCCGAGGCTCGGACCCACCACGGTTCTGATGTATTTCAGCTGCTGGTGTGAAACCTTTGTTTCTGGTGCTGAAAGGGAGAAAATGAAAAGCACCAATTATTCGGGCTGACAGAATGCGTTTTAGACCCGAGGTTGCTAGATTGCCTTGAAAATCTCCGAGGAGTGGAGGGAAAGGGCGTGGACAGCACTCTTTCTGAGAGGGGGACGGGTGTTCCTGCAGGCGAGTGGCCTGTTTGTGGGCAGGCTGGCCGCCACTGTGTGGTGGCGGGGGCTGGCCGCAGGGAGGCCAGGGCCCTGGTTTCCAGACTGGGGGCCTCGGTGCAGTGGGGGTGAGCGGGTGGCCGGAGGGACCCTGCCTGCTGGGATCTTTCCCCCCCCCCTCTTTTTTTTACTGTTGTTCAAGTACAGTTGCCTCCATTTTCTCCCCACCGCAGCCCCTTACCCCAGCCACCTCATCTCCCACCCTCCATCCTAACCCCCTTTGGCTTTGTCCGCATGGCCTTCATACACATTCCTAACAACCCTTCCCTTTGTTCCCCGTTACCCCTCCCACCTCCCCTCTGGTCACTGTCAGTTTGTTCTTTATTTCCATGTCTCTGGTTATATTTTGCTTGCTTGCTTGTTTTGTTGATTAGGTCCCGCTTACAGGTGAGATCATATGGTATTTGTCTTTCACCGCCTGGCTCATTTCACTTAGTATAATACTCTCCAGTTCCAGCCATGCTGTTGCGAAGGATAGGAGCTCCTTCTTTCTTTCTTTCTGCTGTGTCATATTCCATTGTGTAAGTGTACCAGAGTTTTTTGATCCACTCATTTACTGATGGGCACTTAGGTTGCTTCCAACACGTGGTTATTATAAATCGTGCTGCTGTGAACATTGGGGTGCACAGGTTCTTTTGAATTGGTGTTCCACTCAGGACATAATCCCAGTAGTGGCATTGTCAGATCTGCTGGGATCTTGCTCACCCCTCCCCTGCCCCAGGTAGGTTGTGTCCATCCCCCTTTGCCTCTGGCTACAAAAGAACTTTGACCTTCATTAGGGATTCAGGCCCTGCCCCACCCAGGCAGGGAGATTGGAATCTCATCTACTCTTTAAAAACCTCTACAGGGGATTTCATAACTTGCCTGAGTGTCACTTTTCTGGTGACTAACAACCTTGACTTTTTGAAGTCTTTCCTTTTAAGGATCATTTTAGGAGAGCACGTGAGGAATGCCAGACGTGCCAAACACGCTCTCCTGCGGTGATTCTGCACATTAGGCCCAAATGTACACACCCAGGGGGCAAGGGGCAGAAATGACTGCTTCTGTTCCGGAGGAACAAGCAGGGGGAGAAACTGAGGCCTGCCCTCCAGGGTTCGGGTCAGCCTCGCCCACCTTGTTTTCTCCTGTTTCTTTCTCCTGGGAGGTTGTCCGGGTGCCTGAACTTTTACTCCGTATCACTTGATGTTTCCCGCCTCCTGGTTTGCTTCCAGAAGTCCAGGATGAGTTGTGGTAATTCAGCATTTAAATTTCTGGTGCGTGGTCAGTGTACAAGTAATGGTTGCTAAATACAGGGGTCCAGAGCCAGGGTGCAAACACAGACGTCACCGAAGCACAGGAATTTACAGGGGCCTATGAAAACCTAGGCTGCAGACCGGCAAGGAGCTCACGGGAGTGTGTTGTGGGCGTGCGGGGGTGGCCTGGACAAAGCCTTCTGGTGTTTTAGGTAAAATGGGGCACATAGGCTCAGGTGTTAACAGTCATTCAATTGGCTGGATTTTGAAATAGTCTGTGGGATTAGAGAGCAAAGAGGAGGCTGTGTCAGAGGGCGGCGGGGGGACGATGCTATTGGAAAAGCCGTAGACTGGGGCGACCCCGGCGGCCGGAGCCCCTGGGTCAGCCCAGGCAGAGAACAGGGCTGCTACAGCAGGCAGGGCGCGCACTCGAGGACAGCGCTTGTACCTGTGTTTGACGGCGCTGGGCGTTGGACGACCAGTAGGGACCCTGGGGCAGACAGACAGTCCGCGGAAGACGGGAAAGGAATCTGCTGCGGCATGAAGTGGTTCTGCCTCCTCGTAAAAACAGTCTCTTCTGATGGAAGTACAGTCCATGCTCTTTGGAAAAGTGAAAAAGGATAAATAGAACGACAACCCAGACACGGTAGAAAATTACACTCAAAGCGGAACCTTTCCCTACTCCACCAGTGTCTGTTCTTTCCCGCAGGGTGACTCCTGATGGGAGTTACTGGGAAGCCTCGAGGCTCTGGAGCAGAGGGATTGAGATGAACACTGAGGTCTGCGCAGGTTTTGGTGTGCGCTCTACCCCCTCGTCCTAGAGGAGTGGGTAGGGGAGAGGCGTGTGGAGAGAGAGAGGCTGAGACTCAGGGCGGGGACCTCCAGAGGAAGGGTGTTGGGGTCGCAGATGCAGACCTGGGGTCCCCTGTGGGTGGAAGTGTTGTGGACGCTGCTCACACATTTCCACCCAGGTGTCCCCTGGGGAGAGGGGACTGAGGTCGTCCCTGCAGATGCGTCTGGACCAGCCTGGCTGTAAGTGGGAGATCTTAAAACCCTGGTGCAAATGGCCGGTTTACTCCACGATGCTCTCTCGTTTGTTTTAGTGTAACATTCTTTCTCACACTTCACTGTGGTACTCCCTTGTCTACTGTAACATTGTTCCCCAAACTTTATGGTGCTTCACAATCACCTGGGACCTTGTAAACGCAGCTCCCTGGACCGCTACCCCAAAGAGTCTGATTCCGGGGGTCTGGACAGGACCTGAGAATTAGCATTTCTTCCAAGTTGCCAGATGCTGCAGGTGCTCATGGCCAGGGGTCCACACTTGGAGAGCCACTGTCCCGTCAGGATTTCCACAACCATTGGTGCTCCAGGATGCTCCACGCCGGTCCTGTGGCTTCTTAGCACATCTTCCTGCATAGAATCTTGCAGAGAACTGGCACCTGTCCTGGGTGGGAAATGCACAGATTGCAGGACAGGTAGCAACGTTCCATGGCTGGAACGGCCACTTGAGGGGGGCAGGGAGCCGAAATGAGCAGGTCTGGGCTGTGCAAGAGGTCTGTCCAGTGCCCCCTGGGGTTGGGCGGTGATTTCACGAGCTCCGTCATTTTGTGGATGAATCGTTGGTTCCCGTCTTTCTGTAATCTCTCATTTGATAAGAATTTTTTAAACGTTACCCTCATAAATGTAACAGGCTCTTTATTAAAGATGGGCCTGCAGAATAACAGAGGTTTCGTGAAAGGTACAGAATGTGTCCCAGGGTGTGTAACTGAAGAGATTTCAACGGAAAGTGGGCCGAGTCTGACATCTGTGTCTCCTAGGACTCAAGTTGGGAGAGCCCAAGGAAAAGCAAGTCACTACGCTTGGCTACACATCGGCTGTCAAAACCAAGTACAAAGTGCTTGACATTGAACTCCAGCAGAATTTCAAGTTATAGAAAGAAATAGCATTCAATAGAGGTTGATCAGTAAAAGAAAAATAGTCTATAAAAACCTCTTTAAAATAAAGTAAAAAATGGACATGGGATGTGGGCCTTAAAAATGGCTGTAAATCCAAGAAAAAGTTCCCAGAAATGGACACCATGCCCAGGCAGGCCTGCTCTGCACGGTTCTGTGCTAACGGGGCTTGGGTCCATGCAGCGTGGGACTGCCTGTCTGTGCACTGGACCACCTGGAACCTTCTGCGGCTCTGGGGTCGAACTGTGTTTCAGACAGGGGGAGCTGTGGGTGGGCGGGGCAGAGCGAGGCGACAGTCACAGCCTGAAGTGACACTGCTCAGTCCCAACCCCGGTCTGGAAGCTGCAGAGGGTTCCCCCTAACTGCCCACAAGCTGCTGCCTGGGCAGGATCGGTGAAGCCCAAATATTATTCACAATATCCAGTTACTCATTGACTATTTATGAGGGCTGCCGATGTTTCAGATGCTCTTGGGGCCTGCGAAAACTGTGTGCAGGTGTCGGTAGAAAAACAAAAGCCGTTCTGAAAGGTTTACTTCGTTATGGACGCTCTCCCTGCCATATCACATGAATCCGTAGTATGATGAGAATTCAAAAATAATCTTACTGTGAAAGGAATAGTGAAAAATGTATCTCAGGTGGTCTTTGAGGGAAGCAGCACACTGATACTATCCAGCATCCTCCAGCGGTCTTAAAAAAGAATACCCTAACATTCTCCTTTGTTATTTTCCCCCTCCGAAAATATTCCATTGCAAGTAACACACCATTTGTAATTTCACTTCTGGTACTACTTAGTTATAAATATCTTTTGAAGCCATGCACACCCGCCTAGTAATTGAGAGTATTTTGTAGTTTCTAAAAAAGCTGGAAAACTTGACTTTGATAGTTTTAAATTAAAAAAAAGAAATCCTTTATTTGTATATCTGTCTTCAATGAGGAAACTGAAAAATAATTTAACCAATTTCTAGTTTGCTTTTTTAAAGAACTCATTCAAAACACAAGGCAAAATTCCAATAAGCTAGGAAACAGCTTTTCAGAGTTGCTGTCTTGCTAATGAGCTGTTGATGAGTTATGGCTTTGTAATAAAATGGCATTGCTGGATAATGAGGCTCAGCTGAAATGTTGAAGCTGGTAATGCACATTTGCACATTTTAAGGAAGTAAAGTTATAGGAGCAGCGATTCTGTCCAAGATCAATACATCTGGCACGCTTGTCTCCTTTCCAATGTGGAGCCAGTGACCATGACCATGATCTGCCCTGACACCTGGCAGATGAGTTAGAAATGGACACCCCTCATGCTCTGCCACCGGCACTCAGCCAGAGGTAACAGGAGGGGAGGGAGGAGTTAGGAAGAGGTTCAGAGTAGGAGGTTGTTGCTTTGTGGGCCCCTGGCTGTGAACGGGTGCCCCGGTCTCCTTATCCTTGTCTCCCCAGAGATCTGCTGTCTGGGGGTTGATGTCGGCAGCTGTCCTAGCTTTGTGGCACTGGGCGCTGTGGCTTCTTGAACTTTCTATTCTGTTTGCCATTGTTCCCTAGGGGAGGTTTGTCTTCATTCTCTGGTTCCAGATGGTGGTTTTGCCTTTCTTTGTTTCAGTTGAGTGTTTGCGCAGCACTCAAGCTATAACTGCAGCCACTCCTTGAACTAGCGACCACTTGCACTTCCTTATGTAATTCTTCCCTTGTGCTATTTCTTAGAGTGATTCTAAGGACCAGCCCATCGTAGAGGAAGTCTTGCTGTTCTTCATAGGAGGGAATTTAAACATCTCATATGGAGCCAGTTAGTGACCATAAATCCTTTATGGAATAAGATGTGGGATAAGAATAATAACAAACAGACTCCCCCACCCACCCCGATACTGTTCACAAATGCTTTTATTTCATTCTCTTGGTTATTTCATTCATGATGTCTAAAACTGGCTGCAAATAAGGAAGCATTCTGACTTGTGAATAGTCTTTTATGCTTCACGGTGAGGTAACTAGGGATTGTAATTTTTATTCCTGACTTTAGTCTTAGAGAAGTCACATAATGTATACGGCGAGAGTGTGTGATCTTGTACAAATCATCCTAGACTGAGTTCTCGGCTCCTCTGGTGCAGCATCTTCTAGAATCACAGCATCTCCGAGCTGGGAAGGACATCAGGGACCATCTGGTTCATTTTCCTGTCCCTGGTGATACTTCTGGCAGGTGGCAAGCTCTTGCTCTCGTTCAGGTTCTAACTGGCCAGCTCTGCGCCCCGGGAGGCCCCCTGCTTTGTGTTCAACCAGGATTAACAACTGGAAGTTTCTTCCCCTCAGGAAGGCCCATCTGCCTCCCCCAGGCTCTCACTCCTTGGGCTGAGGCTTGCCCTCTGCAGCCTCATACCAGAAACTGACTTGGCTTCAGCTGCCCCACCGCCCCTCCTGCAGAAAGAATCTGGCCTCTTTTGTTGCTGTGTTAAACACAAACCAGGTCAAACATGCCGAAGTCTTCAAGTGATGTCAGTTTGTTTATTAACTATCCTGTTACTTAAAAACAAATGTTTTGAGTTAATACATTTCAATGGTTTTACATTAAAAGCCCAAAGAAGGCTGTGTGGCGAGGCATCTCATTGAGTGTGTGTGTCTGCCTGTCTCTCTCACACCTCCGACCTGAGCCCACTAGTCCCTGTCCCCAGTCAGCCACTGATACATTTCCTTTACACACGTGCAAACAAATATTTCTGTGCGCACATACATACGTCTCCTTCCTTGTCCTTTGTGTACTTGTCATGTGATTGTACAGCTTGGATTCTCAAACCTCTACTTAGAGAACATCCTCATTTTTTCGGATGGTTGCTTTGTGTTCTGTTGTTTGGATTTTGTCCTATTGGCTTAAAAAACAAAGCAAAACAACCACCTCCCTCCTAAGTCATGCCACTTGGGTTTGGACACAGTGCTGGCCCAGGGCACAGCGTGACATCACCCCTGCCCTGGACTTTGGATGGTGCCCATGGTTTAAAGTGTTGAGTCATATTGAGCTTGAGAGGAAATATAACCCCAAAGGCCTTCCCCTGCCTTTTGATGCTTCCCCACCCTGCTCCTCTGCATGGACCCCAGCAGCTGAGGGTGTGCCCCCACTAGAAAAGGCCATCTTGTGAGATTTGGCCCATCACCCATTATGATGAAATCTTTTTGGATTCTGTTTCAGTCGTGTGACATTTTTATCCAGTTGAGTGTATTAACGACCAACTGGACTAGCCTGCCATCCGCACCCCCGTCCAAGTTTTCCTGGCTCACACTGCTGCCCTGGACAGAGCTAGCAGCAGAGCCCCCTGACCTGCACAGCGCCCCCCGAAACCTCCCTGGAGATTAGACTTCAGCTCAGAGCTGGCAAGCGAGTACAACTGAGTCCTATCTAACTTTAGTATCAGTTTACCCCCCAAATCATTGTTTTGTCTAGAGCAGCGATTTTCAACCAGTGCGCCACAAAAATTTTTAAAACATGCAGCACCTGACTGTTTAGTCAGGGGCACTGACCTCTTTCCCCTTAGATTGCCAAATAAAAAAAATGAAAACGGCCAACCCAACAATAGCCATTCCAGTATGAATGAATCGAAATTATACCTTTTTTTTGTCAGATTGGCAAAAAATATATTTCTTGGTGTGCTGCAGAATTTTAGTAATTAGCTTATGTGTGCCACGAGATGAAAAAGGCTGAAAATCACTGGTCTATGAGAATGAAATGTGGTTTGGCCAAAGGCTGTATACGCTCATATGCAGTGTGCCCCAGAGTTATCAGAAAAGGAAGTAAGTTTGCATGCCTTACTCTTTAGCAGACCTTAGCTACAGATTGTTCTCCGTTTCCAAATGCGCACAGAACGTTTCGTAATTCACTCTGAAGTGTCGCCTTGGATGGATGTCATTTAGGCCCTCAGACTTTCACTCCCCCAGGATGTCTGAGGGCCCTGCTTTTGCTAGAGACTGGGGAAATGGTGCTGAGTACGGGAAGAGACTGCTCTGTGGTTCTCGGGCTGGAGCGGTGGCCCAGGGACGTTCATCTCGTCACTGCCTGGGATCCGTCTGGTCCCTGCCCTCTGACAGCTTCCTCCTGGGGCCTTGGAGCCAAGGTGAAAAGCAACAATGCAGGGCAGGCGGAGAAATACAGGGCACTGTGGGGGCTTACTGCAGGAGGGTGTGACTAGTCTGCGAGGCCCGGAAGGACGTCTTTAGAAAACGCGATGTTTAAGTTTAACCCCGAAAGGACAAGTAGGAGATCTGGGCAAAAAAAATGGAGGCAACTGGCTTTGGTAGAGGGAAAAATTGCCCTTAACCCGACCTGCATGCTTTATGTTATGATTTGTAACTTCTGTTCCTTCAGAGTTGGGACATTTGCCCATCCGGGGTGCCTTCAATCCCTCGCAGTTCCCTGGCAGGGGCTCTGAGCCACTGAGGGGAGGGATCTGGTTGTGCAAGTTGTGGAGCCTGGCTGTCCCGGCTCTGTTCCCGCTCCTGTGTTTCTGGGCTTGGTTCTCATCGTCTTCGTCCGCCAGACTTGTGTACTGGAGTGTGGTCCGTGGTGCCGGAAGGCTCAGAGCTGCAGCCCAAGCGTGGATAGTTATTTCACGTGCTCTTCAGACCTACACAGGAATTAGGAATAGTTACCATCTGAGGAGGAAGTTAGTAGCGAATAGGGGATTCGTGGGAGCAAACCAGGAAATCATCTGTAGCTGGGTGGCTGAAGAGTTCGGGAACATGCCCAGTTCCAATGCGGGGGGCTTGGGGGTGACGTCCAAGAGGCAGGGTTGGGGTTTGGGTGCAGTCTGTGAAGGGAAGCCTGTCGGTTGTGGTGAGCTGTTAGGTCAGAGCCTGGGAATAGAAGGGGGTCCAGCGGTCTGGAGTGTGGGGAATAGACGCCTAGCGAGGTTTCTGGGTGGTGCTGCTCCTTCACCTCGGGAAGAAGTGGTAGCAGTCATCCTGCTGCGGAGATGAGCACAGCCCTTGCTCAAAGTATCCAACTAGGCCCTAGCTCCGGGTGCTCGCTCACCAGGCAGCCTTCCCACTGATTATAATTTGTATGCGTTCAACTTGCCCATCAAGGAAAGGTGCCAAGTTTTGATCCTGAGCCTTGGAGCCACGTACAAGCCATTTTTCCATTGTAAAATCTAAGGCTTGACACGGAATGAGTTACCAGCCTTGTTCCCGTGTGTCTTCTCTAAGATGCTGGGAGCCCTTGCAAAGCCCACTGAAGTGAGCCGTGCTTCTGGCCCCACTCGGTGAGATTCGGATCCGGGACCCCAGATCTGGGCCCCCGGGGAACACCTTCCTGAGGGCTCTTGGCCACCCCTGCCTCCTGAAACTCAGCTCTCCTCTGGTTCCTTCTAGTCAAAGACGATGCATTTGACCCAGAAACCCAGGCTTGAGTTTATTGTAAGAGGTCAAAGCTATGAGTGCCATGAAAAATATAAAATTTTAGATCTTGAGCTATGATTGTTGGCTTCCAACAAAGTGCCATTGTTTGTTACGATCATTTTTAGAACTATGAATGCAGGGTAATTCCTGTCTTAGTGATCTTAGAGGAATTTAAAAGTGTTCCCTGTCTTATGATTAAAGGTTTGAAACAAAGGAACCATTGATAAATGGATTCTTTGAAGACCTTTTACATGGAGTTTTACCAACTCTCCTGGTAAAAAGAGAGTTTTTAATTAGTGGGGCAGAGTGACTGTCCTCTGAGCTGGAGCTCTTGCCAGCTCATTCATTCCATGGACACTGTTCAATGGCACCTCCCCCGCCCCCACCCCCTCCGTAATCACTGAATGACCGTGCATTCTTGGCATTCGAAGATTTAACATTTTTAATTGAGAGCCACTCTAAAAATCTATCCACGTGGGGAAGAATCTGCATTCTTGCGTGTTAGGTGCGAGGCCTGTGGGGTTCTCTTGTCACATAGCACGTGACTGACTGTAGAGCCCACCCACCCCCGAGCCCACCCGCACCCCTATTTCTCCTTCAGAGGTAGACTTTCCGGGTGAAATAATGTGGAGTGGCGGTGATACCTGCAAAGCGCTCAGGACGGCCACCTGGGATGCCATGACTCTCCTTTATTCAAACTCAGCAACAAACACCTCTCACGTTGCCAATGGAAGAAAGAAAAGTGCAACTAGCACTTGTCAGGCGTGGTGCAAACCAGTATTTCATCTTAGGGGTGGGGCGGGGGCCACGGCAGACACTCTCGTGGTTCCACGCCAGCCACGCGGACTGGGCACCGCACTCCCTCACCGAAGTCTTTGCAGGTCCCCGGAACTGCCGCAGGCTAACTGACGGGGCCAGGAGCAGGGTTCCGAGGGCGTGCCGTCGCGGCTCCGGTGAACCGGTCTTATTCCAGGACCTGCTGTGTTAGAACCGACGGAACTCTCTTGGGGCTCGGCTGCGATCCTGTTGGCGTTTGTTTAGCGTGCAGCGGCCTCGCCTTCTGCAGCGGGGAAAGGGGGCTGTGGCCGGTCTGCTCCGAGGTCACGGTCAGAAGAGCTTCCTCGCATTGGCTTTGGGTCATCCTTCGGGCCTGGCCTGTCTTCGCAGGGCTCCCACTGGGTGGGTTTCCAGGCGGCCGGCCACTCCCCTGTCTCAACTGTTCTCAGTTACCCGACTTCAGTTCCCTTCCCGGCCAGCCCTTTCCCTCCACGTGGTGTCCTGTTTTGTCAGTAATGCTTTCAGAGGGACGAAAAGCAAACCCCAGTTGGGAGTTTACTTCTTTTCTTGCCTCCTGAATACTTTCTCTGTGAAGACTGTGCAAGATTTAGCCACCTTGTTGTGCTGTTGGCCTGTGCTGGGCTTAGCTAAAGCTCCCTGATCTTCGCCACACGGTTCAGCTGCCATCACTGCTCTTCCTCTGTCTGCGTGATGAGTTTTAAAATGTCTCAGAGCAGGAAGACTGTACTATACTGTGTGGTATTTCCTTAATTAGATTTTACAGCTATTACTGTATTTTGCCATGTATAATGTGCACCCACATTCTTGGCCCGAACTTTCAGGGGAAAAAAATCTTTCGTTTAAATTTTTTAATTCAGTTATTTATTTATATTTAGAAACAAAACTGATTATCGTATTCCAGCGTATTATTTTGCATGTGGATATTGTTATTGCTTTCTAGGGTTACACTTTTAACACGTAAAGATGAATAATTAAAAACATTTATGTAGGTACAGAATGAGTACTACCCATGTATAATGGGCATTCTTGTTTTTCCCTCAAAAATTTGGGCAAAAAAGTGCACATTATACACAGCAAAATATGGATTTATAGGCACTTCATTTGCATGCCTGCCATTCTTTGATATTTCAGAAGAAACCTTGACTCTGAGACCTGTGATCACAGTAAAACCATTTTCACTGCCAGGTAGCTGATTTCCGAAGTTTAACTCTTCGAAGTTCTCACTGGGTCAAGAACAGGAGTCCTGTCCTTCCTCCCCTCTTTCCTTTCACAAGAGGTTATTCAAATTTGGCTGCATTCTTGCATCGAGTTAGTGGCCTTGGACCAGCATGCTCCAGTAGAACTTTCTGGCAATGTTCTCTGTCTGCACTGACTTATATAGTAGCCACCGGACACAGGTGGCTATGGAGCACCGCAAGTGTGGCTAGTTCCCCAGGAACTGAGTTTTAATTTTAAATGTTTACATTGAATTTAACTTAGCCTCGTGTAGTTAGCAGCTACCCTGTTGGACAGCGCAGGCATCGAGTTCAGTTGAGAAGGTGAGACTTCCCTACAAGGGAAGAAGGCCATAGTGATTCCCCACTTGAGTGTCAGCGTAACGGTCAGTCTGAAGGAAGGGCCCAGAGGAAGGCGCCGGGCCTCCCGTGCTGGGTGTCCGTTTCCGACCTCTGCCGAGCTCTGGTTTGTGACTTCCAGCTGCCCTTGGGCATCTCCCCCTGCACAGGGGGAAAATAACCTCTGATCAAGAAAGCCAGGTTCTTTGATTTCCCTCCGCCTCAGAACCGCTCGCCTGCCTTTATTTTCCATCGTCTGCTAGCATCAGCCCCACTGACACCGAAACCGGAAACTTGAGTTGATGTCTTCTCCTTTGTGCCTTGCAGAGCAAGGCCTGTCTGTCACCGCGCCTTGCTGTTCCCCCAGGAAGAGCTTTGGAACCAGGCCCGTGGCCTCCATCTGCCAGACGGGGAGCAGACCACGTAATCAGGGTCCCTGCCCTCCTCTGTCTGGACTTGACCCCCTTCAGTCTACTCTCTGCACTTGTCATGCAGGGAGCCCACCACTCACCTGCTTAAATGTGTTTGCCCCACACAGCACAGGATGAGGCTAGGCCTGGGTGACTCTCCCCCTTCCCCTCCCCACCTCCTCGCTCCCTGACTCTGTCCCCTGTGCCACGTGCTCCCCTGCTTCTTCCTTTGTCTTAAAGGCGGCTCCTCCCTTTTCCTCCTCCTTCCAGGCCTGGCTCAAATGTTCACTCATCTGGGGCTTTCCTCAACTCTCTGGTCTATTTCCCCTCTCCACATGCCCCTCGCAGGTACATTAATGTCTTCCTCGTCTGAGTCCCTGCAGAATCCGCCCATTGCTGTTATTAACCTGTGTGTGTGTGTGTGTGTGTGTGTGTGTGTATTCTCTGGGGACACAGAAAGGAACTTCCTGCGGGCTTGGACTCTGCCATACTGCGTGGACCAGAGCGGCCCATCGGGGTGAATAGGTGTTGGGTGGGAAAGTACAGGGAAGAGGGGACTTGTGTCACTGTGAAGAGCACAGGTAGTTGGGAATAAAGCAGGTTGTGGTGAACCATCAATGCCAGGCCAAGGAGCTTTAGTCTGATCCTTTAGACCATGGGGAGGTCCCACTGGAGTCGTGGAGAAGAGACATTTTGGAAAGGTTGGACAGATGAGGTGGCAGGCGAAGGAGGAGGAAGAGAAGCTGCCACCCTCGAATAGCAGCTATAGGGCGGGGCACACAACAGGTACGCAGTGGCTTCTGAAGGAGGGAGCAGTGGAGGTCACGCTCAGCGGTGTTGGGCCGTCCCAACACCTGTTAGTGGTGACATGCATGAGGCTGGGGAATGAAGAAGGGGTGAATTAGAGTTGCTTTAAGGGAAGTGTAAGTTTCACAGCTGCTCTCCAATGTTATCATCGTTGTTTCTGGAATTTAAAAACTGAGAGTTAAGGTCATTTACCCTAAATTTGCTGGAGTTGCTTCAGTTTCAAATGCTGACTGTACTTACAGAGCATCAGATGCCAAATTTCTTAAAAATCATACAGCCCCTGCACTTCTATCGAGCAGGTTACCACGTTCTGTTAATTCTGCCTTTAAAATGCCGTGCTTCTTACATGATATGACAGGCCAGAGTCTGTGGCTCACTGGTGTCTTTTCCTCATAGTGAACCATTGTCCCTAACACGTAGGGAAATCTCAACTTAGCAGAGAGAACGTAGATTACAGTTCCCGCCTTGGATTCTCCATGTGCATTAGTTATCTACCACTGTAAATAAATTATTCCCACACTTAGCAGCCTAAAACAACAAACAGGCATTATCGCAAAAATGGCTTAGCTGGGTGGCTCTGGCCCATGCCTCGAGTTGATCCTGGGAGACAGCAGGGAAGGGTCTCTCATGAGGTTGCAGTCAAGACACCAGCCATCTGATCAAGGGCCACCGTCATCCCACGCCTGACTGGGTGTGGAGGACCCACTCCTGAGAGGGTTCGCTCCCATGGCTGTCGGCAGGAGGCCTCAGTTCCTCCCGACATCAACCTCTCTTCTCACAGGGCGACTTAAGGGTCCTCACTACAAGGCAGCAGCTGGCATACCCCAGAAGGAGTGATTGGAGAGAGAGAGTGAGCGAGAAGGTGGGGGGAGAGTGAGCAAATACGGGAGCAAGATCGAGAACCAGAAGGCCTTTTATGATCTAATCTTCAAAGCCCCACCCCCTCACCTCCTCCATATTCTGTTTATTAGAAAGACGTCCCTAAGTCCCAGGTGAGGGAGGAAAGTTAAGCTCCACCCTTCTAAGAGAGGAGTGTCCATTTGTAGACATATTTTAAACCACATAATTTGTGAAACTGAGTCCCCTCGACCGTTAAAAGTATGATTCTGTTCTCAGGGGTCATCTTTTACTTCTTCCCATTTGTTAACTTTTCCATTTGATATAACAATAGCCACGATCTAGTCAAGGTAGGGCGGTGGAGGTTGTGCGGAATCCCACGTTTCCGGGATTGTTTCTGGAATGAATATCTTCGGGACTTCCTTGTTTGGGGGCACGCGCTGGTCTGGCGGTGGTGAACGGCTGCCGTGGAGGGTTCTGTGGGTTGGGCTGTTGGCTGTCAGCAGCATTAGCTGAGCCTGAGCCGGGCATGTTTCCATCCTGTACCTTTGTTCTCAGCACACACATCTACGTCCCTGTCCCCCCCCCCGCCCCGTGCTGTAGGTATAGTTTAACTACGTGGAGGCCCTCAGGGGCAGAGAAGAATGTGCCCTGTTCAGTTTGGTGCCCCTCCTTTCTGCTAGCGAAGTGTCTTGAATGTCATGGTCACTCAGCACATTTTTGTTGAATGTGTAATTAGAAGGCCAAAAGAAGAACTAAAAGAGAGAGAAGGTAGGAGAGGGGTCAGCAGGGTAAAGTTGGGGAACCCATCGAGAGTGAAGAGGGGTAGGGGTGTCCACACGGCGGCCCACGGGCCACATGCAACCCAGGATGGCTATGAATATGGCTCAACACCAAATTGTAAATTTACTTAAAACTTTATGAGATTTTTTTGTTTTCATTAGTGTTTGTGTATTTAATGTGCGACCCAAGACAACTCTTCTTCTTCTAGTGTGGCTCAGAGGTTGGGCATCCCAGAGTATAGGAACTGGGGTGGAAAGGAAGAAGATGAAGAGGACAGGATGTAGCAAGAGTTGGCCCCCTGACTGGTGTGGCTTAGTAGGTTGGGCATCATCCCACAAACCAAAGGGTCACAGGTTCGATTCCCGGCCTGAATTGCAAGCCAGGTCCCCATCTGGGGGGCATGGGAGAGGCGCAACCGATGGACTGATGTTTCTCCCCTGCTCTTGGTCCCTCCCTTCTTCTCTCTCTGAAAATAAATAAATAAAATATTAAAAAAAGAAGAGTTGGCAATGACTAGAATGTGGGTAGAGGTGCGGGGGAGGATAGGATAATGGAGGAGACTTTTAAAAATGTATATATACAACAGCATCTTGTCTCCAAATTGGGGCAAGAGCAGGTAGGAACAGGAAGATTAATATCTGCTGTGTAGCAGGCACAGTGCAAACACTTTCCATGTATGGGAGCTTATTTGTTTTCCAAAGCAACTGAAGTCAATCTATGCATATATAACTCAGATATTTCAATGGTGTAAAACATAGTGATCACCTCTTTAAGTCCAGGGAGTGTTTCCTGCGAGCCTGCAGGTGTTATGGGTCATAGCTAGAAGTATACATATGAGGTAGAACGTGGAAAGTAAACACATAAATTGACTTAGGGGAGAACGATCCAGATGTGCAAGTCCCTGGCCCAGGACTTCCTTGTCCACATGGACAGCTGGTGTTTGTGACACCGGGGGTCACAGTGGGTCCCTGCGTGGAAAAAGCACTATTTCCCAGCCCATATGGCACCTTTTTTGGGGGGTGGGGAGATCAGCTGCCATAGTGAAGAATAAGGGATCAGATATAAAAAGGGATCAGCTACCTTCTGAAGGCAGATCCATCAGGGAAAAGGTAAATTCTAGTATCTTGTTTTGCATTGGAACTTGAGGTTTACTTTCCCATAGGAACAAGTTTGATAGATTATGTAAGAGGCTTCGTGGGTGCGCATGGGAGTTTGGTAACCACTTACACAGCGTTTATATTATATGAGCAGGCTGTCTTACAAACGAGCCTTTAGAATACCACCTATTGATAAATTGGGACTTCCTCTGTACCCTTCATGTACGGCTTGGCCCCCTTGCCTTGTTCTGTGTCTTGATGAAGAATTGGAAAACTCAGTGGGGAAGAAAAACGTGTCAGGTGCGTAGGATCGTCCCTGTTACTCGGTGGCAGTGCAGAGCAGATGAGGAGCAGGGGAGACCGAGACCCTGAGAAGACCCTGGGCTATCCGGCCTCACCTCTTGGGTGCCTGTGCTTTCTCTGCATTGCCCATTCTCTCTCCGAACACAGTTTTCAGTGCCATAAGCCACCTTAGTTAAATATTTAATTTTCCTGGAGTCATAACCAGGGACCAAAATGTCATGTATCCATTTTATGAAAGCAATAAAATGCTTCAGAAAATACAGTTGCTCAGCTTGGGGCGCATACCAATCAGACACACACCTGGTCACGTGTCTGCTTACAGAGTGACGGTGACTGCTTATCTGCGTGCGAGGTCGTTACTGGGAGGAAACAAAGATAAGTTTTTGCTGTATGTCCGAACCCCATGTGTAAAAACTATTTTTATAGAGTGACATTCTCTTTCCTGCTCCCTGCCCTTAACTTCAAAGAGAGCTAAATTTCCTGCCATAGCTGCTCATACACAGTAAGTGCTCAATAAAGCCTCTGTCTTCCATTCATCTCCCAAATACTGCCTGCGTATTACATAAGAGAATCCTTGTCACGTCTTCCAAATACACAGCTGTCTACCTTTGTGAGCTGTCTATTATAGTGTGTGTTTTTTCTTATGACAAGTCATATTCATGTTAGAAATACAAAAGCCTGAATTTCTAAACTTGTGATCATAAAGTGTTCTTTGTCTTCTCCTGTATTTTCTGAAGTTTCTACAAAGATATAGTTTCCAAACAAAAAGAATGTTTCAACAGGAAAAGAGCAGATAAGCAAAAAGAAGTTAGCCATAATCCACAGGTAATCATCCTGTCTAGATCTCTTCCTGTGCGTATAATTGGCATTTATTTAAAAATGAGATCACATTATATATGATAAGCTTCAGTGTTCAGTGGGAATAAAAAGGCCAAGTCTATTTCCGGCTCACTGTCTGGGCAGGGTCAGTAGGTGATCCTGGAGAGGGGGGAGGGGGGAGCTCTGTTCCACTGGCTCCTTTCATGGAGTCTCTCCCTTCTTGGTCTTCAGGATCTTCTTCATTGAACAGGAGGATGGGGAGAGAATCCAGGATGGTGAGTGGGAGGGTGTATGGGTCCCCATCTGGGAAATGCTCAAATCATTTCTGTCCTTGTTCTATTGTCCAGAACCTGGTCACATGACTGTACCTAATTGCAAGGAATGCTGGGAAATGTAGTCTAGTTGTGGGTCCAAGTTGAAAAGAGATGTGTTGAAAAACTTGCTCATGTCTAACTCATTTGTATATACCATTTGAAACTTTTAACCAGATAGTTTATTTCAGTCACCTCCCCACCTCTATCATCCTGTTTAAAGCCCCACCATCTCTTGCCAGATCTCCTTCTGATTGGTCTCCCTCCTCTGTTCTTGTTTGTCAAGAGTCCATTCCCTTCCAAAACCAAAGTGGTCTTTTAAAAACTTGTCAGTTTTTGTCACTCCTCTGCTTGAAACTTTCCAAAGGAGTTTAGAATAATGCCCATGCTCTACTAAGTGAGGCTGGCCTCGTGGGTCTCTGGCCCCACCATGCCTCACTGGCCTTTCCTTGTAATGCCAGACTTGCTCCCCCTAGGCCTTGGGACTTGCTGTCACCCCTGTAGGACCTGCCATCCCCTGTCACCACCTTCTGTCTCCCTGAAATGTCTCCTCTCCAAAGAGGCCTTTCCCGAATACCTGTCATAAATATCCTCCCCTTTCCCTCTCCTTATGTTTAACTGTTGTCTTGTCATCTAAGCACTTACCGCCCTCAGAGGTTATCGAGCTTGTTTGTTCGCATGGTGTGTTTGTATCTATCTTTCTTCTGGACTGTGGGTTCCTTGGGGCTGGACCTCCGTCTTGCTCCCATCCGTAGCCCCGGATCCCGTGTCTGGCACATGGCCGTGGGAACCTAGTACGTACTTGTGGAATGAATGAAGGTCATTGCAGATCCACACATTTTTAATGACCATATTGTAGCCCATTGCACAGAATGGCTATAAACATTTAGCTGTGTACTTTTGAGGGACTTTTAGATTTCTTTCCATTAAAAAATGCTTTGGGGACTATCCTTTTAGCTAGTTTTTTTGGTTTGATTTGTGTACCACAAATGATTATTTTCCTAGGATTGATTCGTAAGTAAAAATTTGTTTAGTGAAAGGGTGTGTGTACAACATGTAAAGTGTTCAATAAAGCACTTAAAATTATTACCATTATGCATTTCCATTTGCCCTACAGACTCTCCCGATTTGTTTGCCCATATAATTGAGAGCTCTTATATGATGCACTCTCAGTAGCAATAGAACATGACCCGGCAGGGCAGAGTGGGGTGTTCCGTCTCTATCACTGTAGCCCTAGATCTTAGAACAGGTGCTCATGCTTTCTAAAGGAATAAATCAATTTCCATACAAATTTTAGTTGTCCCTTTACTGAAATTTATTTTTATTCATTTATTCATGTAAATGTCTGCTGATTCTAAAATGCATGCCTTTGGAAAGTAGGTCCATCCACCTAATGTGAGAACATTCACTCAACGTTAGTATAAACCTACGGGAACCAGGCATTAGCGGGCTTTCCTTTGAATCCAGGCAGGGTTCCATTGAGACCCTGTCAAGTTTGTGGAAAGTGTAGGACACTGCCTAGGATTTCTGAGAATTCCAAGGGCTACAAGACAGGGAAGTCTTGTTTTCTGCTGTGACCGATGACTCTGTCTTGGTTTCCATCCTAGACACGCTCCGTTCCTCTGCCCCAAATCAGGCCCACGTGCAAGGCCGGGTGTGGAAGTAGACTCGCCATTCTGCCTGAATCGGTTTTCAGAAGGAGTTGCTGCTTAGCAGGGGGACAGAAAAATACATTCCCTGTCTTCCATTTCTTCCTCTGAGTGTTTCCTCATTGCATCTTAAGTAAAGTTTTTAACCCCTTATCCTGGTGGGCAAGGGTTTTGTTTTAACCCACTGTTGTCAGTTTATGTGCCCTGTCAGTAAACTCTGCCCAGGTGCACTAGGGACTCTGCCCAGGTGGGTTGCCGCATTGTGACCGATGTGGAACAAATACTTTCACTGTGACATTCCCTGAGCTGACCTGGCCATGGGAAATGTCAAATGATGACATTGGGGGACAGCCTGCTGTGAGAGACAGAACAGAGCCTTCACCTAGATGACAGCTGCACTAAGGAAAGTCCTTGACAAGGGCCTGTGAGGTGAGTGTGTCGGAGAAAGGCCAGGACAGTCAACCGCATACTTACAGGACCCAAGGGGAGGGCCAGGACCCGGGACTTTGGTGAGCTCCTGGGCACACTGCTACGCATAGTACTTACTCCTGACTTGTCTTAACCTTCTCATGAACTTGACGCAGGCCCCATTTGAGAGTGATCATGAGTCCACACAAGTTGAGAGGCCTCTTCTTAACCACACTGTGTTCGTGTGTGAGCGGCCTCGAGTCGGGGCTGGGTGGCTGGAGGGACGGTCGGGTGGGTGGAAGAATCCTGGAAGGGAAATGGCCTCAAGCGTGGGCTCCGATCCTCACGTGTTTGCCTGCTCGCTCTGGCGGCTCACGGACAGAGCTTCCGCACCCTGGTCTGTCCGTGCTCGGTTTCTCCCTGCCTTTATCTCCCTTGACATGGCACAATCTACATAATATTTTAGACTTTCTTTTCCTTACCTAGGTTTCGACTAAACCTGGGGTGGAAGAATTGCGTAGTGCGTCTCTCTCACTCCTCAGTGCCCGTGTCCCCAGGGCTTCCTCCTGCCCCGTTTCTCCCTTTTCTCCCTTTTCTCTCCTTTCGGATGACTTTCCACTGACCTCTGGTGGTAACTACCGACGCTACGTGGCTGACTCCCAAGTCTGACCCAGACTAGACATCTCTCCCATTTATCAACTTAATCGTTTATTTTTTCCACCTGGTTGTTTCGTAGGCCCCTTGAATTGAAATTCAGTTTAATCCTCTGTTGTATGTTAACACTTAGTGACCCAAACTGTCAACCAGACAGTTATCCTGGACTTCTGCCTGCCACCACCACCCCACCCTGCGCCGTCTGATCTGTCCGGAAAATCTTAGCCTCGAGTTCTTCTCCAACCTACACCCTTCCGTGCGGCGCCCTCACGGGGTCCTGTGCTGTTGGTCTGTTTGTCACTCTGAGCAGACCACAAGCATATTCACGTCTGTGTTTCAGGGTCTAGCTCAATGCCCACCGCGTAGGAGCTGCTTAGACCATATTGGGATGAATGAACAGATGAATGAATGAATGATTTCTGAGGTGGTTTGGGATGATTTCCATTCAGGATGGACTTTTTAGTTCTTTTGAGTGGAACCGAGGAACTGTGTTTGGCGGTCAGCGCTGACATTTGGAAGCATAGCGTTGAAGAAATATTTTACCGCACGGAATCCCTTTCTGTCTCAGGGCTCCTTGTTGCACGTGGGCGTTTATCCAGGTGGTTTCACGCGTGTGGTTGTGTTCATGGCACAACCGGGAAATATTTCCTATCAGCAGCAGAAATAATTGATCTGCATGACCTCGTTTGAAGTAAGCTTGTGCTCGGTTCACCTGGAAGCTCTGAATTTCTAGGGCCATTGGCATTCTGAGCCGGAATGCAGCTTTTTGAACTTCAGTCCAGGCGCAATTATCTGTGCTTGAGTCGTTTTGTTCTGTAGTTTGGTTCTGGCCCGAAGAGGAGTCACTGACTTTGCATATTGGGTGAAAGCGGGATCCACAGAAGGTCCATTTTTTTAAAAAAAACTTTTTTTCCCTCCAACAGGGAGAATCACGTATTCTGAGAGTGAAGGTTGTTTCCGGAATTGATCTTGCTAAAAAAGACATCTTTGGAGCCAGGTAAGTTTACTTTTTTCTCTCCATAGTCTTTTGTAGGTTACCGCTACTCAAGCACTGTTCTGGTGGAGGCCGGCGGCAGGGTCACCCGGAGGCCTTCTTAGAGCGGGATGGCTGGGCCTCGCCCGCAGTTTCTGATTGGGGCGGTGATGCTGAAGCGCCCGGTCCTCGGACACACTTTGCGCCGGGGCCTAGACCTTGTACCGCAGCCGTGCTCAGCAGGCTGGTCCTTCCTGGGGGTGGGTTTCCTGAGGAAGTCAGCACTGATGCTTCCGTTTTCCGCAGTGGGAAAATATAGTTTGGGGAGTAAGTCTGTGCTCATTTTAATATTATTTCTTTTTTAAAACTCCCAGTTTAGAGAAGGATAAAAGTGCTGTTTTGTTCCTAAGAAAACTTCGTATTCCTTGGCATATACAATCTGAATTACGAGGTTTGGTAGTTTGGATGCATGTGGTGATTTCAAGCGGGGAAGCAGTGTGATTTCCCCGAGTGTTTTAGCTTTTCTATGTTCAGTATTGTACCCGATATTCAGGTAGCATCTTTAGCTCAGCCCTCCGTTCCCATTGGCTCTCGGCAATGTGCTGCGTCACCACGTGCTGGACTGGTAGCGGAGTGAGGTCAGAGCCACTGGGAACAGGATTTGAACCAGATTTTGAATCAGGACCTTTTGAACTTCAGACAAGTGGTTGACACAGCGTAAGTCCAGAAAGGATGCTGCTTGCCCAGGTCACACGTGCTAGAGCCGTGACTAGAACAGGCCTCCTGTCGCCTGCCCGGTGTCCTTTCCACATTGGGTACGTCGTGGGGTTTAACCACAAGGGCCATGGTGGCTGCTACTGGAGTCACCTCAGTATGACACTGGATCATCCGGTGAGTCCCCTGCAATGTCCCGTGTACTGACCCGCTTGTTTCAGAGCCTCAGCCTGACACAGGAGACCGATCCTCAGTCACAAGGCCTCCTTCTGTCTAGCTGACCTCATCTTCCTGCGAACCCAGAAGCTTTTTCTGCATTTGGGAAGCAGACCTTGTTATTATCTGTCCTCCGGTTGTGCAGAGTTTTAGTTTTCCCCATCAAAGAACTTGGTAAGTTTCCTTACCAATACTACAGTAGCACCTGGAAAAATTACCACAAAGAAGAAAAAACTGATGCTAAATATCAGTGACATCTGTTTAAAATTTTCCATACTCACATGTGGCCCAAGTATCTAACTGAGGGTTAGCTGTCCAAGTCGTGTGACAGCAAACCTCACTCACCGACGCCGTGAGCTGCCGGTGACGGGCGAGGGGCGCGCATCCTGGGGGCAGGTCCTTCCCCATTTGACCCTGAAGTTGCCCCGGCTGGTGGACCACGTGCCTGGGCCGCTTCGCTGATATTTCCCTGCTCTCTCACCGGATCAGAAATTCACTCAGCACAGAAACGTCTTGCTCCTACAGAGCACCAAGGACAAGACTGGGCAAATTGGGTTTTTAATTTTTTAATTGAGACATTTGCATGCCAACTGGTATACTGTGCTCTTATGTCAAAAATGCCTGTTTCTCACCCTTACTCTTTTCAATGAATTTTACAGTTTTGTAGGAAGAAACTGGATTTAGAAAATTTCTGTAATTTAAGAATTTTTTATTTTGATTGTTTTTCTTTGGTTTTCTTCCAAATCCTTCTATTTTAAAAAAAATGGATTCAGATTGTATTTATAGTCAGAAGGTCTGAGGTTGAAATTGGTAGTGTAATAGGATCCAAATCTTAGAAGACAAGCAGATTGGAATCTTGAATATTTACCGTTTATGTGAAAAGAAGCGGGGTTGTTTCTTAGGAACCGGGTAGAAAGGATTATAGATAAGGCTTCAAGATGTTAATTAGAAAGATAGATAGTGTTGTGTCTTAATGGAGCAAGTACCAGAAAATTAGCTCTAAATCTTAGTTCTGTCCTAAATTTTCTTAGTTTGAAAAATATTAACACAACTATAACACGCCCGCCTTTCTCCCTCCCTCCCTGTCCACCTCTCAGATGTCAGCTTGCTCAGAAGTGCCATTGTTCTGTGAGGACCCGTGTGCCAACGAGTGAGCCAAACTCGAATGGTTAGGGGACGGTGCTGGTTCAGGCCCTGTGGGCAGTCCCTCTAGGGAGGCATCATGTACCACCTTGATCTTTTGCCCAGTGACCTGCATTCTCCTCCACGTTATCATGGCAAATCCCTTCAAGTCACCTGGTCACTGGCGTGTTGGGCTTGGGGGACGGCCTGGCAGCTCTCATGCGTTCGAGGGAGCAGGCATGAGCGTGGGAGGTTTGGGGGCGTGTACTCTCTGCTCTCCGATGGAGTGGGGCCCGTTCCTCTGTGTCCTTCAGAACCCCAGGCCCGCAAGCACCCCTTCTCCCCCGTCCTGTCCCTGTGTGTTCCCTCCGCCTCTGTCCTTCATCCTCCCTTCACAGAGAAAGGGCTGGGCGGGAGCCGGACTCCTGTTTAGGAAGGGTCATGGGCGGAGGAGGGAGGCCACTCTTCTCATGAGAGCTTGCCAGCAACTTCCAGGGGCGGGAATCATGCCCTGCAGACTTGGATGTGTTGACAGACAGAATTTAGAGTCTCTGGGGCTCCCTCTCCTTGGTCTCCAGGGAGGTCGCCTGGGCCACTTGGCCTGGAGGTGGGACAGGGTCACAGTGAGGGGAGGGGAAGAAGAGGCCAGATGTGCTGCTTGGTCCGGGGGTGGTGACGATGGGGTGGGGAGCACAGCACTCCCTGTTGCCCCGTGGGCCCCTCACCCCAGGAGGCTGCGTAAGGCTGCCAGTGAGAGGGCTGGAGTCTGTGCGCCCGGCCTCTGAGCTGGGTCGGGGTGGGGGGTGGCGCTGACCTTCCAGCGGCCTGCACCTGAAATGCCCTTCTCCTCTTCCGCTCTCTGTGTCCCGGGCCAGCTCCGAGAACGCCAGCTCACGTTCCAGCCTCCTCCCAGCAGAGGCCGACTTCGTTAAAAGAGCCTTTGTTGAAAGAAGATTTGATAGTGGAGCTGGTGCTCTGCCTGGGCACTTGAGCAGTTGGTCTGTGTGGACACGGCAGCCGGAGAGAAAGACGTTTTCTTTCGGACCACACTTGCAGGTCTGAGGAGGGCAGTCATACAATCTGCCGTCTGCACAGGGATGCTTTTGTCTGGGACCAGTGCTAAACCATATGGGATGTCAGGGCATAGGACACAAGTGGAGACGGGCCACCCCCAGCAGGGACATCTGATCTTTATGATCCATACTATGAAAAAAAATGCCGTGGGGTGATTTTAAAAAGTTTTTTTTTTAGAAGCCAAGCAAGAGAAAATCTTTTTCTAACAGTAGACAGTGTATAAAATGCCAATAAAACATCCAAAAGGAAGTAAAACCGTGGTGAAACACTGCATATATTGGGTGCCCACTTCCTTTTTGGAAATGGGTCCCTTGTCTTGGTGAGCTAAGGCCTGCTGTGGGGGTAAGTCCAGGAGACCACCTTTACTTGGGAAGTTCTCTTGTACCTGAGGATGCCTCCTTCTTTGTCCCCACCCCCCACCTCAGTGTGTGGGAGTGGCTCGTCTTCACTGGCCTTCTGAGGTGATGCACCAGCATCTCGACCCCTCCCTCTCCGCCCCACTGCGGTGGTTTTGCTAAGACGCAGACCTGGTGCACGTAGATGCTGCCCCCCACCATGCTCACCAGCTACTTTTTCCTGCGTTGGCCTGTGGAACACATCCCAGCCTCCCGGTGAGGCTCAGGGTCGCAGTCCCTGTGGCCCTAGGTAAGCCAAATCCTCTAGTCCTGTTCTCCACACCCCACCCCCGGCCGCAGCCTGCCTCTCCAGGGCAGCCAATGCTCCTCGTCCCTGCACAAGCACACCCTTCTTTGCCTCTGTCTGGACTCCTGCAGCCCCCTTCCCGCAGTATGCACCCCCTTCACCAAAATCTGGGCGACTCCTGCCCCTCCTCCTTGAACACTCAGCCAGCTCAGTTGTCATCTCCTCTGGCACCCAGGGCCACCTCTCAGTAGCTCAGCGGATCGCTTCCTGTCTTCCGTGTGCCCTGACACCTGGAAATACTATATATAGCTCTATCGTCAGAACTATTTCTCCCAAAATACATTTTGAGCTTCTGATGGCTAGCATTCTATTCTGCAGGCCAAGCACATAACAGGTTCTCAGTGTTTACTGGAAAAGTGACTGGGCTGGGTTCTGATCCGCCTCATCTGTCCGTCCTCCCATCCTCTCCCTGCACCTTCCCTGAGCCTTCCTTGGAAACTCACTGTCCTTAACCGTGCCAGGAAATGTGCAGGTTCCCACCTTTGCTTATGTGTTCCCCTCGGTGTGGCATCTGCTCACCTCTTTTCTGCCTTTACTCACTTCCAGCCCAGCCCCGGTAGCAGGCAGCACCTGTCCCGAGCTCCCCACCCCCGTGCCCCATCCACCCCAGGCCAAGAGGACAAAACAGCGCTTGTCCCTGGGCTGCAGGTGGCTCTGTGAGCTCCCTCCCCACTCCCGCCCCCGCCTTAGCAGAGCTGGTCAGCTCAGAGGCTATAGCCTGTCTTATTCCTGGGTGCGGGCCCAGAGATCTTGGCACCTGGCAGTTGCCCAGGAAGTGACTCGAACTCAATAAGTAGAACGTAATTATGGTGCGCTGTGGCCCCAGGTTGCCCGCTGGAGGGAAGGCCACTGTTTTCTGATCCTCACAGGGGTGCCATTTGTTCATCAGGCTTCTCCCTTGCACCCAGCCGGCCACCCCAGGCAGGTACTTTCTGTAGTAAGTCTCACAAAGACCCCTGTTAGGCCAGGGAGGGAGGCCTGCCTAGGACTCCGATAAAGGTGAGCGTGGAAGAGAGGAGGTTATGGGAAGCACCTGCAAAGGCTGGCGTCGGGAAAGGGCCTCAGGGCGTCAGTGGAATGGCTGGTGTGGTGCAGTTCCATTGGACCCTGGTGTCCGTGCAAAATTACTGCTTCAGACCCCACTGAAGGAGCGCACTGTCTTGTGTTGGTGCAATCAGGAACTTCACCTTGGGGGCCTAGCTGTGGCTGCAGTGGGAGGTCAAGACCACTGTCAGCTTGGCTGTCGTTGCACACGGGAGATGGGGAGGCATCGGCTCGGGGGCCTCACCAGCTGCACTTGAGGGGATCAACTGTGGACTTAGGAGGGAGCCTTTCGGGCACTTTCTAATGGGGCAGGGCTGAGGCCTGGGGTTTGGCCACTGAGAGGTGTACAGTTCTGGATAAGTGAATCATACTTTTTTCTTTTTTAAATTTTCAGTTACAATTGGCATACAATATTATACCAGTTTCAGATGTACAACATAGTGATTAGGCATTTATATACCTTACAAAGTGATCGCTCCAGTCAGTCTAGCACCCACCCACCTGGCACCATACATAGTTATTACAGTATTATTGGCTGTACTTCCTGTGCTGAACTTGACATCCTTGTGACTACATTGTAACTACCAACTTGTACTTCCTAATCTCTGCACCTTTTTTACCCAGCTCCCCAACCCACCTCCCATCTGGCAATCATCAATTTGTTTTCTATATCTGTGAGTTTATTTTGTTTTTTAGATTCCACATATATGTGAAATCATATGGCGATTGTCTTTCTCTGTCTGACAGCATAATGCCCTCTAGGTCCATCCATGTTGTTGCAAATGACAAGATTTCATTGTTTTTTTATGGCCGAATAATATGCCATTGTGGACATGTACCAGATAGGTATTCTTTATCCACTTATCTTTCCACTAACACTTAGGTTGCTTCCACATCTTGGCTGTCATAAATAATGCTGCAGTAAATGTAGGGATGCGTGTGTCTTTTTAAATTAGCGTTTTGGATTGTTTTGGGTAAATACCCAGAAGTGGAATCGCTGGATCATCAGGTAGTTCTATGTTTAATTTTTTGAGGAATCTCTATACCATTCCCATAGTGTATGCTTTCTTAAAATGGGGCATAACAAAGCAGAGGAGAGAATCACAGTGGCCCGTGTTTATCGTGCGTGTGTCTGTGCCAAGCGCGGTTTGCCGCCGCCGCCCCTTCGATCCTCCAGCCGTCTCCTGCAGCAGGCACTGCTGCTGTCTCCGTTTTGCCTTCCAGGAAGCCGGGGTATGAAAGTGAGATGGGTTGTAAAGTCTGTACCTCTGGTAAGTTATAGAGCTGTGAACTGAGCGGGGTACTCGTGTTATTTGTGGACTGCTGTGGGGGCTCATGGGAGAGCTGGCACAGTGAGGGGACGTGGCTCACAGTGAAGGACCAGGTTCTGCCCAAGCTTTATGAAGAGGGAATCCTTACCCCCAGTTTTTAGGTGGGAATGTTGAGGTTCGGGGGGATTGTCATCAGACCAAGAAGCAGCAGCTCCGTAGTGAGTGATGGAACCAGAAGAGTCCAGATTTATTGGGCTTCCGTGCTCTTTCCGATGGTAGGTGAACACTCTTCTTCAGTGACCAAGTCCAGCCATGGGTGGGCCATGGGACTCGGTGACTCTGCAGGTCCTTCTGAACACTGGGGATTGGATGACTAGGTATTTTTTAAAAAGCGGATTTAAAGAACTGGCTATTGTATTTGATGGCAGCTGACCAAGGTCTTAGCATTCTATCATCAAGTGTTAGATTTAGAATAGATGTACTTTGCGAAGTAAGATTTTAAAGTAAAACTTAGACTGTTTTTTCAAGTGTCAAACTTTACCCCTTTTCAGTTATGCTTGTATCTCAAGACACTTAACCTTCTGTCACAGGTTAAAACAGCTAACTGGGTAGGGCCACTTGGATACAAGTCTTCGATCTGACCTCCCCGTTATGACCCGTGTTCATGTGAGGTCGCGTAGACAGCGTTGGAGGCCGGGAAGCTGCCCACTGACGCCGGCTGAGGCAGCCCCACCTGGAATTTCCTGCTCTGCTGCCGAAGGTTTCCGAGCACTCGCCTCACCGCTGCTCCTTTATTTTGTACGTGGGGTTGTTAGCATCAAATTATACCTGCTGGGTTGCTATCAGTTTTTCTTTTGGCAGCTGGCGATTTGAAATTTAAAACACACGCAGGCTCAAGGGCACTGGAAGGACGTGGCAAGAAACGCTTCTGTGGTCAGTGGCCGAGACCGACGGGGACGGGAGGCCGCGTGAGGCTGGCTCTGTGGCACCCGTCCCCTCCGCCCGGCCTCTCGATTTCAGTTGTTAACGTTTTGCTGCATTTGCTCCATCCTTTTTCTTTTCTTTTCTTTTCTTTTTTTGCTGAAGTATTCAAAAATGAATTACAAACAGTATGACATCGAGCCCCTAAATACTTCAGCCTGCCCCTCTAAAGAAAACGAGAGCATATTCCTGTATAACCAGGCGACAGTTTTCACTAGATGAACGATAATTGCCTGATGGACTCCATTACCTGCTCCATTATCTGAGTCCCCCCAGCTGTCCCTAAAACGCCTTTTGTAAATGGGCTGTTTAAATCCGAGTTCAATTGAGATCTGGTGCTGCATTTCGTCGTTAGGCCCCTTAAGGCTCTGTTGACCTAGAACAGTTGTCCCCGCCCCCCTTTAAATGACAGCGAAGTGTCAGCAGGTCGTCCGCTTATCACCTTCGATTGTGTCCTGTGGTGTCATATAATGTGCCCTTGTTCCTCCTGGGTTTCCTGTACAAGTTGGATCTACAGCCTTGATCAACTTCAGTTTAAACACTGGGGACAGGAATGGGGATGGGTGCTGTCTGCTCAGGGGGGACCCAGTGTCTGGCCACATGTCTATACTGCTCCCCGATGTCACATTAGCAAGAACCCCTCATTCAGAATCTCCTCCTTTGCCTGGACTCTGATGCATGGGCATGTAGGCATCACCCAAGGAGCCTTTGCTGGCCAGTGGTTTGTCTGACACAGAGCGGAGGAAAAGGGTGGGGCTTCCTGCCCTCATTTTTGTCATTCTGGTCACCAGAGTCTGTAGGGCCGAGAATCTGATGTGTTAGGAAGAGGGGGATGGCCTCGCACGTAACAGAGACTTGATAAGTTTTCTCCATCTGGTCAGAGAGGAGCCAGAGAAAATTGAAAAATCAGAAAGCAGCTGAAGAGCTGTGGGCAGGCATTCGGCGTTTCGTTACACTTCTGGTCACTGGGGGGGCAGAAATCCCGACACCGCTGGGACATCTGCCTGACATCCCGTGTGTCCTGGGCCCCACGCTGTTTCCTCGGCCTCCTCCTGCCCCCGCCCCGCCTGCCACTTCTTACTCCCTCCGGTCCTTCGTTCTTCCACTAGAGTCTTTGTGCGTGTCCCCGCCCTCAGCCCAGTATCTTTACTCTTGCTTTATCGCCAAGCTGTCTGTATTTGTCCCACGGTTTTCCCCTCTGAGGGGAGGTAGGAAAGAGTCTAAAGAAGGGAATGTTGCCAACGTGAGAGGAGCCAGAGATGAAAGCATTTCCGAATGTGTAAGACAATGAAGGAGATATTTATTTTACAAGAATCGAGCTAACCACCAAGCCTTTAGACAAGCCGTAGGTGCTACACGGAGGTCCAACGTTCAGATGCGGGGACTGCGGCCCGTGTTTCGTCACCAGGGAGGAGGGGAGACCGTTCTCTCTCTCTGTTCATGGTTCCTCTGTACTTTAGGGCGAGGGTGCCTCGCCCACCCATTCTCAGCCGTGGGGCCCTGGGGAGGCCTTGAGAATGATTCTCTCCAGGCTGCCTCTGCGTCTGCATCAACAACAATGCTCTCATTGAAGGTGAAAGTATTCTCCTACCTGAAAGCAATGCTCGGGAAAATGCAGGATCCAGAATCCAGTTTGGGCACCCATCTCTCGAACCCCCAAATAGTCTGTTTCTCAGATCCACATTTCATTTGTTGAATTATTTCATCATCTAAGAAAAATTGTCGTAGATGTCTCAAAATCATTTCCAGTTAATGTTTATATTTGGGGGAAGGGCCTGGAAAAGGAGGGGTTTTTTTAAGACTACTGATAGGGTTAACTGAGCTGGCAGGCTCTTAAATGCTAAATACAACTCTTCTGAAGTACGCAGGCACTTACCTAAATGGGGCCAGCAGCCTTGTCCTGTAAAGGGCAGGAGGGTAAGTGACTGAGGCTTTGCGGGACTCACCACGGTCTCCGAGATGGTGCAGGAGCAGCCAAGACAGGGTAGAAACAGTGGGTGCGGTGCACGGACCATCGTGTGCCTCCCCCAAGAGTATGAGCTATTGATTGTCTACCATATGTATTTAAAACTGGGAGTGCCAGTATCACTTGGCCACGATCTCCAGATTAAACTATTTCATTGAGCTGCTGGTTGGTCAGTGACAGACAGGAATTCGGCCAATATTGACTTTTTGGGTGGGGGGAGGGAATGGCTTCCTAGATATTCCAGCAGCTTTTTATTTTTTTCTTTTCTCTTCAAGGCTAGTGTGGTCAAAATATAGCTCATGATACTTTCTAGACGAGCACTGCCTATGTTAAAGTCTGCAAATAAATACAATGGTAAAATGTTTCCATCTTGGAGAAAATGATTCTCACCGCTTTGTACATAGACACATGAATAAATAAAATGGAGCGTATAGGCATACAGCCAGGTACAGGCAGTACTTTATATCTGTGTGTTACAATGAAGGTCTTGCCTTTTTTTCTCTACTATTTCTTAGGCTTATGACCTTAGCGCAAGTAATGTTTCATAAGGAATCTGCAGAGTGTGAGTCCTCAGTAAATTATTGAAAGGACCGGCATTCCTGTGCTATTGTATCAACACAGGTGAGAGATAACATACGCCCTGCCTCTGAATGAGCGTGCTCACCGTCCTCCAACCCACGGCAAGGCACGGGTGGTAAATGTGCTTCCGGGGGTGTTTGCATCTCCCCCCTCCCTTGGTGTAGGTGCGCCATCGTCCTTCCCTCATTGAAGAGCTGATTATTGTCTCAAGTCACTGCTGTGCTGAGGAGTAGGCGCCCATGGTGGGAAAGTAGAGAAGCATCTGAAAGAAACACCATGTTTCAAGGTTGGGAGTAACTGGTTGAAAAATCAAAATGGGTGAATCTTATTATATTGTAGGGTTTTTTTCCCCTTTTTGCTAGTGAGAAAAGAGTGGTGTTGGTTGTATGTTGTGCTCTCTGTCTCACTCTCCTTCTGACTTGTAAACTCTTGGGAGTTCATTGCCACCAGTGGCGCTAGTTTTGTTCAAGTGATTTCACATGTCATGTAGCTCAGGGGTGTCAAACTCATTTTCACCGGAGGCCCCATCAGCCTTGCAGTTGCCTTCAAAGGGCCAAAGGTAATTTCAACTCCTTAACAGTTAAGGAGTAGTTACATTTATATAGTCCTAAAACTGTTTCAGCCCTTTGAAGGCAACAGTGAGACCGACGTAGCCCTGGTGATAATGACTTTGACACCCCTGTCTAGACAGTCGGACAGTGGAAGAGAAACGTGCAGATCCTTTCTGCCAGCGTAGGCTGCGGGCTCCCTGCAGTGAGAGTGCGTTTTCTCTGTGTTGTTAAGTGCATGGTCAACCGTCATGGCCTGCAAAGCAGGCTTGCTTGCTCTTCCGCAGTTTCCTGGCCCAGAATGTCAGAGTCTTTGAAACTGCCCTTTCTCTGGAATGATCCGCCCCAGCTGGCGGCTGCACCGTCTGTGCAGGCATCCTTGGCTGCTTCGTCCCTCCGGGCTCCAGCCGGGCTCAGTGTCTCTGTGGAGGACTTCATGCTGTTCACATCTGGCCCTCCGCGTCTGCACAGAAGTCTCTCTTGAAAACATAGACTGCGTTCAGCCCCATGCAGACAGCACTCCCCACCACGGGTCAAGGTCCTGGCCCCTTAATGTTGACACGAGAGCCTCCCGAGCATCTCTTGGGCCTGGCTTCCCCCCAGCTCAGTCCTGCGTTACCCTCAGAGGTTGTACTCTTCCTGCTCCTGGCCTTTGCGGGTCCCCAGAACGACCACCATCCCTCCCTTTTGCACACCTGACCTGTTTTCATTTGTGAGAGCGCCCCCAGGCAGGTGTCCCTGCCTCTGCGCCCACCTTGCCCAGCTGTGGGGGCCCGGCTTTGGTCCTCGCCCTGTGCATCTGTGTGCAGTCGCTCGTGCCTGGTGCCGGAGTTTTCCCTGCTAGACCTTCACCTTTGCACCTGCTGTCACCCCACATTAGCCCAGGACCACCAAGTCCCTGACCCCTGGTGTGCACACCATCCCCTCGACTCTCAGCACCCTCCCCGCCACTCAGCTGAAGTTATTTTCCCTGCTTTTTACTCTCCCGGTGGTACATACACGCCCACATTTTCCTTACCCTCTCATTTCATCGTGGTTTATTTTATTGTTCTCTGTGTGGCTTTATGGCCCTCATTGTTTAGAATACACAGGTTATAAGTGTTAGTAATACAAAAATTCTCTATTACGCATACCACATTATTTCTAGCTCCTTCCTGGTTCCAAGTTACCACGTCTTTAACTTTAAGGAATGCCTCGGCCTTGACCCCTCTGTCTGTATAAGTTCACTGGAGGAGAGGAATTCGGAAGCATCCCCAACCTGGCGGCTTTGTGAAGGGGTCTGCTGAGGTGTATTTAGGGGAGTTACAGCTCCCTCTGGTGGTCAAATCAACAGGTGCATTTTTGTTCTGGACTAAAAATGGTATTCAAATCCAATAATCCTCTGGAGTTCTTTTTAAAATAAATTTTTAAATTTAAAAAAGTTATTCACATCTTGTTTGTTTTGGCAGATACTTAAAAAACCTCTCAAACAGTGACACTTATGCAGAGAAAAGGATGATTTTACTTTAAGCAATTCCTATTTTTTACAGAGTTGATTTTAAAGTAGACAAAACTAAAGATCTCATACAACTCAACACCAGACAACCAACCAAGCCAATTAAAAAACAGGCAGAGGACCTGAACAGACACCTCTCCCAAGGAGACATACAAATGACCAACAGACATAGGAGAAGATGCTCAACCTCACTAGCTAGTAGGGAAATGCAAATCAAAACTACAATGAGATGCCACCTCACACCTGTTAGAATGGCTGTCATCAGCAAGACAAGTGATAACAAGTGTTGGAGAGGTTGTGGAGGGAAAGGAACCTCATTCACTGCTGGTGGGAAGGTAGGCTGGTGCAGCCACTGGAAAACAGTGTGAAAGTCCCTCAAAAAATTGTGAATTGGCTTACCTTGTGACCCACCAACCCCTCTTCTGGGTAGCTACCCGAAAAGTTTGAAAACATTTATTTGCAGATATATGCACCCCTACGTTCATTGCAGCATTATTTGCCAAGACGTGGAAATGACCGAAGTGCCCCTCGATAGAGGACTGGACAGAGGACTGGGCGTGGTACCTGTGTACCACCGAGCACTACTCGGACACAAGGAGAGGCGAAACACTGCCATTCGTGACAGCATGGACGGACCTTGAGAATGTGGGGCTGAGTGAAATAAGTCAGAAGAAGCTAAGCAGCACAGGATTTCACTCATATGTGGGATATGAGCTGAAACTCATCGACCGGAGGGCAAGGGGGAGAAGGGGTAATAAAGGGTAAAAGGGGCCGAATCTGTTGTGACAGAAGATAATTTGACTTTGGGTGGTGGGCTCACAATGCAATGTACAGATCATGTATCACAGAACTGTACGCTCAAAACCTATATACTCCTATTAACGAAGGGTACCCCAATACATTTAATTAAAAATAAAAGGCAAAGGAAAAGTAAAGTAGACAATACATAGCATATATGTTATTTCCTTATTTTTCTTTCCCTTTCACTGCCCAATAATTTTCTAAAGCTTGTAGAATTATCAAAGTAGAATGCTATAGACTACAAAGGAATAATGAACTGACATTGGGAAGAAATGAAATTCTTCATTCATGGAGTAGTGTACTCCGGGATGGTCCCAGAGACAGAATGAACAACAGTGCATTTTTAGTGTCACATTTTTGAGGATAACTTCACCGCTCTCCTTAAGTTTTCTTGAAGAAAGGAATTCCCAGACTGGCATTCATGATATAGAAAAATAAACATTATAAAGAGTTGCCTAATAGCTCTGTGAATTCTGGGAAACAGGTGTGGCTTGTCTCAAACATATTTGTATTTGGCTTCGGAATGAAACAAAAAAACGCTTTGCACGTGGTTCTGTCCCAGGTGGTGGGAGTTCTGGGCTCTCGGAGAAGTTAATGAAGCCGTCACCACGTGGAAAACAGACCCAGCGGAGACGACGGAGGTTGCTCCATTTTTCCCCGCTGTCTTTTCCTTGTGGCCACATTCATGGTGATGGCTGTGGGCAGCACTTCTTTTCAGATTGATGAGAGAGACCCTCAGAGAACAGTGGCAGCCACGATTTAAACATCTTTTAAGGCAAGGTTGGCTTATTTTCTCTCAGGCAGGCTTGAGGCTGTTTTGGATAGAACTCACCGGGGGCAGGGGAAGGAGTCACGAGCCTCTGTGGGCCCTCTGCGTCAGTGGGTGTGTCATCAAAACATCAAAGCGCTTATCCAGGCCGAGCAGGGGCGGTTCATGCCCGTGGAGGAGAGTGGCGTGGGTCACTGACCGGTGCTTTGCAGGCATGTCCTTCTCTCCTGTTGCCATTTCTTAATGTTTGCAAACACTGACAGAAACCAAAAACAGGAGGAGAGCCACAAATGCTTCCAGTGAGACAGAGAAAATGGCGGGGAGGGGGCGCTAGGGAGAAAAGCATCTGTCTGTCTGAGATAGAACGCAGTTTGGTTTTTCCATCTAAGACAGGAGGATACGGTCTCAGGGCTGTGCTGGGACGGTTCCTGTGAGATGCTGTTTCCACGTGGCAGCCCCCCGATAACGCAGTGGCACTGTACAAGTACAGGGCTGCGTTTATTTTCTCTAGATGACAAACTCTCCCTAAAAAAAGCAGGCCTCCACAGCAAACAGGCGCATCAACAACCAGCAAACCCTGCAACCGCCTTCGCCGAGAAGCGCACGCCATCTCCGTGCGGTGGCCCTTTCCTTCCTTCTGGGTGCCAAGCGTGAGCCCGGTGGCGGGAGCCCCTCGGGGTCCGCAGCGGAGATAGGGGGTGTCTCCTGTGGTTGTCCCAGGAGACGCTCCCTCACCGTGGGCCACAGCATCGCCCAGCCTTGCCTCAAGCCTTCCTCTGCCCGCCCTTTGCCTTCCTCCTGCTCCGTTTTGTCTCCGTGGGCTCCAGAGGTGACTTTGAGGCTTTGTTTGCGGAGCGCACTGGAGTGTCCCTGTGAACAGCGAGGACGGCACCGTAATGTCGCAGTGCCTGGTGAGGTTATGAATCACAAAGACAGTGGAGCCTGAAACTGGGCTGAAGTCGTAACAGGTGTGTGAACGAAAACAGCTGGGGAGACAGATCAGTTCTGTTCGTCCAGAAACCCAGCAGCGCTCACGGGCAGTACATCAGCAGTAGTTTTTGGGTACGATAATCAGAAAGGCCGATGTGGGGAGTCTCTGGGTTTCCTTTTAAGGTGACGTGTTTACGTGATGTAGAAAATGGTGTGAATTTATTGCAGAAATCTCCGTAGCCATGTAGGAGGTGGGAGAGAAAAGCCCCGCTCGGCCTTCCACCCTGCCATGGCTGCTCTGAGCTCGGCCTGTGTGTGTGTGTGTTGTGCAGGGCGGTGGATGAGAACTACATGGTATCGTCTTACTGTTTATAACTCCACAGAACACTGTGGAAATGTTTCCAGGTCATCACTGGTATCTGTAGCTTAGCCTTTGCTGAGGTCAAGTACTGTTTGAGGGCACTTAGCAGCCACTGTATCGAAGGGGAGGTCACCATCCCTGGAGGTCCAGAGCAGCCAGGACTTGGCCTGAAAATGACCTCATAGCTTGTCCGGAAATGACAGCGGTGGCTCCTTATTGCTGCAGCTGGACACTCATGGCTCGTACCTAGATTTCCCAGATTATTTTTTGAGCCCTTACAATGTTCCTTGTACTGTGGAAGGCCCTGGGCTGGGAGGAGAAGTTAGACGGGGTCTACCTGCTCCGAGCTTAAATTTGGCTCCCCCTTCATCACTTTAAGTCTTTGGTTCTAACTGCAGAGGAAGCCCCCCGGGTCCCCTGACATGGGAGACCTGGCCGGAGGAAGCTCACTCCTGGGTTCCTGGGTTGCCCTGGTCATAATGAAACTAGATGCAGGCAGCCTGTGCTGAGCTGGGCTTCCTTGGTGCAGACATTGGCCCAGAGACACGTACGTCTGTTGGGACTCAGGGCATCCTCAGCTGGGAGTTCACAGGCTGTCATCCGCCAGCGTGCCCTCTGACACAGGGTGAACACCACTGCCCGCACCCAGAGCAGCAGCTTCTTGCCCTCCATGCAGAGTGCTCTGACTGCAGTGCCTCGTTTAGGCGGCCGAGTACTCGCTTTGAAGCTCCGTGCTGCACCTGCGGGCCGTTATCCACAGCTGACTGCTTCGCACCCCCGTGGGTCTCACTTGAGATTGCTCCATCCTCTTGGAGGTACCTAAGTTCTACTCGGTTCTGAGTTTGCAAAAACACTGTTTAACCGAAAAATATCCCTAAAAAGTGTTTGCTTCCCTGCCATCTTCCCTTTTTACAGTCTATTTTATTTATTTCAACTTTGGATGTCAAAAGAGTCCCAGGTGTATTTCTGGGGGGAAAAAATTGTGAGACGAGAAGAAACCGCTGCCTCAGGGAAGTGGTGGGCTTGTGTTCTGCACCCTGAGGGTTGACCGTGTTGGTAGGGGGGATTCTGAGGAAGGCCGGTGTGTCGTGGAAGGTGTGGCTGTGGGGTCCCCGTGCTCTGAGGTACAGCTGCAGGGTGGCGCCCCATCTGGTGGAAGAAGGTTCTGACCTCACCGGCACACAGGCCCTTGTTGCAAGGCTTTCCTGCTCTTGGTTTTGCCACCAGCAGCCTTCTGGGGCTTTGACCGTGGAGCTCAGGCCTTGCCTGTCCAGCTGCCGGGAAACCCCCGAGGCCTTGTTCTGCGTGTTCTGCGTGTGGCGGGGTGGCTCACAGAAGTTCTCTGGAGGGGCTGCTGGGTCGACTTCCAGACTTTCTCTGAAGGGTTAGGATGGTGCACTCCAGAACTGTTTTTCACGGACTCTTGTTTTTGGGGGGACGAGAAGATGTTCTTTTTCTAAACACTTCTCTCCAAACAGGACCACACCCTGCCAGGGAGAGAGGGTGGCGCCAGGTCTGCTTAGTTTAATTCACACAGTGATGCTGATGAATGATGCTCCGTCGTGATGGAACTTGTTCCTGAGGCACTTGTGCTGGGCTGAGAGGGCAGTGCCAGCGCACAGCTCAGCGCGGAGCCCAAGTTCGTGCTGACGCCAAGGGACAGATACGGAGGCCTGGACGGAGGTAGGGGGTCGGGCGGTGGGGAGGGCGTTTGCGCAGGTCTGCGGCCCAAATAACGCCCAGTTCCCGGTAAGTTTCCGCTGTGGAGTGTGGGGTTCGCCAAGGCCGCCGGATCCAGCCTTCACAAGGAACGGTACCTTTTCCTCAACAGACACTTTAAAACTAACAATCTCTCAAAGCCTTAAGAATTTATTTTTTAAAACAGAGGTTTGTAGTTATGTCTCAACAACTGCAGAGTGAGGAGAGTTATGAATGATCAGACGGATGGTATGTGTAAAAACATGCGTGGCAAAAACACACCATAGAATTAAGGGCAAACTGGGGGGAATATGGCCGGTTTGTAGTGCAGAGTGTGCTCATCTCCTTACTGTAGAATGAGCTCCTACAAATCAATAAAAAGACCGATAACCTAATTGAAAGAAATGATCAGAGAGTGCAAATACAGTTCAGACAGCAGGGAATACCAATGTCAATTAAATATACTGAGATATGTAGCCTCCCTTATGATACAAGAAAGAGCGATCAAAACTAATGAGACACATTTTCAAAGACCCCATGGCCGGACCCCAACGTGTGAGTGGCACAGTGTGCTCGCAGGAGGGCGAAGACACTGTCGTTGGAGGCTGTGGGTCCCACTCCAGCGGTTCGGAAATGCTTTCCACGAAGGCTCAGGCCTGTGCCCTTAGAACCAGCGCCCCCGGTGCATCCGCAGGCTCCACACGCACGGGGGGAGGGAGCACGCATTCCCTGGTGGGCGCCGTCGGAAAAGACCAGACACAGCAGATGAGTCCATTAAAACAGCTGCAGCCCGTGTTCGCCCTCCGCCGTCGCCCTCCGCCATCGCCCTCCGCGATCCGCTCTCGCGCACCGGTCCTCGCCCTCCGCGGTGTTGCCTGCTGGTTACGGCAGCTCTGGCTTTACCTTCCTAGCAGAGAGGAGGCTCCGGCAAACTTTAGGGCCTGCCTTTGATTGGGTCGCCCCTGACCTGGGAGCAGGGGCATGAAATGTCCTGTGCCTTGACCTATAATGAGGTCCTCACTATATTTTATTTTTTAAAAAAACCCAGCCCCCTGACTCCCATGCCCTTCTGTCTTCATGTCCTCTTCCTGTTCCCCGTCCACGTCTCTGTCCCTTGTTCTGTCACAGATGAAGCTGCAGAGTCCTCCTTTGTTTAGACACATTATAACTGTATGCATCATAATTAAATCATAGTCATCACATCAGTCGGACGAAGGAATTACCGTAAAGGTTATGCAACTCTTGCCTAGTCACAGCAGGTGAGTGGCGGGCGGAGCTGGAGGTGGAGCCGGCTGTGTTGGCAGGGACTCTGTCCACCCCCCCCCCACCCCTCAACCCCTCCCCGCTCCCCTCTCCCCTCAGAGTCTGAGGCATACTGGTTTACAGCCCGCAGGTGGTGAGACCCAGCAGCCAGAGCTGGGAACCAGTGAGTGCTGAAGTTCATCCATGACCTTGACAAGGTCAAGGGCTCAGCTCCGCTGTGCTCTGCTTCCAGGCTGGGGTTCTGGGGTTCTTGTTCACATGGCCAGGCCTGTCTTCCTGAAGAAAATGAACCTCTGAAATAAGTAATAGGTGCTTGGAAAGAATCTTGGCAGCAGACAGTGGGAAGGACCCCTGCGTGGGAAGGACTGGACATAGTGTCCAGTGCCTTGAGGGTTCTAGAAAGAATGTGATTCCCTGTCTCTGTGGCCGGTGGTTTGTGTCGGTCATGTCAGCTTCAAATGAGGTGGCTCTAGAGGGGCCGGGGGAACCCAGAGGAAGGCTGGATGACTTGTTCTCTTCTGCGTTCATTCTTGGGAAAGTCGCTCAACCAGACTGGGGGGAGGGGGAGGGGGGACAGGAACCCTGGAGAAACATGCAGAAAATCAGCAGATAGGTACGCCAGCGGTGGGGGCTGGGGGGAGAAGATTAGAAAGGAAGGAAAAAAAACCCTTTTTTAGGATGCTTATAAATCCAAAGAAATGTAAAGAGAATGTCAGTTTAAAAAGTGACGTGGTCGGGGTGTACGTTCGATGAACTTCATGTCCCAGAGATGCCATACTGCCTCCTTTCCCACAGAGGGAAAAGCAGGGCCGCTGCTGTCTTCCTTCCCACGTGTCCCTGAGACTTTGTGTTCTCGTCAGTGCCTGTTAACATTGGTTATGAAAACCGAGTTACCCGACCCTGGAGATGGACACAGAACACAGGTCAGTAATATTCGAAGATGGTGACGTGCTCCATCGTTTTTCCTCGTGAAAAAGAAGCCGACGGAACGCACAGCCCGAAGGCGGGTATGAAAGTCAGGTTGCAAGCCGGGCCCCTCCCCCGCAGCGTGTGTCCCGTGCCGTTGGCCTGAGTTCAGGGCGGGGGGACGGTGGGTGGGCCGCTGCCTCGGGGCAGCCCAGTTGCTTCTGTCTAAAGAATTGGGTGCCCGAGTGAGAGGAGGCCCGTTTTATCTCCCGTGGGCGTTTTTGCTGCATAGGCTCCATTCAGTCCAGAGATGCCTTCATCATAGCGACTTAAGATGCGTTTTGAGGGATAAAACTGGGAGTCTGGATGTGAACAGAAGAAATAGTGTTCAGAATGTGAAGAGTGGGGGTGGAGACAGTCACATAGGCCGTGTGTCCGGCCGAGTGAGGACGGAGCGTCTGCCGGGCAGGCGAGCCCAGGGGGTGCGTTATTTTCTGCTCTCATCAGACAGGCCTTCACTAGCCTCCTGGGGAAAAACAGAAGTTAAAATGTGCACATTGAGCTTGAGAGCTAAAAAGGACCCTCCAGCCAGTGATGCTGGAGCCCGGTGGTGCATTGGAACCACTCGGGAGCTTGGATGTCGGTGCCAGTGTTACAGGACGGACACCGGAGCCGAGCCCCAGGCTCCGAGAACTGCAGAGGGTAAATAGTGGCTGTTTTGTTATGGACAGTGCCGTCAGGGGAACGGGAACCCCATGCTCAAAGCCTGAACTCCCCAGTGGCGTGTAGGTTGTAAACTGTTATGTAGGGCAAAGTCACAATGCCGTGTGGGTTAGGGGTTCCGGTCGTGCTGGGAGCTGATTGGTCAGAGGTGAGGTAAGGTGATGAATCACTTCTTCGGACCTTGAGGACAGCTCTAGGTCCTTTCCAGCATCCCTGTGTCTGGTCTCACGGGAAAGTAGCCAGGTGCTTGGTCCATTTTAGGGCTCAGGAGCTGTAACGAGATGTTATCTGTAGCCTGCCGGACTACCTACCGGACTGGACTGTGTGACCCATGGTCAGGTCTCGCTACTGTCTTCTGCAGCCTTGGGGGTTGCTGATTACCCCAGGAAGGGGGGGTGAGGACAGGGAGGGGGGAGCTAGATCTCTAAGAGATAGGGGTGTGTGTGTGTGTGTGTGTGTGTGTAGAGAAAGAATACCTAGAGCTAGGATTTAAAACTAAATTTAAACAAAGCCACAAGGACCCTCAGTTTCACCAGGACTCAACCCAGAGATCCGTTCATTTGCCTGGAGGTGCGGGTGGAGGCAGAAGTCCTTGGGCCTGCTGACTGCGGACAAGTCAGCCTTGCACTGACCACGGGGCACGCAGAACCTAAGCCCCTGGAACCTCCTCCAGCACCGTGTTGCTTGGGTCCCATAGTCCCTGCTCCTGACCTTTCCAACGACGTCCCTCTTCTGAACAGAACCCTGCTAAGGCCTCCTGGCCTCCAGCGTCTACTTTCGGATCATGGGAGTTAAGTGAGTGCACCCTCAGGCCTGTACAGTGGAGAAGACGGTCTCTGTTCACGAGTAATCTGCACAGATGGGTTTTGCAAGTGGGTCCATCCATTCACTGTCTTTCTGATGGAAACGGCGACACAGCTTCACGCCCTTCCCCTCGGCCTGTGCGGCCAGATGGCGGCGGGCAGCTGTTGCTTGGCCCTCCTCTCCTCTCTTGCACTGGAAACCGAGCCCCGACCTTCTTTTCCAGGCCCCTTTATCAGGCAGCAGCAGGGCTGGGAACAAAAGACCTTCCTTTCACCTGTCCAGGGCGCCAGAGCGAAGGAAGCCCCCCTGACCCTCTGATATTTACACAACACCTGCCGCCTCCTGGGAATCGTTAAAATGGCTCTGGAAAGAAAGCATTCTGCCTCCAGGGCCTATTTTTAGACTTCATAAAGCCCACGTTAGATTTTTGCTGTCACTCTCGCTATCCACTAAGCCTGCTGTTTGGAAGACAATGGGATCCTTTGTCTTTAAAAGTTCAGCACCCTCTGGCTCAAACCCCTAAGCTCTGGACTGCTCCGGGGTACGTCTCTGCCCTCATTCTGTCCAGAACCACAGGTGATGAGGACCTTTACACCAGAGTAGCTGAGCTAATCTGACTGGGGAAAGACATTCACTTCACGACAATGAACCTGGAGTCAAGATGAAAACAAATCAGCACGTCTTCAAACTCTTGATCTGCCCCGGGCATAACCTGTTCCGAGAGACTGGTTGAAGCCTCGGGCTCACCAGCAGCTGGCTGCCCAGCGTCAGGCCCAGTCCCTCTGGTGGTTTCTAGCTGAAGGAGTCAGGTGCTGTCAGGTTCTATGACAAATTGTGTAAAGCAGGTTTAAGGCTCTGGAGTGGAGCCTTGACCCCATCCGCAAGTCCCGCCCCTCTCTAGCTGAGGTTTTGGCTTCTTTCTTCACACGAACCCAGAAGCTGTGACTAAGGGCAGCTGTGTGCCTTTCAAGGCGGTGATAAGGCCTAGTGCCCGGGGAGCCCCGACCCCCCGCAGCGGAGGGAGGGGCAGCTTTCTGTCTCCCCACCTCTTCTTTTCCTCCAGTTCCCACGGTCCTCCCGTCCTTGCCACACAAGAGAAGTCACGGAACTTTTATTTTGTATTTCTTATTGAATAAACATTTTGGAATTCATGTTATTACATTTAAAGTACGTTAGCTGATCATTTTGTAGGGACTCCCTACCACTGCCCCCACATCGAAACTCTAATAAAACCAAACCAAGTGTTTCTTTAGGCAAAAAGAAAATAAAAGGAAAAAAAAAAGCTTATCTGGGGGTGGGGGTGGGGGAAGGAGAAAGGACATGGACAGAGAAAAGATTGCAAAGGGCGCACAGTGAAGTGGGAACACCTTATCAGGGTGGTGGGATTATCAGCTATTTTTGCTTTTAGTAGTTTCCAAATTTCCTTCTATAAGTGTATAGTTTAATGTTATCACACGCATAGAAAGATAAATGTGCGTGCCTGATGATGCAGCTCACATACTACGAAGAAATCCTATGGAAATAGTGAGGAACGCAGCAGTGCATCCTTATACGGCCAGAGAACTGGCTCTAAGGAGGAAGAACTGTGCTGATGAAAGAGTGCTTCCTTTCATTAGAGTCTGTCTCTAAAGTGGGATGGTATGAATCCATTAAAAATGAGTTGTGATACATGTTTAGTGACAGGGAAACTTTTTATGACAGAATGAAAAGGTCGGTCATAAATTGGTTTTATGATTTGACCCCATCTTTTTATAAGAAACACATACATATACATAAATAATGAAAGCTATCTGAAAGGGTATTAGTACATTTATGTATTAATAGTGTTATCTGGGGATTCATGGGATTTATTTCCTTCCTTCCACTGTGTGTATGTATACTTTCCTATAAAGAACCTACCTTACTTTCATGGAAATTGGAAAAATTTATTTCATTTTTAGGAAGCAATTGCCTCTTTGAGTAAGAATCTGTGATTTAAACTGCAGTCAACCTTTTAACCCCATTGTTTAAATCCGTTTTCTTACACCTTTACAAGAACAAAAGCAATGATAAAAAGGACTTGAAAGACAAACTGCTTGCCAAATGGACTGTTGATAATTTTAGTGGCTGAGATCTTTAATTGCCGTTTGTATCAGTGAATAGTATTCTTTTTTTTTTTTCTCTCTCTCTTCTGGTGTGTTGGCTTTTTATAGCAGAAGCAGCAGTGCTGTTGACTATATTGAAGATTAGAAGCTTAATTTTTGTAATGGAAGCTAAATATTGAAGCTCGTTCTAAATGGTGTTATAGTCAGGGAAGCTCTGAGCCCAAGGGCCTGGTGGTAGTGACTATTTCAGAATTCAGAAGCTGCTTCTGTCTTCATTTACATTTTGCAGCTGAGTTCCCTGGGCTGGGGCTGGCGGGAGCCTGGCTCCAGGGTAATTGGTAAATCACTAGGGAAGACGTTAGCCTTACTCTATAGCAGCTTAACATTTCAGTGGTGAGATGGGCTCGTTACAGAATGAATGGCGTTCAGCTGGAACTTGGTGTATACGCAGAGTGTGACATTGTACACACACATGACAAGCGTTGAAGACTTCAGATAAGTAAGGCTTGGGGGCAGTGCTCGGCAGGCCCCGGCAAGCCCCAGCAAGCCCCAGTGCCATCGTAGTGCTAGGCACACGGAAGGAGCTGGAGAAATACTTGTTGAGTGAGGTAGCTTCTGAGCTTGTCCAGCCTGGGTTCCTAAACCCTCGAGCCTGGGTCATGAAACTGCAGGAGAGGAGCTGCACCTTCTGGTTGGACTAAATGAGTGGTTCAAGGTCACAAATGATCACTGGTTCTCAACACTACTGATTGCGTGTAGGGTGCACCATTGATTGAATCCCAAGAAGAGAAAATGGTGGGCACGTTTCCTGAATGACTTTCCTAGGAGAGGCTTGCTGATTGCAGGAAGGTTAAGATGTCAAGTTGCCTTATACGAAACAAGGTAGTTAGTGGTATCAGCCGGTCTCCTGACACCTGGCTTATTCGGTTTAGTGACTCATTAGCCCTCCGACAGCTTACGCTTGCTCTGATGCGTTTACAGGGTGGCCTTGTAGGTCTTTCTGCTGTTCTCTGCTGGGCTGGCTGTGGGGGTGCAGCCCCCGGGTCCCGTGTCTGTCCTTCAGTGGGGTTCAGTGACCGCCTCGTGATGCTCAGAGATGCTGGGAGCTGGAGGACATAGGCTCTTGGGCCTCCGGGAGTTTATTATCGGTTGCTATGGAGCTCAGCCTGGTCCTTGAACATGGGCCATAGATTTCCAGGGACAAAAAAGAAGAACACAAAGCGTCCTTTAATGTATAGAGTTGTCTTTGTGCCTGCTTACTTCATTTCTGGTTGTTTTAAAGAATTGGTATTCAAGGTGGATGTGTCATGTTCTGATACAACGCAGCAGCCTGCATGGGCCTTGGGGGTGTGCTTGTGGCTGGTGCAGAGGTTTTTAAAAGTAAAGTGGCTAAGAAGAGAGCAAGACCAGTGTGTGTGGAGGGGGAGGGTGTGTGGGAGGCCATTCATGGACTGCATTTCTCAATACTAGCTATTTGATGTTATAGGAGCTGTTTCTTTGCTCTATCTCATATGTAAGAATGTACTACCCACCCCCCTTCCCTGGTCAGGGATTCTTTTTCTTTCTTTTTTTAAAAGATTTTATTTATTTACTTTTAGAGAGAGGGGAAGGCAGGGAGAAAGAGAGGAATAGAAACATCAGTGTGTGGTTGCCTCTTGCACGTCTCCTACCGGGGACCTGGCCCACAACCCAGGCATGTGCCCTGACTGGGAATTGAATTGGCGACCCTTTGGTTCACAGGCCAGCACTCAGTCCACTGAGCCACACCAGCCAGGGCAAGAGTTTACTTTTGACTGGAAGACAGCACGTGCTAAAATTTACCTGTTGGATTAACCTAGTATAAAATTGAAGTAAATATCAGCCAGGTACTTACTGGTAGTTTTATAGTTGATTCAGATACTGTGGACAAGCAGGCAGGATGTTTCACATAGTGAACAGTCCTGAAAATTCCTGTCCTCCTGTGTAACCACCAGAGGCATCTTCGATTATTCTCTGGGGAGATGCTGCGTGGAGGGAGATTGGCTAGTGGTGGCCCCGCTGGTCACTCAGGCCTTGCACAGCTGCCTAGAAAACCCACATGCATCGTCTTCACCCTAGTGCTCACCACTAGTATCATTTTACAGAGTATCTTAATGACACCACTTAAAGATGAATTTTCCACTTCCTGTGCTCTCCGTGGCCCTCATTTCCGGCTGGCAGATTTTTCCTGATTGTTACCTGCTTTTGAGAGCCCTCCTGGACCTGAAGGTATTCACCAGGAATCAATGAAGTCTTCTGGGAAGTAAAGTGGTTAGAAACGTGTCTTCAAATGCCACCTGATTGGCAGCTGCTTGCCTGGGACCAGCTGCACAGAACAGCTCTCCCGAACCCACCCAAGCCTTGCTCACTCACTGGTCAGGACCCAGCAAAGGCTGTCCGTGATAGGTTCTGGGTCTTCAGCTGCCAGGGTTGCCTGCCTCATGCGTTCCACTAGAATTGGCTCTTGGCTGTTACAGTCTGGGAATACCCTGGCCCTTTGCTTCTCTTTTCTCTGTCTGGCTTGGGAATTTTATTCTTTGTGACCAAATCACCAGATGTTGGATGATCAAAAGTCTGTGGGAGAGAAGCAAGGTTGGTTGGAAAGAAGATCTGGTGGGGAAGCCCAAAGGTTTTCCCTGAGCAGCCAAACTAGCTGTGGGAAAGTTAAACGTAATGCCTCCTGGAGGAGAATAGATTGGAGATGGAGGGGCGTTCATGACTGCAATATGCAGGAGCTACCACCAGATGGCGATGGCGGCTTCTTGGCCCTTGGGACTAGGGACTCCCTCCCCGCCTGTGGAGATCTCTGGAAGCACAGGCTTGACGGAATACTGAATGCCACTGTCATTTATATCAAAGAGCGGTATTATAAGTAACCTGTGCACCCTATTTCAAGAAATAATTGTCTTTTAAAAGGCAGCATTAAAGAAAAAGGCCTGGCTCAATTAAGAGCCTATTCTTTTTTTAACACTCTTAAAAGTGGCCGTGACCTTGGCCTTGAAGTGGGAAGTTACAGGAATGTGGGGCAAAAACCTCCTCTAATATGGGCTGCCATGTGGTGTCACAGGCAGGCTTTGGGCGGAGGGGTCATGTGATCTGGCTTTGACTGCTGTATGTCAGAATGACCTTAAACTGGCCTCTATCACCTGTTGGCGGTGTCGGTTAAAACAGGGGAGAAGAAACATCTTTGCTGCTGGCTATGCATCGGACCAGTTCCTAAAAGGAGGAGGGGTGACAGGAGTGACCGCAGTGGTTTCAGGGCCGTGCTTTCAGGGCCGCAAGCTCCCAGAGGGTGTGGGCAGCTGAAGGGCCAGCGGTGACCCCACCCGGGGTCTCACTGATTCCTTACAACAGTCGGTGGAGGAGGTTTCAGGACCCCTGTTTCTACAGATAAAGAGGTGAGATAGGGCAGGAAGCACACCCCACGCCCTCCAGCTAGTGAGGCGGTAGAGATGTGATCCACAGCTGTGCTCGTGTGATGAAAATAGATGCTCATACCCTACATATGAGGACAATGGAGCAGTTACTTAAACAGTAGTATCCTGGGGGGAGCAGCCTTCATGTCCTCAAATGTCCTTCCTCTCAACATTGGCATGAGCATTTACGAAAAACGCTATTAATATTCTGAAAGGGACATTCTGTATGCCTCCGGGCTCCAAAGGCTCCCGGGCCCCCTCACAGCCAGGCACGCACCCTCCCTACTGTAAGTGGGCTGTTAACTTCTGTGATGTTCTACTGCGGGGACAGTGTTGTGGGGTCATGATTGGAATTGCTTTTTCTGTCTCTTGCATCCACAAAGTCCTCCCTATAGTCATTGGTTCTGCTGCCTTTGATGAGCTGCTTCCCGTCCTCTTCCCCACATTTTAATTTGCTCCTGATTTGAGCAAGACAAGCAGCAGCAGCAGCAGCTTCCAGCTCAGACAGGCTTCTGCTCGGGCACCAGTGGGTGCAGCCTGGGGGCGGCTGCCTCTCAGCATGGCCCTACCTGGGCGGTAGCTGTTGCAGAGCCCTCCCCTCTGAGCCTTCCCCCTCCCGCTCCAGGCTGCAGATCACCTGTCAACAGGGGGATCTGGCAGAGACAGCATCTCTCCTCACTGCTGTTGTTAGGGGAAACAGACAACCATCTGCAGCCAGACCAGCCTCCTTTGCTCTGTCTCTCTCCCCTTCAAAATGAGGTCTTCTGCCTGGAATCTGGTAAGTGCCACAGAGGACTTTGTTCTTTGTTTTCCTTGGTTAACGTCAAGAGAATGTTCTCCTACAGTGGGTTCATTAGCTTTAAATGTGCCAGAATTTGAGGAAACCAATCTTCCTTCCTTCCTTCCTTCCTTCCTTCCTTCCTCCCTTCCTCCCTTCCTTCCTTCCTTCCCTCCCTCCTTCCCTCCCTCTCTCCCTCCCTCTTTCTTATTTTCTTTTTTCACACCTATTAAGCATTTTTTGCATGCTTCAAAAATAAAAATAGTGAAAAATTTTAATGATGGGTTGAACCTCTGTTATCTTGCTCGAGACATTTTTGTTAAGTGCACTGAAAAATTATTGTACAGCTACTGCTCTCCGGTGCCCCCCTTCCCTCTGGTGAATAAATTTGTCATCACTCTGTTCCTGGAATGTCAAAAATAGACACAGCGAACGGATCGGTCGCGCAGAGTTCAGAAATTTCACCCCCAGGTGAAAGGAGGGACCGAGCTTTTATTTCTTTTCCTTTTTAGACCTGGTGTGTTAAGTCTAATTGAGAGCATAGCTAATGCCGTCAGTCCATCATGGGCCAGGTGGACCTCTCCATGGGCTTAGGTTTGCCTCCTGGGATACAGGTGCCTTCCTTGTTGGTTTTATAACCTTTACAGGAAATGTTTGAGGATGAGTCACATAGCTCTTAACTTCAGCTTTCCCTGTCTTCACACAGACTACATGGCTTGCTCTTATATGGATATTCAGTTATGAACTTTTAAAAATTGTAAATGAGGTGCTTGATGAATAAATTATTTTTCATTGTCTTTTCCCCACATTCCTCAGCCTCCAAACATAAACTTGTATTCGCTTTAAGAGAAGATAAAACTGGCACTTAGTATTTCCTTGACTCTGAGTTAAAGAGTACTCACGTTAAATGTCGTTAAAAATTACCTAGAAATTAATTCCAGGAGTCTGTCATCTGTTTGAGGTTAATCTCACGAGTAGGACTTAGTGTGGTTCTACTTTTTTTTTGTCCTTTACTTCCACCACAAATAATGCTTTATGGCAAATATGGAATTGGAGGAGAGTTGAATTATATAATACTGGGATGGAAACCCAGGGCCAGGCTCGCTGTCTCTGGGGGCGTCCGCACACACCAGAGACAAGGCGTGACTGAGCGGCGCCTGCCGCCTCGGAGTCCTGGAGGAGGCTGTGTGAGGGAGGAAGCCTGAGCTTGTGCAGCAACTTGAAGCCAGGTCAGAAAGAACACTTGTCAGAAATCTTCAAAACTGTAGCTGTTTGTCATGCGTGAAACCGGCCTTCTGACCCCCCCTTGCTCAATGGTGACATCTTGTTTGGCCCGAGCATTGGTGGTCCTGGGCCCAGGATGTGGGAGAAGCAGCAGAGCAGCTTACTGGGTAGGCAGAGGCCGCCCTTTGGGGGAGACCTGACATTGTGGAGTCCACACCATCGCCTTCAAAGGGGCTGTTCCCTCGGACACAGGGCCAACAGGAGGTGCAGACTCTGCAGACCTTCCCTGTTTAGAATTCCTTACTGGTAAGCTCGTTTGCATGAAAGGCGACAGTTACACCTCCTGAGTGATAAGGAAGGCAGAAACCAAACCCTAGAGAATTAGCTCTGAGTGGCGAGCAGCTGGGGAGGAAAAGAAGCCCCGCACCCCTCCAAGACGCCCCATCAGGCTCTGCTCCCTCTGTGCCATTGCTGTGCCCTTCTCCCGGAACGACCCGGTCCGTGTTTGGCAACAAGAGGCTGCTGCTTGATCGAAATGCCTTTCTTCCCTGTGAACTCCCATCCCTTGCCAAGGGGCCTGAGCACCTGGTTAATGATCTTGAATGTGAATGATTGTGTGCCCCGATTAACATTTAGCTTGGTTGGTACCAGGCAGGTTGAACTCCTCGGTCCTCCGGTGCGATTTGCTCTTTGCCAGCCATCTGCCCACCTGTAGGAACCGGGCACAGCCGGTTCTCTCTCTCCGCGCATGCGTGCTCTTTCCCAGGAAGGGGGCGGGGCTTGGTGAGAGCCAGATGAGGTGGGAGCACGGATGCTGAGCAGAGAGCAGACAGGCAGCCGCTGCAGAGCATCCTGCGTGGTGGAGGGCTCCCAGGTGGGTGGCTTCCCTTAAGAATTTGCTCCTCTCCTCTAACTGTCGGTCACTAAGTGCGAGGGGGGGCTTATTTATAAACAATTGCGTATTTATTCTTACACGTTTAAACTTCAGTCACTTTCAAAGTACTCTCCATTTGATGCAGTACACCTATTGAGACTTTTTTCCACCGCTCAAAACAGTTTTCGAATCCGTCGATTTTGAGACATTTTAGTGCTTCTGCCATTTTTGCTTTCACCTCTTCCACATCAGCAAAACGTTCCCCTTCAAGGACTTTTTTCATCTGGGGAAACAAAATAAAGTTGCTCAGGGTGAGATCGGGTGAGTAGGGCAGGTGAGGCATGGGGTCATGCTGTTTTTTGGTCAAAAACTGCTGACCACTCAGCGCGGCATGGGCAGGTGTGCTCGTAAATCACCCATCATGCAGTGGGCAAACACGTTAAAAGAGTCTTCAAAAAAAAAGTTCACTGAAGCTGAATGCAGCCTCTCTGATCCAGATGGGTTTCTAGAACATGCGCCCAACAGAGGAAGCCTGGACTACAAGGGGCTCATCCTCCACAACATAATTCCACTTTTTTCTGTTCCCCCTCATATTCTGCTCTGCCAGCCCCCAGTTTAAACAGAGTGACGTGAAGGAAACCCAGGGACATTTGCCCGAAGTGCTCACCAGGCACAGACTTCTGCTGCATCTCTCCTTTTTCGTTGGCCTTCTCCTCCTCCCTGGGAGCGGGGTCTGTTTCTATCGCTGGTGGCAAAGCGATCCTGGGGCAGTGTGCCGTGTCCTCGGCGGCAGAATGTGAGTGGGTTGGGCAGCACCCAGTGGCCATGCCTTGACCGCTTTGGCCTCTTTCCCAGACCAACTCCTGCCTTACGCTTGGCTGGTTTGGCTGCCGGCCGTAGAATCTGGTGTTTGTTTTAGAGTTGTGGGGTGGGAAGGGTGGAGAGTGATTTCTAACCCCCGTTCCTCGTTTCTAGGGAATTAACAAATCTGTACACTATCTTTAGTTATTGCTTTAGAAAGTACTAACTCGTAAGAGTCGAGGAGGGAAAAACCATAATTTGGCTTTTTTGGTCATCTGTAGTGATTATATTTTCTGAGTCAAATACTGGTGTATAGGGTCTAATAAAAGATTTTTTCCAAAGTCATTTAGTCCACATTGAAATCTCACATTGCTATTGAAATCCTATTTATTTATACATATCATGAGTTGCTTTACTCCTCCCAATTTTGCATCCTCCCTCTGGGTGACATTTGGCAACATCGGGACACATTTTTGACAGTCCTTTAGTGGGGTCAGGCCAGCATGCTGCTCAGCCTTCCGAGGTGCACAGGACGGCCCTCCTCTAGAAAGTGTCCCATCGGATGGTCAGTACTGCGAAGGTCGAGAAACCAAGGTCGAGAAAAACAATTAGAAATGTCACAGAAAATCTGAAGCCTCAGGGTAGCCTAGTAGGGAGTGAAAGTTGTGTGTCTGGGTGTGTGTGCGTTTTCCAGAATTGCTGGAAGGGGCCTGGTTTAATTAATAAATCAGTGGAGTGTATGGATTATATAACATGGTGTTAAGGTGGTAAAATATATTTCTTTCAAGTTGAAATTATTGGCAGGCTATCTTATGTTAATATAACTTATTTCATGGAACGTTGTTTGCGAGTTTGCTACTGTCATTGGCCCGAATGGAGGATTTGTTTTCATCGTTGGGCAGGGAACGCTCTCCATCTGTGGGGGGAGTCTCTGGTAGCTGGGGCAGCCCCGGCTGCGGTCATGTGGCCGAGGACAGGATGGGGTGTCCCCGCTGCTGACCTCACTGTGTCTTCCGTCACAGAAATGAAGGACTTGGGGAATTTTAGACCCAGGAGGCCACCTCGGCCTTGTAGTCTAATACCTTCCCTTTCGAAATAAACTCTAGCCTGGAGAAGTTAACTGTCCCTTTCTAATCATTCTGACGTGGCTTCTTCCTTGTTGGAGTGCCTAGTGTGAGTGTCACCTGCCCGGTGAAGCCACTTCCCAGGTAACCATGCGCTCGCTTTCGACACCCTGTGTTGTCATCTTGCCTTGCACTTTGAAACCTTCAAGGTTAATTTTGTAGGCGCTTACCTCTTTAATCCAGTTGAACTTGCTTTGGGAAGGGGACCATGGAGTAGGCACCTTGGGGTCCCGGAGGACCCAAAGAAGTATTTGATAGGTTTCAGGAGCCCGAGAAGCTATCTCTTGACCTGATTTAAATGGTGCGAAAGCTTAGCACCCAAAGCTGACTCCCAGATTGCTGCTCTTCATACCACTGCTCCTTCCGTCTTTGACAAGCGTGGGTTCCCTAAGGTGGAGGTTGCTGTGGCTGTAGGTCAAGGTCGGTCTGTTGAGAAGCTGACTCTTGATGGTGTTTCATCTAAGACGCGCATTCTTCTGGGGTTTAGGATGCCTTGAGCAGTGTCATTTTAATTCTTTATGCTTGTGCTTGCCATGTTTGCTTAAATAGCCTTTCTATGGTGAATTTTAAATTCCAAGAAAGCCAAAATTAACATACTGGAACAGGAAAAGGACTTCAGGGGAAAACAGGAAATGTGAATAAAGTATAGGCTTCAGTTAATGACAGTCTAGCAATCTTGATTCATTAATTGTGACAAATGTACTGTACTAAGGAAAATGTTGATAACAGGGGAACCGATATGGGGTATATGGGAACTCTGTACTATTTTTCAATAATTCTACAATTGTCCTACAATTAAAACTTTACCTAAAATATTGCTGTCATTTTGTTTAAATGATATAGTAGTGAATTTTATTGCTTTTTTCAACAGGAAGTTGAATTCTTTGTTCGCCTGTCAGTTTTCTGCTCAGCATAGCCACAAAGTGCCCCTTTTCAATGCGCCCAACTTGGTGTGAGCAGTTTTATCCCGTGAGATGTGATTTTAATTTGCCTGCCCTTGCGCTGACTCACTTCTAGGGCTATGGTTAAAAGACTCGACAGAACTTTCAGGTTAAAAAGTTACATCAACAGAAAGTGCATTTCTAGGTGCCAATTGAAACACGGTCGGCTGGGAGTGCCACCAGCCATGTGCTTAGTTGGACAATGGGACCTGTCCCTTTTTTGCTGGGCCTCCAAAGGCATCTGGTGACACATGTCAATGTCCCTCTGAAGACGGGTGTAATTCAATGCCTCTCAAACTGGACTAAGGAATTTTGGTTTCTGGGCTCATAAAGCCACAAAATACACACAGGGGCCTATTGTATTTGATAAGTTACTAAAAATGTTACTTTTGTCTTTAAACAAACATGGCTATATTATAGGGGAAATGAAGACTTAGCATGGATGTTTGAAGTTCTACTTGGAGTTGCTGGTGGCCCCCCCAGGCCCGGGGTTCCCACCCCACTTTGCTGTTGGTGTGGGCACTTGCGCAGTGTGAAAAGCACTGGACTTGGAGACGAAGAGCTTGTGTTTGAATCAGTTGGGGTCAGTTACCTCAGCTATAAATGGGCATAGTAGTCACCCTGAAATTCTGTTGTAAAAATGGAATACGGTAATATAAAACATATAGCTCCTTAGTAACCTTTTTTCCCCTCAAACTCTGGCCTGCTCTTCCATACCTGATTTAAGGGTTGTAGGTCTTCGGGCTATAAACCGCCCGTCCTGCTCCCAAGTTTTTAAAGCCAGAAAGAGGCCTTAGACATGGGCTCATCTTTCTCATGTTATGTGTGGACTGGAGATGCAGCCGGCCTCGGTCTTTCTGTTAAACTCCCCTCCCCCAGCCCAGGCTGTCCTCCAGGGCAGTGTTACTCCACGTTGGCCCGCAGACCAGCAGCATCACCTGGGAGCTTGTGAGAGATGCAGAATCTCGGGCCCAGCCCCAGATGTACTGAGTCAGAGCCTTCTTTTTTTTTTTTTAAGATTTTTTTTATTTATTTATCTTCAGAGGGGAAGGGAAGGAGAGAGGGAGAGAAATATCAATGTATGGTTGCTTCCTGTGCATTCCCTGCTGGGAACTGGCCTGCAACCCAGGCATGTGCCCTGACTGGGAATCGAACCGTGATCTCTTGGTTCACAGGCCCGCGCTTAATCCACTAAGCTACACCAGCCAGGGCGAGAGTCTTCTTTTACTTGGACTCCCAGGAGCCTCACGCATGGTCAAGTTCAAGTGTGGTGGTCTGGTGCCCTCCTCCTTCAGGAGAGGACGCAGCTGTGGTTTATCCACAGGGACTGAGCAGGTCCTTTACAACAAGAGGATATACCCCCCACAACCCCCACCCCCCAACCAGCACCCCTCCAGTCTGCCTGTCTGCCTGTCCCTGCTTCACACCAGCCTTCCCCTCTGAAGGGCTCAGCACTGATCTTTGGGGCGGGTCTCTCCTGGTTAGCGCCACCTTCATCCTTCCGGATTTATCTCTGTGCCCGTGCCTTTATTTCATGGCTCTGTTCATGCTTGTTTGTGTATTTTATTCAGTTCATTGTGCATTTTCTCATCGTGGATGTTCGGGGCCTTAGAATGCTCGCCAGCGTGTATACAACCATGTAAGAGTTTCATTATTGTTACTGTTATTGGCCCCATTGCTTTGCTGTGCTGCTGGGTGTGTGTGTGTGTGTGTGTGTGTGTGTGTAACTGATAGGTAATATTAGGCCTTATCGCATACTTAATTAACACCGAATTGGAAATTACTCCCTAAATTGTCCAGAAATCGAATTGGCAGGCTAAAGTGGCTACAAGTAGAGTGACGGTAAGCGGTGAAGTCATTGTCATAATAAAATCCCTTCCTGTCGGATTCAGTGTTTCCTGCCTCTTTACATTTCAGTTTCGGAAGGTCAGTTGTTTTGGAAAGTGGAAGTAATACTTTACCTAGATGCAGCGCTGAGGTTCCTTACCCTGGAGTAAAGATTTTAGCTCCAATACTGTGTAGAGTTGGTACATGTACAAGAATAAAAGATTGTTTTTTTTAAGGTAACTTAAAAAACCAATGTTAGCTGCATCCAAATTAGTAAATGTTAAAATAATGATGACTGGTAAAAACATTTTTTGAATTCCTTTTGGTTTTTATATAACTAAATGAAATTCTCCATTTGGTAGTTGATCTATCTGATAAATGAAGTCTCGCCAGACTGTCTGAGACAATGACTAGTGAATCAGACCCTACAAACTTGTAGCATTTGAGCAATAATAACTCTGCACTTCTATTTACAGGGTGTAATGAAGAGAAAAATGTTTTCAGTATTTAAATTTCTGTCCCAGTGAATCTTAGCCTGACTCATGCAAATCTAGTTCAGACCGGCTGCTGTGAAAAAGCCATTGCTTTTAGCCACAGAAAATAACCCGTTTCAGAGAATGACTTTTAATTTAAAAAAACAACAACGAACACTAACCCTGTTCTGAATTGGAGGGCCTCACTGACCTTATTACGAGGTTTGTCTTGGTGAACACCTGCGCGTCACCTTTTAGGCACTCATGCATTTACGCAATAGTTACAGGTGATTCATTTCTTCACAGCGAACATTGGTGGTAGCAACAGGTGGCTGCTGTCTGGACCACAAGGAGGATTGAGTCCCTTGACTTTGGGATGCATGTGGTCTACCAGAAACCGCACCATTTCCACTGGGCAGGGTTTCATGGGGTCTCCCCAGCCGAAGGAATGAGTAGGCATCTAGACAGGAGAGAATTACTCTTGTAACTTGACCGACACCTGGCATTACACTAACTGGCAGCAGGTCGTGACGTGTGGGAATTGCGTGGTTTTGAGCTTCACTTAGTCTTCAGATCAGGTTTCCGTCACGTTTGTAGCATTGAACATTTGTTGCATAAAGGGTTTCATAGGTATGGTACTTTTTTCTGAGAGCCACGTATGTCAAAGTTTTTTTAAAAAGGAAGAAGATGCTAAAAAAGCACTAGGGAAAAGATCAGATGATCTGTGAGATGAAATGGAACTCTCCCACCCTCCAATCTTCTGAGTACATGAAGAAAGAAAAGGCAAACAGGTGAAAAACAGAAAGCAGGAAAGACAGGAACTCACCAGTCTATCAAATAGACAGACAGGTTGTAAGTACCTCAGCAGGAGAATTTGGGTTGAGAGTTAGACTAACTGAATAAATATTGTTTTACGAGTAATGAGATATTCTAAGGTGATCTACCAAACATAGTAAGTAATATAGAATCAGTTGTAGTCTCCTCATTTATTAGGACCTCTGTTTGTTTCCTGCTATTTAGATCATTGGTCCTCTTAATTAATCGCTAATGAATGGATGTGGATTGCACGGCCACATCGTCCGGCTGCTGCTTAAACAGTCCGGGGTCAGTGGGGGTGGGGGCGGCCTGGCGCCGAGCCAGCAGTGCCCACCATCTCCGTTCACACGCGGCGAAGGAGTAACAGAGTTCAGAGTCGGGTAAATAATGCCAGTCACCTGGCAGAAATATTTGGCCGTTCTCAAAATCATGGAAGTTATATTTAGGAGAAAAGTTTTTGGTAAAAATATTGGAAAGTTTGTTTTGTAATCATAAGTAGCGTGGGTTGTTTTGGCTGAAGGAGGGGCATGGGGGGGCAGCTGACAGGGACTGTGGAGTTTGTCAGCTGGGAGGGGACATGAGATGATTAAGTTAATCAGTGTAGAATAAGAATAGAAAACACGTAGGATACAGAATCTCGAAACTTCAGGCTTTCCATTAGTCAGTAGGTGAGACCATGGACAGATGGTGGGAACCACCAGCAACTGAGAAAAGAAAGGAAATTGTTGTGCACAGCGCCCCACACCCATTTCCTGGTCTTCAGGCCCCTTGCAGTCCTGGGGCATCCCAGTTCCCTCTTCCTTCCTTTTCCACCCAACTTGACTGTTGTTCTCAAGTTGAACTGCCTCAGTTTCCTCTACATGTTCTGGTGTTTTTTTTTCTCCTGTGCCATTCTTCATGCTATGTCTTGGGTTTTCTCTCTCTTCCTCTTCCTCTCTCTCTGCCCTGCTTACTTTGGTGAGGTCAAGTGCAGACACCGGCTTCGGTATGAAGGCTTCCTTAATTCCTTTCATCCTCGTAATTGCACTGTAGTTGCAGTGAAGTGATGCTCAGAGGAATCAAAGAGGCCTTCCCTGGGCACCGAGGACAGGCTGAAACTTCCAGGCGAGGTGTGGCTTACGGAGCTCAGCGAAATCAGCTTGAAGATGACACACCAGTTTTCCAGTTGGGCAAAACCAGTGTGTGGAGCTGTGTTCACAGGGACACCACTTCCTGTCCCCAGACCCAGGTCTGCCAGGGACACACACGCCTAAGCAGCAGGCACATGCTCCACCTTTGCCTGTCGTGGTAACTTAGCTGTAGAGATCTGGCATTCGGGCTGAAGGTTTGTGGGAGAAATAATACAAAGCAGCAGAGAGAGGCCAGGTCAGAGAAGAGGCAAGGGGACGGGCTGCCACACCGAAGCGACAGCAACGGGAGGCATTACGCGTGTGTGTTTGGGCCTGGTGGCCGCCTCTCCTTGACCTTACTAGGCGCATGCACAGCGCTGACAAGCCTGCAGGAACCAACGGCCTCCCCACCGGTGCTTCTCCACAGGTAAGGTCATCGTAGGGCCACAGCTGCATGGTGATGGAGTCCGGGTGACCCCCAGGTACAGGCCCCCCGCTCACCCACCCCCTTGTCCTCCCCCCTGTGAAACACTGCAGCTCTGCCGTCTACTTCCTGCTCTTGAAGCTTTAGCCTGTAGTTGTTTGCAAAGAATGGGAATGGTTAGAAATAGTTCCACCAGAAAGTGAAATTTAAGTCCTTGAAAATAAGAGAATACCTGGAAATTTTAACTGGCCCAACCAGTTTATTTCTTAATGATACCAAGTAGCTGATGACCATTGACCGTGGAACAGAGAGATTATCCCATTTAATTTTGACCAATGAGAAGCAGAGTGCCATGCAGGAAAAAAATACAACCCACCCAATATCCCGCTTGAAAGATTTTTCTGGGAATTGGAAATACTGCTTGTTTATAGCCAGTGCTGGGCCTCGAATATGAACTATGACTCATAGTTTAGAGTAGTACTTCCTTCTGCCCTGAAGAATGAATGGGTCAAGGACGTTAGGGCTATGGACATACTGACTAGGGGTCAGGGGACATTGTCCCAGGATATTTTTCTGATGCAATAGGAACATATTAAGGTACAGTTGATCCTTGAACAGCTCAGAGGTTAGAGGCATTGACCCGCCGCAAGCAGTTGAAAATCTGCTTGTAACTTCTGACTCCCCCCACACTTCACTGCTAATAGCTTACTAGCAGTTAAATAAAAGAAGTTTTATTTAGTTGATTAAATATGCATTAATCAGCTGTTTATGTTGTGGGTAACATAAACAGCTGATTAACACATATTTTGTATGGTATGTGTATTGTATGCTGTATCCTTAAAATAACACAAGCTAGAGTAAAGAAATGTTACACCCTGGCTGGTGTGGCTCAGTGGATTAAGTGCCAGCCTGCAGACCAAAGGGTTGCCGGTTTGATTCCCCGTCAGGGCACATGCTTGGGTTGCAGGCCGGATCCCCAGTGGGGGGCGCATGAGAGGCAACCACACACTGACGTTTCTCTCCCTTTCTTTCTCCCTCCCTTCCCCTCTGAAAACAAATAAATAAAATCTTTAAAAAGAAAATCCTAAGGAAAGGAAAATACATTTACAGTAGTTATTGAAAAAAAAAACAACAACAACTCCCTGTAATATAAATGGGCCCAAGCAGTTTAAACCCCAGCTGTTTCAGCGTCAGCTGTACTTGGGTTGCCGGTCTTGCACAGAACCAGCCGGCCGATTCTAGGAGACTTGAGAGCTTAGGGCCTCTGAATCCAATACCACCTTTGTAACATCTCTCATCACCAGCAGGGCCCATGTCCCCCCCCAGTGATGTTCTGGGGGCACAGCCACATGTGTGACCGTGCCTCTGTACTCTGTCACGGATGCTGGTGTCGACGCCTGGCTGCTGGCCAGGACCCACAGACTGTACAACAGGATGTCCCTGTGAGGCAGAGCTGTGGCCCTTTCCCCAGAGGTGCCTGCAGCCTAACAAGAAGGGCTGGATTAGTTCCTCACTGGTTTCGGAGACCCGTGGGAACATTACGTGGTTTCTGCCACCAAAGAGTCCCTCTTATAACGGGGGCTTAAAAGTAATAATTTAGTTACCGAGATTTACTGGGGAAAATATTCAGGAACAAAGTGAAAAAAAACAAATCTAGAACGTGTTCAGAATTTCTCTTTGGTATCCGTTCTTACAGGGACTTAAGGGAGCAACCCAAATAGAAGCATTTGCTTTAACTAACAGACCAACACTCTGGTTGTCCACCTATGAGGCAGAGCTGCTAAAATTTGTCCCGTAAGTAGGTTGAGCCTCCTTCTCAGTCCGTTGTCATCGGATCTAAAAGTGGAAACGGGAGTCCACATTCTTTCCAGATCATAAAAATAATTCTAAATTGTAGAGCATAAGTGAATGTGATTTTATTTGTGTCATCTTCCAGTTCCCCAGGCCACATGGGGGCCCTTTAAATCTTCTCAAGTTCCCTTTGCTTCTGGCCTCACACACTTTTCTAATTAGGTCAGAGGCACCCGCTCTGGGATGATAAGCAGACCCTCTTAATGTCCCTTCAGCGTCAGTTTTTAAGAGTGTCCATCTGAAGCAATCAGTAGGCAGGGGCGCTCCTTACAGTGGTACATTGTTGAACCCGGGACAGTGGGTTCTGAGTGAGTAGTTCTTCGGATCACTTGAGAGTTCTGCATCCACCTGTCCCGAAGTTCCATCTCAGGTGTACTAGGCCACATTCTTGCATTAGTAAGCACAGTCTCATGACATAAGAGCAAAACTTGGTTGATTTAGGATCTGTGGCATCCTACATTTGGAACATTGTTCTGACAACAGAAGATTTAATATGAGGCCCAAAGGTACACTGATTGCAGCGTTTATTCTGGTGGTGAAATTTTTTTAAACCTGTGTAGGAATCCAGCCACTTTTCCCAAAACGTGAAATGCAGGGTGGAAACCTTATTGCGATAAGGGAGAGAGAGGATGCAGTTCTTTTAAACTTGACCTGTACTAAGGAAATGGGACGGCTCTTCCTCCTCTTGCTAGTGGGTTAGTCCCCCGCTCTGAGAAGGCTAGATAGTGCGTTAATCAGCTCCATTGCTTCTTTGCATGGTGGTTCTTAAAATTATCCTCTTAGGTGCTTTCCCTTCTTGTTCTTTATAGAAGTTTAAAATATTGTAGAACATTACTTAGAAAGGGAATGCTGTCTTCGTTACTCAAAAGATGAAATATCAAGGAATAGAGTATGTATCATAAGACATTAGAAAAAGAACAACTAAATAGACAAAAAATAAAAAGGAAGGAGGAATTAAGAAGTAAAGATAAAAGATAAAATTAATAAAACAAAATAAAACTTAAAGGATAAATAAATCTAGTAGCCAGTTACTTGAAAGGACCAATAAAATAAGCTTCCATGCTAATAGGAAAAAAAAGAGCAAAAATAAATAATAGGAATAAGAAAGGAGACACAGGGAGATTAACCAACTTTCTAGGAAAATTCCATGGCAGCACATTTGAAAATGTAGGAATGGCTTCTCAGTAAAATACAAATTATCAAAATTGATTCAAGAAGCACGGAAACCTTGAAAAGGCCAGTTACCATTGAAGAGGTAGGAAATGTGATTAAAAGTCACCATTAAAAACGGCCCCAGGACCCCGTCAGGTTCTAGCTGAGTCTTTTCTAACCTTTAAAAAACACAAAATTTAACCTTTAAAAAACAGTGTTATTTGTACTGTTCTAGGATATCGTAAAAGATGAAGAGTTTTCTAGTTCATTCTATAAAACTAGCATAATTTTAATACCTGATAAATTTTAAAGAAAAGTATAGACCAATATTAATTATGAAAGGCAATGCAAAAACTTAAAATGAGCCCTGGCTGGCATAGCTTAGTGGATTAAGCGCGGGCCTGTGAAACAAGAGATCACGGTTCAATTCCCAGTCAGGGCACATGCCTGGGTTGCAGGCCAGTTCCCAGCAGGGAATGCACAGGAAGCAACCATACATTGATATTTCTCTCCCTCTCTCCTTCCCTTCCCCTCTAAAGATAAATAAATAAAATCTTTAAAAAAAAAAAAAAAAAAACTTAAAATGATTCCCTAACAGGTGTACTCTTGAGTGCATCAAGAAGCCAATGCACTAAAATGAATAATTTATTCTAGTAATACGAGGACGATTCACTGTTAGGAAATTTCATCACCATCATCCATTGTTCTACCCCAGAATACTAAAGGAGAGAAGTTTCTGGCAGTCTACAGAGGCTGGATAGCCATCCGATAAAGTTAAGCAGCCAATCCTAATGCATTATAATCTAAAAAAAGCAAACTAGGAATAAAAATAAATCACTTAAACATTGAAAAGCTACATAGTACCAAAAAAAACACCCCAACAATACATTTCCTGAAAGACAAACCACTAAAATTATTTTAATTATAAATAGGAAGTATACAAGGATGTGTCCTTTTATAGTTATTTAAAATTGTCTTAAAGGCTCTAGAGAATGCAGTAAGACAGTGAAATGTTTGTCTGGAAAAACCAAGAGCCTTTCACAAAAAAAGAATCTAAAATTGGAAAATTTGTCAAGGTAGCTAGATGAAAAAGAAGTCTCTAGAAATTATCTTTTCTTTGTTTTGACAATGAGCATCTGGAAATGAAAGTTAAATATTCCTTTTCTCAGCAGCAGCAAATGCCCTAGGGGGGGAAAATTGAACAAGTATGGGACCTGTGTCCTTTTTAGTGAAAGATACAAAATTCAAAAATATAACATATATAGGGTATTCCAAAATTAATATATTTATTGCAATCCCGTTTCGAATTTCCTAAATAGTGGATTTTCTCTTTGTCTCTTTCAAACTGAATAAAATCATCCTGAAGTTTATGTACAAAAATCAGTGCATAATACACTTGAGAAGAGCCAGGCAAATACGGCAAAGTAAAGCAGCGAGGGCAGACCCGGCTTGCAAGAGATCACAGTGTGCTAACAAGTGTGGTATTGATGAAGGGTTCCACAAGGAGTTCAGTAGAACAGAACAGAGAATCCAGGGCTGTGTTTCACTAAGTAAGAGCAGCTAATATATAATAAGACGATCAGTTCAGTACTGTTGAGAAAATGCTGCATTATTTGTTGGATGATATTGGCCTGACCAACTCAGCAAGCACTGGAGAGAGGGACAGACCTCTGTCTTACCTTATAATCAGAAATAAATCCCAGAATCTCCCAATGTGAACAAGCAATTCAAATTTGCCAGAAAATGCAAGAAACTACTTGGATACTCTTGGGGGTGAGGGATACTCTTGGGGGACAGTGGCACTTGGGGAGGGGTACTTAGAAAATGTAGAATAGACAAGGCATTACATTCTATAATATTAATAACTCACGAACTGGCAAGAAAAACACACGTCAGAGAAGACAGACAAAATATGCAACTCAGCTGAGAGCAAGTGCAGCCAGCCAGCAGACCTATGAAGAATACTTCCCATTTGCTAGGAACGTGCAGACTGAAACAACAATGAAACACTATGCAAAACCCCTCAGAGTGGTGAAGACAGAGAAGAATGAAGCATGCATGTAGCAGAAACAGTACTCTGATAATACTGATGAAAATGTGGATTTTCATTGCATTCTCTCCTTCAATTTTAATGTGGTGATGCATATTAAAATTAAAAATTAATATACCTTTTCACTAGCTTTTCTCCTGGACATCTGTCTTCTAGAAATAAAAGTGTGTCTGTGCGCAAAGTCATCCCATTTCTGTTCACCATTATAGTGACAAAATACTGAAAACACAAATGCCCACCAGTTGAAAAATGGCTAAGGTGTAGAATATTTGCGCCGTGCCTCACTGTGGAGTCGCTGAGCAGGAGTCAGGGATCCGTTGGAGTTGGCCTGGAGAAGCCGACACGTGGGCAGTAAGGTGGAGAGAAGTGTGTAATATCCAGTGTGAAACAGAGCCAGTCTCCCGGTATCTGCCCACGTGTGTGACTCCGGGAACATGCACAAAAAGGTGAAGGCGCTCACTCTGTCTCAATTTGGGGGGGGCGGGGGGGGTTGACATGCACGATGGGGTGGGCGATACCTAAGCCTCCTCCCCTTCCTCCCACCCAGTGTGAAAGCCCTTTTGGTGTTCACCGCAATCCCTGCGTTTCCTGTGGAGGTGGCTGCGTGGCTCTGTGGTTTGCAGTGAGAACCCCTGGCTGTCTCAGACCTCTCTCCTCTTTTCCTTTCGCCTGCCGGCCTGTGCTTGTTTCGATGCCCTGATAATCCTCTCAGATTTTACGGAGGTGTTCATTATGCATATTTAAAATTCTTCTCTTTCCAACTCTGTTTTGCACACTCCCCTTGCAAGCCCATCCCCATCCCCCACCCCGTCACGGCCCTGGTCTTTTCATGTTTGGTGATCCTTGGTTGTAGCTGGTCTTTATTTTGGTGACTCCTGTTTTCCCCTTTCTCACCAGCGGAACCTGTCACTGTGCTTGTCAGGTTGCAGCCACGGGTAAGGGCTGGGCTGGGCCAGCAGTGGCCTCTCACGTGCTTCCTGCATGTCCCTCCTGGCTGTCTTTGGATACTGTACTTCCAGTCTTCGGACCACACTCCCACTTTCGCCTGCATGGTGAAGGTAGCAGCAGGAAGAGCTAGAGGAAGTGACGTTTCCTGATTAATCACCCTGATATTTGCCCCCAGGTCTCCCTAGCCCCTTGCATCACTTGACTTGAACTTGTGGTACCTAGAGAATACTTCCACTCCTACAGTGGTCCACCCCCCTGGCCATGCGGGGGCTCTGGTTTTGTTTTTCTGCCCATCCAACCCATCCCGTGTCTGTTCACTGATGACAGTCTTCCCCACTTCCCCAGCACTCAATGGGTGTGGTGTTTAGTCTGCATGGAAGAGGCATGACAGAAAGGTGCACTGAGAGGGCCACATGAATATAAACTTCTCTAAGCCTCGGTTTTCTCACCTGCAGAGCAGGGCCAGCAACGGTACCTGTCCATGGGGTTGTGGTGAAGATGAAAGTAAGTGATGCTGTCAGAGGTCCTAGAACAGCGGCTGCCACGTACGGGCAGACCGCGGAGACATCGCTGGCTCAGTGCTGGACCACCACAGAAAAGCGCGTCGGAATCGTGGTGGTGGTGGTGGAGCGTCTTGCCTTCAGTGTGTAAAAACCTCAACATCTGTGAAGTGCAGCACAGCAGAGTGCAGTGAAAATGTATTCCTGTGCTAAGCATGTCATCCATGTTAGCTGCTAGGTTGCTACATGGGGTTTTCCTCCTCCTTAAACAGTAGCATGCCTACTATGTCTCCGCCACGACGCTTTAAAAGCTCTGTAGTGGTTATGGATACATCTGCGTGCAGGTGTTTCTGCAGGTAGATTCCTGCAGTTGAGCTCCTGGATGAAAGGACAGCCACACACACAGTGTCCATCGATACTGGGGGATTGCCCTCCCGAGTGTCACACTAGGTTCTGCTGCCTGAGAGGAGCGGTTTCCCCGTGCTCTGCATTGCTCCATCTCATCAGTCTTTCAACTTTGTCGTTACGGAAGGTAAAAATATCACTTCTTATGCCTTGAATCAGTGAGGCTGAGAACCTCTTCCTGTATTTGTATTTTCTCTTTTCTGAAGTGCCGTTTCACACCCTTTGTCCATTCTTCCTCTGAGTTGTGAATTCATTGATTTGTAAGACTTCTTTGTAAATAGTATTTTTCTCATTTAACTTCCTGTTCTTTTTTGTATAGAAGCTTTAAATGTAAACATTGGGCTTTCAAATATGCCTTTCCTATGGTATCTTGAAAAGCTAACAACTAGTTATGGCACTATACAAGTATATTGATATTTATGTTAAATATAAGAGGGGGTTTCCCCCTTCGATTGTGCAAGTTACACATACATAGTGTTCTAAATCGGGAAAAAGTTATAAAGAAAAAGCTACCAGCAACAGAAAGAGGATCACTCTCACCATTTGGCATTTTCCTCTTAGTCGTCCTCTGGTAGGGAATGTGTATTTTTACATAATTTGCATCATAATGTAAGTAGACTTTTATAGCCTATTTTTCGCCAGTTAACAGTCTAATGTGTGCTCTGCAGCGCTCCATTTTCTCAGTGTACAACATCTTATTTACTTCTCTCCTGTTTAATTTCCAGTGTTTGCTGTAAGAGAGCAAAGGTACAGTGACTGTGTAATTTTTTTTAAGTCGGATTGCCCTGGCCCATGTGGCTTAGTTGGTTTGAGTGTTGTCCCATGACCGAAAGGTTGTGAGTTCCATTCCCAGTCAGTGCACGTACCTGGGTTGTGGGTTCAATCCCCTATCTGTGTGCATGCAGAAGGCGTCCAATTGATGCTTCTCTCTCACATCGATGTTTCTCTTTCTCCCTTCCTCTCTTTCTAAAAGCAGTGAAAAAGCAATATGTCCTCAAGTAAGGATTCTAAAAAAAAAAGTTGGATTATGTTTTTATGATACCTCCCTGGAAGTGAGATTCTAAATTCAGCAATATTAGGATTTAAATACTTTGGGGGCATACTACCAATATGCTTCCCTAAAGTGTGGTACCAGTTGATGTTCCCATCAGCATGAAGAAACTTACGGCCTCTCCCTCAGGAGAGCCACCTGGAGAAGGTTGGGAGAGATGCCTTCAGAAAAACACCTAGCCGGTATGATGCCCCGCACTCCCGTGGCTGTGAGATCAGAGGTTTGAGGAGGAGCCAGAGGATGGGGAGGGGCTTGTGACGTGGAGGAGCTGTGAGGAGCAGAGCCAGCAGGAGGAGGAGCCTGGGCTGTGTGGCCGCTGGAGGAATTTGCATTTTATGCTTCAGGGTGTGGAAAGCCAGCAGAGAGTTGCCAGAAAAGGAGTGGCGTGGTGTGACTGTTGTCGCAGGTGAGAGTGTCTGTCCCAGAGGCTGTTTCCCTGGCCTGTGTCAGAGAGGATGGCTTGCACACCTGGATGGTGACATCCAGGCTGGAGAAAAGAGCGTACGTAGTTGGGTTTTTTGTTTGCTTGTGTGTTGGTTGGTTGGTTGGTTGGTCATTGAGTAATTTGGGCCTGTTGATAGACTGGCTGTGTGAGGAATAGAGGGAGGAACCAGACAGAGGAAATTCCAACTTAAACAGTGGGGGTTAGCTGGGGAGCAGGTGCGGAGGCAGAATCAGAGCCGGTGTTAGGTCTCCAGGATCTCCAAGTGGACACGTGAAGGACAGGATGGAAAATGAGGATGGACCTGGAGGGAGAGGTCAGGCTTGGGTGTGGCTAAAGGGACTGGGCGGGATCACAAGGACTGAGGTGGTTCTTCCAAGTGACAGTGTGCTCAGGACCCTGAGTAAGTGCCCTAAAATCATTGAAGGTCAGGAACACAGCAGTTTCTGAAATTAGGGAGCTGTCTGGGAGCTGCCAGTTGTCCATGTTGAAAACACAAGTCACTGGGTCTTGGCTGGTCTTGAGTAGAGAAGGTGCATGCTATTGTGTTTACTGACTGATGTTTACAGATTCAGGAGACCTTCCCCCTTCCTGATGAGAAAATGTCCTTTTCAGATGTTTTGGTAAAGTCACTTAATTGTGTTAACCTGTGAGGCATGGAAACTACACGTTGTCCTTTCTTGTAAGACATCAGGAGAAAGGGCTAACCCACAATAGGAGGGTTTGACTCGTGACCTTGTGAGGACACTCAAGACCTTGTACTGCGATCAGGAAGCCTCGCCTGTGTTATGTAAGGATTTTTGACCGTGTGATGTCATCTTTGTTTTGTTCAATATATTCCTCCCTCTCCCAGTGTCCTCGTTTCTCTTCTACTGTAGCTGGTTTTGAACAAAATAGAGAAACTTGGGTCCCCTGCCTCCCCCCACCCACCCCCTGCTATCACCAGCATTTGGATTCTTCATTTGGTTACTCATTTTTTTCCAAATAAGTGACAATACATTCTTAGAAATTTTCAAATTGTGGGTTTTTTCTGATAATAAAGGAATTAGACACCAGAAAAGATGAAGCATCAAGGAGTGATTGACCTGCAATCCAAATAGCCAGAAAGAGAGAGAGTAATTTGTTACTATTTTCCTTCCTTCTGGTCCTTTGCCTATATTTATATATGTATGTGGAAATACATATATATAGTATATATACATGGAAATAGCTTTTATATTTGGGGTAAGACAATAATCTTACTTAGAACAATGCCTTTTAGCCAAATTTTATGGTGCCCATTTTATGATAATGTGATATTTCTAGAAACATGATTTTTGAAGGCTGCAAATTATGGTTAAATTCATGATGCCTTTTAAAGGAAAAGAATCTCAAGATGATCTAAGTAATTGACAAATCCTACCAAGATTAAAAACAAAAGCAAACAACATACAAACACTAGTAAGTTTCTGAGATACTACTCTGAAGTGTCAAGATCTTAACATGAATGAAGAAGTCAGCTCAGCACTTTTCTTACTCCCTTCGGTTATGTCAGCTTAAACCTTGATTACCTTTTATATCCTTCCTCTGCTTTCCCGTGGGACATACTGATCTCAGGTGACCCTTTGTGGTGTCTCATAAAATCCCACCTTACAGGCCATCCCAATTTTGTAAGTGGGGTAAATACTCACAAGACGGGCATTTAATGGTCAGCAACGTAGAATTGAAGAATCTCTGTGAATTTTTAGCATTATTTTGAAATTTGAATTTAGAAAAAAATCATCCCAAGGGATGTGAGTGAGGATGGAAGCAGCTTTTCCCTGTGGCTGGCTTCTGAGTCATTTGTAGGGGTGCCTTCTGCGGCCTCCCTCCCCGGCAAAAATTGCGGGGGATGCCAAGAAAGGCTACCAGCCCTTCCTGCCCACTGCGAACTGCACTCTGCCCACACTGTGAAACCGAAGTGTCTGCCCTCAGACACCTGCGCCTTCCTGTCCGTCAAAGGGAGACTGCCCTTCAGCCTTTACGGAGCCCTCGGCCCTTGCCCACCCCGGCTCCGTGGGACCCTCCTTTCCTCTCTGACCAGCTTTCTCTCGGGCCTTCTCCTCCAAGACTCTGACCCCATTTCCTTATGACATTTATTTTTATTTTGGTCATCTCATTATGTCTGCTGTTACCTTGATGGAGAGTAAGACAAGCTCTGAAAATGTATATGTAGAAATATGTAAAATTTGAAAATTGGGCTCTGTTACATATAGTCTTACAGTTCACAATTCTGAGCAGCGTGTTGCGAATGTTTTCCCGTGTTTTAAAGTATTCCTTGAGGACATGAGCACACAGATATCTGTCATTTATTGTCTCTCTGGTTGGTCAGTAAGGTTGCTTACCGTGTCCTACTTTCGTTTTTGTAAGGAATGTCTTGGTTTCTGTTGCTCAGCCATATCACTGATTATTTCCTTAAGAAAGATTCCTTGGATTAGAATGATTAAATCAAAGGACACGGCTGTGTTTAGACCTCTAGATTGTCTATAGACTATTTCCTTCTCAATGATACCCTTTTTAAAGGCTTTCTTCACCTTTACTCTGTTGCAACACATCCATAGCAGGCTTCCTTGTTTTCAGTTTCTGTGAACTCTGACCTCAGTGACCTTGGACACTACAGCACATCTGTGTCCGTGGCACCCGTGTGTCTGTGTCCAGCCGGCCTCCCCACTGTCCTCCTGGGCCCTGTGACTTTCGGGGGAACCTGCAGTGTCCCGCCCGCTGGGGACGCTCTGAGTTTATGGCACACTCCGCCACAGACCTCTGTGCCGCTCGGCGCCCTGGACTCACCCGGCCCTGCTTCCTTCTGCTCTGCAGTTGTTCCGGACTCTGACGTTCTGGACTCAGCCTCTCACCCCCATCCCACTCTCAGCCTATGACCTTGTCGTCTGCGTCTCTGGAAGAGCACAACAAAACAACAGCCCTCAGTTGGGGCAACGTTATCAACTGCCCTTTCCTCTGCCCAGTTCCTGACCCGTCTGCGACAGCAACTGACCTTTCTTCCAGATTGCCTCCGAAGCAGCGTCCACCCCTTCTCCAAGGCCACCAGTGACTCCGCTCTGTGCCAAGTCCAGTGGTCCTCAACTGGGGCATCTTTGCCTCCCGGGGACATTTAGCTGTATGGGGTGGAGGCCAGGGACGCTGCTAAACATCCTAGGGTAATACCCAGAACAGCCTCTCCTCCCTGCCCCAGCCAGGAACTAGCAGCCCCGCATGTCAGTAGAGCCCAGGGTAGGAAAGCCTGTTTTACACCTACTCTCAGACCTTGGCTCTATTCCGTCGGTCAGCCAGTGTCTGCGTTCTTGTCTCCTGTCCCTACAGCTGCCTTGTGGAACGGCCCTTCCTTCTGAGGCTCTATATTAGCTCTGAGAGGCTTCAGGATGTCCACAGTTAATGGTGCACCGCACTGGGGCCGCGTGTCTGTGCCGAATCTACTTTCGCACCTGCTCCTAGATCGTGGAGCTGCTCGGGCCGGGTCCTAACTTCCTCTCGACAGAGGGGCTTGAAGTAAGGCTTCTACTATTCCTGCCATTGCTAGCATTTCTTAATTCAGTGTTGAGATTGTTGCTGACTACGTTTGGTTGCACTTTAGTGGGGGTGGGGCAGAAGCTGGTTTCCGTGAGTCGGGGAGAAAGATGTAGTTCCTGTGCAAGTAAGTGGATGGATACCACGTGGTCAGTAAGTTTGACTGTTAATTGTGGCAGCAAAATGATAGTTGGAAAGGTCAAGTGTAGGCTTTCTTTTTCTTCCAGAATAAGGTTTTTCTATGCATTTTTCAAGGCAAAACAGTGGACGTTGGGGGAGGGGGCACATAATAAAATGAAATGTTTGACTGCAGGGGAATGATTATGAATCAGAAATCTGAATTCTTGTCTTTATTTTTATATTAATACTTAGAATGAAATGACCTTGTTTGCTAGGGTGACCGTAACCAAGTGCCGCAGATTAAGTGACTTGAAAATCAGAAGTTCATTTTCTCACGTTCTGGAGGCTAGGATTCGTGACGAAAGTGTCCGTAGGGTTTGATTTCTTCTGAGGCCTCTCCCCTTGGTTTGCCCGTGGTCACCTCCTCCCTGTCTCTGCCTTCCCCACCTCCTCACGGGGTCGTCCCCTGTACGTGTCTGTGTCCAAGCCCACGTTAGCGTCCTCATTTTAACCCGGTTATGTCTTTAAAACCTCTGTCTCCAAGTAAAGCCACAGTTTGAAGTACTGGGGGCTAGGACTTCAACATAAGAACTGGGTGGGGGGCACAGTTCAGCCCCTAACAAATGGGTGATATTTAATGTGAAGTCTGGGTGTGTTTTATCTCTTAAGAGAATGGGCAAATTATTAAATTACTTATCCAGCCTGTTTAGATATATTTTCTGATAGTGTACTGTGGTTCTTATTTTTTTAACCTCCAGCCAATGTGTGAATATGAAATGGCTTCATTTATAGCTTCAGATAATAGTCAAAGAAGATGGAGTTCTGGCCTTAAATTTAGATTGTTTAGCACTTGCGTGTCCTTACCTGCTGACCGCTAAAAACTCGGGGTATTTTTGTTTGGAGAGTTCCACTGAAATGGTTGCAACTGCCAGCCAGGGCGGAACTGTCTGTCTCCGAGGGTGTGTTTGGGAATGATGGGGTTTCTAGTAACCCAGTGCTGACTTCCTCCACCAAGACGTCACTGATCCTCCCAGCCACCAGAGGTCACTGGCTCCCCTGGTGATGTTTGTCATCCCGGCAACCCCTGGGAATCCCAGCCTATTGTCCAGCCTGCCCGTGGGAACTCGAAAGTCTAGTTTAGAGTCTCTCAGCTGACACGCCAGGAACACTTAATGAGCGAGCACGCCACCACCTTGGGGTTCACGTGGAAAGTTAGCTTTTTGCCGTCAGTGGGAACACTTCCTGTTTCAGCCACACCTGCTGGGGTGGTAGAGTGGGGCTTGACTCACTTTGGGCAAGATCAAAGAGGCGCAGGTTAGCGCCAGTCACAAGCCAGAGGAAGAGCACACATTTCACTTGGCTCTGGGAGAATCCAGGGTGGTCAGTTCTGTAAACTGGACGCCCCCAACGGGCCTCAGGGCCCTTGATCCAGGCCTGAAGACAACACCCCGGAGGTGGCGGATTTATAGGGCAGTGCTGTCTCTCGAGGACATAAATCCCCCATCAGCTCAGTTTGGTGTTGTAGTTTGCATCCTTGTTATCATCTTCAGCCTTCCTGCCCCCTTCTAGACTTTAAGCTCTTTCAGGGCCAGCCGGTTGTATTGTCCAGCCTGCCCGGTCTGGGGCCTTGAAGGCTGGGACTAGAGAGAAGCTGAGTTCCCTGTGACACGTGAAGGTCAGACCCTAGTGCCTCTGTTCCCGGAAACCGCCATCCAGCTTTAAAGAAGCAAGCAGCCCAGCCCCGAGCTACAGTTACTTACAAAACCATGGGCACTCGGTGATTGCCTGTCCTGTTAGGTCTGTCCGCCATTTATCTTTGAGCCCATCGAGAGCTGTCATTTACAGAAGCAATGCTGCAGGTTACGACGCTGCTGCAGGTGTGGCCCTTTCAGCTCGGTGCAGAGCTGGGTGGGGTTACTGAACCTTACGGTAGGGGCGGAGCTTGACTCAACTCCTTTTCCACCAACGAGCGTGTCTCTCTGGCTGTCATTGAAGTGAATCATCAGTATAAACAGCCAGCAGGGTGCATTCCTCCTCAGTTGTGTTAAAACTTGCCGGTGGACCATCAGAGGGGTGTGCGGGCCACGTTCCCACACAGGAAAGGCGAAGACAGGCCGGGAGCCCGAGGGTCGTTTCCCAGCTGCGCCAGAGTAACACTAGACCAGTCTGCCGCTTCCGGCAGGAGAGGTGGCTTCTGTTCTGTGAGCCCGGAGGACACTCTTAGGTAAGAACAAAGGCACCACTGTATGTTTATTATATGAATGCATAACATCTAGTATTGACTGGCCTGGAGCTGGAGTTTGGTGTAGTGCTGTTTTTGTATTAGTGGCATTACTCTAGCCCATACCAAGACTTTTCTTTATGAATGACTTCTTTGTGGCGTGTGCAGTTAGCTGCAGTTGACCAGTTTTGCTCTCCTTATGTAAAGACGGGATGAGAGCAAAGAATGAGACTTGAAAAGAATTGGCCTCTGATCTCTCCTGATTTCGCTACTGTTTGCTTCTCATCTATCTCTGTCTGGACAATTTAGAAACATGTACACTTTTCATTCAAAAACTGAAAGCACAATGGATACTTTTGTTTTCTTTTTGAAATCATGGAAAATGTAGACCAGTTAAGTTCCGGGAATTTTGTTCTCTGATTTAGGAATCATGGGTTTGGGAGGAAGCAATTGTGTTTTTCTTCCTGTTCTGTCTTGGGTCTCTTTCTCTCCCTTTTTTTTTTTCCAGATGTTTCTTTCCCTTTCACTTTTTTTAAGAAGATTTTATTTATTTATTTTTAGAGAGAGGGGAAGGGAGGGAGAAAGAGAGGGAGAGAAACATCGATGTGCCAGAGATACATTGATAGGTTGTCTCTCACCCAGCCCCAACTGGGGACCTGGCCTGCAACCCAGACATGTGCCCTGACTGGGAATCGAACTGGCAACCTTTCGGTTCTCAGGCTGGCTCTCAATCAGGTGAGCCACTCCATCCAGAGCTGGGTCTGTCTTTTCTCTGAGTATTTCTGACTTAGAAATCTCACTAGAGATGAGGGAGGCACCAACTGTACTTGGCCTCAAATGAATTAACATCCCAGGCTGTGAAGTCATTTGCTTGAACCACGATTTATGGTTTCTGTCTGAATTTTTGGTTGGTAGTTATAGAAATCTTTCTTCCTCTTAGTGTTTGGCTTACAGCACTTATGCATGTGTTGTTGTTGTTGTTGTTAGTTTGAGAGGACAAAACTTAAAGCTCAGACACAGCTGAATTTTCCCTTCGGGTTTCGCTGTCATTTCCCCACCCTTACTATTCATACATACGAATACACTATATGATGAACATGTGAGTTTTCTGTTTCTTTTCTGTCTCAGCTGATGCTGATTCATAAACTGTTAGTTCACCGTTTGGGAGAATGTCTGCAGGTTGCGAAAGCCTACGACAAACTGGAGCACAGGTCACACCTTTACACTAATGCACCAGGTTACCATAAAAAAAGCATTCCTGGTGTTAAATGTGGTTTAAGATTGATGGAATTTAAGGCAATAAAAATGTACCAACGGTGAGCAGTAGCGAAGCCTATAGTCAAGTGGGAGTTACTCTTTAATAAGATACTTTATTGCACATTGAGAAGGATATTGTTTACTCGTGTTTGAATTAGACTGTGCCAATCAAACGAAGAAAGGGAAACAAGTAACTAAATTATAAGTGGGCCCTGGCCAGGTAGCTCATTTGGTTAGAGCATCATACAGATGCTCCAAGGTTGCAGGTTCAATCCCCAGTCAGGGCACATACAAGGCTCAACCAATGAATTCACAAATAAGTAGAACAACGAATGAATGTTTCTCGCTCTCTCTCTCTGTCAATCAGTCAATCAAACAAGCAATAAAAAATAAACTATATGGAGTAATTTAAAGAACTTAAGTGGTATTACATTTTTTTAAAAGATGTCTATGTGATGAGGACAATGTGAATTTTAATTTCCCTGGGAATTTAAGTATGATGGTGAACTTGAAGAGAGATAAACAAATACCTGCTATTTAATTAGATAAGGGAAGAGGAAGGAAATGATTCTCATAGGCATTTTTTTAATTAAAAGAAGGGTTTTTTGTGGGGGGGCTGAGTTTTGTGTTGCAAATAAATGGTGTATTTAAAACAACACATTTAGAACATTTCTTGTCACTGTGGAATGTAATGGGAAGATATAAGATGAAGGCAGGAACAGAATGGTAGGGATTTGCCAGTTGGGGAGTATAAACATTTTATTCTGAAGTGTGTTTTTGGAGCGTGCGGTGATGGTAGGGAGCCTCTGTACGTGTACATCATAGAGACAGTTAATAAAACCGAGGTTTTTGTCGTTAAGACGACTGTTTGGGGGAGGGAGGGTTGTTTTGATGTTTTATACTTCATCTCAGGCAATGTTTATTCCATCAGTGTGTGTACTGCTTAGGGCATTTCCATGTCCGTTTTCAGGCGAAGTCATTTACATATCATTGCCTTCACCTTGGCAGAAATCTGTTCCTCCTCCTGCTTTCCCTCCTTTGCCGTTTGAGTTCATCGTGATTTGATGTGCTCGCAATGTAGAGGATTTCCCCTTCTCTGGGAACAGGCCTGAAGCAAGCCTGTTCCTCTGTCAGCTTGGATCCCATTCACCTTTAGGGAGACGGCCGAAGTGCGTGTTCTCAGGTGTTGGTAGAATGTGCCTCAACTGTGTTGGCAGTGGCTTAGAATTCCGCAGAGGCTCACCCGGCACAGCTTCGCCTCCAGTAAATGTTTGTGCTGTCTCCACGCTAGGCCTGCTTCTCTCGGCACCCAAGTAGGCAGGAGCACAGACAGGTAGGCAGCTTCCCCATGTGATCCCGCCCACTGGCCCGGGCTTGCGGGTCAGGCGTGCGTGAGACCACCAGCCCTCCTGAAATCAAAGGGGGCTTTGTTTCGGACTCATCCAAAGGCCTGGGGTCTAGATGTTACAGGAAACCCCTCCTGCCCTGCTGTTGTCACCAAAGCTGGATCAGCCAGAGGAGTCACGAGATCTTGAACCATGACCGCTACTCTCTCAGCTGAGACATGTGAGCTGTGTATTCATCTTAGGAATACCGTATTTTGCTGTGTATAATGTGCACCCATGTTTTTGGCCCAAACTTCCAGGAAAAGAAATCTTTTAAGTTTTCTATTCAATTTTTATTTATTTGTGTTTATATGCTTGGGTTTTTTTGTATTAAAAGGAATTTTAGCATTTGTTTTTGAACATATTATGGTACAGGAAATTTTATAACAAATAGTTACAAAACACAAGAACAGATACAAGATATCTCAGACACTACCCATGTATAATGTGCACCCTTATTTTTCCCTCAAAAATTTGTGCAAAAAAAGTGTGCCTTATACACAGCAAAATATGGTAGTTACTGGAAGAAAAGTTAAAATACCAGCTCCTGATTGACATCACCCCTGAAAACAAAGGATTGCTTTTCCTCTCTCAGAGAAAGGAATTTTCCGTGGAAATTTTTGGAACAGCACAGGAGATGTGTGACATACTGTCACCTCCCAAAGGTGGTTGACAGTTCGCTTCAGACTGCGTGGAAACGCAGAAACGACGGATTCCAGTGGGGCAATGCAGTTTCATAGGGCCCACGAAGAAGCATCGCTCGGCGACGGTGATGCAAGCTGATGCAAGCGCCGCCCTCACTTCCCTGACTCACCCTCCGGCCGCAGGTGAGAGGTCACATGCCGTTACCAACCACCTCTGACTCAGGCCAGTGACTGGAAACCCCGTCACAGAGGGCATCTGGTATTTGTTTTTTTTTTTTTTTTTTAAGGATTTTATTTCTTTATTTTTAGAGATAAGGGAAAGGAGGGAGAAAAACTTCGATGTGAGAAACATCCATGGGTAGCCTCTCATCTACACCCCTACCGGGGACCAAACCCGCAACCCAGGCATGTGCCCTGACTGGGAATCAAACCCACGACCTTTCGCTTTGTGGGATGATGCCCAACCAGCCGAGCCGCACTGGTCAGGCCTGGTCATGTATTTCTGAGCAGAGCTCATGTGGAGTTGTGGGGCTGTGATCTTCAGGAGCATTAACCAGTGCCGGGGGTTGAACCTCCTGCTCCATTAACTGGGTTGATGTGTTTGTTTTGGCCAAGATCTGTCATGCTAAGTAAACAAGCTGGAGACTCAGGGAAGTCTCTAGTTTTGTTAAAGGAAACTGTGGGGCAGGCTTGAAGGCATTTTAAATTCATATATATATTCATATATATATTCATACATATACATATATATTCATATATATATTCATAATATATATATTCTGTCTCTCTTTCTCCCTCTCCCTCCCTATCTCCCACTCTCCACTGCCCTCTCCCCCTCTCCCCCCTCATTTCTTCTTGCCCTGTTGTGTTGAAGTTTTCAGGGGCATAATTATGTGTAGGCTCATCAGTGAGTGATCTGCCTGAAAGATTTGTTCTTTTTGGATACTTTCCTGTCTGGTGTTATAGTCATGTGACAATTTCAACATGTGGGCAAGGCAATTGAAGACACTTGTAATGCTTTGTTTATTACTTTAAAATCATCTGTCTTCTTACTATCCTTTTAGTCTACTAATTACAAATATTTATTAAATATCTTTGTGCTAGACACTGAGGGGGTACCTCTTTTTCCTTTAAGCTTGGCAGTTTTCATTAAGCTAAAACTCTCGGAAGTTTGTTCCTTACCTTATTTTTTTCATTTGATTGATTAATTTAATTTTCAGTATATACTTTAATAGCTCTTCAGCCCTGGGCTGAATGAGGATGTCAATCAAAGACAATTAAGACTTGATTTGTAAGATGAATCAGACTGGGAAAATAGGTCCCCTAATTTCATTAGCTGGTTTTAAAAAATCAGTGTTCCTCCCAGTTCTTTGTTCTTTAATGGGCAGCCACACCCCAGAGGTCGAGTGGGTTTCCTTGCGTGCATGTGTGCGTAAGTGGAGCTCTGTTTTGGAGGAAAATGAAGAATTTAACAGGTGGGAAGACTATGGAAGCTGAGAGGTAGGCATGTCAGGAGAAGGAGAGAGCCCAGGATGAGAGGAGGACCTGGGGGCCCCATCACATCACCTGTGCAGACCCGCAGGTGCCGAGAAATCCCGCCTCATCCCGCTGCAGGGGTATCGCCATTAAAGTGCGATTTGGCGCATGGCACAGCCCAGAAAGCTTTGATGACAAAGCCAGCTTCTCAGCTGAGCGATAACTGGTTTGGGGAGAAGACCCACGAGCACAGCAGCTCCACTCAGCCCGGCAGCTGTGGGCAGCACAAGCCCCGCCCCTCCCCGGGCTGCAGGGCCCCAGGCTCTCCACCTGCATAATCCTAGGTGTGACCCACCTCGCAATTAAATTTCCCTTTTGCTGTGCTTGTACACATCTATATTTTTCTCTCCCTTTTTTTTAAGAGGGGGAGTGTGGGCAGAGAACAAAATAGCAAGTGATTCGTGTGCCTCTAAACTGAGAGTCACCAATTAGAGTGTAAGTGACCTCCCCACCTTGAGGTAAAACTCATTTATTCAGCAGCTTTGTGCTGAGCACCTCCAGGGCTCCTGGGGAGCTAGGAAGGCCACCAGTACAAACAGGAGAGGCCATGTGTCCCTCAGTGCCCGTTGTGGGCTACACTGCCCCACCTGCAGGGAGCTTCAGCCTGCGGGGGAAGACCAGCAATAACCCAGTGAGCAGACACTGTCCTTGGCGGCAGTGTGAGGGGCTGTAAAGGGATGTCCTTCAGGAGACAGGAAGAACAGTTACGTGGAGGGGCACGCTTTTCTCCTGCACAGTAGCCCCTAATGTTTCCCAGAATGCCCGTTTTTGCTTAGTGTGGAAGCTGTGGCCAACACTAGGGTAGTGGTTAGAAAACTTGCTTTTAAAAAATCCTTTGTAATAACATCCTTCCCAGAGAAAACAGTAAATTATTGTGCCTCGAAGGGTAAATGGTCATTGATCCCAGAGCAAAATGAAGCGATACATCCTGGAAAAAATATTTTCGCTCATCAAACATGTTTAAGTATCATCTTATCTAGACAGTATTGGGAACTGGGAACCTCGTCTTGGGGCAGCCCAGCGCGAATGAATCGTTCTGCCCTGTCAGAGGCGCGGCAGCCGAGATCGAGAAGCGGTTGGACTTGAACCATGGACATGACACAGGCTTTGTCATTTGCTGAATGGAGTTATGTTCGATTATGTGACCTCCAATATTTGACCTCTCACTTGTCTTTTTTTTTTTTTTTTCAATTCAAGATGTATCATAGCCTATGGAATCCCAGCTTGTAAATTGTTACTGTTTTCCAACTCTAAGATAAGTATTGGGGGGAAGGGAGCGGAGAATGAGAACACCCGCAAACAGGGCATTTCTGAGATACAGTCCCTACAGACTTCTGACCTTTTTTTTTTTTTTACCCTGCGCAGCTGAGAAGGAGGCATGTGCCCTGAGTTTCTCAGCTCACGGAGGCCCCGAGGCCGAGAGTTCCTAGGAGCAGGGGAAGCCCTGGAGGAATTGTGGTCTAATGTCACTAGGAAGGACAGCAGCGCACCAGGTGCTAAGTAAGGAGTATGGAGGTGTCCCCCCCCTTGGGTGAGGTTAGCTGACAGAGATGGTGACATCTGATAATTCCCAGGTGCGGGGTGTGGAGGCAGAACCAGGAAACACACCTGCGTGAGGCTCACTGCACGTGCGTGGGGTGCCTGCCTTCGGCTCCGTTGCCATCTCACTCAAAGCTACCCTAAAGGAAGAAAAAACCCGTCTTTGTCAAACGTGTAGCTGTTACATTCTTGGGAGGGGTCTTCCCCCCACCCCCAATGAATGATTTCCCATTTCCTTCACCTTGTTGGACATCGCTGGTTCAGAAAGGTCCCTGGACCAGCCCGTTAATGAAAGTGGCTCTAGCGCCTCCATTTACCGCCCCACATCAGCCCTCTCTGCCAGCGGTGGGTTTTTCCTGTTCGGCTCACCACGTTCTGACGCCCTGTACTAATGGATTCTGTGTTGCTCACGACCTCTGTCCCTCAGCTACAGTGTCAATTCCACAGGGGTGGGGAGTTTCCAGTGTGTGCTTCCCTGCTGTATCTCGGGTGCCCAGACCAGTGCCTGAGACGTAGTAGGTGCTCGGTGAATATTAGTTGCACGAAGCAGCAGAAGAGGAAAGCAGACACACCCGAGCCTCGGAGGGCCTGTGATGGAGCCTCCGTGTGGTCTTCACGGCCCTGACGAGGCTCCGGCGGAGGCTGAGGTTTCTCCCGAGCTGTCGGTACTTTGCGGGGAGCTGTCTGTGGGTTGCCTGGCCTCACCTTCGTGCCTTAGGAGGATGGAGTGGGCTGGGTGGCTCTGAGCCCTTGGAGATGAAAGTGGCGTTGCCAGCCTTTCGTACCTACTTCTTCTGAGGTTAGAGTTGAGCTGGTTCTGTTACACAGGGAGCTCTGGCCTGGGGCAATGGCGAAGCTCCCTGCAAGCTGGTCATCGGCCCAGCGCACGTGTGACCCATTATGGGTTTTTCTGCCTAACTGCCACTCTGGTGTTCAGCAGTCAACACGCTGCAGTGACACGTCCTCTGTGGTTGGACTTAGCCTTAATCCTTCACTAATTGCCTCTTGTTCGAAGGCTCTCGGAGCAGGATGTCCTTTACTTCCCGCGCCTGCTCCGGTGCTATTGGCTTTCTTTGTTTCAGTCCTGACGTGAGAAAAATAACCGAGAAATCACAAGGGAGGCTGTTTGATTTCCATCCGATTTACTCCTGGATTAGCACTGCTGTGCTTTAAAAGATGAGAGCTGGCTATGGCTCAGCATGTCTGTCCTGCGATGGGGACAGTGGTCTTTTCCAGTATCCATCTGCTGCAGAGATGGACCCCGGCCACCACCCCACGTGCCTGACCTGCCCTTGCCCCATCAGGATACCCTGCCAAGCACTCACTTGTTGCAGACCTACTGTGTGACTGGAATGTCATGCACACAGGCTCTGTTGGCAAGAACCTTCCAGATCAGTAGCAGAAATGGACACCATACTGATAGACTGCTGCCAACAGGAGTGGGGTTTGGGGGTGAGGAAGTCTTCCCAGAGACAGTTGAGCTGGCTTTGAAGGTCATGTGCAGGCAAGGTGGGGGCAGGGCATCTCCAGCACAGGAAAAAGGATGGTGTGCTCAGAGAAGTGAGAGTCCCCTTTAGCTAAATGTGCAAGGCACACAGAAAGTGACATTGGAGGGGCAGGTAGGGGCCCGAGCCAGGCAGGCTGTGTATGTCACAACCATACAGACGGGATCTGTGAGGCTGAGAACCAACTCAGAGTGGGTGATTCCCACAAGTCCACCTTGGGTGATGGGGTTAATGTTTGGCGCATTAACAAGCTGTGGAATAGAGGAGGTTGGAGCTTGCAGCAAAATTTGTCCATGAGGTGCTTAATCACTGAGGCCGGGGTGTCCAGAGGTTCTTTAATTTGCCTGCCTGGTGCTCAAGCCTGAGGCCCTCAAGATAATGGACTGTAGAATATATGGAGTATAAATCTGATGGGCAGTTGATGAGTGGAATTGGCTGAAATGCACTGTGGTCCCACACCTGCCATTTCTTGCATTTAGATCGTGGGTGTCTGAGTCGAATTTATGTTCGGTTATAAGGAGGCACGCTGCAGGCAGGCGCGCTCCCTGACCATTAATGGCTGAGGTGGCAGACTGCCTTTTCAGTCTAGTTGCTGAGCATTATCCCTGCAAAGTGGGGACATGCACTTGTATGTTCGCCTTGTGTGGAGGTAGCCTAAACCCGTTACCCCCTAATGACCCCGTGAAGAGCGAGAGAGAGATCTTGTCTCCCTTTGCGGCGCCGCCTGCAACATCCACAAGAGGCATTTTTCATGGCACGTAATCGTGATTGCTGTTTAACAGTATCTCAGTCCATGTCGGCTGTGCAAAAACTGGAGGTTAACTACAGTGAGTGTTGTCTTAGTCATCTGCTCGTCTTAAGGGCTGTTTGGCCTGTGAAAATTCCCATCTATATGGAGGCTTATGCACCTTTATTCTGAAAGGAAGCCTTTCCAGGGTTGAGGAAAAAAATCCATAGCACGCTACAAAAGCATGGAAAATAACACTGAGAATTTAGGCGTTTGGAATAAAAATGTATAATGGTGTGCAATAAGTGAGTGACCCATTAATTATTATGAACCCCCTTTCCAGTTTATAAGGGATTATCACCAGTCTAGTCAGGGTTTCCGAAGTTAACTGTTTTGTTATTTTCTTCCTAAGTTCATCCTCAAGTGCTAGTACTTCCTGTGTCCTTTTGATTTGAACACTATGTTGCTCACATGAGAGTGTGTCAGTTCCGCAGGGCAGTTGTGAAAAGTTTGCCTTTAGTTCATCGAAAGTGGCGCATGGTGTTTTCAGTCTCAGGTGATACTGCTGCTGAAAGGGGTTCCCTGTGAAACCCCCCGTTTTGTTTTCTTTGAATTTATTCGAGTTTATACCTCAGCACACTCTGAGATGTGACCCTATGGCTCCCACGTGGTAGAAAGGCCAGGAGAGTGAAGCAGGTTTGAGAAATAAAATCAATGTGGAGAATACATTCTGCATCTACTCGAGCACTACCAGGCAGGAGGTAGACCGAGAATTCTCTATTTTGACAAATTGGGCCAGACGGTGCTTCCCAATGTGTGACCCTGGCTAGAGGTTGCCCTATCACAGTGATGGGTAGGAAGCCAGGAAATACTTATTGAAGACTCATTCTGTGCAGGGTTCTGTGGAAAATGGCAGCTAGGGACTTGCAGCTACTTTAAGAGAATTAAGATCTACACACTTGAAAGAAGGAAAGGGCGAATGGTGCGGAAAGACACACGAGCCGGCGGCAGAGGGGTGGTGTGAACACCGTGACCGCAGGAGTGCAGAGTGCGGAGAGGCTGGTGATCGTGGGTGGTGAGTTTGGGGCAGAGGAGAAGGACGCCTGGCTCCCCGGAGCCTGGGAGGATCTGGGATTTCGGTAGTCCGAGGGGAGAAAACACAGCACCAGCCCTAAGTGAGGACCCCTAAGTGAGAATTTTCTTTCTGCTTCTACTAGAGTACAAAATATCACTTAAATAATGGAGTTGGCCTGCATGGTTCTCAAAGAACTTCTTTGAGGATGATTTCGCATTTAGGTCCCAGCATCATTTAGGATCCAAAGGTCTTGTAAGACTCAAGCCTCTGGTCGAGCAGCCCAGGATTCTCTTGTCAGCAGGGGCCGGAAGGAAAATACCAGGGGAGGATGGGGCTCCCTCCTCAGGTGGTTAAATGGGAGAGCCGTACCCATTGCACCCTGACCTGATAGCCGTTTATGCATCTGCTGTTAACACGTGCGCCCTGTGCATAAGATTTCTGCCTGTACTGCCTCGCGGGATTCCTGTCTACTACCCCTTGTATGAAGCCATTTACAGAAACATTTGCCAGCTGGTGACAATGTCTGTAGGCCAGAATTAGTTCTGTGGGGCATTCAGTAAGTGCATATACAAGTATCTGAGAGAGGAGTAGCCCCTGCAGCTATGACCCAAGGTTGGGACCCCCAAGGGACCATCTACAGCTGGCAGGGGGCAAGGGGAGTTGCTCCTGACTAGAGAGCTCCAGTCTTGAGTGACGGGGAAGGCTTTAGGTTAAGAGTGTAAACCACCAGTTGCTCCAAATGGCAAAATTCTAACTGAAGTGTCCAAAAGTGTGTTTTTCAGCAGCTTTACTGAAAAATGCCGGTACTGAAATGTTCAGTGCAAGTGCCTCTTTTACCTGCTGAGAACCAACATGAGAGTGCATTTGTCTGTAAACTGACTGTTGCTTTGTCGTATTTGTTGAGAGATTGTACATATTTGAGAGTGAGTAATTGGTTGCCAGTATCGGCGACAAGTGATATGTATTTCAAAGTATACACTTCAGGCCTTTCAGTGCATCTCCAGGGCTGGAATGTATATGCATATTCTTTCACAAATCTTCAGTTGTCATCTATTTAAGGCAACTTTCTGGGAAGAAAGAAACACTTGAAGGCTTTTTGAGTTTGGCATTGAAGTGCAGCCCTGGAATTACAGGGTTCCGTGACCCATCGAAGAGCGCATTATAGTTGAAGCGTACGTGTAACTGTTACTGGTGTTTTTATAATTTTTTGTATTTATAAAAGCAGTACTTGCTCCACAGTAGAAAATTTAGAAAAAAAGAAACCACATAGACGAAAATAAATGTAATTTAGCAACTTATCACCCAGAAAGATCTATTAACTTTAGCTCTGTTTTTCTCACTTTCATACATACAGAATTAGTGACACTTTTAACCCTGCTTATTCCTTAGTGTTCTGCCACGACTATTTTTCCCACTTGAAAAATACTCTTTGAACATATTATTTTAATGTTTTATGATATTTAGCCCATGATTAGACCTTCTAGATCTTCTAGACCTTCTAGAGAAGTGATTATTTCTTTGGGATTAATTCTTAGGAATAGATTTGTGGATCAAGGCATCAACACTTTGGATGTTTTTGTACCTCCTGCCATATCACTTTCCAGAAAGCTTGTAATGATTTCACTCAAGCAGCAGGGCATGAAAATGTCTGCCTCTCTTTGGAAAGTGTTTTTGATAATGTTAGATGAAAACTTCAGTTTCGATATGATTGCATATACACATGTGTTTCATTTCTTCCTTCACTATCTAGGTAATTTTTCCCCTTAATTGATGTTTTGTGTTATTTCTTTATCAGTAATTTATGTAACACTGACTATAATAGTAAAAATGGAGCCCTGGTCAGGCAGCTCAGTTGGTTGGAGCATCATCTCGTACACCCAAAATGTTGCTGTTTCAGACCCTGGTCGGGGCAACATACCTAGGCTGTGGGTTCGATTCCCCAGTCAGGGCATTTATGGGAGGCAACCAATTGATGTCTCTCTCTCTCTTTCTCTCTACCCCCCTCCCTCCCTCTTTCTGCCTCCCCTTCTCCCTCTCTCCCTCCTTCCCTTCCTCTCACTCTAAAATCAATAAACATATCCTTCGGTGAGGATTTAAAAAAAAATAAAAGTGGAAAAGAATGAGGAAACCCACAAAACAGGTTTTCCAGGGAAACTTTCTGGGTTAGCAAAGTCTCAGTGTGTCAAATACAGTCAGGTAGTCAAAATAAATTTGATCTCTGGTGCCATGTAACATTCCGACATTAGCCCTGTGCTCTTTGTGAACAGGGAGCAAAGACACAGGCCTTGTGCAAGCTGTCCCGGTAGAGTGCTGAGCAACCACACTTTGCAGGAAAGAAAATTACTGCTTCCTTCTGGTTATGGCCACAGTGCTCCCTTAGGTGGAAAACATGGGTGAAGATGAAGACCTTTCTTATTTGCCCTCTGCTATCTGAGGAAGGGAACTTGGAAGGGGACTGTAGAGCCGGTGGGCAAGGCACTGTCATTCCAACTTGGCTGCCGTCTGAACGTGATCTACCTCGAACGCTTTGCGCAGTGGAGGCAAATGTGCCTTCCTCCCCCTTCTCCTCCTCACTGCCCTGCCTCCTTTAAAACACGTGCGTCTCAGCAAAGACAGTTTAGTCTGATGAAACTGAGTGAGTGATCTCTGCCAAAGGGCTAGCCTGTACATGTCCCAGTTTGTCCCGGGACACGTCAGTGAGTCAGGTGCAGAGGGTCAAGCATCTCCCCATTAGTGATTCGTCAGCACCGACTGTCCTTCTTCAGTCTGTCCCACGAAGGTGAGCAGTGGGCAGATCTAGAAGGTCTTGCTTAATGGTGATGGAGGTGGAATGAGAACCCTCCCTAAGGTCTTCACACCTGGTTGAGATCGGTGCAACACTGTAGCCCTGGAGTCCCTGTTGGAGATAACTGGAGAGCCCTGACTGGTGTGGCCCAGTGGGTTGGGTGTCATCCTGCAAACCTAAAGGTCACTGGTTTGATTCCCAGTCAGGGCACATGCCTCGGTTGCAGGCCAGGTCCGCAGTTGGGGGCATGTGAGAGGTGGCTGATTGATGTTTCTATCTCACATTGATGTTTCTCTTCTCTTTCTCCCTCCCTCCCCCTTTCTCTAAAAGTAAATAAATCTAAGAGATGACTGGAAAGAGTGCCAGAGAGAGGAAGCAGAATCTTCAGTTCTGGGTTCCATGTTGAGAATAATTTGCAAAGGCTTTTTTTTTTTTTTTTTTTTTGCAAAATCAGGGTGGATTTTTGAGAAGTCACCATGGTCTTTTGGTGGCTTCTCATGAGGGAGCAGGTACTTCTGGCTTTTTGATTGAGCATCTTGGCATCTGTTGGACTCTCTCAGATTTCATTCCAGGTGACAGGGCCTGCCTTCTAACCACCGAGTCCATGCAGTTTCTGGTGTGGCTCATGTCCAAAAGTAGGTGGTGTCGCCCTCCTACTTTCCCCTCAAAAGGCAGTCCTTGTGTGCAGATGTGGTGTCTTGCTTGCGAGTGAGCAGCTTGCATGTCCCGGGTGTTTTTTCTCTGTACTTTACACACTCAGTGAAAACTACGGAGGAACCTCAGATCATTCAGGGTGCGTTTTGTGGTTTCTGTCTCCAGCTTAGACATAGAAATTTGGAGGCCAATTCTGCAATTGAGGCTTCGAGTTTAAATCACACAAAATCATTAGCATTCTCTGATGATGGAGCATTAGTGTTTGAAACGCCCCACAGACTTAGACCAATGCATCGTCCCAGACATGCAGCAAAAAATTGCAGAGCCCCATGTGTGATGGGCTGATTTGTCTAGAAAGCTCTGGAAAAGGACTTGAGTTACAAAAGCAAGGCCACACGCATTGCCTTGGAATTCATGGTCTTGGAATGGTCAGGGCGGCTTTGTCTGTGGTGCATCCTGCTCTCCTGTGACTGATGTTGCTGGTCCAATAAGGGGTTGGAACACCAGTGCCCCTTCATAGCCTGAGACTGCATGCAGTTATCCAGGCTTGAGAGCTGGAGGTTGGCGCGGCTGCAGCCTCTCCTGCTAACCTGCTCACTATGCTCATCTGGCCTCCCACTTCTTTGGAGTACACCTCTGGGTGTGCTCCCAATCTTTCTTCTGGATCCTCACCACCTCTCTTGAGCCCCTTCCCACTCTTCGGTGCAGGAGGCTTCCAGCTGGTCTCCCAGCCCACTGCTTTATCGCCTTGGAACCAGTCTGCCTGCGAGTTTTCCCCGTGATGATGATGACGATGGTGGCAGCAGTGGCTAACATTTATTGAGTGCTCACTGCATGTCAGACACTGTTGTGATTTTAATCTTCCCGCCAGCCTCCTTATAAAGGATGTACTGCTATTATCCCCATTACATAGATGGTGAACTTAGGCCCAAAGCAGCTTCACGGGTTCTCCAGAGGCATGCCGCTGCAAACAGGGGGAGCCAGGGTGGGGCCCCAGGGCAATGACCCCCTCTTTAATTGCATGCAAGTCTCTTGTGGTTTGCACTGGGGCTCCCTCTCCAGCTGCCTTTTGTCCCCAGTCCTCCAGCCCACTCCTGGGCCTTCCCCAGTGCTCTTCCCCTGGGGAACTCTCACCCTGCTCTGGGCCCTCCCACCTCGTCCTCAGAGACCTCTCTGGCGGGAGTCGGTGGGTGGGAGGGTGTCGTCTGGGGGAGGGAAGGGGACCAGTGCATAGAAATCACCTGGAACTCTTGGTCAGTGAAGAGTCCCAGGTCTCAACCCCAGGGACTGTGATGTAGCAGGGCTGGCGTGGGGCCAGACACCTGATGACAGGCGCCACAGATGTGCATGAGGTCAGGAGCCGCTGCTGTGCTGTGTTTCAGGGTCCATTCTTGGCTCACGGCCACAATCGTTGCTTTCATTCTCTGCACTCATCCCCATGGCGGCAGGAACTGTGTCTGTTGTTCCCCACGCTTGTCTGGAATATGGTGGGCACTCAGTAAATCGGATGGTATTTGAATCCTGTTATCAGTTTGTTGTGTCCATTTAAAGACTGAAAAGAAAGAATGTGATGCTTAAGTAGCTTTACCATGCAGAGAAAGTGAAAAGGAGTTGCAAGTTCTTTTGCAAAAGAGAACTTCTCGTCTAATCCACGAAGCATTGAGCTTCTTAGAGAGTAATGTTACTGCTAGCCCTGAATCGCACTGAACACCAGCCACCTGGGCACTGCAGCTAAGTTGTCAACAGTGACCTCTGTCGTAGATAAGATTCCCAGTTTGTTCATCTCCACCCAGAATCCCCAGGGGGCCTCTGCATGGTCCAAGTAATGAGGAAGCAGGGAAAAGTTGGTGCGCTGTGAGGTATTTGTGCCAGATCAAATCAGCAATCACAGCGGAAGCAGGGGCGCAGGAGAAGTAACAGAGACCCTCAAAAGTCTTCTGAGAGAAAAAAGAATAGAATCCCCGTTTCCATGGCTGTCCCCTACAGGGCACACACATCGTGTGCTTGGTGCTGAGCTGGATGCTAGTGTGAATGCCTCATTCTCTGATCCTCACAGTAGCTCTGAGTCAGGAGTTGCCAGTCTCATTGCATTCATATGCAGTCTGAAGCTAAGAGTGATCACGTGACTGTCTGAAGGTCACTTAGAGGTTGGTGAGGCTAAGAGTTGAGACTCCAGTGGAAAGGTCAAGGGTGTCAAATGCAGAAGTTCCAGTGGAAGAGGGTTAAATGGTCTGCTTGCCCGCTCCCCTCCACGCCCCACCTGTCTTGCTTTATTATAAAAGTATTATGTGTTAATGGTGAACAACAGCAACAAAATCTTACAACAGTGTGAAGGGGAGTAACATGAAAACCAGAACCCTCTGTTTTAGGAGAGGCTTTAGGAGAGGTGAGGTCAACTGAAACGGAGCTGACCGCTGACCTCCGGACTCAGCTGACCTCCTGTAGCGAAGGTGGGGAAGGTGTTGAGGATCTGCGAGGTGCAGCTTCAGGGGGCAGGGGGTTCTTCCAGGACTTCGGGCTTTCTGAGAGGGCTCGTGTGCAGTCCTGTGAAAAGTCTCTGGCAACTGAAGTCTTCCTCTTACCGCCCCTGCAGAGCACCATGTTCAAAACGAAGGCCATCAGGGGTTAAAACAACTCGCAAGCATTTGAAAAGAAGCTGGTGGTGAGGTTTGCTGTCCCTTAGGCTGCTCCCCACCACCTCCCCGCAAAACACACCCCCCACACACACACCCTTTTTGTTTTGGTTACTTAGATGATACATTTTTGGTACCTAGTAGGTTGGTTGGTTAGAAGCTGGTAGGTAACACGTGCAGGGAAATGCCAGCCCAGTGACGGTCAAGAGTAGTCAAGTCTCTCACACTCAAAACTGGCCCCTCCCTGTGAGTCCTCTTCGTAGAGGTCTACCCCGTGTTTACCTTGGATGGGCGGAGCTCTGGTTCTTATGAATAATGAGAAACGAGTTTGAATTGCTCTGAGATGCAGACTATTCTAACTAAAAGAGGCCATCCAGTCTAGTGGCCTTAAAACTTTTTTTTTTAAGTTCTAAAACTCTGTCCAAGAATTTTTATATAGAAGCCTGATATGTAAAACAGTGTGGTGGAATGGTAGCCCATGGCTGTCCTGAGATAGTTATCCAGAACTAAGGCTCTGTGGTTCGAAAAACCACTGGTGTAGTGCAGCCCCTTTGTTTTGGAGACGCGGACGTGAAGGTTCGGCATGCTGAAGTGACATGTCCGAAGTCACACAGCTCGTTCTTTGGAATGTTGAAAACAAAATAAGATCTCAAGGTGTGGCCTTCACAGTGGACGCTTAGCTCAGGCATCTCGTTCCTCCTCCTACCACAGCAAAGATAAAAATCGTATCATAATAGCAGTCACGTCCAAAACGTTTTCCAACATGGCAGAGTGGTAGGAACTCCTGGCCCTGGACATCCCTTCCAGCCAGCTCTCTTGGTGGTCAGCGGCAGCATGGGCAGTGAGGCCGTGTAGCGTGCACTCGGGGAGCCGGATTCTGGAGCAAGCATGCCTGCATCCCTCCCTTCCCATCTCCCCTGCTTACTGATTAACCTAGGACAAGCGGCCTGATGTCTGTCTCATTTTCTCACCTGGAAAGGGTGCCGACTTCATAAGCTTGCAGTGAGGATCAAAGGAGACATGCATGTAAGTAAGTGTCTCACATGTAACAGGCAAGGACTGGATGCCTCCTGGTGGCCGGGGGCTGGGCTGGTGGTAATGCTTACCACCAGGAGTTCTGGTGGAACCGATTGCTGTTCAGGCTGCTCTGGCACCTTCCTGCCCGTGTTCTAATTCCCGATGCCCTGACCCACATCTCCGCTGTGTGCGCCAGCTCCCACCTCGCTGAAGTGGGCAGAGGCAGTCATCCTCACTCCGCTGTTCTAGGTCGAGCCTTGCACAGATGTCCATGTATGGCCTGCATCAATTTCATCCTTTTTGGCCCACCCTTTCCCCCAGCTCGCCAGCACTGGTGTGTGCTCCTAGCAGAGTCCTTGGAATGTAGTTGCCACTCCATAAATATTTGTCGATGTGAATGGTACTGCTGTACCATCAGAAAGGGAGGAGGAACCTGAGACCAGCCTGGGCAGCTCCCACAGCACCTCCCTTGAACTTACATCTTCCTGCCCTTTAACCAGCCCATCCCTTACCCTCTGTTCCCGCCCCTTGAACTTGCACCCCATTGTTCCTTCATTAGCGCCCAGAGCTTGGCCTTTGGTTCTCTCTTCACGCTGAATTCTCTTTCAGGAGTTTCTTGGTTGATCTTTCCTGGAGACACCCTGGTCCCTGCTTGTACCTGGATGTGCCCAGGCGTGCCTGCCTTGTTACAGCTTGGACACACACATGGTCCCAGACTTAGAGAAGCCACTGTCAACCCCCAACTGTGTGTGTCACTTACTGTAAAATATTTAGGGGACACAAACTGAGGTCAATGAATAATTCGCAGAAGAGTGTGGATGTTCTATTAAAAGAACACTCAGCTCTTTATTGCAGTTATCTAATGGGCAGGGATCATGGTAGCCGAGGCCAGGAAAACAGGAGACGGCTCTCGGCATGATGTGGGGTTGCGGGTGTGTCTGCCTGCGTGTGTACCTCCAGGGCATACTGGGAACCTGTGCTTGAGATAACAGATATGGGGCCTGGGTGCTTTTTTTAGCCATAGCTTGGTGGCTGGAAATAGAATATTAGTTTCTGTAGCTAAAGAAATACTCTTTCAAACACCATCTAGAACACTGGTTCTCAGTGTGGTTCATGGATGAAGAGCATCGTTACCCCTGGGAACTTGTCAGAAATGTCAATTCTGGGGTCCTACCCCAGACCTACTAGATCTTTGGGGGGTCTTTGGGGATGGGGCCCAGCAGCCTGTGTGTTAACTGTCCCCTCTCCCAGGCAGTTCTGCTCAAGTCCGAGAAGCATGTAGCAATGGACTCTGTACGCGGACCTTGACCCTGACTGGGAAAGGTGCTCTTGGGGCCTTTGACCCTAGACTAGGTCTGTCTCCTGGTTCATCTTCCTTCTAAGGCTGGAGGAGTCCAGAAAAGAAGTCGACGCCTCTAAAAAAGGAGGTGTTCTTTAATCTAGCCTTTTTCTAAACCAGAACATTTAGAATCTAACTGAGCAAATTCTGTTGCTGGTTTTTTTTTTAAGAGATGTGTTATAGCTTACACTAAGATGTATTTTATGGGTAATAAATACCATAATGAAGGCTATATTTTTTTCCACTGACTTTTGATATATGGTTTTTGGATATTGAGTATAGTCCTGTTACTGCCAAACTTTTATCTTATCTTTCTCTTTCCTTAAAGGATGGCCTATTCATTGAGGCACCAAATAAAAATCAGTATAGTCTTCAGCATTTAACAACACTCTGTGTAATCTTTGGAAATGTCCTAGAAGTTGCAAAATAAATGTTAAGAGTCAAGGTGTAGCCTCTAAAGGATAATTTCTCCAAGTGGGTATATTCACTTATCAGCTGTAGATAATTAGATGAGTGGAAGTTGGGGGGTTGAATACATGGGAGCCCTTCAGGGTGTTTCAGGGTGTCAGGTGTAAATGGAAGAACCTGGATCCCAAATTTTTGTAGAGCATAGTTTGACCGGATGTGAGCTACCCCAGGTTAACAAAACAGGTGAGTGGATTTATCAGAACTCTTAGTAGATAGATAGTTCACATTAAGTATCCCTTTAATACACTTCTTGTTCAAAGGTTTCAATTTCCCAAGGACATAATAGGATTTGCAGTCAGGAAACCTGAAATTTAATCTAGGCTTTCCTGAAATCTGTAAGTTTAGGCAAACTTTCCTTGACTTCTTGGGCCTTAGTTTTTTTGTTTTTGAGTTTTTGTTTTTTTCTATAAGATGATAGTTGTTGGTTTAGATGAACAATATATTTTACCTCCACTAAAAAATAGTAATTTTTATGTAAATAGTGGAAAATAAATAAAACATGAACTAAATTTTTTAGCTCCATTTTGCTAACCTGAACAAATTTTGTATGCTTTTAAGTATTTTTGCTTGAAATCTTTTCAGAATCTGATTGTTTAGGGAAAAAAACTACAGCAGATTGAATATTTTGAACTGCTGGGGAAATTTATCTTGAAAGTTAGACTATCCGTTTCATGATATTTTTGCTTCTAAATAGACATCACTGGCTCTCATTGATAGAAACTTCTCTGTATCTTTACTTGGTGTGTTGAAAACTACTGCTTCAGCTGTGGGATTTACATAAATTGGATTATTAACTGATATTTGCATTGTCATTTAGGTTGTGGATAATTTTTTGTAATTTTTAAATGAAAAGTATAATCCTATTAATCTGAAATATTTTCTTACAGTGATCCGTATGTGAAACTTTCGTTGTACGTAGCGGATGAGAATAGAGAACTTGCTTTGGTGCAGACAAAAACAATTAAAAAGGTAGGTACCCATTCTAATTAAATTTCATTTTAGCCATAATTTAATCCCATTAGATTATGTATTTTGGTTCCGTAGTTTATATTTTAAAATTAAGATGGTAAAACTTTTATTTTAAGTAGCTTCCATTATATTTAATCTGTAAATTCAAGATAGACCAAACTTTTCAGTGTCAACCCAAAAAGATATTGTTTCTGGCTTTTAGTTAAATGTCTGTAAAAACAGTATTCTTAAAATGAGGATTATTACAAGCAGCAAGTTTTTCCCCTGCAAAGAGTACAGCGAAACAAGGATTTGTTATTGTTGGCTCATTATTTTTCATAAAGAGAATTAAAATAATTTAAAATGTTTGATGACATAGAGTCACTTGGGGAATTGGTAGGCACAAAGGGATGGCTTAACTTGAAACAAGTATTTCCAAAGGAAGCAAAATACTTGCTTGGCTACGTGAAAACAAATTAAAAAATACTAATAAAAATACATTTATGCGCATATAAATTCCACATACATGATTTCACTAAAGATGTTTCCGTGATTATATTTTAATTCATCTGTCTCTGTGTTTATATAAAACAGTTACTCCATATTTGGGGCATTTGTCGAAGATGCATTTTTTAAAAAATCAAAAGTGCTGTTATTCTTTGTGCTTCCGTATTGTTTATGGATGGCTACTATTTTTCCCTCGCTACCTTTGGGGAGTGAGACGAGTGTGGTGAGCATTTCCTGGAGAGCTTGATGGCTTTTTTTGAAAAACGGCCACGCTCCTGCTATTGTGCAGACGCCCGGGCTGCGTGGCCAGGTCATTTGTGCGAGGAGCGGCAGCTGTAGCGCGTCCTCCACCTGGCATTCGGCCTGGCATTAAAAGCGTTTTGATTAGTGGGGAGGTTGCCTGCGAAGCAGGGAGGCCATTGTGTGCTGTGTTAGGCGCATTAGGCGCTGTCACCGGTTCACTTACCAGTGGAGCGGGGACCCCGCGGTGCAGGGAAGACAAGGCGGGACCTGGTCGCCTGCTGAACGCGGAGGGAGCGGAGGACCAAAGCGGCCAAAACCTGGGATTTGGGGTATTAAAAACTGTCCGCTTCCGAGGGGAGGGCCTCTTCCCTCCTCTGCACGGTAGAGGGTGCCGCGCGGCCGAGGCTGCTCTGTTCGCTCAGCAGCCAGCCTCCTGGTTAGTATTACTTACTGTGCCGGGATCGCCGGGGCTTAAGGAATGCTTCCATCCTTCTCTCCGCGTGGCCGGGCTCCTGGCCCTTCATGCTTCTTGTGGTCTCTCGTTGTTCTCTTCCCTCACCTGCCCTCTGCTTCCTCCCCTCTGCATTTCCATGAACCGGGTCCCCAGGACGCTGCAGCCCAGGGCAGGCCTGGGCCTGCCATCCCTCTCGCTGGCTGCCAGGCCCCCCTCCCCTCCCCTCCCCTCCCCCTCCTCTCTCCCATCGCCATCCCTGCTCCATTCACAGCTAAAAGTATGAAACCTTCGTTATTTAGGGCGGGATTCACTGTTGAGTTGTGGGTGGGGAAAGTGCTGATTTTTTTAAAATGCCAATCCAGTGTTATACCAATTCTGTGGGGTTTTTTTTAATTTTATAGTTCATTGTGTTGTTGTTATTGTTATTACTTTTATTACTCGCTTCTCCCTGCACTAGCATGTTAAAGGAAATAAGGTTAATAAAGGCAAATATTCTGACTACAAAATATCTGTAGCCATTTGTGAGGTTGTGATTTTTCAGTCTGAAATTTTTACATGTCATTTTTGAAACGTGTTATTGAAGAGTATTATGAATGTCCAAAATGCACACGCATATGTACTACATGTATGTGCGTGTGTTTATGCATTCTTGTAGCGTATGTTTCATCTTCGTTTCGGAGGATGTCTGAAGTCAGTCTGTTGTCTATGCTGCGAACAAAGTATCTTTTCGATGTTCTTGTGCAGTATACACTTAAATGGATTGATATGGACGTGGATGGATGAATGGATAAAGAGATAGAAGGATAGGGAGAAGAATATTTTGGGAAAACATAATTTACTTAATTTTGGTTTATTACTGGCAGATTTTTTTCTTATATATCTGATCATCAATATTGTTCTTGTAAAATATTCTTCAGATTTGAGTAATTATATAAAGAGTGAACTCATTCACCCTCCCTCCACCTGCTTTATTTCTCTCCAAAATGGGTTTGTAGCATGCAGGCTAAGGAAAGTAAATGAAATTTATTTTCTGCTTGATAGGATAATCATATCCATGTTAATTTCTTGAAAGAGATCTTTATGTTCATGGTGGTAGCTCTTTGTAGATCCCCAGTGTTATTCCTTCTGGTTGATATCTTGCAATTTATAGTTTCTTATCTAAGAAACTATGAATCATCTGTTTTATAAATACATCCCATTCCCCATCTAGCTTGGTTTATAGAATGGTTTCAAATAATTGACTAAATGCTTATTCTTTTTGCTGTTTTGAGAATCTCATAGCTTTTTTATTAAAAAAATTGTTCAGCAAAATATGTGGACTGCATTGGACTAGAAACTGTGAGTTTCAAAGACTATAAAAGATATTACAAGATAATTTCTCTTCCAGACGCTGAACCCAAAATGGAATGAAGAATTTTATTTTAGAGTAAGTCTTTCATTTTTTGTAACAGTTGTTATTGATAACTAAATTGATATATTCATCATCCTATAGATTCATATCGTGTGAGCACTTGTTAACTTCTTTGTGTGAAATTCCTTTTACTGTGAGAAATGGTCGGGTAGCCTCCTGAGGTGCCCCAGATTTTCAAACACTGTGAGGAGTGGTGGCAAAATCTGGACTTGTTTCATTTGGGAATGTTTTAGGGACATGAAAAGGAAACTATCTAAATATCATATATTTTAGCTTCTCTATTCAAAAAAATTTTTTTACATAAGGTAAAAATATCATTAAACCAATAGCTAATTTACCTCTGTGAAATGTGGGTTATGGATTCTTTTGGAGATAGACTGAAACACTAGAGGTAACACAGTTACAAAGAAGCCTAAACATTACCAATCACATTCCAGTTAGGAAGGAAAATTTTTGTAGTTCAGATATTTAGTGTGAGTGTGTGTGTGTAGTATAAAACTACTTCTGGAATTTAAATATCACTGAATTAGATAAAATTTCCTCAACCTTTTATATTTAATGCCTAGAAGAGCGAGCTACCTGTAGAAATAACTGAATTCTGTGAATTAACAGATTACTATTCAGTGAGTTTTTGTGGTGATTGCTGGGGTTTCTGTACTGAAATTTAGGAAATATTAAACTGCTCAGGTATGTAATGGACAGAAAAGGGTGTTTTTTCTCTTCAAAATTTATATATAGTCCTCACCTGAGGACATTTTTTCATTGCTTTTAGAGAAAGAAGAAGGGAGAGAGACATTAATTGGTTGCCCCCCATACAGGCCATGACCAGGGATTGAACCCACAACCTAGGCATGTGCCCTGACCAGGAATCGAACCCGCAACCCTTTGGTTACGGGATGACACTCTAACCAACTGGGCCACACTGGCCAGGGCAAAATGAGTATATTTTCATTTTCTGTATAACTGTGATATTAAAAACTACTTTACCTTCAGAAATGTTCCAGAAGAGATCATTTGATTAGTGTAAATTCCTGAAGAATAGTATTATCACTAGACCCATTGTAATTGGTCCTGATTTCTTCTTTCAATCACAATAGTATTTATGTGCTCCAAACTCTGATCATTATATATGTTTTCTGTTACGTTCCGAGCTGAAATATAGTATTGATGTGTAGATACTTAGTGAGATCTTGTGTATAGGATGTATTTAAAATTAGTTCTTGAAGGACTGAAAAGCTAATGGGGGCAGATATATGTTACGGGTCCTTCATAAACTCTCAGATAGAGCTTTCTACCTGTAAAATTTCAAATTATTCCCTTTCAGTTTAACACTTCGGCCACACTTATGTCAATTTCAGTACATCCAAAATCTTTTTCAACTAATCTTGGCTAGATACATATGTAAACTCCATTTTTCTTGGCTTTTTACAAAAATACCTTTGTTTTATTCATTCCACAAACCATTATTGCAGGCCTACTGTGTGCCAGCTCCTGCCACAACCTGTGGATGTGTTGGTCAGCAGCTCAACACCTCACGGAGCTCAGACACTAGACCCTCCCTCCATCTGCTTGCTCCATCACTGGGCCAGGGGGCAGGCCAGGGGGCCAGAGGCACAAGGCATGTTCTCTGTGCCGTACGTCGAATGCCATTTCATTCCATTCTCCATCACAAAGCAGCAGGGACTCACAGTAGACTTGGGTCCCTTCTCAGGCTCTACAACACACGGTCTTCGTGACCCTGGAAAGTTCACCCAACAACTCATGTTCTCTGCAGGCTCCTTATCACTCACATAGGAGAGAGCACGGACACAGGGCTGTGTCCAGGATTTCTGTGTGCATGGAAACAAGAGCTCCTACCACCATGTCTGACATGTGGTTGGTTATTATGAAATGATACTTGAGTCTGAATGATGATTCCTGCCATTCTGGGGAGATTTTGGTAAAGAGAAAGAAGCCAAAAGACATTGAAAGCTCACTAGCTCTGACATTGACCCCACGGTTGCTGGAAAGGTGGTGGTCGGGGGGCATCTTTTCTTTCTTTGTCTCTCTAATAGTTCAAAGCATGGGTCCTGGAGACAAGCAGGCCTGACCTGGTTGGGGTTCTGGTTGCCCTGCATGCTAGCTGTGGGCTCTTTGGCAATTGACTTCATGGTCTCAGCTCCTCCTTTGCAAGATTGGGGTAACAGTTATACATCATAGGGTGTGGTCAAGATTAAACAGTATCAAGTGTTTTTGGATATTTAATAAGAAGATAGTGCCTGAAAAAATAAGCACAATATAGTAATTAGCTGCTTTTATTATTTTTCCATTATTTTAATTATTGCTTTATTATTATTAGCCCAAGAGGTATCCTCAGGTGTAGACCTTGTGCAGGTAAAACCTTGGTCTAGAGCAGCAATTTTTCACCTGGCATGCTGCAAAACTTTATAAAACCTGCAGTACCTGACTATTATTTAATTTAGTCAGGGGCACTGACCTCTTTTCTCTTAGATTGTCAAATTAAAAAGTGACAACAGCCAACACAACAATAGCTGTCTGGTATGAATGAATCAAAATTACACCTATTTTTTTGTCAGATCAACAAAAAGTATATTTTTTTGGTGTGCTACAGAATTTTAGTAGTTTATATTTGCCATGAAGTGAAAAAGTTTGAAAATCAACTGGTCTAGAGGCACGAACATACCTTTTGTGGGGGAGGTTGCAAAACTCTTTAGAACTGTTTAGAATTATCCTTCCTCATGTTAGAAAAGCAGCTAAAAGCATTTTTTTCTTTTAATATACCTCAATATTCAGCATAGAACAATACAGAAATAAATAATAGGAAACTTGATTTAGTAGATGCAGGATGTCCAGAAGAAGTCAATTATTCAGATTACACAGTTGATGTGGGTGCATTATAAAGCATTCTGTTCTTTATCTTTTATTTCATCCTTTAATTATTTCTGACCGTTTTCGAAATACTCTTTATGTCCCAATAGGTAAACCCATCTAATCACAGACTCCTGTTTGAAGTATTTGATGAAAACAGATTGGTAAGTGGCTCCCAGTTTTTGTGTTTGCTTCACTTAAAAAAAAAACACCTTAATTTTTCAAGCAGCATCTTTTAAAGCTCTGGTTATGTTGTCCTTCCGACAGTATACATCCCCCCGCCAAAGACTTTATTTTTGTTGCGTCGCTAGCTCGTGATTCTAACAAATATTCCTGTATGGCCAGGACAGAAATCGTGTTGGTGTGTGTGTCTGTTTTTTTGTTAAATCACAGCTAATGTGAGTGAAAGTCACACCGATGATACATTGAACAACATGCCTAGGTCTTCCGTTGGGGATGCAGAGGAGTAGGCGGGTCTGCAAAGAGGCCGTCACTCACGCAGACAAACCTTCCAGGGATTTTCAATGTGCGTCTGTGATGCCTCCCTTCGGGAAAACAAAAATCTAATTAACAGTCGATAGCAAAAAGCGAATCTATATTTAGCAGGTAAAATTAAGCTGTATTTTAAAAGTGGCACTTCCTCAAGGGAAATTAACAGAAAGTACCTTTAAAGAACCAAAGGTATGCCGGAGGCATAAGACTGGTGCAGACTAGTATTTTACGCAGAGATTAATAGATGGGCGAGATATGGACATGTAGCTATGTTCATATTCTGTGTATAGGTTTGCATGTAGTAAAACTGAGATTTCATTTGCGACATGGAAGTTCAGAAGCAAACCTGGCGTGAAGAATTTTGCCAGTTCCCCGACGAGATGTGAACATCAGTACCCATGAGTCAGGAGTTCTGGCCATGAAAACGGCCTTTTTGTGCCCGCTTCTTAGGGTGCTGTCTCTCAGAAGTGGCATTACAACTCAGTATAGTCCATTGTCACTCAAATCTGCTTTCCCTGAAATTTACGTGTATTATTAGGTTAAAATGAATGTTCGTATGAACCTTTCCTGCTGTAGAACTCAACAGAAACTCCAAGTTGCTAAATAGCTTGAGGTTGGTAGACTCTTTGATCCGGAGGAGACTTAGAGTGCAGCTCCATCACCTGACTCCCCGTCCTTGGTGCTGAGAGAGGTCAGGTTGGGGCCCTCGGTGACTCAGACACGGCGGTCAGTGGTGATGCTTCAGCGGTCAGCAGCGATGCCTTGGAGGGAAGCACGACTCTCCTAGTCTCAGGCCTAGTCTCAGGCCCGTGGCAGTGACTCGCCCGGCACTTCACCCTGATTACAGAACTTGGGAGTGTGTTCATTTCCTCTGCTTGGTGCTGTTCTCCAAACTGGAAAGCCAGCAGATTCCGGCCTACCGCTGCGTAGCTCTTCTGTAACAAACATGCGGGTCCCCGTGGCTTTGCTTTGAACTCACCTTTTCTCACCTTGGGTGGTACTCAGTTGTACCGCATCACTCATTCAGATTTGCTCTGGGTGTGAAGTTATGTTCTTGTTAAATTGCATGGGAGAGTCTGCTGAGGGTCCGCTTCTTGGCATCCCCCGCCCCCGCCCTCACCCCCACCCAGCAAAGACTGAATTCTGCAGTGTTGGGTGGAGCGGTATTAAGTCCTGGGAGTCACTGACGTAGTCGTGGACTAATCCTCATTCTCTCATTTACTGAGTATAATAACACTTCTTTAAGGTGAAGGCAGGGCCAAGTGTGAGGGGAAATTGTCTCTTGTCTGATGTGTTTTAATTCATGACTTAATCTTCTATTAAGAGAAATTCACTATGGAAAATTCGTTTCCCGTTCCCATTATCCAACCCAATGACTGTTGCGGTGCCCTTGCCACAGGCCTGGGACTACAGGAGCGCCTCCAAACCCAGAAGGGCCTTGGGCGCAGGGCTCTAAGACCTCCTGTGTGAACACAGACTTCCGCTGGAAATGGGGGACACCTAGCTTCGCCCCGGGGCACCTGCAGTGCTGCTCCTCTGCAGTGAATGCTGCTGCTGGTGGTTTTCTCTTTGGCCATCAGTCCAGCTAGGACAATACATGACTGCAGGGGTGTTTGGCAGTTTCAGCATTAACCAAACCAGCTTCCATTTCTCTCCCACAGATCATTTTTGGCATTTAAAACCCATGCCTTTAGAAAACAGGTTTGCGTGTATGTAAACACAGGGTTAATTCCTCCACACCCTCGGCTCCAGAGCTGTTGACAAAGTCATGCCTTGCGGATTTTAAAATAAACTTTTTGTCCCTCTTTGCAGCGTGGTATTTTCCCCTCCTATTTTTCACTCCCTCCTAAATAAACCTCTTTGTTAAATAACCAGTGTTTCTGGGTCACGGAAAACTGTCAGTTTCAAACACACAGAATACGTCCAAGTTAACGACAAATCCGATGACAGTTTTTTGAATGAGGACCTTTACTTTTTTTTTTTCCCTTAGCTTCTCTTGGCCCTTTGCAAAACTAGCAAGATTCCATGTTTGCATCCCAACTCTGTGAATATTGCTGACTTTCTCCCTGGAAGACAGTCAGCTCTGGGCAGTCTTTTCTCTGTATGGTATTTGAATTAACTTACAACAAAAAGCACATGTACACCCTTCTTCAATTTCCCTTTCTTTTTTTGTGGGGAGGGGTGGTGTATTGGATTTTTTTCCCCCCTGTCTTCCTTGACATATGGGAGAAAATGTTTTCTGCAGCTGGGTTCCTTTTCTTCCCTCAGTGACAGTCACAGTCTGTCTGACATCAACTCAGACAGACACACGCCTTTTAAATGAGAAGTGCTGTTGCAGCAGGAGACAGCCCGCTCACTGTCGGTGTTTCAAGTTGCCCTCCTTCCCCTTAACTGTTTTGTGACTTGCAGATCATGGTCTAATTATTTAGCGTTAAAGGGGCACTAATTCTGCGGGGTGTGCGACCGTATTTATAGTACGCTTCATTCGTTTGCATTCCATCTGGGTAGTGTGGCGCTATCATAAATAACAGGACCGTAACCTCCGAGGCTCGGGAAAGGATTTTCCTAGGGCCAGAGCGTTTTTGCTCGTCGTCATTCAGTTGTGCCTGGAGGTGGGGAAACACCGTGGATCGCTCCGTGTGCTCAGTGCCAGCTCTTGCGTTGGTTCGAGAGCCTCCGAGGGCCCCGCTGCGTGGAAAGAACTGTCTTGTGAGCGCGATGTGGAGAGATTTATGGCAGCGTGGCTCGGAGTGTGTCTGCTGCCTGCTGCCGTAGTCAGCTGCGAGAGCTCCCTGCTGGGGCCACTCCTGTCTGATGGAAAAAAGCAGCAGCTGGGAAGGTGCTGTTTCAGGCTCTTGTGCTGCTTTAAAAAAAAAAAAAAATGAGAGCGAGAGGGGGGAAAACTCCACTAAGTCCACAAGCTGGCATTGGAGGGGGGGACGGCGGTCATGTGGTCCTGGCCGCCCTACCCTCTGTCACAGTGCGGATGAGAGCTTTTTGCTCTTATCCAATCATGCCTGGAATGCCGCTTGCCACTTGGGTTATTTCTGCTATCTGTCGCTGTCGGTGCCGCAGTGCTAAAGGTTTGGCAGATGGGACGCTTTTCCTTGGAGTCTGTGTCTCCGGTTTTTGACTTCTGGCAGTGCCGGGCGGGCTGTCGCCGCTCGCCCTCTCCCTCCCTGCCCCCCTGGGCACCATGGCCCATCGGCTTCGGTTTCATTTTGGCTCCGGTCGCAGCAACACGGCCCCCGAGTCAGAGATCCTCGACCAGGAGAGAGAAGACGACTTTTTCATGGCATTCCACACCCTGCCTCGGCGGGGCGGCCCTCACCTCTTCGCCCCCCGCGCGGCGGAAGACGGTGGCGGCGGCGGCGGCCTGCCGGAGGCGGTGGGCGCGCTCAAGCGCAGCTCCTCGATGTTCATCCCGCAGCTGCTGAGCCCTGTGGACGCGCGGCCCACCCGGAGCTCATCGGTGCAGATCTCGCTGCAGCGCAAAGCGGCGGACGGGGCCCCGGACGCGTGCGGGCGGCCCGAGGGCCTGGACGGTGATGCGGGGTCAGTGTCTGTGGGCCACTGCCCAGAGCCCCCTGAGCCCCAGACCCCCGAGAGCTCCCCTCCCAGGGCCATCAGGAATGCAGGCCCCCTAGTCAACGGCACTTGTGGACGCCGAATACGGTGCCCTGTCACTGCCGATGGCTGCGAAGAGGCCGAGCCTTCGGCCACCCAGGGACCCGAAGGTGGCGGGCTCCGGATTCAGCACCGAGCCTCTAGCGCCGACGTGCGCCAGGTGAGGCTGATGCCCTTCGGGGCCGACGGCCAGGGCAGCCCTTCGGCTCCGGAGCCCAGGCGCTGGTCCCTGCAGCACGTACCAGATGCTTCTGGAAGTTCTGGGAAGAGGTGCTTTGTCTTTCAGCTGCAGCAGCCACCACCGGGCATGTCAGGTTTGGGTGGTGATTTCAACTTTGGGTTCACCGGCACGAAGGGGGACAGGTTGGTGCGGTACCCCCGTATCCGGCTGGAAAGGAGCACCTCGTACCCCACGCAGCCCCGAGCAGAGCGCAGCAGCCCCACAGAGGAGCGGGGCCACCAGGGACACCCAGAGACACCACCTCGGGGCCGCAGGGTGGCCCCTGAAATCCACAGGACGAACTCCGTGGAAAGGACTCCTCAGAGTCAGGGCTGCACGTTCAAGATCAGGCAAGATCAAAACGCGGGGCAGCAGCATTTCAGAATTCTCGTGACTCGGGGACCAGAGGAATCTCCCCAGGCTCCTCAGGAGAGCAGCCCCGCCAGCCCGGCCTCCCCCTTGGCCGGGGCCCCGGTAAGTTAGCTTGCGTTTCTGTGTGAGGGCCGGTGGGAAAGGCCCGACTCAAGCTGAGAAAGCTTATTGTGCAGCGTAATTAAAATAAACTTCCCCCTACTCCCCCCACCCCGGGAGTTTCCCAGCTTCAGGCCAGTGTAACTTAACGGTTGGCGAAGCTGTGGGAGTGTGATCTGTGCCCCAGGGTTCGGCAGAGCCCATGAAACTAGTTAGCCTTTCAGAAAATATCTTTGCTTTAGGTCCTCAGAGTCAAACAACTCTGTTTTGAAAATCCAAACACTCTCCCTTGTCCTCCCCGCTTCTGAATAAAAGCATTTCAACATTTTATTGCTTTAAATTAATCTGCCAGTGCCTCAACACATCGCCGCTGGAAATGCACTTAAAAGCTGCCTGCCAGTATAGCCCGAGACCACACTTCCCTTTAAAAACAATTCAACTCTGGGCGAGAGAGTATTGCCAAAATCTCGAGAGGAGTCTCTTCATCAAGGGTATACAAAGTGTGACCAGTCTTCCTGATGGCCTTTTGGCTGCAGAGGGTTGGCCCTTGTTATCATTTTTCTTCTTCTTCTTCTTCTTTTTTCTTTTGTCCCATGAATCCCGAATTAGAGGGGGACCGGCCGGTGGGCCGAGGGGGACCGGCCAGAGACTGGCTGCCTCCGATTGCGAGGCCTGCCACTGCCCGCCCGGGTCCAAGCTGGGATGCTGTGTAGAGAGTAGTCAGCGCCCGGCTCCAGCTGCGGGAACAGATGCCCCAGGACAGATTTTGGCCCTTGTTGCCCCTGTGCTCTCGCTCGCTCCCTGTCAGTGACATGGAGCCCAGAGAGACAGCTGCGAACCCACCAGGCAAACGATGACTCCGCAGCTTCCTCGGTTTGTGGTGGGATGAAAACTTCATTGGAGAGCTTGCTGTTACTAGTAACCATCAGCCAGTGTGTGCTTTATCAGAGAACAAATGCCTTTCAAAGAATTGGAATTTCCCCCCCGAATTTCACGTGATTACCGGTTTGAGGATGCAATTATGAAATGCCTGGGGGACTTTGTGTGGGTTTCCATTGTGAATCGTAACGTTTCAAAGTGGTTGGTTGAGTATTACTGTGCAATTGTATCATCTTTTAATTCACTGCTGTATGTCGAGAAATATTTTTGGCCACGCACGTAATCTTTATCACTGCTCTATCGTTGGTTTTCGCCACTGTGAAGGGGTTACAAGATACTAAGTGCAAATATGATATTCTGGGTGTTAGGCATAACTATTTCTTCTTATTCCTTCCATAGCACTTCCATTTATTATCTCTGACCCCTTTATTAGGAAAGGTCAGAGTGCTTTGTCTTGGTCTGGACCAATAGCATTTTTATACAGTGGCTCAGATTTCAATAGAATTTCGTCATGATCAGCGCTTTTAACCTTCGCCCCCAGCCAGTGCCATCCTCACGGTTGGGGGCGGCCCAGTTCCCTGCGGGACGGGCCACTTCACACAGGAAAGTGGACAAACCGAAGGCCTTTCCTAGAGTTGTGACAACTGTTCTGTTTTATTACCAAAATCTTAAATTATCTGTGCAGTGAGATATCAAGGACACATGGATTTATATAATTAATTAGAGTCTCATTTGGCTTGAAGTTTCTAATGCAATTAGAAAACAAATAGAATATACTAAAACTTACATGTACCTTACATACAAGGGCTATTGCAACTTGCTGGCAGGGACTATTATAGTGGGAAACAAATTTCTTCCAATTTGGAAATTTAAGTTCCAAGGCTCCTTTTGGAGAATAAGTTCTTTCAGCACACGGTGGTTTTCATTTTCACAGGTAGGTTTTTGTGTCCGTACATAAATGTGTTAAGTGGTTGGTAGAAGCTGGTGTTCTTTTAAGCCAAACCTTTTTCCTTTAAGGAGCAAAACCAAAACTTTTCACGTACTAAAACTGTCTGCTCCATTCAACGCTCTGTACGTGTTTCCTATGGGCAGGGGCGTTAAGTGCCGGCAGCAGCTGCCACGGCCTTATTTATCTTGAGGGAAAACATTTCACTCGGGCGTCTGCAGTCTGGCTGCCTCCCCGCTGTTTTGATGTTTCACATATCTTCTGCTTTGGTCAGAAGTGCGTGTCATTATTAGCGTACATGAAAACCTCACTGCAATTACTGCAGTCTGGTCTGTCAGTGATGTCAGAAATCTCGTTTGGGAAAATCACTCAGGATTCCTTTGAACGAAAGTGCCCGTTTGGTATGATCTATGCCTTAGACTTGACTGCAAGGTTAATTTGTTGAGTACTTTTCTCAGTCCGTGCCTCCCCAACATCCTGTCAAGAATAAATTTAAAGTTGCAACGTGACTCCAAAAAGTGTTAACCAGCTAGATTCCTAGGAAAAAAAGATACATGGGAACGAACCCCTCGTGGTGACAGATTTCCCAGTCGGCCTGAAACCCTCAGTAAAGTCGAACTGGTTCTTACGGTCATCAGTTATAACAACATTTAAGAGGTCTGCGAATGTCTCAGTTCAACTTGTGGCATTACTAATCGTCAGTGGTTTTCTTAAAGTAGTTTTTGAGTTATTCGATCTGTTTGGGAGCTCCTTAAACTACGCTGGAGTTACTCCAAGGAAGCTGAATCACTGTTTACCAGCGTCCAAGCCCCCTTTTGCCATGGTTCCCGCACAGTAAGTGTGAGGCTCTCTGCGTGTACGAGCTTCGGGAGCCACTTTTAATCCCATTAATGTTATTAAGTGTTTAAGGCCCACTGTGTATATAACATTACACTGGGTACATGGAGAGCTTCTCAGACTATCTGGGTTTCTTGCTGACACAGAGTTTTTGTGGTGAACAGAGGGAGGAAGGCCCTGGTAGGGGGGAGGGGGGCGAAGACTCACATTCTGACACCCACTACGCACACTACCCTACCACTGAAAGCAGTGTTCTTCTTTACTCCCTGGGCAGGCTGTCTGAACTTCTCCCTGTGCCTCTCGGTGGACATACCCTTCGCAGAGGTGGTGTAGTATCTTGTGATTAAACATTCATTTTACCCAACACAAAGGAATATCCAAACTGTCTTTTTATTTGGGAGGAATTTTAGTTTGCCTCTCTTTTAGAAAAGGGTCATTTTCCTATACAGAAAAATTTTGACATTAATTGGTGTCCCTTTTTTACCCTAAAAAGTAATTCTGGGAATTTATGTCTGAAGCACCCTTCATGGAAAAACACAGCCACCGTGCAATGGATGAGGGGAAAAGCTAGTATTCCTTTATTGACTCGGCTTCTGATTGGATTCTGTAAAGTTTTTCCCCCTTTGCATAGAGTAGTAATTTCTCTTACTGTGGTCATGTGTGACCATGTTCCCGTATTATGTACCAAAATTTCGACTATTTTCAGGGATGTCTTGAAAAGCGTGGGCAGCGCACAGGGGTTGACACTGATGTGTGTTTTCACACCCAGACATAAGACTCGCAGTGAGAGCTCGTGTTTCTGTAGCGCTCAGCATGTGAAAAGTGCCTTCGTTTATTTCACGTAGTCTACGTTCACTGTCCGATTGCAGGAGCATCCTCTCGCTCGCCTTCCCAATGGCCATGGGACATCGAGGTCCTTCCCTGTTCCAGTCAGTCGTGACAGCTAGTGTACTGGCATATCACTTTGCATGCGTGTCACGGGAATTTTAAGACTGTGGATTTCTTTGCACCATTAAAAAGCCTGTGCAGCCAAAGAAAGCAGCCGGATGCTTCCTGTGATGTGACATTTCTGCCGAAAGTTCTGACGGCAGTGACTGCACCCGGTGCCTTGCAGCACTGGCCTGTGGGCGGGAGAGGCACCCATGCGGGCTCGGCGGTTAACTGTTGCGTCCCGGGGTCGTCAGGTGCCCTCGCCGAGTGCCCTCCCTCGTCGGTGAAAAGCGAGGGCGCACATGTCCAGCGCACAGATTTATGGCGAGGTTTCAGTGAAGCAGTCTATGTGGACGGGCCCCATCAGTGTCCCTGTTGGTGTTTTCCTTCTTAACCAAGTACATGTAACGTACAAGCCTTTCTCCAAGGAAGGCAATGAGGTTCCTGGGAACACGCAGGGTTTGATCAGCATGGCCTTAGACACAGGGCAGCGTGAATTTGAGGCATGCCTGGCAACGTTTACTTTAATAACTAGCTGTGATGTCCTCCTGCTGTCATCTCATCGGTCCTAAATATGTGTCCCTTGGGTAATCGGCACCACAGAGCCCGAACATTCTTCTGTGATGGTGCAGCCTCTGAACTCTGCATTGCAGAGAAGGACCTTTAGTGTTTCCAGGGGTTCCATTTACTTTTATTTCTTGTAGGCCGAGGTGTCAGCAATCCAGTGTTACCTATGCAAAATGTCCACACCGTGTGATTTACCCATGAGGGCAGGATTTGGGAAGGGGCTTTACTAGATACCGCCTTTGAGAGGATTTTCATAAATGCCACAGCTGCTTCACTTGGCTAAGCCTGGAGGCAGAGTTCCTAGGCGTTGAAATAAATCTGTAATTTTATAATACATGTTAATAAGTGTTATTGCTACGTGAAAGTTCACAATACCAGAAGAAATTGACTCCATGTCAGAATTACCTTAAAATCTAATAAATGCTGGGTTTCTTTGTAACCCCATGGTTTAAAGCTACTTGAGGCTAATCTAAATGGTAACCTATTTGTGCAACTTGAAATAACCAAGCAGATTTATTACTGCTGAGCTAGATTACGGCCCTAAATACACTGACCTGTTATAAAACTCTTAACGATACTTTCAAGACATGTGCCGTAGTGAGGAAAAGGCAGGAAATTCGTGCATGGTGTTGAAACGGTTAATACCACAATATCTAAGTTTCCACTGTAAATGCCGAAAGAAGCTTGGGGAACTCAGTCCAGACTTGGCTGGTGAGTATCCTGCCTGCGATCATCCAGGTGCTTTGATTCACAAGAGGCAGCATACTATTCCACCTCCTGCATTAGACAATCCACCTGCTGTATACACCCAGCTCCACTTGAAAGATTTAAAAGGCCTGAAGGGATAGTGTTGAAAATATTAGCCAAAGTACGTATTGCAAGAGGTCTTTGATTGGTTTTTTCCTTCTGGGCAAATGGAGACTGCCAAACGGTGTTTAGAAGTGATCTTGCCTTAGTACGCGTCACGGGGTGTAGCGACCCCGGGGGGTTTCCTTTTTCACTCTCTTGTTTATTATCCCGCTGTGGCTTCCTTGGGCAACCCGGGATAGAGAGGGGTGTTAAAAAATAAATAAATAAATGAGTGAGCGAAACAGGTGGCCTGGCATCGGTGGGCCTGAGAGCACATCTGTGATGTCGTGCCGGGTTTTGCCGTCCTGAAGTGACACCTAGGTGGTCTCCAGGCACCGCTCGCCACCTTTTACCAGGAAGTTGAGCTGTCAGGATGGAGGGTGGAGGAGATTGTATTTCAAGAACACTGCTTGTTATATACCCTGGTCCTTTTAGAACCGCGGGCGGTTTTGACACTTTTGAATCAAGTGCTTCAGGCGAAGAGAAAGGCCATGAAATGAAGTAAGAGGATCAGAAATTGAGTTGGAAACGGCCCTCTTTTCTCTAGTTTGGCTGATGTTGCTACACTTGGTGTTCAGATACTTTGTAGCAGTTCCTTCAAGAGCCCGCCCTGACTGCCTATTCTTGTGAAGCCATTCTGTGTTTATTTTGGTCTTAAGTATTGTTCCATATACTACTGGGTAAGCAGAAAGTGAGGAAGCTCCTCCAGGGAGGAAGGGATTAGTTTCCCCTAGGAAGTCGGCCTTTCCAGGTCCTTGGCATTCACACTGCCTTCGTTTGTGACTTGGTTTTTATAGATCAGGGTGAGTCCAGAGGCTTTTCCTTCCCCCATATAAGAACTTTGGGGACTATGCTTTCAGCCTGTCATCTGTCACTAGGTTGCTTACCTCTTTCTGGGGGTCAGGAGGGCTGGGATGGGGTAAGGACCTTACCAGGCATATTAAGTATTTGATGATTCAAATGGCCGGATAGATTTACAAGTTCTCTTTTCTACTCTCTGAAGGTCAGTCCAGAACTGATAGACTGTGACGGTATATGGAATGATCCACGTATGTCTTAACTCTTCCATTTTCTTGAGAGACTTCTTACAGCCTCATAATAAACCATGCTTCTTGAGAATCTCTTTTTTTTTTTTTTTCATATTCTCCTAAAATGCGTAGAAAAGTGGAGGTGGAGCAGAAATAGTGGAATATGTGTGAGCTCCAGCCAGAAAACCTAGCGCCTTTTCACGGCAGGGAGTTTTTCAGAACTACCAGCTCTCTCTAACTTTCCCAAGGAGTCGGCGGAGCGGCACTCGGCCTGCTGACAGCCTGACTCTGGGGTCCGTTCGTATCGCCTTTCTCACGGTGAGAACGCCTTCTGCTTAGCGTCTGTTCTTTGTGTATTTATTGATGGTGTTTTTCCACTTGAAAAAAAAGTGATACTAAATTTAATAGAATTTCAACATCTTGACGTTTTAATATTTAAATTGATTTAGTCTTTTTGTATTAGAAATCATGCTTTTTTAAAAAATCTTGAAACTATATTCCACTTATTAGCATGTGTTGTTAGGGTGCCCAGATGGCACAGCACAGGATGAAGCAATGAACAGTTCTCTGTAAGCACCGCGTGCCCCCCAGCCTGGCTGCTCCCTCGGCTGAAATTACGTTAGCAAGAGGAGCCCCTGATGCTGCCGTCTGGCATTCTTCTCCCGCCAGCGCGTGCAGGGTCATTTTTATATTTTATATTTATAAATGTATAGAGCTGTGAGTTTCCACTGGAGTTAGGTAGGCCAATGCCTGTCAGTTTAAAGGTGCAGAAACTGAGAGAGCATTATGCACCTACAGAGAATATTCGTTTTATCTCACAAGCATGAAATCGTGATTTTTGAGTAACACTGCCTGTGAAGCACTGTACCTCTTGAGGCTGGACGGCTGAGATGAGGCGTGCGTGGTGGAAGCATCAATTCGGCATGGTGGGCGCTACAGATGCGCTGACGCCCAGCGCAGGCAACGGGTGACTGGTTGCTTACGCACCCAGAGGGGGCAGCGTGGGTCGCGGGGGACAGGAGTGCTTTCCTGGAGGGGAAGGTTGGAAGTGCACCTGGAAAGATGACCAGGATTTGTCTCCGTAGGTCAGTGGGAGGGGCCGTGTTTGGAAGACAGAAGGTAGCGGTGGAGGCCAGCGATGGGGTTGCTGTGTGTGCCCAGGAATGTCCTTGGTCCTGAGCGGCAAGTTCCCGCAAATCACTTTTTAATGGGAAACACTATTGAAGAATTTTTAGTTATAGTTATTAGCGTGAAGAATTCCTCTCTTTTCCATCAAGTGGGGAGTTGAATGAACTTCTTCCTCACCTGCCTTCCATAGAGCTGGTCTGTGAACATCTGTCCACACCTGGCCAGGGACAGAGATGCCAAGAAAATCCCGGCTATTGAGCAGGGGTGGCAGGAATTAAACCGATGCCTGTCTCCTCCACTGTGACATCGTACTGTAGGGTCCTACCTCAGACACAGATGAGTAAGCTTGCTTTCCTAGGGGCTGACTCTGTGAGCTCTCTCTCTGTGCTGTGGGGACTCCGTCCTGAGGAAGAGCTGAAGGCGTGAATACCTCGGCATTACTTTGCATGTCTTTCTGTGCGAAATGACATTATGTTAGAAAATCCTTGCTCTACATTATGATATTTGTAAATGGTACATTACTCATACACAGTACCTATGCTTTCGCGTTTCACAACAGCTCAAATAAGGAAAAAAACCTACATTTCCACCATTCAGATGAACCGTACACACTTGTATGAGGGTACAGCCTGTAAACAAACTTCATAGTGTTGGCCAGATCCAAAACCTAAGTCAGCTCTCAAGTAAGTTCGAGATTTATCTAAATCTACCTAAATATAGATTATTTAAATAAGTTCGTATAAAATGTTTCACACCATAGAACAAGGAGCAATAAAAAAAGAAATGAGTATGAGATCTGGGAAGGATGATACATTTCTAACCTTGGAAGGAGGAAGAAGACAAAGAAAAGATGGACAGATTCAGCCGTAATAGTATTAAATTTAAGAACCGTGAAAAATTTAAGAAAACAACAGATGTTTTTCTTAGTGATTAATATGATTTTCTTTCAGTATCTTTGACTCGGTTCACATTTTTGCTGAGAGATTTGCATCTGTGTTACAAAAGTTTTCGTGAGCACGAGGAAATGCTCAGGTTCCCCTTTCTCCCGACTCTCCCACCAGCTACACTGGGAAGTAAGTAACTGTAGGTGGATCACCCTGACTCTCTGACCGCTACACTGGGGAGTAAATAACTCTAGGAGGATCACAGAAAGGGATTAGCAATAACCACGTGAACATCCAACCCCCAAGTTGCATCCCTTTGTACCTTTTACCTTATGAAAATGGTTCAGAACGATAATGCGTGAAGTTGGGAGGGTTTGTGGTCGAACGTAGTGTATTCCAGTTGCCGGGTGGCAGCATGCATAGATTTGACCTTCGAATGACTTTCCTCCATTTAAGTGTTTAAAAATCACAAAGCAAATTATAGGTAGGGCAGTTCTTGTTTTGAAATATTAGAGTTAACCCAGAAGTTGTGACAAACCTAAGCAGAAGCCTTCACAAAGAGGTTTTTATTTTCTGCTCTTCAAGTAGGTTCACGCCCCATGCCATTACAAAGAACAGACGGATGGAAAGAAGTTCCTTTAAGATTACTGGCTACAGTTAAACCCCTTTGCGGCTGTGCGGTTAGGGCCCTGCGTAAGCTGTTAGACCTTTTGGAAAAGGAATGCTCCCTTAATCTGTCTTTCTTTTCAGCCAATATGTAAATCAAATAGGTGAATTGATTTTTACTTTTTTTTTTTTTTTTGCTTGTGAGAACTGTAGTTTCCTAAGAATATGCTTCCTGAAGTTCCTTAATTAAGTAGTTTAAAAAGTTTTGGTTCTAATTGTTAGTTATAATCCTCTGAGTTTAGATTTCCACTGGGAGCTTTATTTGTAATTTACAAGAAATTGTCCGTATTTCTTTTTAAAATCAAGTAGCCTAAAATCTTATGACACTTTAAAGGAAGACCTGTTTGTTACCTTAAGAGGTAATGTGACCTTAAGAGGTACCTTAAAGGATTAAAATATAATGAAAAAGTTGCCAAAGAACTGAGCCTTCAATCTCCAGGGGGACCACCCTGAACAAGTGGTGTACCATTACACAAAGATTTTGAACTTGTGATGGATGCCTGGAATTTGGGGAATTGTAGGAATTCTCTCTGTTCCCAAGGAGTCAATCCTTTTCGTTGAGAAAGGAGGCATCACACCCAAAGGAAAGACGGGTATTGGCGTCACCCATTTTCTTGGGTGCCTTCCTGCTCTTGGGGAGCTTCTGGTCTCGCACCCCACCACCGAGGTCCCGCGGTGTGGATGCCTCTGTTTGGTCAGAGTACTTTGGAGAGGACGGATGCTGGGCTGAAGGAGACGGTTGTGTGTTTCTGACTCATGGAATCATAATATTTATTTATACTTTTCTTAAAACCTCCCTAGTTTTTATAGCTGGAACTTTTTTTGCTGCCGGAACAAATGGGTGGAACTCCCCAGTACGGCTGCCTGGAGACCAATAAAAATCATTTGTGATGTTGCTACTGGATGAGATGATAAACATTCATTAAATGAATTCATTAAGCACTTACTGTGTGCCAGACACCATTCTAAGTTCTGGGTAAATAGCAGTGAGCAAGAACCAAAAACCTCTGTCCTCACGCTCTTACCGCGGGCAGTGGGGAGGCAGGGGAACAAAACGAGTGAGTGGAAACACAGCGTGTTAGACAACAATGGCGAGTGGCTGGAGGAGAGCAGGAAGGCGGGAATGGAGCACGGCCAGTGCATAGGGTTCACAGGGAGCCGCGCAGGAAGGCCTCCCTGAGATGGTTGTGACATTCAGGCCGAGCAGCCTGTCCCAGGCGAAGGAAGGAACCCGTGCGGGAGGCCCTGAGGTCCAGATGTGCTGGAGAATAGCGAGAACAGCGGAGGGACACACGGCCGAAATGGGTGCCCCGGGATGAGATGCGTGGACCCGGAAGGCAGAACGGTTGTGAGGGTGGGCAGGGCGTGGAGGGCCACTGTGGGGACGTGGGGCGGAAGGCCTCAGAAGGGCTTTGAGCCAAGGAGTGCCTCGATCTAACCCCCACTCCTGGGCGGAGACTGCGAGGCAGGGGTGGGGGCCATCGGAGTAAAACTGTAAAGACTACGGGAGGTCCAACCTGCGGGGTGGCCGAGCTGGACTCCGCTCTGCGCTGCCGTCCCCTCCACAGGTTTATTCTCTCTAACCGGAGGGTCAGTCGCGATTTTTCTCAGGAGTGCGTCTAACCTAGGATTGTGCTTAGGCTGTCACCCTAAGGACTGGCTCTGTCATCTCCACGTGGCAGTGCCTAGAAAATGAGAAGCTTTTATTCCCTGAAGTGAGAGTTCTTTCAAGATGCTTTCTGCTGCCTGTGTCGTGCCAGGACGTGGGCGGATTTATTTTTGCAGTTTTGCCAGGGAGTCTGCTTCTGACTTGCAGATTGCATTTATTATAAGGCAGATTGTCCATTGATGAATAATGTGTGGGCTACAAAGCAGATACACAGCTTTAAAAATAGCTCATGTATCCTGCAAGCCTCACCCCCAGGGAGAGGTGGCCCTTCAGAAGTGGTGTCCAGGGGTGGGTGTTTTGCATCTGTTTTCCCCAGTTTCTGAGGCCATTGTTTTGTCCTCTGGTTCATCCTGTTTCCGTGATGGGCCGAGGACTTGAAGGAGACAGGAACAGCCTCAGTTCACGGAGAACTGAGATGGGGAGAGAATTTTTAGGTCGCTGCTAAGGCAATAGGTGCCCCTTTGTCTCAGCTGCTGAAAATGTCCCTTACATCGTGAGTTGAAATTCCAGATTTCCTGCTTCTGCACCGAAGTCCTGCAAGGCATCATAACGTGGCCACAGCCAGTTCGTCCTTGTTTCTTTGAACTGACCAACTAAGACTTGTGCAGAGGTTCTGGGTTCGGAGGAGCTGATAGAGTCTTCCTCAGAGAGTGGCAAGTTCCAGGTGAGGGAGCACCCCTGGGAACATTCCCTCCGTCTCAGCCTTGAAAGGGTCACGGGCAGGGTACAGCTCACAGTGGCTCAGAGCCGCCGCCCTGGCGGAGTCCAGCCCTGCAATCCGAGCTGTCATTGCTCCCAGAAACCTCCCTGCAGATGGCTTTTCCTTTTGAGCAGGTTTCTTGTTTTGCCTAATATGTTGCAATCTTCACTCGGTGGCCAGGTGGCATCTGTTGGAATGCTGGTGTGTGACGCCAAGCAAAACAGATGCAGGAAGATTTGGCTGAAGTTGGGGGGAAAAGATGGGGAGGCGAAGGAGGGTGGGGAACCAGAGGGTGGGTCCTGTTAGAGGTCTGGGTGGGATTACACCGTAGTTATCTATAGAACGGAGGTCTGAGCTTTAATGCCGTTGCTATACCACTCTCAGAAAATCATCCCAGGCTCATGGAAGTGTTCCCAAGCCCATTGCATGTCATCCAGCCTGCAGAAGGGTGTTTAAATGGCTCCGTGCAGCAGAAAGAATTAAGTAGTAGTAACCTTCTGCCCAGGCAAGCCACACTGGCCATCACATTTTTTATTTTACTTTAATGTATTGCTATTTCTGCCTCTTACGCGGTTGACTTTTAATGGAATAGAATCCGCCAAGGATAGTGCAGACTGAATAAAAAGAATTTCACTGGCTCTGATTTTCCAGCTCACTCAAGGAACCCGAGGCCAGGAAGGGATTGATTGGTTGTGGGGGTGGGGGAGCATGGGGCCCAGGTGGTACCCAGAGGATCCTGCTGTGCCAACCAGTTTAGGAAGTTAATGCTGATGACAACCTACCTCTCGATTTGGTCCATAACCCTTACTGTCAATACTGATTCAGTGCACTTATTCTCTACGTTCTTCCCTCATCACCCCAAAATACACGTTTTGTTTACCCCGTGACTTTTGCTGGAGGTGGGGCTGCCTTTTGTGGCTTAGTGGTCCGCAGAAATAGAATTCCATGCAAGTGAGTCTGCACAATGCCAATGCTTTCAGAGCGACAGAGCTGTTCCAATTGAATATTTGCAGTGTGTATGAAAAAAAGCTTGCCTCCCAAAATAGCTTAGAAATGAAAGGAATAATTTTCTGCTCAGTTTCCAGCTGCAGGGAGTACCTGAAAATGGGGCTCCGATTCTTGACGGCAGGACTGGTTTGTCCTCTTACGTCTTATGCACAAATAGCATCTTTCTCCAGCTAAGTAAAGTATCTTTCTTCTGTAAATATTACCTGAGTGCATTTTTGTGGCTTTTGAAAACCCTGCTGCTTGAAAGTGTTGACCAGTTGTCAAATTTCCACGCATTTCAAAGACCTGGTAATAGGTGGTTCCTTCCTGAGAGTATTAAAAACAAAATAGTACGAATGCAAAGGACCGAAAAGGTTACCCGAGCCAGCGTCTCATTTTTTAAACAGGAAGGTGCAGTGGCTTGTTCAAGAGCGAACAGGAAGAGGTGGCAGAGCTTGGCTAGCGAGTGGCCTGACGCCCAAACCACTGTCTGCGCCAGCCCGGCACAGGGGAGTAGGAAACTGCAGGCAGGCATTCCTCCTTACCCTGCAGGCACACCGCCTTTTACTGTGTGCCCTGTAACTGTGCCTCACAGATGTGTGGGGTCCCCCCCGCGCACTGAGCAAAAGGATGACCATTCCCTTCATCGTGATGGCCTGGGACCAGCTCCACACTGTCTCCACGGTATGCCTGTGATAGCTGGTCCTTGGCCACGTGGAGCCTTGCGCACCAACTGCCCAAAGATAGTTCACACTCCTCGGTTGCTCTCTTTCCTGCCTTCTTAGAAGCCTACCTCGAAGGTGGTTTTTTGACTCGCTGTTACGTTACCTTCATAGCCATGACTTGTATAACCTGGCCATTCTTTATGTAAGTAAATATTTATTAGTGATGCCATCTAGGACTGATGTGCTGTATAATACGCTTTCCTTCATCATCATGGTTCTCAGGACACCTGTGACCTTGGAGACATTGGCTGCGTGTTTTGATTTCTTGTTCCTCTCGCTAATCTAGTGACCACTTCTCGTGGCTCTCCATGGAGGAGCCGACCACCCTCTTGTACTTTGCTGCTTCTGATCTGCCAAGGACTTAGAAGGTGTTGGGTAGACTTGTTAGGATCGTGTATACAGTGAGAATACATAGGCTGAGAGTGAAGATTCAGATTGTTCTTTCTGGATCAAGTGTGTATGATCTTTATCCCTTTGCCTCTTATATTTTTCTTTGTCCTCTTGAAGCATGTCTGGAATCAGATAGATTATTATACAATTTAAGAATTGAGGGGGAAAATATACACCGGCTGTTTAGCATGGTTCCTGGCACCTATTAGTGATTAATAAATGTTAGCTCTTTTATTATCGTTCTCTCTGAAGGAGAAGGTGTAAATTCTTCACAGATGGCTAGGGGTGGGACACGCAGCCAACCTGCCAGCTGAATTTGTATCGGCAAACACATTTTTAGCTTCTCTTCACTTGTTGCTGCTGTCTGGGCTTTGTCCTTAGCCTTTTAGGGTTAATGAATTTTCTACTGTACCACATGGAAGAACCATGGGGGGGGGCATCAATAAATAGTATTCTTAAAAAAGATTTTATGATTCACTAGACTACCAGGTGTCAGCAACTTTTATTTTTAGGACTTTACAGGCTTTGGTGGTTTATTGTGTTTTCTAACGGCCAAACCAAGATCACTTTTTGAATTATCTTTTCTTTCTTTCCCTGAATGTATCTCTGAAGAAATTCTTTCTGTTTTTAATTAAACACAAACAGAGTTTTATAATTTAAACATTACCCTTTAGATCTCTGTAAATTATGTAAACCAAATTGTAAACAGAGATGTATGGTCTGTTATACAGCAGATCAGTTAATCAACAGTGATGTAATTGCATGTGTGAATTCTGTATTTTGCTTGTTGAGTGGGATATAACAACATAGGAATTGACTGACTAGTTTCTCTCATTAATGACCATGTTTGCTTGATAATAATTATATTGAAATGACTATTTTTCTCTGTGTTTATTTTCTCCACTTCATGCTTAATGTGCTTCTTTCTAATCTAATCTCTGAATTTCAGTCTTCTATTAATAAAGTATGCGTAAAGAATTAGTTGCTAATTTCGGATGTGCTTGAAATGTGACTGTCAGCAAATTAGAACTTCAAACCTGGACCACAGTCTGTTGTACACTGGGCATCATCTCTGGTGTGGGAGATAAATTCCAAACTCATGAAAAATATAAAAACTTCATTACTTCTGACTTTTTTCATATGTTGGATGTTTCCTTATACACTTTGAAAATACTTAAAATGTTATGGAAGATCATAGATAGTTTTTCTTTCCAGATTTTTTTTACTTGCCTGAAGATTCCTGCAATATTAAATTTATTAGTGATTAGAGACTCAAAAACACATTTTTACTGATTACATAGTAAATATAAAGAAATATTAGTTCCTCAACCCCAGTCCGTAGGTATTAGCTGTGAAATAAGCTTCAGGTCAATGGTAAAACTGGCAGGAAATTAGTATTTGATTCAGCCTCTCCCCCATTTAATGAAAAGAATAAATTAAGTCCAGAGAGATTCTATGATTTACCTGCTGTCTCTACACATGAAGTCAAGAAGGACAAGTGACCCGTCTGGATTTCTTTTGCATTTGAGTTCTGTTCTAGAGATGCAAGTATTAAACAAGGGACACGGCCACGCTCCTGGAAGGCCGTGTCCCAGCCACTGTAGTTCATATGAGTAGTGAAAAGATACTAATATTTTGAGATGCGAATGTGTACATGTTTTTGTAAGTATGCCAAAGGAAGTACACGGGAAGCTGAGGCAGAGAAAATAATAGGGAGGCCTGCTTGAAGAGGGGTGATCAGGACATACCCCTGTCAAGAGCTGACTGTAAGTGAGCAGAGGCCTCATGTGTGACAGGGAACCATGTGAGCCGTGTGGGTGGAAGGGCAGGCCAGGCAGAGCGGTGCACACGGAGGTGTGAGGAGGGTTAGGTGTGTTGGAGGAACTGAAACTGTGAGGCTAGAACGTGGTGAGCGAAGGGATTGTGTCCACGACGACTTGAAGGATGTGCAGGTGGCCCTAGATTATTCACACCACAGAGTGTGTCCCCCTAATGGTAACTAACATGGAGGCAGCTGAGTGGATAAAAATCTTGAATTAACTCAGTGTCTTTGCAGCCTGGGAGAATGAAGGTAGGTATCTTAAAAAGTATACATCTCCTGAATTTCTAAGAGGAAAAATAAAAATTAGTGTCCAGGGTCACCTTTCAGATTTTGGAGGGGGCCCGTCCTCCCAGAAACGGTAGGAAGGCACTTTCTGTTTCCTCTGCACAGTCTGCACCATGCATTTTGCTTCCAGTAGCTACGACAGAGACGGCGCAGGCAGGAGTGTGCGTGAAGTGTGAAGGTTTCTGGACGTGGCTTTACACTCCACCTTTAACACATTTGGCAGAGAAGTTTAAGCTGTTTTTGTCTGGTTCTTGTTCATTTTCCGGGCACGACCGATTGTGTTCAGTACGCACACACGGTGCGGTGGTTGACAGCTGGGTGTCGAGGATGAGGCTTGGTGACCACAGGACAAGCTGGGCAAATAAATGTGCTCTTATCCTTTTGGTGAGCTGTAACTCGCACGTTGCCTTCAACTTCAGGCCCAGATGGTGCGCTCCGTGGCCCTCCGTGCAGTGTGCCGGTCTGGCCCTGCGGCCATAGTTAGAGTCTCATGAGCAAAGGCTTCGTAGGGTAAGCATGAGAAGACGGTGGCAGATGTTTTATCCCTCCCCATCATGGGGTAGAATGGAGTTCCCTGCCCCTTGCATCGGGGCCAGCCGGTGAACGCCTCGGCAGTGATGCTGAGCTAGTTCTATACTTAGCCTTTAAGGACCCTAGCCTCTGCTTCCTGCCACGTAAAGAAGCTCAAATTAGCCACACAGAGAGAAGTTCCAGCGGCCCGGCCAGGCCGTCCAAAGCGCCAGAGGGGTAAGTGAAACCTTGGCCACCTCTGCCCCAGTCGCCATCCGATCGCAGCACTGTACGCCACAGGCTGCCCGGCCAAGGTACAGACTCCCGAAGACAGTCAACAGCTGTTGTCGTTTGAAGACCCCCAAGTTTTGAAGTGGTTTGTTAGCGACAGATAACCAGAAGAGACAGATTAGATTCCTGGGGCATGTGAACTTTGCTCGTTGTACTGAGCTGCCTGCGGTAGGTAAGCCCTGCGGAGTGCGGGGCGGCGGCGTGCGGGGGCAGCCGCTGTCCCGGAAGCCAGAGGCGGCTTGCTGCTGCGCCGGAGCGGGCAGACTGAGCGGGCAGAGGGAGCAAGCAGACCCAGTAACTGCTGGGGGAGCCATGTGGCCTAGACAGCTGAGACACAACTGCAGCGGCCTGAAAGAGTAGCAAGAGCGGTGTTTCAGCTTTAAGGAAAAAGACAGGTCGTTTATGGAAACGTATCATATTCTCAGAAGTTGCAGAGAGAGAAGCATTCTTGGGCCCGGTCTGCACCAAGAATCCAGTTCTTTGTTAACATCTGGCTTCACAGGTGAGTCGTGAAGGGCTCCTTCCAAATAATAAAGAATGCTTTAATGTAAAATAATCGTCTTAGTTTCCTTCTCTCTCAAGTGCTAGTGAATTTCAGTTTCATTAACGTTTCATTTATTTTGGCCTGGAGGCCTTTGTAGCCACGGCATTGATGAAGTGTTTTTTCCACGTGGCAGGTGGTCAGTAAGTGGGATCAATTTAGTTTGCTTAGTGATCTGATTCATGTTACATATGGTTTAACTAAGGCTGCTCCAAAGCAAAACCTATCACTGTGTTTAAGATCACAACAAATCAGGCACAGATCATGCTTACATACTCTCATGGAGTTTCTCTACCACGTGATGAACCACCGACACACAAAGCTCAGAACAAAAACAGTTTGGTTTGACAGGCGAAGAATTTCCTATTTCTCGAGTAACTGGCAGAGATGCATAGCTCAAGCAGCACTCCTGAGCCCAAAGGTGTGTGAAGCCCTCTGCAGTTAGGGTGCCCTGTCTCCTTCTGGAGGGCACCGCAGTCTGGCAGCTGTGACCCTAACCCTCCTCTTTCCATTGCCTCGATGACTTACCTCCACGTCCTGGGGGCTGCTGCTGGCACCAGCCTTCCTGTAGCTGCGGCCCCACCACCCTGGGGGCCACACCCTCGCCGGTTACCTGATCCCAGGAGGATGGAATGGAGGGAGCAGGGAAGGCTGAAAAGGCAGCGACTCAGCCCAGGCTGTACATTAGATGCCCTGTGGGCGGCCGATGTCTGCTGGGACAGAGCCTCGGCCTGTCTGTCATCTTCGGTGCTGTGTGGACCGGCGCCAGCAGGAACAACTGGTCGCTTTAAGTCTTCGGCCTCTGTTGACACTCTCAAATACTAATGTTTTGTTACAGGTTCTTTCCCAAGTCAATAGCAAGGAAAAGCTGATGCCAGCTTTGTGTGTAGGTTGCATTTACACTTTTAAACTAGCCTGCTGGAACGTAGTAGATAGAGCACTCGGTGTCAGGTTCTTGTTCTGCCACTGACAGGTTCTGTGACCCTTGGTCATTTAGCTCCTCTGAGTCCATTTCCTTATTTGTAATGGGTCAGCATTTGTGTCAGTATTTCTGTAAGGAATAAATGAAATTCTAATTTCGTGTGAATCCTAATGTGTTTCACAAATGTGGTTATTTATTAGTAATAATAAAATGCGTACCAGAAAAAGTGAATGCATAGTCCTTTTTTCCCCCCCAAGACAATTTGAGAAGCATTTCAGGCTTAAGCAATTAAGAAAGCCACATAGCGCAGTGAGCAAAGTCTCTGATCTGACCTGTGCGTAAGGGTGAGCCTGCACGTGTAATTATTGGAATGTGTTCGGTGTCCATGGTTACGATCTTGGAAACAGGGGTGCCAAGGCTTCTGGTCGAGTAGACCGTGTCCTGCTGCTGATCAGACATTTCTGTGTACAGAGACTTTGTGTTTTCCCTGGAGAGGATTTGTTTCGTAGCGCCAGGCTCCAGGCTGGCGGTGCCAGACGTGCAGCCAGGTCAGGATGGGGGTTTACGGCAGGTGGCCGGTCTCAGCATAGAGCACCTGAGAGGAGAAGGAAGGGGATGGGGCTGTGGAGGGGGAGGCATGCTAGCCTGGGCTGCTCTGCGCCCGTGTTGCCCTGGGGGCTCCAACCTGAATACTGTAACCAAGTGGGTCCCTCCTAGAAGGAGAAGCATTAAGAACAGGAAAGACAAAAAATGCTTTGGTGAAAATATAAAGTAGCAAATTAGAGCAATCCCTCAGGCATCAAAGAAAGGCAAGCTGGAGCTCAGTTCCTCCCTGGAGAGGTGGTGGCTCCCGGTATATTCCAGGAAGTGTCAGACTTGTCAGGTGGGTTAGGGGGAGCCTGACAAGCCTCCCCCTAACCGTGAAAACAAACGTGGTGTCCAGGCATCTCGCAATAGGGTAGGCCTTGACCTGTAATTGCGACAGTCCCTCTCCAATGGGTTGTCGCCAGGTGTGAACTGCGGGCCTGGTCACTGGTAGCATTTGCACTTTTGGCTTGTTTCTCAGTGGGTATAAAGGGAGTCATTAAAACCTGGGGTTTTCAAAGTTGGTTCCAAGGCTGCTTCTAAGGCTCTGCAACCATTCACCTGGATTTTGTTTTTATTATTTTTAATCTTTATCAACCATGAAGATAGGTATCATGGATTTAAACATAAAATGTATAATCATAAAATAAGTGTATGTTTTATATTTGGAGATTCTATATATGCTATTTGAAATACATTGGCAGAGTCTGTTAGCTTATTTTTAACTACTTCTAGGTTACTATAATAACTTGTTGGATTGGCTCGGTAGGTTACGGTCAAAACCTTCAGTTTCAGTAAGCACCCCACGTGACCCCAATGCAGGTACTCCACAGTCCACTTTGAGAAACCGTTGTCTAAGAGATTTTGAATGATGCCTCCTAAAAACCGACAACCCCAGAAATAATTTCTTCCTCGAACAGTTATTTTCAGCTGCAATGTCATCATTTGAGAAGCATCAAAGATGCCTTCTTTTTTAGTGACAACAAGAACGTTGACGTGTGTTCATTATCCTGTCTAGCTCTTTAATAGCCTTGAACCTCAGATGGGCCTGAGAAATTCAGAGGCTTTCTCTCCACTGGGAACCTGTATGTTTCATAACTAACGTGTCTCATGCAGTTTGTTCTTGAGTTTGGGGTGCGGCCTCTCAGGATGGCCAAAGCCATTTGAAGATCATCAGCTTCAGAAGCACTTGACACTCTTTTCCACGTCCATCCATGGCCAAGCCCTTCCCATTCTGCCTTTGCCCAGGCCCCTCCCCGCTCGTCCCCCCACCAATGCCATGGCCAACTTCTCACCCAGGGCATAGTGTCCTCACTGGTTAGTCTCCGCACCAAGTGCAGCCTGGCTCCTGCAGTCCATTGTCCACACTGGACACAGAAGTGCGATCTTCTGAGCTGCAGGTCTTATTAATCGACGCATATTCAGCATATGCTGAAACCCCAGGTGGTGGTCTGTTCCCACTACGATAAATCTTCTTGCATGTGAGGCCTGCTGGGGCCCTGGGCCCCACCCCACAGACACCCCCGGAGGCAGCGAGCTTCTCCTCACCTTTGTTCCCCACAGCCCCTCGTTTAGGGTGCACCCCCCTTTCTGTCCCTTGTGAACAGGTCTGTTTATTCCCTCACTCCTGCCTCCACCACTGCCCCTCTGTGTTTGCAGGTCTGGCACCCCCCAAACCAGGCTGAAAATTTTAAGTCAAAGACACTGTCAGAGTGAACAACTGCTCACACAGAGATTATTTGACTTCTCTTACTTTAAAGTTTTTTATTAGTTAAGGGGAAGGGAGTCCAAGGTGACGGGAGGCAAGGTGACAGCCGCTGCCCTCAGAGAGCTTACAGTCTAGGGAGGGAGGCAGGTCCACCAAGAGGAAGATGCTGAATGAAAGCTACGGATTCTCCCAAGGGAGGAAGCCAGAAGGCTGAAAGGAAGGAGGGACGAATGGGGCCTTGAGGAATGCTTGGGATTTCGACACACAGAGCGGGCATTTCTAGCACGAATGCTCAGAGATGAGAAAATCTACCCCCTGCCCCCACCAGGGCAAATAGGCCTGTGTTGGAAATTAGGTGCCTGGCTGAGTAGAGAGGACGTGGGACTGGAGGAGGAGGTTGAAGCAGCTATGTAGGTGCTGATTCCCTCGGATGTCAGTAGGAATTTGGGGCTGGTGCAAGGGCCAGGGGAACCTCTGGGCCATTTGAGGGCTGGGGTTTTGCATTGTTGACTGTTTGATTGGACAAGGTTTGTTTCATGCTCTAAAATCGGGAGTCGACAGGCTTTTCCTGTAAAGGACAAAGCAGTGAATGTGTGAGGCCTCTGGAGTCTGTTCAGAACAGACTGCGTTATTCACCATCGTGAAATGCACAGGTTTTGAGTGGAGGGGAAACCTTTGCGTTTCTTGATCTCTGCTGTAAGCCAGGCTAAGTGTTCTTGGCAGGTTCCGCCCCCTCCACCCCTGAGCGTGCTCTGCGAACAGGACTCCCTCTCCGATTTAGAATCTGCAGTGTCCTGGGGGGCCTGTGGGCGTGTTTGAAAGTAGCATGCCTCTGTGTGTGCATGTACTATCCGCCTGTTCTCATGTGTACTGGAGAGAGGATCCGTGGGCTGGCCTGGCTGGCAAAGCTTTCTCAGTTGGGACCGCGGGGAGGGTGCCCTGGAGAGAACAGAGGAGGGGCTCCAGGGTTAGCGGTTGGATTAGAATAGACAAAGAAAGGCCGGTGGGCACTGCAGAGGCAGGATGGGTGAGGGGACCGGCTGGGGCAAGGGTTTAGGGGGCATGAACAAGCGAGGGTCCGTGGCGGGTGGTAAGTTGCACAGACGTGTCGTTGGACAGGCTGACTCACTGGAGCCTTTCCAGACCTCGGCGGGTGTGCAACTGGGAAGGTGCAGCGGCAGAGCTGGGGGCAGAGGGAGCAGAGGGGAGTAGAAATGAGGGCCGGCTCTGAGAACTCGTCCTTTTACGTCACTTGAAGTACATTATTCTCCTTGCACTCAACCACAACGAATACACATTCATTTTAGGAAAGTTCAAAAGTAAGGAAACCAGAACTGACGCAGTCTCATCGCCCAGAAATAATCACCGTGTAATCCCACCTGTTGGAGAGGCGGTTAAAAGACACACAATGGGATTGGGTAAAAGTAATAAGAAAATGACTTACTTCATAATTAACTGCTCTTTCCTCCGGTGTGACACTTTCCAGACTCTGCTGTAATTTTAGTTGAGTTTCGTTTTCTCAGTCTGGAAGGAGCAGCCCAGAGGAAGCGACGAGGCTCCCGGGGGCCCACGTTCAGCAGCGTCTCTGCGCCTGCGGTGCAGGACAGTGCAACCGGTCGAAGGGCTTTGCCTCCGGTTCTAAGGCTCTGCCCGCTCAGCGGCTGGCTTTCCTCATGTTTTGCTCTCAGCTTCTACCTCAAGGTTCCCTTCTTCATATTACAAGATCTCTTCTTGTAGGTAATTGTTCCTCTCCCTAGCTCTCAATCCCGCCAACGGTGTTAAAGGGAGCAATGTTTCATAAACAAGGTGACAAAAATTTCCCCTAACCTTTGGAAAATTGTCCTGGAGAAAAAAAATGCCTTTCCCCCCGTGAGTACACTATAACCGCCCTATTGGCGCAATTTTAAAATTAAGAAGATCCAGAAATATACTGCCGTATGACCTAGTGATTTTATTTCTGGGAATATATCAAAAGAAACCCAAAACATTCGAAAGAATATATGCACCCCTTTGTTCACTGCGGTGTTATTTAATGCAGCGAAGATTTGGAAGCAGCCCAAGTGCCCATCAGGAGATGAGTGGACAAAAAAGCCGTGCTCCATATACACAATGGAATACTACTTAGCAGTAGGCAAGAAGGAGCTCTCACCTTTCGCAGCAGCATGGATGGACCTGGAAAATATCATGCTAAGTGAAATAAGCTAGTCAGAGAAAGGCAAATGCCATATTTCACTCATATGTGGAATCTAATGAACAAAATAAACTAACAAAATAGAAGTAGACTCAGAGACAGATGACGGCCATCAGAAGGAGGGGGTACTAGGTGAAAAGGTGAAGCAAAAACCCAAAAACCTCAACTCATAGACACAGACAATAGTATGGTGATGACCAGAGGGGAGGGGAGTGGAGGAGGTAGAAGAGGGTAAAGGGGGATAAAGGATAACAACGAGACATGACTTTGGGTGGTGAACACACAATACAACATACAGATGATGTGTTACTAAAGTTGTACACCTCAAACCTGTAAGATTTTATTAGCCAGTGTCACCCCAATAAATTCAATAACATTTTTTAAAAAGGAAGATAATGTTTAATCAGTAGGTAAAGTTGGTAGAAGCCTCTGCTTTACCGTTCTAGCAACGTATCCAGGTGAGCAGTACGTAGTCTCTGCTTGCTCATTTTCCCTCTGTTCCTCACCTCTCTGAGAACAAGAAACGTTATCTAATCGGGTGAAAATGCTCGCCCCTGGCTGGTGAATCCAGTTCTGCCACCTCAGGGAGGGGCAGGAACTCTTTCCAAAAAAGAGGATTGAGCTACTTCTCACGATCTTATGCCTCCCATTTATTCATCTATCTGATTTTTAAATGCCACTGAAATGTAAACTCACAAGCAATTTAAATGAATGTTAGGAATTAATTGTAGATGAAAGGCTTGCAAAATATTATATTCAATGATTGAAATTAAATAAAAGGTGAGTACATTTCGAATCAACCCAGCTGATTTAAATAAAAAATGCACACCCACTAAATGGTGGAATTAATGAACCAAGTGAACTTTGCTTTGCGGTTTATCTCACTGAGCTGACCTGACCTGAATGGGGCTCATCTGTTTTGTTCCCTTGCGGGCTCTGATGCTTTCACTGGGCAGGGCAAAGTGGCTCAGACTGGAATAACATTCTGTGGTTAGGCCCTTTCCTATAGGAGAGCTCAGGAAATACTCCCTTTCCGGAATACCCATCAAAGAAGAGAAGCCCAAGGGAATATGGAGAGGAACAATGCAAAGTAGGGAATTCCTGTCTGCATCAGGCGAAGGGGTGCTGCAGGAAGAAACGAAATCTCAATGGATGACGCCACAAAGATTTATTTTCTTGCTCTGGAAACGTATTCAGCTTTGTTAGCCAGGGAGCCGTGCCCTTTGTGGTCACTGAGAGTCCCCAGGACGATAACAGCTAGTCCCGTTACTTCCACCTTCCCTGCTGTGGGGGAAAGGAGCGTGGCAATTGCACATCACTCTTGAAGGCTCCCGCCTAAAAACATCCCTGTCATGTGCATTTCATTGGCCAAAACAAGTCCTGTGCCCATTCCATAATTTTGGATTGGAGAAATGCAGGTCTCTGGTTGCCTAGAAGGAGAAATGGGATATTTGGGAAGAGCCTTATTGACCACGACACAATGCCTTTACCTACGTTAGTGGTCATGAGGCTTTGGGGCAATGAATAGTCCTTCCTCTTACAAAGGTCCTGGCAGCCTGCTACCCAGCCAGCTACATGCCATACACTTGACTCATGAGAAATCCCTTTTGAGAAAGTAGCTCACCTGGCCACTTCACTAGTATTGATGGCTTTGGGTTGAATTGTATCCCCAACCCCAAAAGGTATGTCGAAGTCCACCCCAAGAACGTAAAAATGGGACCTTACTTGGACACAGGGTCTTTCCAGACATAGTCGGGTTAGGGTGAGGTTACTTGCGTGAGCCCTAGTTCAGTATGCCCCGTGTCTTTATTTTAAAAAGGAAACTTGAACCACACCCTCACCCAGGGAACGCCCCATGTGAAGATAAAGGCAGAGGTCAGGGTGATACAGCAGACGCTCAGGAACACAGAGGTGGCCGGCCAACCACCAGAAGCCAGGGAGAGGCACGAGCAGACTCTCCCTCAGGCCCTCAGAAAGGACCGACCCTGTGGCACCTTGGTCTTGGATGTCTGGCCTCCAGGACTGTGAGACAATACACTTCTGTTGTTTAAGGTACTTCATTATGGGAGGCAGGCTTAGCAAACTAATTCAGTACTCATTATACTTTTTATTATTTTTCCTGAGCCTAGCAAATAGTCTTAGTGGGGAAATCAAAACGGGGACCACCTGGGGGAAGTTTGTACGAATGTTAGCCAAAATGTCTAATGCTGCTTGCAGAGAGATCGCTTGTGTGATCTTCATGCCCCCACCTCCTGGAAATAGCCTTTAGCAAAGGTTTCTCATGCTGTAGCCTTGAAAGTGAAGAGTAAAGTATATTAGCGGAAAGTCAGTATTAGCAAGAAGAGGAATTTAGGGGACAATTGTAGCAATATGAATAATCTCTCTTTATTATACTATTGTAGGTGGTTATCAAGGTAGAAAAAGTTTTCGTGGGATAAAAAGCTGTGGGGACAGGAGTGGCTTTTGTCAGCTATGTGGGAAGGGAGAGTGTCTGGGGGCGGAAGTGCTGGTAGTGTCCATCAGGATTATCTCCATTGTTGTGGCAACATCTGGTCTTCTGGGCAGACCAATCTTGCATCATCTTGTCATTCTCTGTAAAGATAGTTTGTCAAATACTTACTTTCACTGCTCTGGAAAGCTTTTGTATCATTGATTCTTACTAATTAAACTATTCTGCCAAACCATATGTCAGGTTGTTTTGTTTAACTGTAAACCTCCTTGCTCTCCGTTGCCATGGAGAATGATGCTGGGGACACTGCCCAGCCACCCGTCACTGAACCTGCAGGCTACCTGTTACCTGACTGCTGATCGGTACTGCTGCGTGGCTGGGTACCAGGCGGCTCCTTCCGGGCCCTGGTGACCTGCTGTGCTTTCCCATGTGTGCACTGTCTCGGGACATTTTTGTGTTTTCTCTCCCCCCTGTACATACTGTACATCACATACACACATACTCTATCCCTTGCACACATGCTAATATATTTCAGGGTCAAGATCTACATTATTTTTTAAATTTCAGTTTAGTTGCTTTAAGCAATAGGTTTCTCAGTTGCTCAGTGCTGGGGAAGGAGGCGTTAAACAATTACCAAGCTACTCTTTTTCCCCAGATGGCATTCTCCCCTTCCTCCTGCTTGTGACCCCCAGATTTTGTGTGTTCGCTCAACCACATGCTTCCGGGGCAGACCCACAGAACTGCGGCAAATTAGTTTGTGTCTCCAGTAACCAGATCCCTTCTGAGAGTTGCTGAGAAGCCAGCTCACCACCGGTGGAATGATGCACACAGGGGTGTGTTTGGAAGCACACAGAATCCACGTGACTTTCATGTAGTCACGATGCCCATGTATCCACAGAGATTGGGGGGCTGTGAAATTGAACATTTCCAAGTGGTGGGATTCTTATTCAAGCCTATATGTAATCTAATGGCACCTTGCTTTTTTTTTTAATTTTTTATTTTTGGTAAGGATTTGTATTTATTTCTTTATTTTACTGGATCTTTTTTAAAAGGCAAGTCTTATCTGATGCTGTTTGCGTAGCCATCATCGTAAGTGCTTTTTAAAGTTAGTAAATTGAAGTTAGTATATTCTGGTCTTTACTGTGTAGACATGAGTTATCCTGAAATTATGTGCTGCCCAAACTTGTTGAAATACTTTATTTGTTCTAATTGAATACTTTAGACTTTCTTTGTAGTGACCAAAAAAAGTGAGCATGAAGCTAGGGTGCTTTTTGACAAACTGTCTTAACCAGGCATGACATAGATGCTAAAAGTTGGTTGATCGTTTGCTAATGAATGGCGGTGGCAGACCTCGAAGTTGCTGGACAAGAGCATTGTAGGCCGGCACCATTGTCCTGCTTTTGAGACCCAATCGCAAAGCATCTCTTGGTTGTAATGTTGCAAAAACTGACTTAAAGATTCAGCGTGACAGCTGAAGTGGCGAAATGATGAACTGAAAGGACCAGTGAGCCAGTTCTTTGTAACTTGGGATCCTCTTTGGTTTTTCTTGTCGCTGGAATGAAAACTGATCTGCAAATTGGTCTATGACAGGGGTTTCAACAGCCAAACTCAGCACAAGGACTTGATGGGTGGGCCCTTTCTCTTTCCATCGCTGACTTAATCAGGGAATGGTGACAGAATCATTTAGGGTCAGAGCAAGTGAGAAAGGAAATTTAATTTAGGGATTCTGAAGTCTGCTTTGAGAAATAAGGAACTTGCTGTCCTCACACTGGCGCAGCATTTACTGGGATATTGTACTGTTGTTTGGCTCCACGCATTTCTCTGCACGATGTAACAGTCGCCATCAGGCATGCATGTCCATTGCCCACCCTGAAGAGCCATCCTCTTTGTCTGGGGGGAGCTTGGACTTCTGCCCCTGAGGGCGCTGTGTCCGTCTCCCCTGAGCCTGTGCTCCTGCCTCCCGTGGCAGAGGGTGGTTATGTGCCGTGGGTTGTAGAACTTTGTCGTCCGCTTTAAGTAGATGGATGACTCCTTGGTTTTACCATTGATTCGGGTTTCTGTCTTTCCTTCGTTTGTTCCCATTGTGTAACCAACCCTTGGAGCCGCTGCCTGTTACTCAGCTGCTGCGCCCAGGTAGCGCTGTGCACGCTCGCAGGTGAAGTTTTACTGTGGTTAATAATGGTGTGTTTTCAGGGGCGTTCTTACTTCACCCTACATGCTTGTCTGAAGAACGGTGGTTTTTCTTTCCTTTTCTTTCTGTATAAATTCTCACTTCACTT
>CM052547.1:9921453-10029643 GCA_028533065.1 Trachops cirrhosus | reverse complement strand
TTTTATTTTAGTTTATTCAGTACAGTTTCTATCCTTTATTCCCATTCCAGCCCACCCACCCATTCCTCCCCTCCTCCCTCCCCTTTCCAACACCCCTAGTTTTGTCCATGTGTCCTCTATATTTGTTCCTGTAAACCCTTCCCTTCTCCCCTGAAATTCCCTCCCCTCTCCCCTCTGGTCACTGACAACTCTATTTCACTTTTATTTTGCTTAGAAATTCTCTAAACTGATCTGGATAGCAACATAGCAATGAAAGCAACATATGAAACTTAGGCCATTGGGAGGACTGGCTTGGACACAAATGGATTCTGCCTTTAAATGGCTCACTGCATTTTTCATACAGGAGAAGTCATTCGCGATTTACTACTAAGTGGCTTTAAGTATTTCTGAACAGCCTTCTGTGGGTCTGTCTCTGCCATTGTCTGTGATGGGGCATTAAGTTCAGTAAATGACCTCTGCAGTCAAGAAATGCACATGCCGTTTGAAAAGATAAGCAAACCATGCATTAGGTAATCTGGCTTCGTTTTTGGAATTCTGTGAAAAGTAAGGCTGTATAGGTGCATGCTTCTGTGTTGAAAAACAGTAAAATAAGACATACCCTGGAAGTATTTTGCCACAATGATGAGAATAAATACTGTTTTTAAAATCCGGTCTGAACCCTCTTATTTACTGAAAAAACAAATGAAGAAAAAATATTGAAAACCCGAATTATAATAAATTGCCAAAGCTCTGTGCACAGTTGTCCTGACAGCGGGAAGGTGAGATGTTTTGAGTTTACACTGATCACGGTTCCCCCTTTCCCGTAAGCCTGTGACTGTTTCTTTACAGCCTGATCCTAACGGTTCCCCTGTGATTCGTGGTCACGTGCAGACGTGTCTTCACCACACGATATCCTTGGGTGGTGGGCCCGTTGATGGATTAAATTTCCACCTGTGGTTTCCTTCTCGCTCATTTCCAGTCTTACGGAAAAGTGCAGAAGCAGCCAGGACAGTTAGCTGGGGCTCCGTGAGTTACTTTCTGGTTAGCCGAATTTTGACCAGCTTCAGTTCTCACCTCCTCTTCGTCCTGGATAAACAGGTTTTTCAGGTACATCAGATTGCTTTAGATTTATCTTCATTTCTTCAACATGATTCTAATAGTGCTTCTTGTTCTTTTCCATCTAATGTTGTACCTCCTGACGTCTCCTTAGTACAGCTGTGATCATCATCATACTTTAAGATGCAGTGGAGTCATTTCGGTGAGCTCCAGTGAACTTTCTTCTCGTCGGAATCCTAGACATCACTCTGTTTTCATTATTCTGCCTCAATCTTGAAAGAAGTAAATTTGCAAATGGAAAGGTGGTTTTGAGGATGCCCAGTAACTCTCTTGCCTTTTCTTTCCCCCCATCTTTACTCATTTGCTCAGTGCTACTCGGCAAGAATTATATCACTTGCCAACTAGCATTCTATATTGAAGGTAACAGGCAATACATACTTGCTGATCAAATGAATGAGTTAAATATGCCTGAAGTACTTCATAGAAAAACTCAGCTCTATTGCCATTTCCAGGATAAAATGGCCTTTTATATCATCAAGGTTTTTTATGCGTGCCTAAATTTTGCCGTGTTACAGGAGGTAATATAAGTTACTACTTTTGTGTTTAGGAAGCCTGGATCGGTGTACCTTCTTCTCTAGACAGTGTTCACTGTTCTGAATTGTTGGGTTCATTTGGACGGTCCTAATTGACCTGCTTGTTAGGACAAAACTTCACATGGCAAATCTGTGTTTTTGCCTTCTAGATTTTTCTAACATCTGATTAGTTTGCACACTTTTAATCAGGTCTTTTCCCAAGACCAGGCTCCAGCACGGCCCTGTTGAAATAGGAGGAAACTGCTAATAGAGATCACCTGTAAAAGCTGCAGAATGAACAGGCGGCCCTCATCCAGTCATGCTGGGCGCCTCTAGGTTAGTGCAGGTGGGAAAACTGGCTTTCCCAGTCCTGGGACACAGATGTTAAGACCTGTCTTCCTTTTCCCAGTGATTCTTTCTAAGAATCAAATACTTTTAAATCCAGCTATTTTATGAAAGCAGAATGTGAAAATTAAATATTAGGTGAACTGTATTTCTAGTAGGTTTCATAAGTGTTATCTTGCTTACACAATAAATACATTATTTACAAAGGTGCAATCTTCTCACTTATGAAAAAACTTCTTTTATAAGTAGCCATACACAATTTCCATACCTTAAGTTTTTACTATTTATTCACATTTAAGAAATATTGAAGCATTTTGCATGTACATGCACATTCTTACCCATAGAATGTTGCCATTTACAGGCAGTCACTTACTACAGGTATATTTAAATTTAGGGTAGTGAAGAATAGGAATTAGATTCACTAAAACCTTCACGTGGCCAATTTGAAGTTATTTTTGCTGATTGAAGTACATAAAACGGACTCTACAAACACTTAATAAATACGTGCTTGTAGAAGTGCTACTTTCCATAGAACATGAGGCAATACCACGCTAGCCCTCAAGCTTCAATGAGGTGGAGAGCACCCCCAGTAAAGGGGCCATATTTGAGCCGTTAATTTGACACCTGCAAAAATGTGCTGTCCTTTTCTGCAAACTCAATTTTGTATAAAGTATGATACTTTTTTATAAAATATCGTGTTCTTTTCAACTTGCTTGCATTTAGTTTTGTTGGAAACTTATGTTAATGAACGTCATCTTAAAGATAAAGACATTGTATGAAAATACTGAATAAACTCGATGGAATCTCTATTCTTCATCCTGTTACCAACACTGACCCCCAGCCTCAAACAGACTGCCGCAGCCTGTGTCAGAGCGCAGTCCCGCACCCGGGGGGCTTCATGGAGCAAAGGACAGTCCCAGCAGCTTGGGGTGTCGAACCTGGCGCTGGTCCACAGCACGCAGCAGTGCTCCCAGGACAGGTCGGTTTGGATAAGCCATTGAATATGAAACACCACTCGGTGCTGTGCTGGACGTTGCAGCCCCCGTGGCGAAGGCACCAGCCACTTCTCAGCTGCATTACCTGCCTTGGAAACTTTCCGTGATTTGAGGGTCTCGTATAGGGCCCATTGAGATTTTCCCAGAAGGCCAAGCGCATGTGGAACATTTGATTGTTCTGTGACCGTAATTGTATATAACCTTTTTATCAGCCCAGAATGAGCTACCGCAGGCTCACACCAACACAACAGGAATTTAGTAGGCTGATGCTATTTAATGGAAGAAGTAGGGAGCTATTTTAAAACACTGCTTTGTTTAACTGTTTCACTGGGCAGTTAGCTTTGTCCTCATATAACTTTATCCAGTACAAATGCTCTGAGCTTAAGGGAGGGTCTGTATGATCAAAAAGGCAGCCCTTGACCCAGCGTGAAACTCCAGTCTCATTTGTTTCTGTTCGTCCTCTGCCAAAGAATTCAGACAACTGCATCCTTGACTCACAGACACACAGGGCAGAGCTTCAGTCAGTGATTGTGCTGAAAAAATGGAGCCGAAAGAAGTTTATGTGAAAGCAACTCACAAGAAGACGGTAGCATCTGCCATGTCTCTTCTAGCCTGTGCTTCCCAGCCCACAAAGTCCCCCGAGTGCAATTGTGGTGGGCGTCCTAGAGAGACGTCAGCCCGCAAGGTGACATTTGCCCCCGGGACCGTGAGTTCACTTCTAAACTACAAGTCATTTGGCACAAATGAAGTTCTGACTTGATAGAACAGGATGAAAACCCCTGTTCATAGTCTTTCCTGTTCTCAGGCTGTCCGTAAACCTTTGATATGTAAATATTTTTGCAAAATGAGATCCAACAGAAGCTCGTAGTGCATGTTTCCATTTGCTTCCTTATACAACATCAAACTTGATGGACAGCCGAGTCATTGTGTTGGGGGTTTAATTCTGGCGAGTCTCCTTTTACAAGGTTTGCGCACTCCTGCCTGTGTTTTGCTGGGAAGAACCGCGAGCAAGCTACGAGCAGAGAGCTCACTTGCTCGTTTTTACACGGATGGTGGGGAAAGTTCTTCTACAACCATTAAAAAAAGAGCGAGAGAAAGGCAAAAATGATCACCGTGGGTCTAGTTCATGCTCCAGATTCGTTGACAGCTGAGCGTGAGCTTCAATATTACAAGGAAATAAGCTTTAAAATCAAATTACAGAAGAACTTTGCTATTTCATGCCTGACTAATTTGCCCACCCAGTAGTTCTCACTGAAATCTTGCTGTTCTTGTACTGACTTTGAGAAAAATTTAATAGCAGGCTATGAAGAAGGCTCACGTTACTACTCCTGTTTCAAGGTTCATGGTGAAAAATACAGCAGTGTACCTTAAAATACCATAAACAAGTGAAAGGAACCCAAATCTGTCTGCCAAACCAGGAAAAGAGAGAAAACATCTGTTGAATGACTGGATTCTATTCTTTCTTGTTTTTAATTGTACAATTTTTTTAATGCATCAAATAGAAACTTGAGTAATTGTGAGTAGTTTCCTACTGTCATGATACATAATAAAATTTTAAACTGGAGATAAGTAGCAGACAGTTCACATAATGCTGTGAGGCAGGTTTTAACTTGATCTAGTGATAGTTCTATGGCCGAATTTCGTTCTGTAGGGGAAAAAGGGTGAATGATTTAGCTGGAGTGTTTTATAGTTTGCTGTGTTGTCTACTGAGATCTTTGGTTTGCTGTTTGTAAAATAAGAGAACTTTTGATTAAATATTGATTTCATTTCCAAAACCCTGTGATAGATACTGGCCAAATATATACCAACAGCACCACTGAGAGTTTTTGGGGTTTTTTTTTAATATTGAGGCCCTGGTGAAAAATGTGCTATAAACTTTGAACATTCACTGATAACTTCCTCTGCAGTCTAGATAAATATTACCAAGTTGCTACCAAAAAACTGAAGGGAAGTATGAGATTAACGGGGTGTTCAGCCTAGGCACCACTATAGATTCAGCTGATCAATACTGCACCCATCCAGAGGCACGATGGTAAGATCCAGACAGAAGCGAAGGCCCACACTTGGGCACCACATCCTGGGCTTAAGTAAAGTGATAACGTGAAGCGTTTGCTGTTCATATTTTATTCTGAGAACTTAAGCGTTCCTGTTACAGTACCTCTAAATTGCTCCGCATATTTATCTAGGTTAGCTGTTTAAAAAAATGAGTGAGTGACCTACAGTGACAAGAGTGTGAGACCAGTTGTGCATGTTTTTCCCAGGTCAGTGCGGGAAACTGCGAGTGTTGGCACGTGACTACTTTGTGTGTGCGTTAGCGTAGATTCATGGTTTTTGCTCTGATAACATCCCTCAGTTGCAGCTCCAAAGGTGCTGCTGAGTGAGAGGGGGAAGAACGAACCGCTTTCTGTCTCAGCCACTTGCCGATAACGCTGGGTGCCCCTGGGTGCACCCTTGGTGCTGATAAAAATATCACGTCTGGATAGGAAAAAAGGTTGTGACCCAGTGAGCCAAAGCATGACCTTTATTGAATTCTTATTATTTTGATTACTAGAATCTGCCTTTAAGGTGCTTCTAACATAAGTCTCTGAGCAGAAGTGTGCTCTGCGCGCAGCCCGCACAGAGCATGCCTCTGGAGGTGTAGATGAGTCAGCCACCCACACGCACAGGCCGCACAGGCCGTTCCTCCACGCGCCTTCCCCCAGCTCCAGCGGCTGCTGGTGGTGATGGCAACCGGAGCAGGAGGGAGCCGGAGACGCCTCCAGTCGTGAGGGGAGGGAGCTTCTCCTGGACACTCCACCGCTGCCAAGGATGTATTCCACGCTTTCAGCCCAAGGCAAGAGAATGTCTTCTGTGGGTGTTACATATTTTAGGGTGACCAGTTAATAAAATCCCTTAAAATCTCTGTGCGCTAAGTAAGTGTGAATATCTCTACAGCTCTTCACAAGTTTTCAGATTCTACCTTAAATTTACATGATCGCACTCATGGACCTGAGGTCTTACCCCGGCTTTGTTTACTGTTGATGATCATTATTTCCTTTGTAAAGTTAATTGAATCGACTTTCAAGAACTTCATTGGTTAGCTGTCAAGTTCCCATGTAACAATTAAGGGTGATATATTTCACATTCATCCATTTGCACTATTAAAATCCCCACAACCACCAACTTTCTGGTGATTAGACAGACATTTTGATAAATTAATATTAATAAAACCCACAGATACCCATTAGATTCTGGATGCTCGCAGCCTCTTGCGTCCTTGGCACAAAGCATGCACTGAGTAAATATTTGTTGAATAAATGAAAAACCAAAGAAATGACTTAGGGACCAACCATTTATCATACGGTTTAGTAATCAGGAAGTTCAACTGGGATGTACAGTGGCCAGATTTCTTTTGCTAATCTTATTAGCACAAAGTACTTCTTGTAAAAATAGATCCATATTCTTTGTTTGGCTGGACAATCTAAAACAGATCCAAACCCATTGTTTGCGGACTGCATCCCTGCCAGATAAAATAGATACTGTTCCTGGCATCTGCGTGAGGCATCGCTGCCGCTGAAATCTCACTCTGGGCAAACCTGAAGCAACAACCAGCGCGAAAGCTCGGGGTTGCTCCAAATGTATACAAACAGCACCGGCCAGACTCAGAGCTGCTAGAGCACCTAAAAATAGACAGGTAATCCCTTATCCTGTTGCATATGAATATAGTGTTTATGTGAAGCAACATTATTAGAAATGACGTGTGAGAAAAGAATCCCTGCCCTGTCTTTTACAATTTAGAATGACACAGTATATGAATGCGACTTTGAAGTCCAGGATTAGTGCTGCTGGAATGTGGACCAAAAGTGTAGCCGGTTTCTCTCTGGTGAAAAGAAATTATTTATATAGACTTATAACATTCTGTCTCATGGAGACTCATCCTCTGCCCCCAAAGTAGCACCCTGTTTGTCCCCTGGCTGGCCATTGAGAAACCCACCAGTGACAGTCATTCAAAAGAGAGGTATTATGTTAGGATACCCCACATCTTAGTGGCTTAACCCCCCAAAGCTTTATTTCTCACGATACGTGCCAACACAGGCCAGCAGGCATTCTGATCCACGTGGTCACACAGACCAAGACCGACAGAAGGTTGTACAGGAGCTTTTCACGGCCTCAACTCGGAGGTGATGTCATTGCCACCTCTCGTCACCTCTTCTCAGAATGCATTGGCCAAGACTAGTAGTAATATGGCCGCGCCTGATTTCCAGGGGCCTGGAGAGTATAGTTTGTCCTGTCTCTGGGAGCAGAGAGAACTGCAAAGTAGTTGGAATTTTTATATTAAAATCAGAGCATGTAATACATCCAGCACAGCAGGTTCAGTTTTAAATGGACTGATTTGTTCTGAGCCCCACAAATAACTGAGTCGAGTGAATTTTCCCACTGGCCCTATGATGCAGACACTGGCCCGCAGTGTCCACGTCATTATGGATGAAAGGAGACATTCACACAGACTACCGAGTCCTGTGGAGGAAAAGGGACAGCATGGCTTTTCTCTCAAGGGGAGCAAAAGCCGCGGCCTCCGCCATGACAGGCCTTTATTGGGTTTCTCTGCCCATTACATGATGGTCCTCATTAACTATGCACAGGCTCACTTTAGGTGGTTAGTTACCTTTTACAGAAAACAAAGGAGCCAATGCCACTAATTACATCACAGAAGAGGGACATTTGCAAATGAAAAGGCAAAAGCAGTTGAACCTATTACACTCACCCTTGGAAGGTTTAGCATGGATTTTAGGAAGTTACTTTGCAGTAAATGTCCTCAATTCAGGGTGAGGGAGTTTTAGCAAAAAGCAAGACTCATAGCGGCCTAGGCACACTGCAGGCCTGATTCCCCACGGGAGAACCTATCCGAAGATATGGGTCCTGTGCATCTCTGAGGGGAGCTGGACCCACGCCACGCAGAACCGTCTCCTACAGCCCTACTCACTGGCACACAGTGAACAGATTTGGGCCTGGGCACACCCAGTCTTTGCCCAAGAAAGGCAGCACTAATTTGCGTGTTTGATCTCTTCCAGTAAGCTAATCTAATAGATCAGTTTTTAGAACTGAACCATAGTTGGGTGAAACAAAGTCAGGACCAGAAATTCACCACTAGTAATTGTTAAGTGAAACGGGAATTTTCAGGGGTTCTTCTGCCCCATGGATGCAGTGAACATTTGCCAGCAGCTCATAGCGGCCAAGAGAAAACATACTGTCCTTCCCTCTGTCCTTCAAACTGCAACACCCTCCCCTTCACGTCCCCCCACACACCCACCTACACATCTCTGCTTATTCAGAAAGAAACAGCCAAGTCACCTTCTCTTCCCTGGGATTTAGCCAATTTAAGAAGCTAGATTACGTAGGTAGGCTATGCAGTCACTAGTTATCTATAACCCTCAAGTATGAAAAGTAACACGAAAGAACACAGCTTTGGGGATTCCCAAGAGGCGCTCAATTCCCATCTCTAAGAGAGGGAGGACCTGAACTCCTGGATACTGATGCCTTCCAGTGCTCACGACAGGGACAGTGGGACCAGTGGGACCAGTGAACTTGAACTGCAAAAGCACACAGAAAATTAAATGGTATCGTCCCTCTCTGTTCCAAGTGGCTGCCAGGACTCAGATGGACTGACCAGTATGACTGTCCCCACCCAAGTCACAGTCTCTCCTCTCCTCTCTCTAATGTACTTTGGTTTTGCTCTGCCTATAGCTCATATTACTCTGTCTTGTGTTTATAGATATTTCTATGTCTGTCTCCTTTTACATCCTTTTCTCTACGTTCTCACGAGGTTGAGAATTGTTTAATACTACGTTTTCTCATACTCTTGTTGTGTAGTATAATGCTCTATATGTGATTAAATGCTCGTCAAGCACTGAATGAATGAACTTATTGTACATTACTCTTTCATACAAATAAGTCTGTGGAATGTTGGCTCCCCCATGTTAATAGTCTTTGGGTGCTTGGACTGCATACAGTGGTCTTGGTAAGTACATGCCTGTGAATGCTAGTTAGTCTGGGAAGTGAGGTATTTTGATCCATGGAATATTTCTCTTAAAAACAGATGAATTGACACCCTTGCAGTTTTTTACTCTCGTTTATACATTTAGCTTATTGGGAGCCCCAAACATATTCATATGGCTTTGGGATGGAGTGTACCTGAAGTAATATTTTTTTCTTGAATCATTTTGCTCAGTTTTATTGCATCCAACTGGGTGATGTTCGGGAGTTCAAGATCAGTGGTTCAGAGAACCTTGTCAAACAAGCAAGAAAGATTGTGCTTGACCAGAGCGACATTGATTGACAGTTATGTGGTACATGCCGTGCATGGATTTGCTCTTCAGTTCGGGGATAATTGCATCTTTGAATTCTTCATTTACCGTTGGATCATGTTTCGTAATAAAATTACTTTATGAAACTGAGATGAGAAATGACTTGTTCTGTTCTTGGCAAAATCAGTGCTGGTATAGTTAATGCACCAGCCTAGCTGGGTTTTTAAAGAACAAGTTGCCTTTCAAATAGTAATAAATCCCTCTTCAAAATAGCAAGAAGATGTCAACTGTTTCTTAGAGGGTCATTATCATATGCTTCAATGTCATTAAAAAGCACAGTAATCTTAGTAACCCAGGTTGTGTCCAGCCAAGCCCTTGCTGTTAAGAATACATCAGCCATGTGCTAAGATAGGGCAATAATAAACTACTTTTTATTTATGGTGTTATTTAAAATTTTAACATAATCGATTATTGTTTTTATTTATTTATTGTTGTTCAAGTACAGTTTCCATTTTCCCTCCACCACTCTTCCCCCACCCTTGATCCTACCCCTCTTCGGCTTTGTCCATAGGTCCTTTATACATGTTCCTTGACGACATTTCCCCCTACCTTCCCCCGTTATCCTCCTCCCCACTCCCCTCCGGTCACTGCCAGTTTGTTCTTTATTTCAGTGTCTGGTTATATTTTGTTAGCTTATTTGTTCTGTTGATTAGGTTCCACTTATAGGTGAGATCATATGGCATTTGTCCTTTACCACCTGGCTTATTTCACTTAGCACAATGCTCTAGTTCCATCCATGCTGTGGTGAAGGGTAGGAGCTTCTTTCTTTCTGCTGCATCATATTCCATTGTGTAAATGTACCACAGTTTTTTGGTCCATTCATTTCCTGATGGGCACTTAGGTTGCTTCTAGCACTTGGCTACTGTAAATTGTGCTGCTCTGAACATTGGGGTGCATAGGTTCTTTTGAATTGTTCTTTCAGGGTTCTTAGAGTATAAACCCAGCAGTGGAATTGCCGAGTCAAAAGGCAGATCCATTTTTAGTTTTCTGAGGAAATTCCATACTGTTTTCCACAGTGGCTGCACCAGTCTGCATTCCCACCAACAGTATGCTGGGGTTCCCCTTTCTCCACAACCTCACCAGCACTTATTTGTTTATTGATTTGGTTATGATGGCCATTCTCACCGGTGTGAAGTGGTGTCTCATCGTGGTTTTCATTTGCATCTTTTTGATGACTAGTGATGCTGAGCGTCCTTTCATATGTCTCTGGGCCCTGTGTATGTCCTCCTTGGAGAAGTGTCTGTTCAGGTCCTTTGCCCATTTTTTAATTGGGTGGTTTGTCTTCCTGGAGTGGAGTCGTGTGAGTTCTTTATATATTTTGCAAAACATCTCACTGCTTTATTTTCTCACAATTCTGGAGAGCAGAATTTCAAAATCACTGACTACAGGACTGAAGTCAGGATGTCAGCAGGGTTGCACCCCCTCCGGAGGCTCTAGGAGAGAGTCTGTCCCTTGAGTGTGCCCTGTGGCTTCTCCTGGCTGCTGACATGCATTAACTTGTGGCCACCTCGCTCCAGACTCTGCCTCCATGGTCACATTGCCTCCTCCTCTTCTGTCTGTGTCAAATCTCCCTCTGCAGTTCTCTTATAAGGACACCTATGATTTTATTTAGGTCCTACTTGGATAATGCAGAAGACTCTTCCCATGTCGGGCGCCTTAATGTAGTCACATCTGCAAAGACTTCTTTCCATGTAAGGTGACATTTCCAGGTTCCAGGAATTAGGACCTGATATCTTTGTGGGCCATGATTCAGCAAGTCATTTTCAACACCGGGGCCAGGTTCAGAGCGAGGCGGAGAGTTCACATTCCGTCCTCCAGGGGTCGTTTGACTCTGACCTTAAATCGAGGGATTATCGAGAACACGCGTGTGTCCTGCTGTTGCTAAGCACTGGGAGGGATACAGAGACACAGAAACCTGTGCCTGCCCCGAGGCTGCTTGTGGGTTTGCTGGAAGAGAAGACGTGTACATGTAAAACGATGCAGAAGAAAAAGGTCGAGTTAGATCCTGAGAGCCAGAAAGTGGTATCCACAGTGATTGTCTGGGCCCTAAGTCCGTGGACTTGGGATGGCCGTGTGCTGGAACGTTCGACCTACCAGAGGTTTGGGAGGTGATCACATCCCACCCACAGCCTGACTGGTTTTCCTTTGAGTCTCTAAATTGAAAGTAGGTACTTACTGCTTGACTTACAGGTTATTACAGAAAATTTTAAGGTGCTATATTGTCTAACATCAACACTAAGGGCAAAAGGAGCTCATACAGTAGAAAAGTTTATCTCCTGCGTTCTGAGAATTGTACCCACATAAAGAACCTGAGAATTATTGAATCCGAACCCCCCTGTTTTACAATGGGGTAAACAAGGCACAGAAGGTTGAAGTGATTCTCCTTGGGTTCCTGGGGCAAGAGATAGAGCCCCAGGTCACCCCTCCAGTACTCTTTCCTTGGAAGTATGGAGGGAAAGCTCAAAGAGAAAATAGATGCAAGAATGACAATTTACAACTCAGTTTAAGTGCTTCCCTACATCTGTGTGTTTTACTGACAGTCAGTGAACTCCTGGGCCATCACTGTAGACCGGCAGCCACTGGCCCGCCCACCCCCATGTTCCAGTAATGAATATGGTCATCAGAAGGCTCGCTGTAATGAAGTCAGGTGCTTTGACCAATGCGAAGGTTAGGAAGTCCATGGGAACGCAGTTTTGTCTTCGTGTGCCCTTTTCATAGAGACCTCTCTACGAAATACAGCTGTGAACTCACGGACCAGCTCCCCAGGACGGACCAGCTCCCCAGGACTGCCTCCAGAGTATGACTCTTTCTGGGGCGGCGCACTGTAGAGGGACAATAATCTAATGTACTTGTCAGGCAGCTCCTTTATTCGGTGTGCTAGTTTTCGCGGTCCCAGTAGTAACGCACTGGATTGATACAGTTATTCTCCCTCTGAGCCTCTCAGAGAGGTAGCGGCTGGCTCTGGGTCAGAGCGAGCCAGCCCCTGAGCCCTGTTGCCAGGGACCCTGCCGTCCCCGGGGCAGCCTGTCCTTTCCAAGGTGCCGTCTGCAGGTCAAAATGCGGAAACATGATAAGTATTCCTGGAATCTTAGCTTTACTTACAGATTTTTGTGGGAAAATCATAACTCCTATTAAAATCAGCCATGCAGTTGCCTTGGCTGCTTGGAGCATTGTCCTGTACACCAAAAAGTTGTGGGTTCTATTTTCGGTCAGGGCACATACCTAGGTTGAGGGTTTGATCCCTGGTTGAGGTGCATATGGGGGGCAACTGATCGGTGTCTCTCACACATTTCTCTCTCTCCCCCCCCCCAAAAAGTCAATAAACATATCCTTAGGCGAAGACTTAAAAAAAATCAGCCATTGGGTTGAATGCACAATTCTCATTAACATTCAGGATGACCAAGAACTTTGCCCTGGCCTCGAACCCAGCTCCAGAGGTGACTCACCTCTGCTGTCAGAGCCATTGTCCCCATGCCTCGCCATTCCTTGCAAGTGATATACAGAGATGCCCACGGATGTGCCGTTGGAGGGGTGACAGTGTGATGACGTCGATGTTCCAGCTAGTGTGGTGGTGGAGTGTCATCAAGTCCCCAGTTAGTGCCACTTCCTGTCCCGGTGACTTCATCGATTTCACTGTTTCACGTTCCAAAGCACCAGCGTGTTCATCGACAGACTCTTATGTGTAACTTCTCGATACGTTGATGAATAGTCTGACAACAGATCTTCTTTAAAAAAGCAGAAGAAAAAGACATCATTTCTAAGCTTAGACCAAGTTTTTTTAGTCTTATTGAGTCTTCCATCTTGGTTCTTAACAGTACATTTTCATGAATCTGTTTTTTAAGGCACAGTAACTTTATAATAGTTCATTTTATTTTAAAGCTCTTTACATATTCAGGCCTTGCCGGATAGAACAGGGTTTCTCAAACTGTACCTGCTGACCTCTGGGCAGCGCAAGGCATGTTGTTTGATTGCGGACCAGACTGACTGGTGGTTGAAGCACTGACTTTCTGAAAGGAGCCATCTGCTTTCCCAGTCGACCAGAATGGGTAGGGACCCCTCTCACCTCTGGGCTGTAAATACCCCCGAAGAGTAGTCTAACAACGTGTAACGGGAACTTGCACAAGCCTTCCGAGTGTGAGTGTGGAATGGTTTATGAACTAGGAGGTACAGATGGTCGTAGCCCCACTTTCCAGATGAGGGGCCTGGTCTAGGGGAAGCTTTGCCCAAGGTCACCCAGACGCCTGGGTCCTGAACCAGGACCCTCCCCCAGCGGTCTGTCCCCCAGGCCTCTGAGGCTGCTTTTCCCGGCACACTCAGCTCCACCCCTGGAATCGAGACCACGTGCATCTAGACCGTGTCCTTCCCAACGACAGCACTGCCCTCTTCTTCGAGGCATTGGTGCAGGGTACACGGTGCAGCAGGTGTGGGTTCGGGGCCAAGGTTAAGGTGGGGTAAGAGAGGCACCAGGGCTCAGGATTTAAGTGACGCTTCTGTCGGCCTTGGCAGTCCTGCTCTCGGGGCCTCGCCGGCCTCATCCCAGCACTGGTGGGTCTCACGGTGGCACAGATCTGTGTCCGATTCTCACCAAGCATGCGGGCTCTTGAGTAGTGGCCCCTGTGATTCTCAGGAAAAGTCACAACTTTGTGCTCCCAGCTTTACCTTGTGTTTCGAGGCATCAGTAAGACTCAAAGTTTGGTGCCTAGTGGGTGAGTTCTGCCTGCGGTGGTTTGATTGTTGTAGATTTTTGAGGTGACATTGGAGGGAGTATTGGGGACAACCCTCCCCTGTGATTTTCATGTAAAGGACGCTCCCATTCTGTCTCCCACGTTTCCGGGCCTCCCTGGATTTGACGCCATTCCCCACGGGATGGCCCCCGCAACAGTCCTATCTATGCAACACGCTTCCTTGTTGTCAACGTTTTTGGCCCAGAGCTTCAGTTCCTTCCTGATAATTGTGTGGCTTTTGCTGTTGATTTTGAACACAACTCAGTCAGGCAAGGAGCTCAGCCCCCAGTCCCAGCTTCCCAGGGAGTCCCCAGCAGCCACAGCGCACGCACTGTTTTAACCATTACGTGGGACACCGCCGGATGCATGTAGCTCAGCTTGCAGGCCTCTCGTTTTGTAAAAGTATTCTGGGGGGTGGAAGGAAGCCAGCTTAGTGGGTAAGGACAGGAGAGCTTTCTTCAAATAAGTGAGTTAGCTGCCCCATCCCGATGCACAGAGATGAGCCCCTCAGAAATAACAGTGTTGTAGAAATAAATGTGTGAGGGTTAGACCCTGGTTCAAATCCTAGCTTTGCCACTTTCTAGTTATACAAACTAAGGTGCTCTTCCTTCTTCCCTGGTGCTTCAAGCGGGTGGGAGGAGGAGAAAAAGAACACCCTTACAGAGGTGCCCAAGGACAACATGACAGCTTACAGAGTGTGCGGGAGGGGAGTAGAGTAGGACTGGACAGTGGTTTTCAACTGGGGGGATTCTGTCCCATCCGCCCCCATCCCCCAGGTATTGGGAACTATTTGGAGACATTTTTGGTTGTCATAGCTGGGGGACAGGAGTTCCGACTGCATGTCATGAGTAAAAGCCAGAGGTACTTCTAAAAACCCTACAAATAATAGTATAGACAACCCCTCACAATAAAGAATTTTCTAGCTTAAAATGCGCATGGTGCTGAGGTTGAGAAGCCCTGAGTTAGGAATAGCATTTATGGACTCTAACTGTCCTATTTAATATCCAGTGACTACGTAAGATCAAGTAGATTTTATCCCCATTTTACAGATGAGAAGTTTGACCGTTGGTGGAGATTGAGAAACTTGCCTTTGGTACTCAGCTACTCATAGATGAGACAGGGATTTTAAACTAGGCATATATGCACCCAGCATCTACTCCCTTTCTACTGACCCAGTAGGTGGTGAGCACCGCATCACAGTGACGTTCAGAACCAGGCAGGACAAGCCACCCATCCACTTGAGAGGGACGGATGGAGATACGAGTCTCAGATGTTTCTCGCGCTGAGTGACTTTTGAGGTTCCTCGTAAGGATCACATTCTCTGATTCTATTTTGAAACAGGATTTGTTTTTTTAGCCCCCGTATTAGAGTGGCAGGCAGATAGCCCTTGGCCGTGCCCAGAGAAATCCCTGTGCTTTGTCTGTGCACCTGTGAGCCTCATTGCTATTAATATCCCGGCCCTATCAGGCCAGAGGGCCAGGGTTCCAAAGAGGGGCAGCCACAAATGCACCCCCTCCCCCATCTCACCCACATTCCCTGGGAAGTTATTTTTACCCACATGTGTAAATGGGTCCAGCTGGTTCTCACTGGGGAGGACAGTAGAGGCACAGATGAGGGGAGCTGGGAACGAAATACATTACACTTTCTGGTTTCCTTCCTCACTCTGCTTTATCGCAGGATATTGAAGGAGGCGGACCAGTCCCACCCCTCCGCCCATCGCTAGGCAAAATGGAACTGAAATGCAGAAACACTCGATGAACACAAGCTGGGCAAAACCCTGGACCCTAGGACCCCCTGACCAGTCGCCCCCCATCTGCTGTCCAGACAGCCCCAGCCCTGGGGCCAGGAGTGGACTAGCGGTGGGGAGGGAGGGTCAAGCCCGAGAGTAGTCTACTTGTGAGGACTTTAGGCTTTGAAGAGATTGCAGCATAATATCAGTTTGCTCTTCAGTTTAACAGAGAATCACAGTTCCTCTCTCTCGAACCGGGGAAACCCGGTGGGCTTGCTCGGGGTCGTCTGCATGGCCACAGATATGAGTGAGCTTTGAAAGCGAACCTGCGTCTGGACCCCTCCCTCAGAGCTGAGTGTCTCAGGCAAGGCCTGGGAATCAGTGGGTTCAGAATTTCCCAGGACAGTCTCGCGTTCAGCAGGCCCGAGAGCCCCTGGCCGACTCCACACCTCCTCCGTCCTGCTCTTTCTGCGCAGGACGACTTGGGGGCCTGGCGACCTGTTCCGTCACAAAGAGACTGGAGGGAGGGGGAGGGGGAGGGGGGGCCTTTGTTTCTCAGGATGTCCTCGGTAGATTTTTGGGAAGAAGAAGGCCCACACTGTGGTCTTGAATTCGTACCTGCTAGACTCTTAAATTAACATTAAGTGTCTCCTCATCCTTCAAACCCTTTAAGGTACATGCAATCATTTGCCTAATTGTTCACAACACTTTGAAGTCTTCTTCGCCAGACTATTTTTCTCACCGACATTGTTTGTAGAGAGGAAGAGTTTTTCACTGCCACTGCCTCAAGAAGGAAGCTCTGAATCACGGGTGTCAAACTCATTTTCACCGGGGGCCACGTCAGCCTTGTGGTTGCCTTCAAAGGGCCCAAATAATGTTAGGACTGTATAAATGTAACTACTCCTTAACTGTTAAGGAGTTGAAATTACTTTCAGTCCTTTGAAAGCAACTGCGAGGCTGATGTGGCCCTTGGTGAAAATGGGTTGGACACCCCTGTTCTAAATAAAAAACGAGTTTTGAGGGAAACTTTTAAGTAACAGCCTAGTGAATGGCCTGACTTTATGATCGATTGTATGCTGCGCACTCTGGTCTCCAAGCGTTTTGCCCACTGAACTTCATAAACAGTTTTGAAGAACTCTTCCACACACATTTTTTAAGGTGACCTCTACAACTGATCAGTAAGCCAGTAAGTTACTAATTCAGAAGCTGCAAAATATGTCATTTCTAGTGTGTTATGTATTACAAGTGTGCTTTAAATATATTTCATATTGTAGCCCGTGCTTTGGATTTTTTCATTTTGGGATTGTTGATATGGCTCAGTTTATGGATGATGTCATCCATAAAATAGAATTAGCAAAACCAGTTCATATTTTTAAAAACAGCCGTTTCAGGCTTATTTCCTGTCACTAAAAAAAAAATCTGACTTCATTTTTCACATCAGATAAACAGGGAGATCCGTCAGATGGATGGTAAATGCACCAGGCGTCGTCATTCCAGGGGCCTGTTGTAGGTCAACGAGGATGTGTCTTTTCCTGGTCTCTCGCTCTCTTCGCTCCCGCAGGAGCTGGGTGTTTTCAGACTCCTCCCTTTTTGCTCCAGAGGCTTTTATACCCAGCTAACTGCACGTGGTGGGAGTCAGGAAAAGTGAGACGCACGCTTTTTGGAAAGCAGGAAAAGAAGGTCGTGATTTAGGAGGGGAGAGGCGGCAGAAGACAGGCACTGTTCTCAAGCAGGTCAGGTTTGGGGAATGTGGAAGGATCTAGAAAAGGATCTCTTTCCTCTCCCAGGGCCCCCGGGAAGCCTTTGTCTGGCCAGAGGCGTGTGCGTCCTTCGCTTGGAAGAGCTCTGCTTGAAAAGTTACCGGACGGGGAGGCGGTTAGTAAGAGAATAAAGATTATTCAGCTCCGCTTCTTTTCTCCCACTTTACCAGTTGTTTTTGTATTAAAGTAGAGATGGGGAAGCAGAAGGGCGCAGAGAAGAACAGTGTGCACAAGTGATCCGGGATCACGTGCCCTGCACATCTGGCAGACGTCGCCCTGCAGCAGAGCGGAGCTGGGTTTTCCCAGGGAGGGCGGGCAGCCTGTTACTGTCTTTCCTTAGCCCCTGGGGTATGAGGTATGGGCTCTGGGTCCTGGGGCTGAGAGCGTGGGCTCTGGAGCCGGACCACCTGGGTTCCCGTTCCAGTTGCTACTTACTACTAGCTCAGTGCCTCTGGGCAGGTTTTTTATCTTAACCTGCTAATGACTGTTTCTAACTAATGACAGGTGAGCTATATACATCATCTTATTATTCTTTGCAGTCTTGAACTTCTCACTAGAGTATGGCTAGAGGTTGTCCTCCGGCACATTTTGACAGAGTCCCCTGGCCAGAGGCGTGATTTCAGCCGGAGGATGGCCGTTGAGAGAGACAGACCAATCAGGATCCGCCTGGGGTACCAAACCTCGTATTGAGGCTGTGTTCATGGGACCTTTATGAAAAGTCAGTGGGTGTCCTTGTGCACACCTGTATAACTCCCCTTCAGAGTCGCCACACACTCAGAGTCCAAGAGCAGCACACCCTGCATGTACGTTGCACATGGTGTCATGTTCACACGTCCAGACTGTTGGCCAGACAGGCAAGCAGATGGACCCCAGCTTCACGTGCCCTGAGGTGTGTGGGGAAGCACTCGTAGCAGTAACTGTGTTAATGAAATCAAACCAGGCAAATGACATTGAACCCACGGTGTCCTTAGATTCACTTTCCCCGTCACCTAAACCGTACCTGGGCGCACTGTGTTGGCTACTAACGGTGTCATCGTGAATGATTGCAGGGTAGTGAGGTCTCTTCTTTGACAGCGACGTTCAGAGAGAAAGTACAGAACCTAGAAGTATTTTTACTTTCTTTTCTTCATTTATAATTTGATATTTTAAAATTACTTGCAGAAAATTTAATTTTAAAACTTCCCTCGAGGAGAAATGAGACACTCACCCTGAGAAAATTATCTTGAAACCTAGAGACATTAAAAGTTGTATAATAAAATCAGAAGCACAGAATTAAACGATATCGAGCTGTTAAATGAACCCAGTGACACACCTTCTTTTAAACGAACTTTGAAATTCAGTCCCTGCTCAGCTTCTCTGTAACAAGTAGAACGTATGTGAACCTACCTTATTTTTAGCAGATTGTATAAAATTTTAGTTTATTCGGCCAATAAACGGAGCGTTCCGTTCATGAGGAGTGACGGTCGTGCTCAGGTCTGTCTGCGTTTGCGCAGTTTACGAGGGTAAGTCAGCCTCGTCGGAACCTGTCGCGTCATGTGCGTTGGAGCGTCCGTGCAGCTGGGCAGTCCTCCGAGGTCTGTGTCCCTGGGCGTGCCTGGGCTCCACGGGAAGACTCGTCCTAACAGGAAAATGCAGGAGATGAACGTCTCGTGCGTGACACACCATGGGGCTGACGGCCCTCCCGGCCGCAGGCAGCCCCTCTGCCTCGGGGTGGGACAGCCCCATTCTGGCTGCTCCTCTCCCTTTCCATGGCCTCCTCCTCCACTGTCTCCTGCGTCTGCTTTATGTCACTCTCAAGTCAGCAACGTCGATGTCCTTGCTGCTGCTCTGTTGACAGGGATACTGGTTCCGAGGACCCCGGATGGGCCCTGTGTTCAGGACCCGGAACATGTGATCTTACTGAGCCCCTCGTTGCACAGAGAACAAACTCGCCTCCAGGAGCCGAGCACTCCTGAACGGACACTGTGCCTTCTGCTTTCCCGCCTGGTCTGGACCCTCATCCGAACAACTGACTGCCCCCCTGAGCGCTCTTTCTCCTCCGGAGTCTCCCCTCCAATAAACTCTCCCTCCAGCTGTGAGGGGTCCTTTCTAAAGTGCAGCATGTGCCAGTCGTCCGCCCCTGGACATCCTCCTGTATCTCCTTCTCCCCTGGGATGCCGCCCTCCCACCTCAGCGAGCCACATAGGGCCCTGCAGCCCGCCTCGTCTTCCCCTCCCGCCCCCTTGCTGGCCACACTCCAGCTGGACAGACCTTCCACCCGGTCTCCACCTTCAGGGCCTCACAGCTTTGGCCCGATCTTCCTGCATGCCATTCCCTTTCCGCCCCCAGCCATCCTCCAGGCAAACTCCTACTTCATGACCCTGCTTGAAGGTCATCCTTCTTGAGGTCGTCCCCGTTCATGGCTCTTGGCAGAGTGAGTCACTTCCTCCGTGGTGTTCTTGCAGCATTCTGTGCACGCCTCCGCCGTGGGACAGCTCGTGTGTGGCAGGGTGACTGTATCCCCTGTACCCCGGCAGAGAGCTGCCGGGGTGCTGAGCACCTGAAACGCGGGCAGTCCTCATGGAGGGGTGCTGTTCGATGCCAGTGAGGAATCCAGATTGGAGTTCAAAGGCTCAACGTGAAAAGAATGGAAAATGTTTTAGTAATAGTCTTTATGTCATTTACACATTGAAATGATGATATTTTGGATATATGGGGTCAACTAGAATATACCATTAGAATTAATTTCACCTGTTTTGTTTTTAATTTTTAAATGTGACTTAGTAGTTTTCAAATTATGCGTGTGGCTCGCATTTTATTCCTGCTGCACGAGACCGGTTAGCTGCTCTTCCGAGGAGATGAGGGCGCCCCGTCTCAGCACCTTTAGGGTCTGACAGCATGAAGCACAATTGGTCTATGGGTGGCCCACTATCTAGATAATCCCAAGAGCATGCTTCCAGTCCCCCCAAAACAGAGCCCATTTCCCTGGGCTAGTCAGTTATGGTGGCCGTGTGTGGGACCACACACTTCGGAAGGAAGCGCAGTGCATGGGGCCACATATAGTGGTTCAGTGATGAGCTCGGGTTATTTTTCTGGCTTTGTGTTAGAGGTTGTGACGTTTCCCTCGATTTGTAAGATACAAACACCAAATCATACTACAGTTTTACTCTTAAGTGCTTTTTCTGTAGCTTATGTCCTGATTCCTCCAGGCCTGAGAAATACAGTTCTAAATATAACTTTCTTGGAAATCGCTCCATAATGATTTCTAGGATAAAACCCCGGGCAACTGGTAGCACTGGCTGTTCTCCCTTTGTTGTACTTGAGTTGCTTTTAATCTTCTGGTGGTATCACCCACAAAAAATACTTTTAGAAAACAACTTAGTACACACATTCTCCTTAGTATATGTATGTAACTGAAATAAATTTCTTCTTAGTATATGTATGTAACTGAAATAAATTTCTCAAAACAGGACTTGTCAACATCTCATGTGAGACACTAATGTTTTCTATTCTGTTATATTGACTTTTCTAAATGCTTCTTGTGTGGAACATCATCCCATAGACGGAAAGGTCACGGGTTCAATTATGGTCAGGTCACGTACCCAGGTTACGGGTTCCATCCCTGGTCGGGGTGCGTATGAGAAGGCAGCCAGTTGATGTCTCTCTCTCTCTCCCCCTGCACCCTCACCTTCCTTGCTCTTTAAAAGCACTGGAAAAATGTCCTTGGATGAGAAACATTATTTTTTTAAATGCTTCTTGTTAACTGCTAGTGGGGTTGCCACTCATAGTTTAAACACTATCTTAATATAAAGCTCCAGGATTACGTGTGGGTCATTGTACCTGGCAAGAAGTGCCACTTCTGTTTGATCATCTTTCCTAATGAGCCTTTCTGGCCCCTGCTTTCCCCCGAACACCCCTTCCTGCCTCCAGTGCTTTCCCCCCACGTGGTCCCTGTGCTGTCCTTCAGCTTCCATGGGATGGGCCGTCCTCGTCTCCTTTGCCCATGACCTCTGTGGTCATCAGTGTGTATTGAGATTCTGAGCACATCCTTCAAGGGCATTCTGATCTGAAAACCAAAAGTCTTTGTTGTTTTTTAATGTGTTCTTTGTGACATTGAGTCTCACTTTGCAAGGACAACTAAGCGTGGTGTCCGCTCAGTGCTGGCAGCTCGGCCCAGCGTGCACACGGGAAGCCTTGGGAAGTGTCCTGGGGCCATACTAGGGTTCGTTGGCACTGTCAGAACTGCCCCAGCATTGGGGGCCCATGGCACTCACCCATGGAACAGCATTGCTCCGTGGCCTTCTTATTTGAAAGGGGAGAGGTATTTTAAAAGCCAGGAGGGGGCTGTCTGGAATACAGTTAATCATCATTTAGAGAGCAAGCTCTAAAGGAGACAGTGTTTGGTATATTAATTTCACTTTTCCTGTAATGGAATATAGATTTTTTTTACCTTCTATGACACATTTCAGGGGCTCTCTTTTGCATTGTTGTGACATTGGAAAAATATTTGACGGCTTGTCAGAAGGGAATGTTTGTAATTGGTACTAACCTGTACATTTTCAGCCTCTAGAATAGCATGACAGGTAATTGGGGTGGACATTGAGAGCATTTCCCACCCAAAAATAAGCACAAGAAATGCCAGTATTCATGGTGCGTGTTGAAACCAATTGGGATTTTGTAATCTCTTACAGTTAGCATGAAGCTTGGTGGAAATAATTTTGTAATGGAAATTATTAAAAATTGACTTGATTAAAGTAGTTTTGTTACATTGGTGTGAGATGTCATTCTGTGGCATGATGACCTAAGAATACCGTCATGGCCTCAGACGTCTCTCCAGGGCCCTCAGGTGGGGACCCTAGCACACCAGCACACTGTCCCTGGGTTGTCACCATCAGCCCCAGGTGTCCCTGAGACACGCCTGCTTCTCAGGTTGGCATAAAGGTCTTGAGTAGCCTCCCCAATCCTCCACTAGACTCTTCTGTGGCATTGAAGACACATTTTAGAGCTGGTGCAGCGTCATTAACCTAAATATTTTTCATGACCTACAGTGTCTTCAGTTCGGGTTGCAGTGGGGTGTTGGGAAACCTCGGTCTCACCACCATGTTCCCCTGCCTGATGAAACACTTGTTTCGGCCAGTTCCTTTGGACCATGTTCTGTTCTAGACTGGTTCCCTATTTTACTTAAAAAATCATGTTATTTCAGTGTCCTTGATGTAAAGCAGAAATAAGAGCCTTGTGTTTACGTTAACGGTGAGGTTGCTCCATCTTCGGCTGCTTTAGAGATGATTATTTCAGTGTAATGAGAGGGCTTGTGCAGGTACCAGGTACCAGTGAAGCTGCCTCGGTCAGTGCCTCGGGGGGTATCGCCACCTCTTTCACTGGCGGAAAAGAGCAGAGTCCAAACAGAAGGCCGTGCTAATGAGGACCCGGCAAGTGGGCCTTTTCCCAGGACTCCTCCTGCTTAAGTCTCATCCATGACCGTGTAGAGCCACCATCCCAATCGGGAGCCCAGAGCTGGTGCACAGCCTCGGCGTCCTGCCTGAAACGGAGACAAGGGCAGCAGGTTACTTTGTGAGGAGCCCGGACTCTGGAACCCAGAGAGGAACTGGAGCAGGTCACACCCCTCAGCAGGCACTGGGCTCCCCACCTGGACAGCAGTCCTAGTAATAATGCCCATGTGCTCCGGTTGCTGTGGAGGCCAGGTGTGGCCTTGCACCTGCTTTCACCGCTGCAGCCCGTGGTGGCAGGTGCCTGTCTTCTGGTGTCTGAGCAAAGCTGAATTCGTGTGATCAGTTCACAACTCTGACATCTCCCCAGAAAAACCACGTGGGCGTGTAGACATCATGTGAATTTTTGTTACAGTGCCCTGAGGTTAACGGTGAACAAGTAGCCTTTTAATGCTATCAGGTGATGGAGCTTCCAGAAGGATGGTCGGTCATCTTCTGACGGCTGCCCCCAGCGTCCTTTCCTTCCACAGCGTCGGTACTAGTAGCAGGCGGGGCAGGGGGAGACAGGTGGCAAGGGGATAGACACGGAATTTCTGGTCAGTAATCAACAGACTTCTGGTTTTTACTTTTAAATTTTTTTTTGTTGTAGAGTTAACTGATATTTACTCCCGCTTTGTAATTATAACTAAATCAGCCAAACTAGGAATGAGAGGGCTCCCCAACTCCTTGGACAGAGAGGGTGGCTCCGTTTTCTGAGCCTTTTGCTCACTACTCCTTTTGTTACGATGTACAGCATTTACTGGCACCTGGTAGCCTGGGGCCAGATGAGGTGTCTCCACGGTGGGTCGCAGCAGCTGTAGCTGAGAGAAGAAATGAGACCCTCGTCGCAAGGACTGGGCCCGTCTCAGGCTTCCTGCACACCCGGCTGGGAGAAGCTTTGGTTCTTCACTATTCTTCACGCATAGTTTAGAGGAGACGGAGAGCTTTCTAGTTAATTACGTTTTTTAAATTACCTAAAAGGAAATCCTAATCCTGGAGCAAATCATGTCACTAAATCTCATTCATATTTACCTGCTGCTGGTTTTTAATGCAAGAAGAGACATTTTCCAAGCACATTTGAGTGGTTTCTGTCGGTGAGAAAATTTCACACTAAACCAGTGAAGAGGGGAAATACGAGCCCACGTTCGGAGTCAGGAGGTCTGGACTCTCCCTCGGGCTTTTCGCCCAGCCGGCTGGAGGACCGGTCTGATCACAGCTGAAGAACTAGCCAGATTCTGGGCATTTCTGACTGTGGCGGATGCCCCTGCCTGTTCTTCTGCGAGGGCCACAGAAGTCCTGGGTTCCGATTTTGTACCTCAGGCCACGTGAAGCTCAGGGGCCATGGCACAAGCATTCCACCAGCATGACAACAGTGAGCGCACAGCCTGCCGGGCACCCTGGGGTCCGGGCCGGGACCCTAGGACCTGAGCTGTGTCTTCCCAGGTGACTCCTGGAGTCTGAAGGGCACTTGTAAAAGCTTCTCCAAGTGAACTTCAGCGAGGTCAGTTTGAGTCAGAAAGGTTTATGCCATGTAGCAGATGGAGGGTGAGGAGGAAGCACGGCATGCCCAAAATTGAACCAGTAACTAAGCCATGAACTTAGGTTCTGAAGCAGTGTACTTATTAGATTGAAATTTTGAGGACATTTTTATAGGTACTTTATAAGATTTATTGATAACTAGACTCTATACCCTTTCCCTAGACTCTCAGCTCTCAGGGAGCTCTTTAATTCATAGCACTTGATCAATAAATATAGGGCTGGGTGAAAGTAGGCTTACAGTTGTGAGCACGCAAAAGCCCGGGTTTATTCTCGATTGTTATTCACTGATTATGGTATTATTTCCATATGAGCAATGACTGAATTGCCCCACCCTGTGTTTGTTATCAGTAAAATGTTCCCAACCTGCCTTTACCTTCTTCTCTTTAGATTGGTTCGGCTATGCCCCCAAACCCTCTCATCCCCAGTGTCCCCTCCTTGACAATCATGTGCTCTCCGGGTCCAACTGATGGCCTGTTACCATTCTCTTGGGTAGCGGATGCCCAACAAAGTCTTGGGCAGCTGAAGGTCAGGTGTGTGAGGCCTGGGGTTCACCTGTCTCCAAGGCGACAGCTGTGTGAGCCTCATGTGGGCCGTGTGCCTTGACCTGTCCCCATGGCTCTCCAGTGTCAGGACCCGGACCTTCGTCTCTATTTGTAAAGAAACGTTTTGAAATCAATGGGAACATTAACTCTGTGCTTTCTTCTCAACAGACGCGAGACGACTTCCTGGGACAGGTGGACGTGCCCCTTAATCATCTCCCGGTAAGGACAGTCACCTGCTTTCTACTGCCTGTTGTGAGGAGTGACTTCTGATTGTTTGCAGCTGGAGGTGTTTTCAGAGTCGTGCTTCCTCAGCACAGTGGAGAAGGCTGAAATACAGAGCGAGTTCTCTGGCCCTAGTTCTTTTCCAGAAAGTGCTCCATTCAAGGGGATAGGAAAGAATCGAGTGTCTCTGCATCTGCGAGGTTGCTGGTCGGCGTCACCAGCATCTTGCTCTTCTGCTCTTCAGCCTGCCTGTGTCAAATCATGTGAAACAGCCACCTCCCTCCGTCAACCCCCTTCTTGTCCTTGGGCTGTCTTGCCCTTCAGGCTCATCCTTTGGGTCTAAGTAAGCATGTGTTCCCTTTGTCTAGAATTGCACGTGCTGTTTCTCGTGGGCCACATCTGTGTATGCTAGCACTGCCCTGATTTTGCCACATGGCTTTCTCGGTCAGCGCTGAGGGAAGAAGACACTGCTGGTTCTGAGTGAGCTTGTCAGCTTTACAAATCGTAGTTAGCACATGCGGTGTCGCTGCCACTTCTCTCTGCTCAGGTGAGCAGCACAACATTTGGAGCTGTTGACAAATGGCTGAGGCCCGAGGTGCTCCTGAGGCGATGTGGACAGACCATGGGGACGACACCTGGAGGCTGGGTGAGGGGTTGGTCACCTCGCAGTCCAGCTCCGGTTTTCCGCCTTGCTCCACCCCTCCCGCAGCCCTTGGTTCCCTGGGCAGCACAAAGGGATTGAAATAGCAGCCAAGAAAGGGCAAGTCAAATGTTTCTGCCTTTTTGTTATTTTTTTTTGTTAATGCTTTGTGTGAGCAAACCCCTTAAATAGTCTATAAACTAAGGTGACGTGAACCACCTAGTGTGAGCCTACCACTGCATTGAAATGGTGGCTATTACCATACACGAAATACCAAGAAAGACACCCCATAGCTTACCCAGGAGGCTTTGCAGGTATGTTGTGAAGGAATGTGAGAGCAAGCAATTTTTTCTTATGTACTCAGGAGAGCTGTTAAGGGAGAAGGGTTTCAAGTTCGTTCCCTTCCAAAAGATTAGAAGCAACAGTGACACCATTAAAGTATATTTGTTTCTATATAAAAACCTGAAGCTCCAAGGTGCGTGAAGAAGGTGCCTGTGTGTGTGAGAGATGACTTCATAAGCCAACAAATCCTGAGTATTCCTTTCAAGTCGCATTGAGAGGACATGGAGACATCAACATCTGTGAGGAAAAAGTCTTCACGTGTTTCCACATCAGTAGGGCTTCTGTTCGTGCTCATCAGGTTGAAGCGGAATGTCCTCAGGTTTTCAGACACTAGGGGTTGGTTGGCCAGTTCTTTTCCATAGGTGTCCCCAGCCACCCTTCTTCTTAATGCAAAAATCACCTCTTGGTCAAGGCAAATTATGTACTCATATTCTCTAAGTGGAAGTGAAATTTCTAAACACCTTGCCCTAACAGCGCCTTGTTTGAGTGGTCGAGAGCAGATTGGTTTCAAAAGGTTGTATGGGACCCCTGGAGAGGAGAAGACTATTCCTTTTCAGAGACCAAGTCGTAGAGGGAATAGCTGGGCTTTGGATTCGGTGGAGGCAAGAGCGAGCCTTCAAAGATGCCAAGGCTCAGGGCTAGAATAGAAAGCAGCCAGTTAAAGAGACGGAAGGGCAGATGCCGCAGAGGACCTCTACACGGGCTGAGCCAGCTGAGGAATGGAGCCTCCCACTTTTGCATCTGCAGAGACATGAGCTTCCTTTGGAGTGCCGTGATCTCCACGCTTAAAACGGACCAGCTTGATGGAGCCAACTGCAGGCTGGGAGATGGACCCCAAAGGAAGCAAAAGGAGAGGGGCGAAGGTGCATTCTTATCCTGCAAGTCGGGGTGGAACCCCACTAGCATATTCTGAATCGACATGGCCTTGGAGCTGCACTTGTGTATGTGTGTGCTCACGTTTGTGGGACACTCGTGAGAAAATTGCATGCTGTCATTATGTTGATTATGTTTTTTGTGGTAACATAAGCATGGGTATGTAAAATGAGTAGTTCGCATTTGAATATATTTTGTGGAGTGCACAATGGTGGTCTTTCTTTTCTTGATAGCTGCGTGACCCTTGTCAAGGCAGATTAGTATGGCCTATGGATTTAATATTTGTCAAAGTCTTCCAATTTTAGATGAAAGAAACTAGGTAAGCTATCTCGGTAGTAATGAGAAAAGATAATAGAGAGAGTGGTACCGTGGGTCAGAGGGGCACCGCCCTGGCCCTTTCCAAGATTTAAGGAATCTTAAATGTTGATGTTTAATGACGGGTGTTTGATCATTGGTTCACTCCATGCAGCCTCATCAGCTGATAGAGAATCTATCTATTCCTTCTGAAGATATTTGCTGATAGGCCTGGTTCTAATCTGAAGGTCAGAGAAGCAAGTCCCTCCCTTAGGGCTGGTTTGGCATTGCTGCCAAGGGCGGCAGCCACATGTGGTAGCTGAGCATTTGAGATGTGACTGATGTGGCGGAGGGACTGGATTTATCCTTTTATTTCACTTTAACTTGTTAAAATCTAAATCTTAAAGCCACCTATGGCCGTCAGCTGCCATACTGGACGGCACAGGTTAGGATCAGAGTGGAGTGGCTTGGGTCAAAAAGGCGTGGTTCTGGCCGTTGGAGGGAACTGAATGTTCACTCAAGTCCTGTTCAGTGTGTGGCCTGAACACAATGAGAGTCTGTGTACAGATCCGCCCATAGTGGCCAGGCATTGTGGCAGGGGGCGGGGCTTCCCAAACCCACCAGTTTTACTGATGCCTTTTTTTAAATATATTTTATTGATTATGCTATTACAGTTGTCCCATTACCCCGCTTCATTCCCCTCTTTAGTTTATGTCCATGTGTCATACGTTCTTTAGCTTCTACATTTCCCCTGCTATTCGTGCCCTCCCCCTGTCAATTTTCTACCTACCATCTATGCTACTTATTCTCCTTACCTTTCCCCCCCTCTCCTCCTCCCACTCCCCTGTTGCTAACCTTTCATGTGATCTCCATTTCTGTGGTTCTTTCTGTTCCTGTTCTAGTTGTTTGCTTAGTTTGTTTTTGTTTTAGGTGTGGTTGTTAATAATTGTGAGTTTGCTGTCATTTTACTATACATGTTTTTTATCTTTTTCTTAGATAAGTCCCTTTAACATTTCATAAAATAAGGGCTTGATGATGATGAACTCCTTTAATGTATCCTTATCTGGGAAGCACTTTATCTGCCCTTCCATTCTAAATGAAAGCTTTGCTGGAAAGAGCAATCTTGGATGTAGGTCCTTGTCTTTCATGACTTGGAATACTTCTTTCCAGCCCCTTCTTGCCTGTAAGGTCTCTTTTGAGACATCAGCTGACAGTCTGATGGGGATTCCTTTGTAGGTTACTGTCTCCTTATTTCTTGCTGCTTCTAGGATTCTCTCCTTCATTTTTACCTTTAAAAAGAAATTTAACTGCCTTGATTTGGTCTTAGAAGCTGGCAACATCTGAATGAAGATCTTTGTTTTCTAAATCAGGAGCTTGATGGAAAAGATGCAGGGCAGCAGAACCAAACTTGGTCTAATCTCTCGTGATTGTTAGGAAATCATCTTTAATAATTTAAATATTCTGTTTTGTGTTTTTGAGTGTGTGAGTTTGAAAAAGGAATGTTTTAAACTTAGTGACGATGTTTGCTGCAGAACCTCCTTCCCTCGCTGGAGCCCTACAGGGGTATTGGTGCGGCCATTGGTGTTGTGGTGGAAAACCTGGCTTTTAAATCCTTCAGCTATAAAATCCCTGACCCCAGGCAGCCTACCAGGAAGATGAGAGGGTCAGAGCAACCCTAACCTCTCTAGGAGTAGACCCTTTGGGGGTGCACGCTGCAAAGTTACTTTGGTGTTACAAGACACCAAAGTTACCTTGGTGTCTTGGTACCTTGGGCACATGGGCCCTCCTCGGCTCACTGACCAGTGTGGGGTCCCTGGATTCATTCTGTGCCCTGATGGGCCTGGTAGGCCGTTGTGAGAGCCCAGGCAGGAGTTCTACCAGGGAGACGAAGAGGCGGGCAGGGAAGAGGGTGTGAAGCTGGGGTGTGCTCTGCACTGCACGTTAGAGTCACTACCTCCGTTATTGACCACAGTGGGCAGAGGAGGCCATGTCAGCTCTGTCATTGTCCTTTGACAGGGAAGAGTAAAGAGTGATAATGAGAAAGAAAAGAAACTTTAGTTTTCCCCTTTGCTCATTGATTCCTTAGTGCTCTATACTTACTAAATGCTTCCAGATAAAACAAAATAATTTTAGAATCGTAATTCACTTTCATTCTTGGCCGTCAGACTCAATTCTCCCATCAATCAATTGCCTCTCTCACGCACTCCAACCAGGGACTGAACCTGCAACCCAGGTGTGTGCCCTGACCAGGATTTGAACCAGCAACCCTTGGCTTTGTGGGATGACGCCCAACCAACTGAGCCACACCAGTCAGGGCAAAGAGTCTAGATTTTTGAGCTTTTCCTAAATACAGCATTTAAAAATTACTGAAATAATAGCATTTATTTTTCTAATTTCCTGCTTGCTTAACCGAGTGATTTGGCACAGTCTTGGTTTCTTTGACGAACGGATGCAGGTTGCAGTTGCATTCATAGCTTCATGAAACAACCATCAGCAAAAGGCAGATTAACGGGGCCACCTAGGACATTTATCTCTGGCGGAGGAGATAATCTTTCAGTGATGTTAGGCTGCTGACAGGATACTTTAATGTGAAAAATAAGGTAAAACTGCCTTCACAGATTAGATCTTGCATGTTTTCCTATTAACTCCATGTTCAGTTTTCTTGAATGACAGCGGCACGGAGGCAGCAGCAACCACTGGTTCTCCAGTGTTACTCAGTGGGAGACTAAGGGCTCCACCCTGCAGTTACAAATTACACTTGGCCTTGACCACTATCATTTTGCCATTTGTCTAAGGCTGGGGTTGGCTCCTAAAAACGGATGTTGACAGTGACATCTAGTGGATCCTGAGCGGATGGTGTTCTGTGATCTATAGAGTGTCCGATTAATTCTCAAGGATTGGTTGAGGAACTGACTCTGCCTTCGCCATTCCCATCTTTTAAAACGAAAACGTGCTCTCTGTAATCCAATTCGGCGTGTCTGAAAATACGGCCTATCAGGAGTGTTGACACTTTCTCTCCCTGTAGACAGAAGACCCAACCATGGAGCGACCCTACACGTTTAAGGACTTTCTCCTCAGACCAAGAAGGTGAGAACTTGGGGGTTGGGAGGGGTTATCCTTCATGCCTTGGTTATTGTTTTTTTTTTTCTGGGGAAGAGTCGACAACTTTTCTTGCTTTAGCTTTTTTCAAAAGTCATCCTATGAAAGATGTAAGCGAGCCACAGCCTTGACAGCCAATTTTCTTCTATCGTGCAGTCATAAATCCCGAGTTAAGGGATTCTTGCGGTTGAAAATGGCCTATATGCCGAAGAACGGAGGTCAAGACGAAGAGAACGGCGAGCAGCGGGGCGACGCGGAGGTGAGCGGCTGCGCCCCGGGCCTTGGTCTCTCTTCCCTGCCTAGGACTCATAAGTCGTCCACCCTAAGACTTTATTATTTAAGGACATAAAAGTTTATAAAGCTTAAAGTGAAAAAAACTTAAAAGTGCCCACAAATCTGTATTTGATAATCGACCAGTATGTGTGTTTTTAGTAAAAAAAAAAGATGAACTTCTTATGTTACAACACTAATAATTGTGGAGGTTTCTCATTACAAAATGCTAAATCCGTATTTTATGAATAGCCCCAGCCCTGTGGGAAATTTCCCTCCCGTATTTAATCCTCTGATGGCTGTGGACTTTCAGCTCTTTGTAAAATTCCTTTTAGCACTTGGAATTGCTCCAAAGTGGATAAAGGGATTTGGGAAATCTTTTCCAGGTTTCTGCTCGTTTGGCCCACAGGTGATAGATAGCAGCATCAGGGAAGCTCTCCTCTGGAAATGCCACTTTGCAATTAGCTGTCCAGAGGAATTTTCCTGGTTTCCCCCACTGGCCCCGCTGCCTTTTGACTTTCTGGTCACATACCTGTACTGTGGGCCCCGGTGTACCTTCTCAGCACACCCTTCAGATGGTGCTGTTTTGTCAGATTCTCATCGTGTCCTAAAAATTCCCACTGAACAAGGCCTCTCTGTGGCTTATCTGCACATCTGTTCGCAGCTGTCGCATATACGTGATATGGGACGATGTGTTACGGGCGAGTCCGCCAAACCTCCCTCAGCCCAGGAGGTCAGATTTCCAGGCAGTGTTTCATCTGCGAGCTTTCATCTGTGAGGAGGAGTGAGTGAGTGGGTGGTAGACAGTCATGAATGTTAAGATTTCACAAGCACATCAGCAGATTTTTATCTCAAACCCAAGGAATTTTTTTTACCCTCTTCTAGCCTTCCAACTGCAGTAACCCGTGAATTACTTAATTTTCCAGAGACTTTACTAGGGGATGTGAGGAAGGAATACTTAATGCCTAAAATATGTGTTGCAAAAATGGAACTCTAACTCTGGTGCCATAATGCCTGTTTTTGTGGCCCCAGCATAAAGTGGGGAGCATCTAAGTAGAAAGGCACAGCACCCACACTTCTTGTGGCTCCCGTGATGGTACTAGATGCAGAGTGGGAGCTTCACCCCCAAAGTCAGCCTCGGTGCCATCCTCCTGGGGAACAGTGGAGCCCCAGGCCTGCTGGTCACTCGAGCTGTGATGTCTGTTAGAGCATGCTCGGTATGGCTTATCCTCCCAGCTCCCTCTTCCCTTAGGGAGGTGTTGAAAAGATGGCCACCTAACGTGACCCATGTCATTGCCTTGGTTTTGTCTGGTCCTGGAGGCTTACAGGTCAAAATGACGAACGTGAAATACCAAAGGAGTATATCATGTGCCTTAGTCACACAGCAGACTGTACACATCCCACTCTCTGCTGCTCCTTACAGTCCAATCATCCCGGAAGGCAGCACAGTCCATTGGCTATTGCTCAAAATGTTTTTAAGACTTCTCTAGAATAGCTGTCATTCCCTCTTTTGGGGAATTTCTTCAAATGTGGCGCATAAAGCCACTGCAAAAGCCAGAGTGTCACGGAGCCAGGGTGCAGGTGGCACTGTCCTTGTGTCCTCCCGCACACCTGAAGGACCCGCCTCGTGACCTTCTGTCTGATTTTCCTCCACAGCACGGGTGGGAAGTTGTGGACTCGAATGACTCAGCTTCTCAGCACCAGGAGGAGCTTCCTCCGCCTCCTCTGCCCCCAGGCTGGGAAGAAAAAGTGGACAATTTAGGTCGGACCTACTATGTCAACCACAACAACCGGACCACACAGTGGCACCGACCGAGCTTAATGTGAGTACTGTGCGAAGGCCAGGAGCGCACGCTCGCCCGCTGCAGTGAGTGTGAACGTGGCAGCTCTTCCGGACGAGGCTGGGAAAGAAGGCTCCTGGCTAGAAAAGCCCGTGGCTGTGTGGCACCCCAGGGTTCCTCTTCACTGAGTTCAGGAGCGCGGCAGCTCTCAGAATTTGCATGTGATGAGGAAGCTCTTGCCTCTTATCACGTTCTGTCTTCCTTCTATGGATTCATGAAATCTAAAGCAGAGGCTACATTTCCTGGGTTCACCTTACGTGGGGTGACTCTGCCCTTTCCCTCTTCTGCAGCTTCCTCTTCTCACTAACCCAGAATGGAACTCTTTCCTAAAGATTTTGGATTTTTATTCCCTTCAATTATTTCATTTGGAAACCCTCTCAAGAATTTCGTTTTCCCGATTGGGGAGATTTCTATATCACCCCCTTGATAAAATTAGGAACACATGGGAGAATGCAAACTCAAAATTCGTAATTACTGTTTTTCTGCTCCCTCCCCAGCCTCAGGGATGCAGTGCACACTGATTACTATTTTGTTTGCTTGGCAATTTTCGGTTTGATGATAGGAAATAAACACTAGTTAAACCTCAGCTACTATAAAAAAGGATTTGAAGTAGCTTGTTTTTAAATCACAGTGTACATCAGGACCTAAAACTATTAATATGCAATAAAATGTAAAAACGAAGTATTAAAAGAGGAAAAGAAAAATTATTCTAGCCATCATGAGTTGCACAAGTAGCCAAGCTCCCTTAGCAGCCAAGATAAAGGAGGTAATTATCAATGAGTTCTATAACTTGCAATGTATACTTAACAGCCAAGTATATGGGGTGAGATAATTTTCTCCTTAACCCAGACTCTGAAGGAAATTTGCTAATGATATTTTTGAAACAAGTGGTATTAGCAGTGTGATGGATGGTGATGCTGATAACCCTTTTCGGAAATTGGGAAGATAGTCTGCGCATGATTCCGGGTGGGGAAGGGGGCCAAGGAGTTTGGTCTGGGCTCTGTGGGTTCAGAGGCAGAGCCGGAGGAATCTGCAGCAGCGAATGGCCAGTGGGTCCGAAGCCCCCACGTGGGTCCTCGTGAACAGCAGCTGTTCCCGGGCAGCTCCCACTGCCCAGCTTGGCCGCCATCAGCTCCTCGCCCCCAGGACAGCGTGAATATCTGACCGTTCTGGGGGTGCTGAGCTCTCCTTCGTTGTAATTGTTTTCCCATGGAAATGATGTAGCGATTTTTAAAATTTATTTTCATTTTATTTTATTTTTTTTTTACTGTTTCCCTTTGATTAATGGCCATAGCTATTAAAAGTATTGGAAGCCATTGAGTACTCTGGCTGTTTGTAGTTAAAAAAGAAATGGACTCTGCTTGGACTTGGTTATATGTAGTGATCAGAGAACTCTTGGTAGCGATGCCCGAAGCAAAACACCATGATCTGCTTTTGCTAGACATCCTAATAAAGTACCCTAAAACATAGCACTCCGTGGGGACCAGAGGGTCATGTGACATCCGTAGAAAAGTGACCACTGGCAACTGACACAGGAAGAAATACTAATGGCCAGCATATATATGGAAAATGTCCACCTTCGTTAATAATTGTCATGTAAACTGAAGTCTCTATTTGGAGGGTGGATGGTGATCTGGGCAACTTTCTCTGCCTCACAGAGTTGCAAAACGAACAAGGAGATTACTGAGAAAACGCGTCCTGAGTTTTTCTAAACATACCATCTTTGGTGGCGGTGTCCCAAAGAACTAAACCAAAACAGAAGATGGAAGTTGTGTAATGCTGGCAAATCAGTAGTCCAGAAGCAACATGGGAAAAATGCAGTTCCTCATCCAAGTCCAGGTTCACATGTACTTTAGGGAGGAGTCAGGGGCATGGCTGTGCCCATCAGTGAAGGCAGCCACCGTGCTCAAAGGAGAGGCGGGGCCAGGAAGGACGTCAGCTGAACCCTGGGCGGAACTTACAGAACTGTGTAGTGGCCCCTTTCCAGCAGGCGTGTCTTCTAGAAAGCGAGAGAAGGGTTAGATAAGGAAAAAGTGGGTTTCCACAGTGCCCCCTCTGTCTCATCTGAACTGTTCAAGAACTTGGGGTTCTTTCTCCTTCACTTGATGTGGCTTGGCCAGAAGCCTTCCAGAATTAAAGAATAATTGTTTTTTATTTGTTTGTTTTTCTCCCCACCTCACTCCAGCCATTCCCACCTCTTACTCTCGATCCTACCCGTCTATGGCTTTGTCCATGTGTCCTTTACACATGTTCCTTGACAACCCTTCCCCTTTCCCCCCCATTATCCCCTCCCACCTTACCTCTGGTTACTGTCCATTTGTTCTTTATTTCAGTGTCTCTGGTTATATTTTGCTTGCTTGTTTGTTTTGTTGATTAGGTTCCACTTATAGGTGAGGTCATATGGTATTTGTCTTTCACTGCCTGTCTCCTTTCACTTAGCATAATGCTCTCCAGTTCCATCCATGCTGTCGTGAAGGATAGGAGTTCCTTCTTTCTTTCTATGGCCTAGTATTCCTTTGTGTAAATGTACCATAGTTTTTTGTTCCACTCATTTCCTGATGGGCACTTAGGTTGCTTCCAACAGTTGGCTACTGTAAATTGTGCTGCTATGAACACTGGGATGCATAGATTCTTCTGAATTGGTGTTTCAGGGTTGTTAGGGTATAATCCCAGCAGTAGAGTTGCTGGGTCAAAAGGCAGGTCCATTTTTAGTTTTCTGAGGAAGTTCCACACTGTTTTCCACAGTGGTCATACCAGTCTGCATTCCCACCAACAGTGCATTAGGGTCCCTTTTCTCCACATCCTCTCCAACACTTGTTGTTTGTTGATTTGTTTACAATGGCCATTCTGACCAGTGTGAAGTGGTATCTCATTGTGATTTTCATTTGTATCTTTCTGATGGCTAGTGATGCTGAGCATTCTTTCATATGTCTCTGGGTCCTCTGTATGTCCTGCTTGGAGAAGTGTCTATTCAGGTCCTTTGCCATGTGAGTTCTTTGTATATTTTGGAGATCAAACCCTTGTCTGAGGTATCATTTACAAATATATTTTCCCATATGGTTGGTTCCCTTTCATTTTGCTAATGTTTCCTTTAGCTGTGCAGAAGCTTTTTTATTTTGATGAAGTCCCATTTGTTTATTTTTTTCTTTATGTCCCTTGCTCTAGGGGACTTATCAGTGAAAATATTCATGGGTGGAATATCTGAGATATTCCTTCCTATGTTCTCCTCTAGGACTTTTACAGTGTCACGACTTATACTTAAGTCTTTTATCCATCTTGAGTTTATTTTTGTGTATGGGGTAAGTTGGTGGTCGAGTTTTATTTTTTTGCATGTAGCTGTCCAGATCTCCCAACACTATTTGCTGAAAAAGCTATTTTTACTCCATTTTATGCTTCTGCCCCCTTTGTCAAATATTAATTGACCATAGAGACTTGGGTTTATTTCTGGGCTCTCTATTCCATTGATCTATGTATCTGTTCTTATGCTAGTACCAGACTGTTTTGATTATTGTGGCCTTGAAATACAGTTTGATGTCAGGTATTGTGATCCCTCCTACTTTGTCCTTCTTTCTCAGAATTGCTGTGGTTATTCAGGGTTGTTTATGGTTCCACATAAATTTTTCAAATGTTTGTTCTATATCTGTGAAATATGTCATTGGTATTTTAATACGGATTGTGTTGAATTTATAAATTGCTTTGGGTAGTATGGACATTTTGATGATGTTAATCTTCCTGTCCATGAACATGGTATATGCTTTCATTTATTTGTGTCTTCCTTAATTTCTTTCTTCAGTTGTATAGTTTTCTGAGTACAGGTCTTTTACCTCCTTGGTTAGGTTTATTTCTAGGTACTTTATTTTTCTTATTGCTATAGCAAATGGGAATAGCAAATTTTTTTTCCTGATTTCTGTTTCTGGTATTTCATTGTTGCTGTACAAAAATGCCTTTGATTTCTGAATACTGGGTTTGTATCCTGCTGTTTTGCCAAATTTAGTTATTAGATCCAGTAGTTTTTTGGTGGAACCTATAGAGTTTTCTATGTACACTATCATGTCATCTGCAGACAATGACAGTTTTGCTTCCTCCTCTCCAATTTGGATGCCTTTTATTTTTTTTTTCTTGTCTGATTGCTGTGGCTAGGACTTCCACTACTGTGTTAAATAGAAGTGGTAAAAGTGGACATCCTTGTCTTGTTCCTGATCTTAGTGGGAAAGCTCTAAGTTTTTTGCCCACTGAGTATGATGGTGACTGTAGGTCTCTCATATATGGCCTTTATCATGTTGAGGAATCCTCCCTCTATTCCCACTTTGCTGAGTGTTTTTATCATAAACGGGTGCTATACCTTATCAAATGCTTTTTCCGCATCTATTGATATGATCATGGGAGTTTTGTCTTTCCTTTTGTTTATGTGATATATCATGTTTATTGATTAGTGAATATCGTACCATCCTTGCATCCCTGAGATGAGTCCCACTTTATCATGGTGTATGATCTTTTTAATGTATTGTTGGTTGCAGTTTGCCAATATTTTGTTGAGGATTTTATCATCTATGTTCATTAGCAATATTAGCCTATAGTTTTCTTTCTTTGTTGTGTCTTTATCTGGTTTGGGGATTAGGATGATGCTGGCTTCATAAAAAGAGCTTGGGAGTCTTCCCTCTTCTTGGATTTTTTGAAATAGTCTGTGAAGGATAGGGGTTAGCTCTTCCTTAAATGCTTTGTAGAATTCTCCTGTGAAACCGTCCGGTCCAGGGCTTTCATGTGCCAGGAGTTTTTTGATTACTGCTTCAATTTCACCAGCTGTTATCAGTCTGTTAAAGAATTGTTTTAATTTAAAAATAATTGTTTTCATAACTCAGTTTCCACAAAATAATACTACAGTATTCTTTGGAGTGAGATCGATACTAAAGTGTCTTTATTATTTATTACAAGGCTGCATCTGAGGAAGTCAGAAAGTGATTACCTATTACCATGTGCTAACAGAGATTCTCCTGGTGACTCGGTCTCATCCAGTCTACCACAAACTTGTGCCCCGAACTTCAGCCCCATGAAAAGTTTCCACCCTGAATAACCTCAGTGCCCTTAGGCTGTTCTTACAAGGTCCTTTTCCACCCTGTCTCTTCCTGACTCACCCTCTTCTGCCCCCCCGCCACGAACAAGCAGCGCACCAGAGTGGCATCACGCAAGCTGCCTTCTCTTCCTTTCTCTTTGTGGCTCTGTGGTTTTGCTAGTTCCCTCTTCCCCCACCAAAAAGCAAACAACACTGGAACATGCCCCTTCCCCGGGCTACCGTGCCTCTTCAGTCGGGCATCCCTGTAAAGCGCTCTGCTCCCACAGTCACGGTACAGAGCACAGAGTGTTCCAGTTCCCTGGTGGAGCAAGGACAGTGCCCTCTTGTTCACAGGTCCACCCTGCACACCTGGCACAAGGTCAGAGCCCAGCCCGTGCCTTTAGCTGAAGGAATGTCTGTGAATGAGTCACTTCTGAAAGCGGCGATTGGCACATGGTTTCCTGAGATGTCTAGGGCAGGTTTAGGCCAGGATGTACTACTTTAGAGCAGGGTGACCACAGAAGATACCCCAGCCCCCTCGAGTATGATGCTGGCTTTTTAAAATACCCCAGTTTTAGATTTGCCTTTTTCCTATTTGAACATAAACTGTAAACTTTTTCTACTGTAAAAACTGTAATTTTTTAAATGGTGAAAAATTATTACATTAAGACCACGAATGAAGATGAACTTGAACTCACTTATTTTCACTCTTTTTTTTTTAGCTCTCTTTCTAAACACTTTATATATCTTCCCCTGTCTTAGCAGGAGTTCAGTCACATCTAGGGAACTCGGGCCATCACTATAGTCACTAACTGTGAATGTAAATGATGTGACACGCTGATCTTGATAAATTTGTGGTTTTTCTTGCCCATGAAAGTCAAATGAAGAATACCCATGTGAAATTAATGACTGAAGAAAATTGAAATAGCCATTTCTTAAGTTTTTTCTTGCCCCCAATAAAACCATTTTTTATTTAATTTGCCAGATTAGAAATATTTTTACATGTTTGTCTTCCCACTAGTGACTATTTAAACTGCAGTCAGTTTCAACAACTTTCATTTCAAACCCTCTTATTCAGTTGCTTAATTAAATACAAAAGCCCTCCACGGTGCGAACATTTTCATTTTATCACTAAAACCCATAAAAGCCCATGTTTGGAATTTCAGAATCAGAGGTACCCTGCTTCTTTATGCTATTTAGTTGTTTCTGGTTCACACAGATTACTAATTATTTTAGCATGTTGGGTAAGGAAGATTGGCATAATTGATTTTAAATGCCCCTTTAGAAAAAACAATTAGTTCTTCCAAAATAATGGAATTTTGAATGCTTCTGAGAGATATAAAATGCAGACATAGTAATATAAAAACCTTATTTTTTTCAGCCTCTCGGGCATCCCTGTAACAATTCAAGTATGTGTGAGACCCGGCACACAGCCAGTGTGCAAATGTAGTCACTCAGTATTGAATAAATGAAGACTGATATTTCAAGTGACGATTTAAAATTTCAGTGGAACTCTGAATATATAAAATATTTTTAAGTAAAGCCAGTCATTATAAAGTGATACTGCTTTCATCCTTAATAAAAAGCAAAACAGGATAATATAAAGTTTCCTTGGCCTTCTTAGATATTACTGAAATATTTTGCATAGATTATGAAGCTATTCTTATCATTCTGACCTTATTCTGACCTAATTTTTGTGAGTTTGATAATACCTTATATTGACTTTTTATAATTATTGTGTGCTTAAGAAATCAATGTCATATAAAAATGACTGCAAGAACATAAAATCACAAATAACAATACTATATTTTCTAACATACCAATAGTGTCATTTTTTTATCACTTTGTTTTGTGGTTTTAGAAATTTTATATTCCTTGATTTTAATTCTTTTCCATATGGCCGTAATAGTCTGTTTTTCTCAAGGTGTCTCTATTTGGTGTACTATTTTTAGATTGGTTATACTTCAGTATTACTCTAAAGTATGCAGGATATATATTTCCATTTGAATTCAGAAGTTTGTGTATTGGGTGTGCAGATACAGTAAAATTTCACTAATTCAGAATATCATAATAAAGAATTATCATTCTAATATGAATTAAAAGCTAACGTTTATACTACCCCTTTTACCAGTAAATAGTATAAAGACGTCCATTGGAAGTACTTAAACTATCGCAGAAACTGGCATATTAGACTCACCTGTTTATTTGCATACAGGGCTGCTGGTCACAGATTAGTCACTGTTCAGGTTCCCAATACGCTCTTTATTGGGATGTAGTTATTCATTAGTTCAGAACTGTATTAGAATGTTTAAAACCTATGTTTTAGGAAAAATCTGTAATAAGGCACCTTAATAAATATTACATTTCAATTAGTCTGAAATAATGTTTTCAAATATTTTGAAATATTTACTAGTGACACCATTTTTTGTGAACTGAATATAGTGTCTTATCAAGAGTCTGTGCGAGTTTTCTCTGAAAAACGTTTTGACATTTAAACTTCTACTCTAAAAGCCTCCAAGTAGTATTTCTCCCAAAGGATGATGGCCTGTAATTTACTGCGAAAGTTTTCAAGATAGAATCGATGCTTTCAGATCCTGAACTAAAAGAGTTACTCGTACGAGCAAAAAAAGAAGAAAAATCGAGTATGAAGTATCAGTATTCTTCAAACCCCGGGCGATTTGGGAGGTTAGCGCCTGATGTTTGAATGTGTGAAAGTAGCGGATCGGGGAGAAGCGCGGTGTCCCGCGTCTGACATTCTGTCCAAAGGCGATCCACAGGAGCTGAAAAGACGAGTGTAGAGTAAGGAGCACTTCCCTCCGGACCCCAGCTTTGAATTCGCCCTGTGCACACTGGTTTGTTGTTAACGACCAAAGGTTGCCACCTTGTCATGGCTAGGCTCCCGGAAGGGTCGCGGCTGACACCTCTCCTTAGAGAGGCCTGGCATCACCGGAGCCTGATTGCTCCTCTCTCTTCACTACGACAGTCCATTTTGGTGTGTGTGTCTGAAAGACACCCAAATGTTGTGATGGATGCGTTTAAAAGCTGTATTTATGTGATGGAAATGAACCTAGAACTATACTTTGGCCACACTATGGTGGTCGAAGTCTCATTGTCAGTGTGTTGAACGTCAGAGTGCTGGCACTTTAGGGGTAAGGTCCCCGACGAGCCTTGGGTTCTTATCGAAGGTCCACTTACCAATACCAGTCTCCTGTCTCCATCCCCTCGCCCTCAGGGACGCGTCCTCGGAGGCGGACAGCAACATCCGGCAGATCAACCAGGAGGCAGCGCACCGGCGCTTCCGCTCCCGCAGGCACATCAGCGAGGACTTGGAGCCCGAGCAGTCGGAGGGCGGAGACAACGAGGTACCACATCCCGTTACCCACCGACCCTGCACCTCCACCTTCCTTGTCCCCAGCTTGCTTCTGCGTTGTGATTTCTTTTCCCCATAAAAGCGATCTAGAAAATAAAGCTTGTGGCTTCATAGCTAACTGACAGCCATCGGGATATGAATTTAGAAAGTGCTTATGAGAGTCAGGTTTGATGAAGAAGTATCTGTATCATTACAAAAGGGAATGACATTATTCTTTGTGTGGGAATCTTAGTATTCTTCTCACTCTATAACTTTTTCCCCAGAGTCTAACCACATCTTCTAATGGCAACATGGTTATCCTATTTGTGCACTTGAGCCCTGTAACTTGTTTGGGTACTAAACACAAGCTTTTACTGAGTAATTTGACATAATGAAAGAAATTTATTACCAAGCAAATACAAATGTGGGTAAATAGAAATGTTTATCGTTTTCTTCTGAAATGTTTGTGGTAAATTCCTGGAGGGGAAAGTTATGAATTGAAGAACAAATGAACAATTATCATAATTTCCATGCTGCCTTAACAACTCTTTATTTACTAGAAATCCGTGAAAGACATTATGTTAGGAAGATCATTTGCAAAATGCTCCAGTGATCAAAATTGGAAAAGCAAAATTAATGATTCCATAAAAAATTTACTGAAGGGTACTTTATACCAGTGTTTAATTACAGATTATAGCCCCTCCGCTGTTCTCAGTGTGAATCCTCAGCAGTTAGCGTACAAGAAGATCCAGGGAAGGCGTCAGTGAGTTCCTGAGATGATTTCTTTAACCCATGCGTTTAGTAACAAGTGCTGGAAGGAAGTCGCAGCTCCGAGAGGTGGGACTATGAAGTTATTACAGGGACAGCTCCTGGAACCAGGCTTCCTTGGTTCAAGACCTAGTCCTGCCACTTCCTAACACTGTTACCTCGGGCAGGTCACCCTCTGTGCCTCAGTTTCCTCATCTGTTAATTAGGGTAGTAGTCATATCTTTGTCATGATGTTTAAGAAGATTGTCTGCCTCCTAAGTGCTCAGTAAATGTTAATTATAGTTATGATAATGATTACTACTGGGAAGGGGAGGAAAGGATTCCTCATTCCTAGCATTTAACTCAGCGTCTCCTTCCCTGATAGCCTTGGGAGACCATTTCAGAAGAAATGACTATCACTGGAGACTCCCTCAGTCTGGCACTGCCCCCGCCCCCGTCCTCCCCCGGCTCTCGGACCAGCCCTCAAGAGCTGTCCGAGGAACTGAGCAGGAGACTTCAGATCACTCCGGACTCCAATGGGGAGCAGTTTGGTTCTTTGATTGTAAGTAACCGTCCTGTTTGACAGAGAAGTTAAGCAAATATTTTCTCATTTTTTGTTGCTATAAGAGAGTCTTATATGCAAATAATGACCAAGGGTCTTCCAGCTCCCATTTTCCAAAGTTCCTTCTAACCTCGCAGAAGCAGGGCTATACCTAAATTAGCCCAAGTAGGTGAGCATCTTTCTTGATTTGAAAATAATGCAAGAGAATAATAAGAGTTCCTGGCTTCTGTAATTGCCAACTTTAACCTTGTGGCATGTCTTCTGCCAGTCAAAGGCTCATACGTAGTACTTTTGTCACAAAAGGTGGCATTTTGCATCGGGACATAGGAGACGTTAGACCTCGTAATCGGTCCTCCTAAGTAACACTCTGCATATCTATCATTCTCATTTCACGGATGAAGACAAAGTTAGGACAGGAGATCAAAGACACCTCCTAAGCCCCAGAAAACTAGTCCTTGACAAGGGCTGTGGCATTGGGATACTGACATCAGTGGTAGCATCTGATTTGGGGTCTCAACTATTAGGGACACTTTCTAGAAGCTTCAGGTGGAGCTCAACCCTGATGAGAAGCAGCAGAATCAGCCGTGAAGACCTCTCTGTGTTTGACAATACAAAGCTGTACAGAAAAAGCCCATAGAAAATTCCTGCTTCTGCATTAAATTAAGAACGAATGCAGACTCGGTTTCTTGAAAAATTGAACTTCAAGATGTTCCGTTGTAAAGACGGAAGTGATGTCACTGAAAATGGCACCCTAGAAAAATAGTCACTGCCATCGTCATATCAAGTGTAAGCGGACAGGAGCACTGCGTGAAATGGAAAAGCAAGTACATGCTCACACGATCATTACTCCTTCCGTTACGCTATTCTTATTTAAAAATTAGGCACCATTGGCCCATACTGTGTGAGTTGCAGTGATTACTTAGTTATGTGGTTTTAGATTAAAATCCTATGACTGTTTTTTCAGAAAGAGAAATACCACTGAGACGAAAATTTAGTGCTAAAGGGGCAGGAAGAAAAGAGTTTGCATAAATGGGACATTTGAATTGGTAAAACGGTTGCTGTGGAAACAGTATAAGCAATGAAGACATATATTTAAAACCTATAAAAGGAAGTAAGTACTCCAGTAATTTTGGCAATTATATACCTTTGGTCTACCAAGTGAAAAATCATAGTATTCTTCAGCATTAATATTAAGTTAGCATCTCTTAATTATTTGTATAAGGAGCTCCTACATTTACTTATCAAAGCTGTATAAAATATCTTTAACATCCAAGTGCTAGTGTCAGAATTATTTTAAGATTGTGTTGAGTCTGGTTTAACTATTAGTAAGAGTGTCCAAGAAAGAGGAGGATATGGGACTGTTCTCCAGTTTGGCTCAGGGAAGCTTTACTCCAGAACAATAGCGTGAACTCATTCTAGAGAATGAACCCTTCGTGACAAGTGCAGAAGGCGCCAGTAGCCCCCCACCCGCGTCACTGTCCCAGAGTCTCTCTTTGACCTTCTCCCTTTTTAGTTATCATTGCAAAGTGTCAACAATGAGTAAGTGCCGCACGCTTGTCCCAGAGCCGTACCTGTCGCTCATCAGACCCCTGGCTTTGTTGTGTGTGTGTCCCCTGCTGTGCTCTCTGATTGGATCCATTAGGCTTTCTTTAAAAAAAAAAAACGACATAGATCAATGCAAATAAGTGAGAGAGACATTATACATTACACATTAGATTTCTGAGGTTAACCTCACTGTTCTTCCTCATTCCTTATCTGTGCAACTTCAACTCCATTAAGAAGCTAAAATTGGAAATGCCCGACCCTTCAGAAGTAGCACCAGTTTATATTTGGGTTTCTCTGGATATGGAGTCCAGTTGGTTCTTCGTTCATGGTAATGATACTCAATGATTGTTTGACAGCATAAATCAACACCCTGCCTCTTCTCATCTCACACTAGAATTTACCTAAAGGTTGCATGCCCAAGCAGATTGGAAGACTTCCAGCTTCCTATTTCCAGTTTTAAAGCAGCCCTGCAGTGCGATGGCGGCCCGTCAAGTCCCCTTTCATGCTTTGTCCTCATTCTCTTACTTCTGCTGTTACGTATAATTGAGGACCAGCCACACCGCAGTGTGCTTAGAACACTGAGGGTGGGAACTGCAGAAACGTGACTCGAAAGGATCGCGCGCATTACTCTGAAGGGATGATGTTTCATTTACTTACCTTCCACTACCATAGAGCGGTGAATAGGATTTGAGTGGTAAGCCAATGAAACTTGTTTTTCTAAGAATGTGCCCTTGACGCTCGTGTCCTTTCCTCCCCTCCAGCAGAGGGAACCCTCCTCGAGGCTGAGGTCGTGCAGTGTCACCGAGGTGGTCGCAGAGCAGGCTCATCTACCACCGGTAACCCCCTGACTTCCCGTCCTCTGTTGGCTCTTTCGGCTTTTATTTAAAATCATGGGGCTACTGAGGAAGAGTTTTTCCTGTGCAAATCCATTTACTGTATAAATGTGACATTCAAATTTCCCGGCAAATTGCCCAAGGAGGGTGGATTTCGAATACAAAGGGTTGTTTTTGCCACCAAAGCCTCCAAAATGGTAAAAACTTCATGGCTGAGTCTTTCAGCCAAAGGTATGCCAATGAACATTGTGTTTCCTTGACTTAAACGACTTAACTAAAAACATAAGTTCATTTTTTTAATTAACTTAAGCTGTGCTCCTGTATTTTGAGAACATAGTAAATCGCTTTAAACAGGAAGAACTCTTCTGGGTGGGGAGCAACTGTGGCTTTCTCTGACTAATGGCCCAAACTCTTAACCCCACGCAGCCTCTGGACCTGCTCTTTAAAGGCAGCCCTCCTGACTAAAGAATTAGCTGTAATTTGTTCCCACTCTCCCACAGTTTTTATAACTAGCAGCAAATATGGAAGAGTGGTGGGCGTTTAGTACTGGACATATAGAAAAGTGAATGTTCCCATGTGAAGGCAGACCAGAACTGCCTTGGGAGACGCTTGGTGGACACATTAAAAACTAAGAAATGTTATGTAAATTTGTTTCTTCTTTTGGGGGAGAAAAGACGTGGTTTCAGCATGTTCAGTTTCATGCGTGACCCTAGCCAGTATTGTTACGACTACAAATCCTCCATCGTTTTCAGCTCCGATAGCTTATTCTGGGTGACGGGGGAAGAGGGCACGGACAGATTTCGAAGTCAGTGTCTTCCCTACAGTGGTCTCCGTTGCACCCACCACTCAGAAGGGTATTTCTGCGGAGGTGTTGGTCTTTAATGTTTACAAAATGAGTTAACGAGTACACTAGTCAAGTGCGTAGTCAAAATAACAGATTCATTTGCACTGGTTGACGAGGGGCTTCCTTCCTGGGACGGTTTCGGTCCAGGCTTCCCCCCAAAAACAACCATGAGCTCTGACAGACTCATGGGGCCTCGGCCTAAGGGCTCTGGGACTCTCCTTGCTGAATCAATGGCATCTTCTCTCCTTCTCAAAATCTATGTCCATTTTATTTGCCAAAGACCTCATTTCCCTGGAAACTGATGTGTCCTCCCTCTTTCCTCACGCCCTGTGAAGCTGTAAACTCACTGGTCACCAGGGGCCTCTTACTAGAAGTTTGAGCTTGACAGATTAAAGAGCCTGCTAATTATTAAACAGTGGGTACAAAACCATAGCGGTCTCCCCCCCACCCCCCAGTAAGGCCTCTCACATTATTATTACTGCGGGCATCGCTTCATTGTGCACCCACATGAAGGCCACCCCCCGAGGCTTCCCCGGGGGGAGGTTGATGGGGATCCTTTTTTTCTCCTGGTCATCAGTGAGTGCTCAGCTTTCCTCGGGCAGGATGGCTTTTCAAGGGTTCTGATTCCTGTCACCTGCTTACTGGCTGTGATGCAGCAGTAATTCCTGATTCGATCAGCATCAGGTGGTCTCTCTGCGTGCATTTCACTGATGTGAATTATCATTTAACAGCCCAGTGCCCCAGCTAGGAGAGCGCGCTCGTCAACTGTCACGGGTGGTGAGGAGTCAACGGTAATGCTACCCTTGCAGACTTTAAGGGCAAAACTGTGGGTTGGTTTTAATATTTGTACAATGGTGAATATGCTCTTGTTTTATTTTTTTTCTTTTGGATGACATCAGCTTTTCTTGTGCTATAGAGATGCACACGGTTTTTCTTTTAAACCTCTCACTTCCGCATGATTCAAAGGTGCCGGGTAAAACGGAACCAATTTTATTCTTACAGTTTCATTAGGAACGCTGTTAAGCTTTGGTTAAGTACGTTTTGTTTGACCGTCACGGAAATGAATTGGGTTGGAAGGGAATCAGGGAAACTGCAGAAACCGCATGTGATTGTACGAGCGGATTTTTGGTTGTGTGCAGGCAGAGCGGTCTCTCTGGTGCGTTTTCTCTGCCACATTTTAAGCACTGGGCTCGGTTTTCTGTATCAGGCACTTGAACCAGTGACCTTTTTCTGCTACCAGGGACTCTCCTCACAGGAATGAACAAGTGTTCACATACTTTCTGAGAGGGGGAAAGCATTTAGGAAGTTTGAAAGGTCGAGAAAAAAAATGGTGTTTGTCTAAGCCACGTATTTGATATTGTTATATACCTTTAAATACCTATACAAGTGCCAATTTTCTGCAGGATGTTGATGATTTAAAGGAACAATTTAGTTATATGGTCAGAATTTAATGCTTAGCCTGGTACACAGATGAGTCAAAGTGCCATTCAGCAAAAGTCAGCCTCATTTAAGCTATTGAGCCACGGTAATTTCTGTGAAAGTCCTGTGTCAGGCGTGGCAGGCTTAGTCTCCAGCAGAAGTCACGAACTTCCAGAGGAACCAGCACGTTTCCGACTGCGCACTAGGAATTCCTGTGGCAGTGGGGCTGCAAGGTAGACAGATCACTTCATGAGATAATTTTAGCAGGATTCAGTGCGAATGAGCATCATCTTTCATCCGCTTTTGCATTTGATTGGCCTTGGAACCTGCTGTCCCCATTGGAGCTGTGCTGGTAGCTGTGGTGTTCAGTGACAGGACAGACAGGTCATGAGAGGGCTGGGCTCCATGGTGAGAGCTTCCTGGCAGGACAGCGTGACCCCCTGAACGCGATCCCTGTGGCCCTCACTCTATACTCTTCTTCTTGCTGGGACTCTCCCCTCCCCCACCAATAAATCAAAAATGTGAGTTTGGTTTCCTTTTTTATTTTTAAGGCCTGGGCCGTAGGAGTAGTTCCTAAATGTTTTGCCTACTCTCACGCTCCCTGTGCACCTGCTCATCTTTGGGCTGCAACGAGCCGTCTTATTTTATGGCCACATTGGAAGTTTCATTAGGTCTGAAAGAATCACATCTGTTTCTTCCCCAGTCACTCTCCCTCGCACCAATGCCCTTTACTTTCTCTTTTCCAGTTCTGTCTCCCACCATGCCACCTCCCTCTTGCTCCTTCTTCTGTCCCCGCCTACATCAGCCCCACACTGGAGTGTACACTGTTACACTGCGGCTGTGTTGTCTCACAAACACACACACACACACAGAGAAAACTGGGATCTCATGTACGTATTACTTAGCAGCTTGGTATTTTTCACTGACGGACATTCCTCTGGGACACGTTAATAATTACGCAATATTCAGTGATGCGAATGCACCAGCTTATATAATTTCCCCACGCTGATGAGCACTCAGCCCCCCACCCCCTTGTTTGGTCCCACACACCATGTCCCACTCACCGTCCTGGCACATCTCTCTGTCCTTGGCAGTGCTTTTATTTCTATAGCGTAACAAATGCCAATTCTCACCTGCAGAACACAACCCTTTCCTTTCCCACAAATCAGTACACTGCCCGGCTGGCCGAGTGCAGGCCGTCTCAGAGACAAATGGAGAGGGGACAGCACAGTCCCTAAAATACACTGAGGAGACAGGGATGGCAGGGGGGCCCGAGCAAGTCTCAGAGCGCCTGTGATCATGCCAAACGACCATCACCTGTCAAAGCATATGGAGACTTTTTTAGGGTAAACATAATTGAGTTCTTCATTTCCATGAGAGAAATGGAGGCCCCATGAAGCTGTGGTGCAGTGGCTGTTTGGCGTTATGAAACCCAGTAGTCTGTTCAGATGAAAAGCTGTGAGGTGTTAAATGAAGCTTACTAGCAGCTTTAACTTGTCTCTTGACTAATTAACTTGTTTCCGAAGGTAGGACGTGTGTGTGTGTGTGTGTGTGTGTGTGCGCACGTGCTAGTACGCATGCACACACACGTGCGCGCGCACACACACACACAGGGCAGTAGGAATCTGGCCATGGCCCCAGGGCAGCCCCTCCTGTGCTCTGTCTGTGGAAGCGGAGCCCTGCCCCTCCCTCCTGAGTGTGGTGGGCGGCAGTGTTTTGAGACACAAGCGGAACCATCAGTACAGGTTGTTCTCCATGCTCATTTGCAAAGAAATCTGTAAAGAAACAGTTTAATGACACCGTCTCGCATAAAGGGAACTATGATACGGGGTACCGATTCAGTTCTCAGGAGAAGGTAAAATGAACATTGTAATCAAATCCAGTGTTCTCTACCACAGTCCTCATTTTCCATGATCTGATTAGTCCTATTAACTGGGCCTCTGAAAATGAACTGGTTGCTGGAATCCTGTGCTGGAAGTCATGCAGCTTCAGAACTCCATTCTGAGATTCTGCACGACTCAGCCAAGCTATTTTAGTTTATCAGGCTCCTCGTAAATATCCTTTCCAAGGATGCTATAACTGTAAATCTATCCTTAAGGTTTCCCGAACAGAGTTTTCTAAGGGCCTATCTAATTGCCTCTCCCAAAAAACAGCTCAACAAGGAGCAAGAAAAGCAGCAAATTCCATTGAGGACTTCATTTAGCCGAAGCACTTCTGGTCACCCTATAAACAGTGGCAGGTCATGGCTTGCTCGCCCATACTTTGCCACACGGACCAACTGACACTCACTTGGAGTGCAGCTTGGTTCTAACTTGGTGTGGCGGAGTCATTTCTTGTAATGCCCAGATAAAAAGTAGACTGGCCGTAGCTCTTCTCTGCTGTTGCCACAGCTAGAGGAGGAGGGAGGGAAGAGCTTCAGGCTGTAGGCGAATTCATCCGTCTCAAAATCTCGTGAAAGGACCAAGTCTGCAAGTCGGTGTTTCTTCTGCCCTTGTTGAATCCCTGCACCTGGATCCAGGATGCTGAGTGGTCAGAGTCTTGGAATTAACCAGTATGGGGTCTTTGGGCCCTTATCTGGAAAAATGTCAACAAAGTAGTCACTGCAGTTTTAGCAGAAGGTTCTTTTGCAAATAATCTTGCCTTGCCTGTTATACATGTTTCAGAAATAACCATTGAGGCAGCTGCCATGGCCTCAGTTTTTCTCCGGAATGTGCTGTTGAGCTGCATTAACTGAAGTCCCCAAGTCACATGAAAGCATCCTTGATCATGCTAAGCCAGAGCCCTGCTGTGGGTGAGGGACCCTCTGATGGGACCCTCTTCTGCCAGGGCACATTGGCAGCAAAGAACACGCAAGATGGGATAAGCCCAGGAAGGAGCTGGGCTAAGAGAGTTACTGGGTTGGCCAAAAAGTCTGTTATGTTTTCTCCATGAAATAAGACACACTTTTTCATTTTTACCAATAACTTTATTAATTTGGATATTTTGAGTATGTTGGCTGTCTCCCATTATTGGCTTCTAGTGGGTAGAGGCCAGGGGTGCTGCTAAACATCTTCCAATGCATAAGACAGCCCCACAGCAAAGAATTATTTGGCCAAAATATCAACAGTACCAAGAAACTTTGCAAACCACTTTTGACTCATTTGATCAGTCACAGCACCTTCTCCATACGCTGCGCAAATCTTTTTTTTTTTGCATTTCAGTTGTGTTTTTACCTTCCTTGAAATACTAAAGCATAATACATTGAAAATGTTACATATTTTCTTCCATCTTCATTGTTAAAATGGCTGCACAAAAATACTCCAATTTTGATAAGTCTTTTTTTAACACATGCTGATATGACAGCTGTCACAATGCAATCTAACAAAATTATTTCAAATGAAGTCGAAGACAACTAAATGCCACTAGAGCCATTGCATGGAAAAAAAATTAACGGACTTTTCGGCCAACTTAGTACATCCTCAGCCTAATATCAAGAAAACAACAGCTGGTAAAACATCTGGAGGGTGCGAAGATCCTAATTAGGGAAGGTGGTGCCCAGAAAGAAGGCTTCCTTTGGACCTCACATAATGTTCGGCCTCTTGCTGCTTTTACGTTCTCCTGGGAGCTTGCTAGCCGTGGTTGGCTTCTTGTTTCCTAGCCCCCCACCCTTAGAGTGGCACGCCTTTCCGAGAGACAGGTGTGATATGTGGCATCCATACAATCCAGGACTTCCTCCTGAGACAGCAGTGACCTCAGATGTCTGTCCATCCCGTTGCCTCCTCGAGTCCGTGAAAGGTCCTTGCTATTCCAGAGTTCACCACCCTGACTGCTGCTTACAAGCAACAGCGTCTCAGGAATCCTTTTTTGATCTAATTTGGACTCTCTAAACATAATCACTCTATACTGGACATGTCTCTGTCCCCGGAAGCTGCCTGTGCTTCCTTTACCCTTTAAAGAGACAAACCACATGCGCAGACAGGGCAAATACAGCCTCAGTTCTCAGGCTCTTTGGAATTCTGACCTCATGTTGCCAGGCGGCTTCCTGAGCTGGGCCAGTTGGGGTATCCTGATCGGTCCTCTTGATTGTAGGCTTCTGGTGTGAATGCAGACTTCCTGTAAAAGACATAATGCAAAGGCCGTAAGCTGGTGACAATCTCAGGAATAAGCTAGGACAGTGTCCCTGTGGCAGCTGTACCGAGGGAAGAACATTCAGAGCATTCCTTCACAACAGAGAGTGGCATTTGACCATTTGAAATACCTTTCAGCTTGACATGGCCTGACAGTAAAATGTAGTATCTAAAACAGATTGTACTTCTCTCTTTCCTCGTCTCATGAGCAACAACCTTCATATTTAAGACTGAATGGCGTTAGAACCGAGTGCCGTAAGGTTTTGGACCCTGTAGGGTTCATGTCAGAGTACCTTGGGTAGATCGGAAGGTACCGGAAATCCGCTGTTGTTTTCCAGACACTAATGTTTTGGGTACCTGTAAAATTAACTTACTTTGTGCAGAAAAAAAAATAGTTCTCTGGGTGTACATTACTTGATGAGACGGATCCGAAAGCAAATGCATGAAATAATGATGATTTCTTGCACAAACAGCCATCAGTGGCCTACGTACACACCACGCCGGGCCTGCCTTCGGGCTGGGAGGAGAGGAAAGATGCTAAGGGACGCACGTACTATGTCAATCATAACAATCGAACCACAACCTGGACGCGGCCCATCCTGCAGGTACGCAGCCCGCCGGACCGCGTATGCTTGCAGGCAGTCGGGGCCGAGAAGTGCGTGGGCTCCTGGCTGCTGATGTTTGTGTGTTGTCCTGAGAACCCACGTGCTAGACACTTTTTCCCCCGCAGAGAAAATGCCTTATTTTAAGTATAGCATATGCCTGTCACTGTAGCATAAGGAAGAATTTGATCCCCAAATCAGCCTGTCCCTAGATATATACTTTTAAGTGTCATGTGAAAGATGTTTTCAAAGTCAGAGCCTATGACAATGTGTAGCGTCTCGCCCACCCCTCCCCCTTTTTCCTGAGGCTCCTTTTCATGGGCTAGTGATTCATTTTTATTTCCCTTGAATGTTTCCTCACCCCCTCCCCCATTATTATGTTTAATCATTTCCTCCATGCTTTTAATAGGCCAGACCTCTCATTACTGCTGGCCGTGTTGTTGTTTGGGGCCACACTCCCAAGCGTGCACGCGCGCACACACACACAAACACGGAGATCCTCGTGTGAAGCTAACTTGTCTTTGCCTCCAACGTAGCTCGCAGAAGATGGTGCCTCTGGATCCGCCAACAGTAACAACCACCTAATCGAGCCTCAGATCCGCCGGCCTCGTAGCCTCAGTTCGCCAACAGTAACTTTATCTGCCCCACTGGAGGTGAGCAGGCCCCCCATCTCACTGGGGCCACGTCTATCCCGTGACTTCTCATTCTCTCTTCTCTCTTGAACTTCAGTTCTGCAGCCACCTTCCTCTCTGATCACTCGATGTGTTTGTGGTGAAGGGTGTTCTCGTGCAGTGTGACTGCATGCTTCTCTGTTCCGCCCGCTCGCAAGCCACCCCAGACTCGCGCCTGATTCTCATTCTCACCTGCCTGAGGCCATGGTGGCTCGTGCTGGACGTGTGGGTCCCTCTTTCCAGAACTTTCTCCATTCATGTTGTGTTTCGCTCCTTCTTGCCTGTTACCTCATTAGACATGCTTAATAACTCTTTCAAGTACCGATGTTTATACTGAGTTTTAAATCATAGCTGTGGCTTTGATCATTTCTTTTCCTTTCCACTGGAGGGTCTGTCATTGTGTGGGCACACATCTGCGTCTCTAAGTCCTTGCCGGGCATCTGCGTGTCCTCTCCCGTCTGTGTGGTTTCAGTGCCATCCCTTAGCATCACAGTGTCAGGGACTTAGAGAAGCCAGAGTGTAAACATTCGAGTTCTAAACTTGACCGAGTTCTGGAGATAGCAGTGGGATTCTCTGTGGCCTGGGCTTGAAATGCTGATAAAAGGGAATGAATGCTAGCCCTCTTCCAGACTGGGACAGAAAAGTCACGGGCGGTTGTCTTCAATGATACAGGGGTTTCTTTTTGTGCTCTGCAAATTACCCACCCATTCTTCATTGGAGTGTGAGCTCATTAAGAGCAGAGGCCTCTTGTTCTCCACCCTCTGTAAAATCTGCATCCATAATTCCCAGTAGAGAACAGTATTTTCATTCTATATCCAGGAGCTGTCAAAGGACGGTGGTTTAAAGTAATGAATGTCTTGTGTTCACCAGCAGAAAAACTTTCAAGTTAGAGTGATTTAAAAGTAAGTAAATGACAGAAACAGGTTTTCTAGCAGCTGCCCCCTTGTCCCTCTCCAAAGAGAGCATCCGCGATGCCCGGGTACGTTGTGACACTTCCGCCACAGCGCCACGCGAAGGTTCTAATGCTCGTTGTTATTCCTCAGGGTGCCAAGGACTCTCCCATACGCCGGGCTGTGAAAGATACCCTTTCCAATCCACAGTCCCCACAGCCATCTCCTTACAACTCCCCCAAACCACAACACAAAGTCACACAGAGCTTCCTGCCCCCCGGCTGGGAGATGAGGATCGCGCCCAACGGCCGGCCCTTCTTCATTGACCATAACACAAAGACGACGACATGGGTAAGGTCGCTGCTTCTGACCTTGGTTCCTTCGTGTCCTCACTCTGTACTCATGGTCCTCGTGGAGAAACGTCACCGACACCGCAGCTCATCTGCAGGGGGTTAGCGCAGCCTGTGTCAGGACTCTGCACGTGTGGGCTGATGGGAGCGTTTTGACAGTTTACTGTACTTGGTGGGGGGAAAGCAGTGTTCCGTGTTGCTAGGATGTTGGTGTTTCTGTTTCACATCTCATGATAGTGTAATAGGAATTTCAGTCCTTTGGAAAATCATTTTTCTTTGCCAGTTTCTTTCTGCATTTTTATTAACATGGCCCATCTTTGTTTGATTTGGCCCTTCAGTTTGTACTGTTCACCTCAGATCAGTGTTTCACGCGTCTGTGCTACATTTCACACCTTTAATTGGGGAGGAGGAGATGTACTGTAGGGCTTTGCTTGGAAATTTGATAGCTCTTTTCTGTGAACATCTTGTCAAACTTGACTTTTCTTCTCACACCGCCCTTCCCCATGCCCCTGAGGCGTACATTAGAAAGAACCTCTGTGTCGTATTAACTTGGACAAGATGGGATTCGTTAAAAGTGAGCGGACTGCCTGGCTGGTGTGGCTCAGTGGATTGAGTACTGGCCTGCGAACCAAAGGGTCCCCAGTCCGATGCCCAGTCAGGGCACATGCCCGAGTTGTGGGCCAGGTCCCCAGTGGGGGACACATGAGAGGCAACCACACATTGATGTTTTTCTCCTTCTCTTTCTCCCTCCCTTCCCATCTAAAAATAAATAAAATCTTTTTTAACAAAAGTGAATGGATGTATTTTTATATTCCCCTGTAAGTTCATTTTTTAGCTGAATCAGTGGTAGCTTATATAATGTAGCATACTGCTTTTTGTTTTTTTAAGGGTCAGTGGTTTTTTCCTGCTGTATCACCCACAGGCCTAGGATTGAACTGCAGTTGGTTCTCTTGCTTCTGACTATTTCTGATGCTGCGGGAGGTTTGTTTTTCTTCCATCCCTTATGTCCTCAGCCAATGGTCTGGGTACACAGTTTAGCTCAGTCCTTCTAGCATCTTCGCTGCTTGCTCAGAACTGATGGGCTGGGAAAGCTGGCTGAGTGCTGGCATTTCCGTCGGCCACTAGCTCTCTGGTCTCGGAGCAGCAGTGAGCACATGCTTGGATCCCAGGCTCCGAGTGTGTCCAGCTGCCAGAACAACAATATGGTGTTAATGAGAGGCCTGGACCAGAACGGCCTGGGCTGTCCTTTATACCTGCAAAGGGTGTGATGCTAAGCAGTCCCTTGAGATTCGGACTAGACAGCCTGGATGGCTCTCTCTCTCTTCCAAACCCTATGAATGGGTCATGATATAACATGTCGCCATGAGGACATTCTCGGCATTTGGGGCAGGACTGGGACTGTGCCTTATTGCAGGACACCTAACAACCTTGGTTCCTGCCAGTGAATAACCACCATTTCTCTCCCCACTCCCCCACCATAGTGATAATAACAAAAAATGTTATCACATACTTGGCAGACACCCCATAGTGAGAACTGATCTAAAAGTTCCTATTTTAAAGTAAAGTAATTGCCTGCCAAGAGCATTTATCATTTAGATCCTGGTGATATTTATAAAACTCGTAACTACCTCTAAGGCATGTAATGATACATAGCTTTGTTTGACTCACCTTTGAGTCTGAAAATAATATTACTGGTTTGTGACCGAGATGAGAGTAAGAGATAGGCAGCTTTGGGGAAAATATACTAAGGGAGATTGTTTTGTTTTGTTTTAATTCTCACAAGAATCCTTTTTAATCAAGGGTATGCTCTTTTATTGTTGTTTTGATTGATTTTAGAGAGGAAGGGAGAGAAAGAGAGAGAGAGAAACACTGATGTGAGAGAGAAACATCAATCGGTTGCTTCCCAGATGCACCCCAATCAGGGATCAAACCCACAACCCAGGTATGTGCCCTGACTGGGAATCAAACCCACAACCTTTTGGTGTACGGGATGATGCTCCAACCAGCGGAGCCACCCAGCCAGGGCAAGATTGGTTTTTAAGTCCTTTTTTCCTCATTGACATAGAGCGTGCGGCTGTCCTGCTGGAATACCCATTTCCACAAATCCTCAGCCAGAAATGGGAGCTCCAGAAATAGGGGGTAAATAGTATCAAAGTAGATGGATTAGTGTATGGAGCCACTGTGGCTTGCCAACATAAGCTATGATTTTAGTCATTTGAACTAGCTTAGTAATCAGATTCCCCTAACCTTTTGACAGCCTTCCACGCCACAACTGCAGAGTGACTGCGGCTGGGCGGATTTTATGGTAAACAGCACCAGTGTTCTTTATCGCCTGCCTCGTAGCTGAATGAAACCCAGGTTGCTATTCCAGTTGTTCCTTTCTGCCCAGATGCTTGTTGTTGACTGATTTACTGATTTAAAATTTTAATTTGTTAAAACAACATTTTGTTGCTGCTGCCAGTGTTGAAAACCCTTAAGGTGACAACTGGAAATTCCCCTTCTTAATCAGACTCTTAATCAGGCTGGGCCAGCTGCTGTCTCTCCTTCTAAACAAAGGCCTATACAGAATTCTTACTGTCAAAGGCAGGCTCTGAATTGCCTGTTGATTTGGACAAAAGATGGAAGGATAGAGGGAACTGTAAGGATACTGTTCAGCTTAAAATCTATCTTGAGTTGGTTTGGGCTTTGTTCTGTTTTTTAAAAGAGAGAACAAATGAGAGGCCAGCATAGCTTTTCTTAGGTTTGAGCCGTAGAGTGAATAAGGGAGAAGGCTGGTGGCACGGGAGGAGAGTAATGAAAACGGTGCTCCTGTCCCCATCAGCCTGCGGGCTCTGGACCCCTGCACCAAGCCACAGCGTGCAAAGAATCAGGGCAACGGTCACCGACTCGTCCCTCTGAAGTCCGTTTCTAAAGCACAACCTTATACGAAAGCAGTGTGCCCGCCGTCCATCTTGAGTAACACTGGAGACCCCGTGCCCGCCAGCGAGGGTCTGTGCACCATGCTCTGTCCCTTACTACCACCGAGGACAGAACCTAGGCCTGTGAGCTACTGACGACAGGCCTTGTCCATGTGAGGTTCCCTGCGGCCAGACTTCCAGCAGCTGGTTCACTGGTCCCGACCTGGGAAAGGCCACAGATGCCTGCCGGAGGCCCCCAGGTGACTGAGGAGAGACGACAGGAGGCCTTCGGTTTGACCAGTCCTCCTGCGAAGCATGTATGTGAGAGTATGTTTGTGCCTTCTACTGGACAAAGCGTTGGCTTGTTTTTGCAGCAAGAAAGAGTACGCCCTTAGTGAAGATTCAGGTCTATCCTCTGCCCAATCCAAACTGATAAACTCATGGTAGCCTGGACGTGGCTGTTGAGCTCTCCCAGGATGGAGGGGGAAAGCTGTTTTTCTGAGCAGGGAGCATTCCTGTTATCTACACGTGTGTGTGTGTGTGTGTGTGTTGATTCTGCTAGGAACCCTTTTTGGTTTTTAAAAAGATGTTGCTCTTTGCATTCTGTTTAAAACCTCTTTCAACTGTATGGAGGGAAGTAATTGGGAAATATTGGAATAATTGTGAAATAGTGAGTGTTCTTAACTGTGCTGAGAAAAGGGAGAAATGGGGAAATGTGCTTCTTCATATTTTATTCATTTATGGTCGTATCGTTTGAGACCTCATTAGTGTTCCAACTCTTGGCATCCCTAAAGTTGTCATCACTCACCGGGGCCTTGGCTGCCCTCCACCTGCGCCAGCAGCTTGGGGGTGCCAGCCCCTCGGTTGTTCAGAGGGGCAGCCCCTAGACTTCAGCTTCAGAGACAGAGACTGCAGCTGCTGCCATTATTTTTGTTGGTATAATAAAACAACGTGACTCCTACGGCCCCGTCACCCTCACATTCTATAAATCCTGGGTTTGCATGCAAGGCCATCATAGCAGACCTGCGAAATGGGGTTTACGTTATGCTTTATGCTCCCCTCACCCTCAGCCTCTATTCACTGGGACTTTAATTTTAGGGTTTTCCCCCCTTTTAAATCACCAGCTTTTAACCAGAATAGCTGGTTGTCTTTCTTAGTAGCTTTTCTGTGTGATTCCAAGACATGGCTGGCCTTGCCCGTGGCCTTGGAAGCCCCTGTCCTCTTTCATGCCATAGGCCTCGGGCCTTCTTCACAGCTGCGTGGTCAGGGGCCGTGTTCCGCAGGGTCCCCTGCGGTTGTGACTCCGGCCCAGCTCAGAATCTGCCGGACGTGGGTAGCTTTTGTAGAGTTCTGTGCTCATAAATTTTCCCTCGATCACAATGAATGCATCACAAGTGTTTCTCAGAACATCAGCTGTTCAAACTTTCTAAATCCTAAATCTGTCTAATATATCTCGACACAGTATGTGTTCCAGTACACTACAGAATACTGGACCTATTTTATGCCTTGACTTATCATTTTTTAAAAGCCTATGAGTGAGGTTCAGGGTCAATATCGATCATAAACCACTAACATGATTAATTCTGTCAGTTAAAAGTTTGCTATAGCTAACAGAAAGCAAAAGTTAATTTTATTTTTTGTGATTTTTTTTATTTTTGACAATTTCAAAAATCTGTCACTTTGTTATAACCCAGTAATACTAATGGTTTAAACTGTTGATGTGGAAAAAATAACTTTTTACAGCTTTATTGAAATATGATTTACCTACCAAACAGTTCACCAATTTAAAATAGACAATTGAATGGTTTTTGACAAACGGTGAATGAAAAGGAGCAGCCGCCACCATAGTCAATTTTAGAACATGTTCATCAGCCCCAAAGGAAACCCCTTTCCCACTAGTAGTCACAGAGTAAATTTTATTATTTTTCAAGGTCTGTACTAATTATTTCATTTTCTGGTTGACTTGGGAAAATGCCAAGGCAGGAAATCTTTTACTCATTTGACAGTAATAAGGGCTATAATTGAAATAAAGAGTTCTTTTTTAAGGATTTTTTTTTATTTTGGGCTTATTTGATGGACATTTTATTATTCTGAGTTTCATCACTTGTTTTCTAACCTTTTGAGTTTAATGTATGCATTCTCTTAAGTTACCTTGCATTTTCGCCGGGTACATATCAGCGAGAGGCAGCTCCCAGACTGTGGGTCAGAAGCTCTGGGCGAGTTCTCATTCTTCCTGAGACTCTGTGTCCTCGTCTCAAGAAACAGAGATCATGTGCCCAACCACTAACGGCGAGGTTGCAAGATCATTAGGTCTGACTGTCCTTTGTCGATTAGAAAGCGTGACCACAGATGTCAGACCACGTATTTCTCTTCTGTTGGTTCTCTGTGGTATCTTTAGAAGCAAATCCCTTAAGACAAATCTTTGGCCAACTTTTAAGTATTAAGACAGGTGTGAGAATCTGATCTGCAGAACTCAAGAATCTCAGTAAGGCTGTAGAGTAGGGATGAGACTGCGTGAAGAAGCAAACTCTCTCTGGCGTGGCGCGTGGCTTGCCAGTCAGGCCAGATTCAGCTTCTCTGCTTCGGTTCAGGAAAGAGTGGGAGGGAGGAGCAGGGAGCTCGGGCGCTGATGGAGAGGCTCTTCCTAACTGTTAGGCCAGCTACCCCGCCCCAGAGCTCCGGATCCAGCAGGAGGTTTACACACTGGGGCTTCGCTCCCTCTTCTGTGGAGTAGGGCCTCCTCTTGGCGGGCTCCCTTTATTCCAGTTTCCATAGTAACATTACTGCTGGAACCCTCTTTACCTTCAGCGTCTCGGGAAAACGATTAACCTTTTATTTAAATAGTCTTACTCTCGTTCTTTCACCAAGGACAAGGAGGAAGAGTGGACTCTTTTTTGAGAGATGGTCAGCCAGGCCTCCTGTTCAAAGATGGGACCCTCCCGTCCCCCATGCACGGGGGAGCGCGGCTCCAGGCACATGCGCCCTGGTTGCCTTGGAGCATGCAGCCCCCGAAGGGGAGGAGCCAGTAACAGCACCCAGTCGGTCACTCCTAACACCTTCTCTGCCTTTTACATTTTTCTTGCAGGAAGATCCACGCCTGAAATTTCCAGTACACATGCGGTCAAAGGCACCTTTAAACCCCAATGACCTTGGCCCTCTTCCTGTGAGTACATTGGAGACAACCTGGACAAGTCTGAAAATGTTTATTCATTCCTCTGCCCAGTGTTGATAGAGAGGCCCTGTGACAATTTCTCCAGACTTTGGGGGCCCCACTGGTCTATAATTTCTTCATAGACTTGGGTGTATGACTGAATTCCAATACATACAGTTCATCCTACAGCCAGATTGTATGAAAGAGGCTTCTGAATTGCCAGCTGCCGGTAGCAGGTAGACCATGTAACTAGGATGTGAGAGGCATTCTTTACTGGTGGCCATTGAAGCAGCACACGTTTGTTTTGTAATGTAGCAACCACTAAGTTTCCCCCCATAACGCAGATTTAGTCAATAGGAACAAAAATATCAAAAACGGTGGGAGAAGGAGGCATCAGTAACCACAGAAGTCATTTAGCCTGCAGATATTGTAAGTTTTCCTTCCTGGTTGATGACAGCTTATAAATCTAATTTTTAAATCAATTTTTTCTCTTTGGGAGCCTGAATGGGATTGAGCTATGTACTCCAAGTCAGATTTTGAATGAAATTTTCACCACATACCCTCCTCAACCTGCCCCCATTAAAAGAAAAACATTATGGGGATGGGGGGAGGGGAGGGGTGGAACCATAAGACTATTTTTAAGTGGAAGGGCACTGGGAATTTTGAGGGTGTTTTTTTCCAAGCATAAGAACCTTTTCCGTCGCCTGGTGTGTGGTGTATTATGGCAAAATTTGAGACTAGGAGGGTTAGGATTCCATGTTTATTCATTAGATTATACAAACATCCCTCGCTCTCCAAATCTGCTTGGTTCCTGGGTTTAGAAGAAGAGCCCAGAATGTGTCTGGAGAGTGAGTTTCAAAAGGGAGTGAGCCTGGTAGGTCCCTGAGTTTCAAACAGCAGGTAGGCCCAGTTCTGATGATGAGGGCATATCAGCCCTCCCTTGAAATAAATTACCCAAGTCTCTCTGGTTCCCGCGTTTGAGCAGGGAGCGTGCACAGCAGGGGAGTGCACAGGTTAGCGTCCTCAACCAGCGCTGGCGTGGACAAAGCAGCTGTCTCCAACATTTTCCTGTCTCTCTCGCCCTCCCTTGGGTACTCAGTAAATGCCTACTTCAATGAGGTATTCAGCCCCCAACTGTTCCACGGTATGCTGAAGTTGCCCTGTGAAGCCTTTGAAATAGCAGCCCCTGTTTCCTGTTCGTGCGGCGAATGCATCCGAGATCGCGGAACTCGTGATTCGAGTGTGTGCCTAGATGTCGGCAAGGGCTACCTTGGAAGGCTTGCAGTTCGTTCCTCATGTCAAAACGTACCCGAGGGGGAAAGAGGAACAGAGGGTCCCAGAGTGTCTTGATCTTGCCTTTGATTTTGGCTCGGCTCACTCATTGTCTTCTCGCTCTTTTTCCCTGACACCAGCCTGGCTGGGAAGAAAGAATTCACGTGGATGGCCGAACGTTTTACATCGACCACAGTAAGTAGGCGCCGGTGTGGACACGCAGGGGTTGCAGGTAAAGGGAGGGGAGGCTGTTCCCAACGTGAGAGTGAAAGCTTGTTGTCTGCTCTTTGTCTAGGCAGCCAGGTGTTATGTGGACAGAGTGGTGCCAGGGAATCAGGGTCTTCGCACGGTACTGTGCTTTCCCCCCGAGTTTGCTGTAAAATGGCCCGTCCAGCTTTCACCCAATTTGATCTTGTGACCTATTAACTTTTAATTTTTTTAAATTTAAGAACTCTTTTTTGGTTGATGACCCCCCTTGACCCTTGCGCTTTTAATAAATACACTCTGGAAATAGAAAATAAGATTAGAAGTGACGACAGAGCCCAAAGTCTGTGCGTGCGCAATGCTTGACGCAGCATACGGTGTGTGAAACGCTGCCCCCCGCGGGTGTCAGGGCGAGGGGCCCGTTCTGACTTATTTTCTATTCACAGCATGTTCCCTTGCACCCAGCACACTAATCTATATGCAGCCCTTCTCTCGAAATTGTAGTGTATTTGCTACAGACATTTGCTCCAGCACCTATGAAAAAATGTGTGGTTTCTCATTTCAACTAAAAGTTAAACTAATAAAGGTTTGCTTTTGGCCAGCGGTTTATTGTCTTTCTGGAAGGGACACATTCTCCATATTTGTATATACCTTACAGACTCTGAAAATGTATCTTAAAAAGAAATCTGAGTAGATTTAAAGTTCAAATCAGGCGTGCAGGCTGGTAGTCTTCTGCTCTCTGTTGTCATCGGTACCAGGTCTCTCCAGCCTCATACCATCCTGACTCATCACGTTGATCAGCTGGGCGCACTGATGAGCCAATTGCTGGGAAGTCTGGCCACGAGGATGGGGCTTGTCCCTCTCTCAGGCTTAGTGCCTCTTCCAGGTGTTACTGAGCGGTCAAGTGCATTGTAGACAGACCCTTCACTTTCTGGCACGGGGGTTGAGGGGTTATTATGAATTGAATTAAGCAAGAAGCCCAACAATTCAGAATTGAACCAAAAGTAGAAGTCCTCAGTGTATTTAGGGGTACGGGCTACCCTTTGGTTTAAATTAGATCATGTCAAGGTACAGAGGCCTCGTTTTGTCTTCGACCAGTAGAAATACTGTTTATCTGCTTTCCAGAATTTTACAGTGAGCATAAAATTGCCACCATCAATGCTTTAAAATAGGTGTGTTTCCTTCATATGCTATTTATCAGTTTCTTACCATAATTTGCTAAAGGAATAGGGGGTTCATATTCCTTTTGCCAATTAAAAACAAAAAAACAGGTATTTGGTTTTGGGGTTTTTTTTGGTTTTTTTGTACCTTACAATTTTGGTTTTCAAAGATAGGTACAAAGAATAATGATTTTATTAAAACAAGGTCTTACCCAGCAATGCGACCTTGACCTGCTACACACAAAGCATTTCACACAGCACTGTGGCCATGTCCTGGCTGGTGATCTTCGGATCAACCTGAAAAAAACTTCAGAAATGTCCCTAAGGTGCTGTGAGGACCCACAGACAAGAGCAACACTATCGCAAACGGCCATCCTCGAGTACGTTAGAAAGAATAAAATCATAGGCTGTGTTTCTAGTGGCGTGCATAGAACTGAGATAACATGCAGTAGATGTTCTGGAAAACGGTGACTTGAAGTGGGTTCATGGAAGGTCCGTGGTGACATTGTTAGGCAGTTGAAGTCCTTGGTCAGAAAGGGGAAAGAATTTGCCCTGAGAAGCAGCAGCACCTGCAGCCTGCGAGGCAGAGAGGGCAGTGCGTGCTGAGCGCCCGGGCTGTTCCTTAACCCTAATCAGTCCGCCAGACCCTCCAAGCACGGCATTCCTCATTTCTCCTGCTAGAGGAGAGCACACGGGGACTCCTCTTTCCAGAGATTAAGATTCGCCTTTGCTTACCCATACCGAACAGTTCCCTTAACCAAACATAGTATAAATTGGACCAGAAATGATGTAAGAGAAAGATCTGGTTATGAGAACCTCATTAGCCACTTGCTGTTAATACAGCATTTCTGCCATTTCTCCTATTTTGTCAAGGTTTACTCAGTGGAAGCTGATAAAGGGGTGCCTGTCAGTGAAAGAGAGTTCAATTCATATGCCTTTTCCCCAAAATCCAGTTTATGAAAAGTACAGAATACCTCTCTTTTAAAGAGGCTTTTTCAGACTGATAGGGACACTCCAAAATGGATTGTGACATTTAGGAATTTCTCTACCTTCCCAATGAACCTCCCTTTCCAAACAGTTTCCCCACATCTGATTTCTAGCAAAATTCCGCATCGCATTTTGCTGTCACAGAACAGAAACCAGGTCATCCTTCATGTGCTACTTTACTGTGAAAGCAGTCGTCTTGAGAGTTGTTCAGAGTCATCCTGTCTTCCAGGACTGCTGGGACAGGTGACTGCCCTCTGAGTGACAGAGACAGCAGCGCGCTTCTCGTTGAAACAATCAGGTTATTTATTCTCCACTTTGTAAATCCTTGAGAAGTTAGACATTTTCAAGATTAATAATTTCGACCGTCTGAAAGATTTAATTTCAGAAAAGAGAATGCTCGGTACTAATCTCTTTAGGTGCCTTGATTCATTTGGTTGACATTTATCAAATAGCTTATATGTCTCAAGCCTGGTGCAGAAGGTTAAGGGAAGATCCCAACCTGAATCTCTCCCTCTGAGGAATTGTGTCATTCTTCGTAAAGACCAGATATGCCCCGCAGCTAAGGAACTGGCCACAGGTGTCTGGTACACGAAGCGAGGAGAGAAAATTAGCTTCCACTGATGCTGTAAATCCTGTTTTGGTCGATTCTGCCCACAGCCTTACCAGACCAGTTAACAGTAGCTAAATTGACTGATTTTCTCATTCTCTTACTTCATTCTTGTCCCTTTATTTGAAAAATGCCTTGAAGACACAGTGCAAATTTAGATTACAAGATTCTAGGGGAAAAAATGGATAACCGGTCACTCTACATTCATATATTGACAGTACTTAACTGCAAAATTAACCTTTATTATAACCATGCAGAGCCTTGTATGGTTCTGGAAGCTCAGACAGTTTCAAAGGAACTTTGATTTCACCATCAGCTTCATCTGGTCATTAAAAAAATAACACATTAGGCTCCTGTTGCATGCTAGGCAATGTGTTACATGCTGGAGAGGAGGAGGCTGCAGGGAGGAGTGACACAGCCCCGTCCTCGAGGGGCCTGCGTTCTAGCAGGGAAAACCAGGGAGTGCTGTACGTGTTGTATTAGAGCAGAGGCCCCCTTGTTAATGTAGAAGCGGAAGAGGCAGGGTGCATGCACCTGCTTGTGAAGTGGCTGGGCACCAGTGCAGGGCCAGGGCAGGGCGGGGGCTGCAGGAGGACCTTACACTTGGAATGGGTTACTCTTCAGACGGATCCCAAATGATGAGTCAGACTAGTCAGGCACACGCAGTGAAAAGTGCTTCCTTCGGGGAGAAGACACGTGCAGATGGTGCCAGCATTCGGAGAAATGCGCAGGGCTGCCCGCGGCCCGTGCGCAGACGGGCAGGCATGGCGCACGGGTCAGGTCAAAGGGGGTCTGCCAGGTGTGGGAACTCAAGCCCTTCTGCAGGCAGGAGGGAGCCCGAGGGATTTTCCAGAGGAAGGGACAGTAGGTTTGTTCTTTAGAAAGATCCTTTTGGCAGAGCTGTCACAGGCGTCCTGAGCAGGGAGAAGACTGAGGCCAGGGAAGCCCAGAGAAGGGTCCAGGGAAAAGATGAGCGCTCCGAAAGACGGCTTATGAGAGCGAGGTCCGGGTGGGTTGGTGGCCAGCACAGGTGAATGGCGAGGGAGGGAAAAGGGTGTGTCCAGGTTCCAGATTTGAACAGTGAATGGGTTGTGTCAGTGTTAACCCGGGAATACAGGATTACACGAACAGTGTGGGTGAGGATTATGGGTCCAGTCTTGATGGAGTTGGGTTGAAGACACCTACAGGAAATCCAGGTACAGATGTCCAGGGTGGAGCTTGAAGTTCAGCTCTGGACTGAGGATTTGGGTATACTACTCGTTCGTTCATTTTCAGCTTTGATGACAATACCCAGTCCTTACGGTTATAGTTCAAGGCAGTTTCTACTCAGCTCTGTCTCTCCCGTTATTTCATTTTCTTTTCTAGCATTCTCCATCACAGTAGCAGCCTGTACTTTCCTAAGTCTTCTGTTTTCAAAGTGTAAGGGACCCAGAAACACCTTCTGCTTCCAGTAAGGTGCTCCAGAATGAGTGCAACATGTTGTGTGAATTCTCTTCCAGCACGCACAAATCTAGAATCATTATGTGCCTTGGTAGCTTTATTTTAAAACTTTACCTCTGCTTTTATTAAAATAATTACAATACCAGACTCTGAAAAATCCCTGGCATGGCCATTAAAACCAGACTTATGAGTTCTTCTTACCAGATCACTGACAGAATTTACAGGAAATAATTAGACTCAATCTCCAACAAATAATTTCCCATGTTTTTAAGCCAACTTAGATTTCCTAAAATTCCAGAGAGAACTCATTCTCCCCAGTCGGTCTCCCCATCATCTTTCAGGCGAGTTCACCCCTGCCCCCACCACACACACACACACACACACACACACACACACACACACACAGACACGGTGATCCTCTTTAATTATGCGCAGTCACAAACCCCATGTGATGGAGGGTAGCTGCCGGGTAGCTGTGTAGGCGGCACTGAACGCTCTTGCTCGTGTTGACTCTTTGGGAAGGAAGAAAGCCACTTCTCGCCAACTCGGCCAAGGCCTTTCTCTGGCCCCTCCCCTGCACTCTCTAGTGGACTCATTTTGCGGACTGCCTTACGGACTAGCTGCTCTGGTGGTTGTATGCCCTCCGGTGACACGCGTCGTGGATTCATTTCTTCAGTGCAGACGTCTTACTTGAGAGCCGTTTCTCGAGATCATAAGCACAGGCAAAAATATCTGAAATGAAAAAAATATCGTGTGTTCATTAACTTTTGGTAGACTAAGAACTTCTGTGCCTTTTTTTTTTCAATTTTAAATGACAATCAAGATCAAGTTATAAATCCTTGAAAGAACGGGGGTTTATAATCAAAATCTCAGCGGATTGCTTGCTAAAAGCAGTGCAAATAGGTGGTTGTACTTCAGCTGTGCATTTCTGATCGAGTGTCTAACTTAAACAGTATGTAGGGGGCTTGCCATAGAGAGACTTGTTCTAACCCGGAAATACTAAGTTACTGTCTTTGGGGGCCAGGCTGGGGGACTATTCGGCTTTGGAAAACCCAGAAACAATTATTTCTAGAAGATCTTTCACAAAATAGATTTGAACTAATATGCTGATTTTCTTTTAATATTAATTTTCAGATAGCAAAATAACTCAGTGGGAAGACCCAAGATTGCAGAACCCAGCTATTACCGGCCCGGTCAGTATTCTCAAGTTCTGAGTGTTCAGTGTCATATTTTGGTTGCATCAAAACACGCATTTCTTGCATTTTACTGCGCATCTTGGTGTAATTGAGTAGTTTAACATTACGCTCATCTCCTCCTTATGGGAACCTCCGCGTGACGAGATTCTGGGCGAGGTACGGGTGCATTTGCCTTTTCACGTGGCTTTCCTCACAAAGGAAAAGAAAGTGGTGTGATAGTGGTATGGCAACTGAACATTTTCTTTTCTCCATTATGAAAGGGCAGCTTGTAAGTGTAACAACCAAACTGCCCTCTCTTCCTTTTTATATGAAGCAAAGCCAGCCCTGTATTTGCAGAATTTTGTCCTTCCTTTAGGCCAAGGGCAGGCAGTTCATGCGTGCTGACAAATCTAAGCTGTATTCTGACTCTCTTCCAGCGCTGAAAATCTGTAAAGGTTTGGGTGAGGTTGTCGCTAACCTCCGGAGCTGGCAGATAAGAATCTCTGTCTCCGCTGACCCATTAACTTGCTCATAGTCCCTTCGTGTATGCCAGTGGGAAAAGAACCAGTTCTGCGTTGGGTATGGCGCTGCCTTCTTATAATGCCGCCGCACGCTGTTCGTGAGGAAGAGTGAGAACCTGGGGTTGTTCAGAAGTAACGGACACTTGGTGTCCACGCCCTGGGAGGAGTCTGTAGAATGGGGCGGGTCTCCTCAGCAGGGAGTGCGCGCCAGCGCCTCCTGTTGGTGGCTATAACAGTGCAAGGAGGTGATTTGGAATTTACAGGAAAGGTACTGGGACCACAGAGGATTTCAAATTTGGGATTCTTCGTAAAAACTGGAGGAGCATAAGGAAGTTAAATTTATTATGTTGAGTGCTAAGAGGCCAATGGGCATATTTAAAATACTAATTTTGTGGCTTTAATCTGAGTGTGTTCAAATTATGTTTTGAATTATAAAGGTAAGTCCCTTCGAAAATTTAAATGATATTATAATGCAAATGCACCTTGATACCTGATGTCCCTCTAGTTATCTATCTGTTGGGTCTGTTTATTCGATTTGTTCAGCTGCTTCAGTACAGTTTACAAAGTACCCAGTATCCCAGGCCACTACTTTTTCTCTGTGTAGCTTAATAAATACCTGCCATCCTACCATGGCTTTTTTTTTTATTCACAATCACAATAAGTTGCTAGAATCACATTTTTCTCTTCTCCATCATGGAAACCAGATAAATTCAAGAAGCAAAGCTGTTTTCAACTGGCAGAAGACTTTTGACGTGATATTTCTCAGTCTTTTTCAGATCTTATTTATGGTTTATTTGTCATCTGCATTCACTCAAGCATGTAGTCTTATTACTATTGAAAATTGTTTGGTATCATAAATCCAGGGAGATTTGCCCCCATAAGAGTTCTCTATTTCTTTGTTTTCTTAAAGAGCTTGTTTACTCTTATTATTGTTGTTATTTCTTTCAGTAAGAGTGTGTGTGTGTTCAGGTAATTGTCGACTTAGTGTGGACATTTGGTCTTTGTTGTCATTCAGTTCCAATATTTGTTAATTTCCATGTGATTTTTTTCTCCTTGGTTTGTAAGTTATTTAGAATGTGCTTTTTAGTTTCTAAGACTATGGGAGAATTTTTGCCTGTTTCTTATTGCTTTCTAATTTTACTGCATTGTGGTCAGAGACTATTGAATATGGAGTGTTGATTATCATATTTGAAACTTCTTTGAAGCCTTGGCCAGTTTTTGTCAATGTTCCTTTGTGTTTGAATAAAATGTGTATTCTGTCTTTCTTCGGTAGAGAAGTGTTCTTTACATGTATAGCATTAGATCAAGCCTGTGGTGTTTAAATTATCCATTTCCATCTCTACGTTTTTCCTGACTGTTGTATCTCACCAAGACAGCTCTGTCAGACTCCCACGGTGCCTGGCTTTACCGAGCACCACGTTCATTTTCTCTTCGTTAGTGTTCACCTAGGCTGTCCTTTCCGCCTCTCGTTCTGTTGTTTCCTTTTCTACCTCCTATTAGATCGACAGGGTACTGTTTGTTTTCTCTCATTTTTTATGCTAGCTTGGAAGTTGTGTTTTCTATTTCCATTCTCTTAGTGCTCACATTAAAATGGTTAACCAACGTAACTTGCCTTAACGTCAAAATTCATCACTCTCTACTCCCCTCCTAGACAGTGCAGCCCCTCAGGGAGCCTTCGTGCCATTCTCCCCACTCCCGTTTCCCATTGTTGAGTGGAAACTGCCTTTAAAGCCACCTTGTCTGTAAACTTCCCAAATCGTCATTAGTGTTTTATCTTTTTTTTTTAAACAGTCAGTGCTTACCTAATTTTACTTAGAGGCAAACAGATGTCTTTACCCACCCCTGATCTTGCATTTCTTTTCTAGGTTAAGTTTTGTTCTTAATGACATGCAACCTCTAGTTCATAGTTCCCCAAGCGTGGCTACAGATCAAGAGCATCACTATCACCCAGAAACTTGTTACAAATGCAGACTTGGGGCCCCGTCCCAGGCCGACTGAGGACCAGCAATCCGTGTTTTCACCAGTCCTCCCAGGGGTTCTGACGGCCACTCAAGTTTGCAAACCTCCACTCCAGCAGCGGCCTCAGAGGAGCCTGCGCCCCCTGGTGGTGAACTTGAGGACGTACTGCACCTCTCTGTGAAAGAGTAGTTTAGCTCACTATAGAACTCTTGGTTAACAATCATGTTTTTTCAGTACTTTGGGGATATTCTTTTTCACGTCTTCTGGTCTCCTTAACTGATGATGAGAAGTCTGTTGGCCACCTAGTTATCTTTTTTTATGGGTAATGCTCTCTTTTCACCGGTGGTTTTGAATTTTTCCCTGTGTCTCTAATGTTCTGCAGTCTTACTGTATCCTAAGTGTGGATGAATTTTGAAAACTTTGTTCTGCTTTGGACTCGTTGTGATTCTTCAAGACATTGGGACCCTGTCTTTCCTCCAGCCTAGAAAAGTCTCAGCGGTCCTCTCTTCACAGGTTGCGTCTTTGCCATCCCTTTGAAACACCTGGATCAGGAACTGTTGGGTCATTGATTCACTTTCACAATTATCTTCCTTATCTCTTAGCCTTCATATTTCCATCTCTCTTTTGTTGCTGTATATAGTGTGCTCAGCTCTTTCAGTTAATTTTTTCGTAAGCTTTTTATATAAGCTATCTCTATCCATTTATTTTATCTATTATTTCAGCGACTATATTTAATTGCTCAAGGTTTATTTGCTCTTTTTAAATTTGATTGGTCTTTTTAGCTATTTTTCTGCCCTGTGTTTTCCCTTTTTTTTAAAAATTTTATATTTCCAGCTTTTTAATCATTCTTAAAATAGCCTCTGTTGTAGCCTTTTTCGGATTATTAGATCTGGTCCCAGGAATATAAAATATTTCCCCTTGTTATGTCTGTAGACTCGCCTCAGTTGCTGTTCATTGCCTGGTTCAGTTGATAATTTGTGTGTGTGCTCATCTTCATTTTTTTCACATGGGGCTTTTGTAAGTTCTGACCTGTATTTACTGCTAACCACTGAGCTTGGGTTCACTCACCCCCACGTAGCATAACCGTGGATTTCATACCCACTTCGGTGTAGCCTTGGAGTATGAACTTATCACAGGTCTGTTTCTTTTTCTTTTTCTTCCATTTATGGTCCTGGACAGAAGGTAAGCTTCCTTGCAACTTTCCTGGGCCAGCGGGTAGAGTTTTCTTGTCCCTTTTTCAGATGTAAGTTTTGAGCAGGGAACTCTGTTCCGGCTCCCTAGGTCGCACAGACCGATGGCCAGGTTCCACGTCCCGCTGCGAGGATTAAAACCCCAGCCCACACGCCTGTGTCTAGGTCCAGCGCCCACTTATTTCTCCATGTTGAGTCTTTCTGCTTATCTGGTACCTAGAGTTTCTTTTTTTCCCCAGTTTTAAAAGTATGCATTAAGGGCGAGGGGACCCTTTGTGTGTCAGCCCAGCGCAGCGTGGCCGTGAGTCAATATGCTGTTCATATGACAAACGTCACCATGAGAAGCTTTTGTAAAGTGCTCCCCGTGCTTGCTGCTCTTACGAGTACTGTCATGCTGTGTCACACTTTGTACTTGTCGAAGAACTTGATGATCAGCTGCTTTGACATGCTGAGCCGTCCCCTCTGGACGGGAGGGGAGATGTTATTATTCCCGATTTGTCAGATCAGAAAGCTAATTTTGTTGCCAAAACTTCCAGCAAATGTCAGAATTGGGACTAGAGCCCCAGGTGTGCTTGTAGCCGCCCCAAAGTCCCCACGCCAGCCAGGAGCCCTTGTCTTCGAAGAGCTCCAGCACCAGCTGGACAGTAACGCCAGGAAAACACTTAAGCCCACCTTGCATACCAAGTCAGGTTTTCATTTTGCACCAAAGAAAAAGCACATGTGAGGCAGAGCAAAAGGGCTTGAGACAACAGATGTAATTTTTTAACTAGGCTGATTTTACAAATTAAATTGTAAGAAAGTAGGATGCCAGATTTTCAAGAGAGAATAAATAATTCGGCCAAAAGAAGAAAGCCACTGCACCCGTGATTCTATTCAAAGGCTGCACTCATGGACGTCTCGGTCCTGTTGCATTGCTGGAATCTTCTCAGGAGAAGAACGTACAAACCTACTCTCATTCCGTTACAAGAACTACGTCAAGAGAGAAGTACCGGAGGAGGATCGTGATTTTTCAACATGCATACATCGGTCCACAGCCGAAGAAAGGCCAAAAATATCCCAGCATCCCATTTCCACCCACATCTGGTCAGCACCAGCCGTGTTATAAGTCAGACCAGGGAGTGGGTGTCGTGCGCTGGGGGCAGCATTCCGCAGTATATGGGGAAGTTTTCACGTAAGACTGTTGAACTTCGCAAGGATGAAGGTGTAAGCCTTTTTCAACATTTTCAGGGGAGAACAAGAGCAAAAATAATTGCTGGGGATCAGATTTTTGGAAATGGAAATACCTTAAAGTTCATCTAGTCAAATCCATGTGAAGAGTTGTCCCAGAACTGGCTGGCAAGAGAGTCTGTTCTAGAAGTCAGCTTTTCGAAAGCTGGCCTGGTGCAGTGCCAGGAAATACATTGTTTTAGGTGCATCTCCCTCTGTCACAGTTAATCTCAGCTGAGAGCATCAGCCAAACACTTCGCCTTCTCACAGCTTTGCACTCACTGTCCCCGTCATGACGTGTTCCCTCCTGTCACCGGTTTCTGCTCAGGTGTCCCTTTCTCAGAGCTGCCTGCCTTCCCTGTCCCTGACTAGCTCCTAGAAAATAGCCTTCCGGGGACACTCTCACTTTTTCCTCACTTACCACTGTTTATTCCTTTGCTTCTCGTTACCTATCGCTCACAATAGCTTATAAGCTCCAGGAGAAAATAGGGAGAGAGCTCTTTGGTTAGTGTGCCATTATTTCCCTCATGCCTAAAAGGCCTGGCACAGAGTAGGTGCTCAAGAAATACCTGGTGAAAGAATTGGTAGATGAACCACCAAAGAATGAACACATAAACTAGATAGAAAACCTTAGTTTGTTATGGGATATAGTATGGGTGGAGCAAAAAAACATGAGAATATCCTTATTGGCGTAAGTCAGAACAGCGTACCCTTTTCCTTACACCGGTGGTGGTCCGGATCCTGACCAAACTTCCACCTTTTCTAGAATAGGAATTCACACATGATTCCATCAGACTAAGCACTGTCCAGAATAAATATGATATGTGGTCAAATCCAGGGTTCAGTGGAACAGCGAATGAAGAGTGGACTGAAAACAACGGGAAGACCCTAAGTAGTGTAAATTGTCCTAAGATAGATACATACGATGCCTTTATTGCTCTTGAATTACAAAGTGAAACACTGTCACTGACATCGTTGTTTGCTATATGAGTGGTTGTTTCTGTGTTGGCTCAGTTATCTGTGTGATTGTCTCAAAAGCAGTGTGAGGGAGGGAGGCTTATGTTTTTCATTTCTCCTCTTTCGGCTCAGGAATGAGCCAGCTGAAGGTATGAGGTTTGGAGTCTGGAGACACTTTGCTAAGGATCAGTATATTTTGTTAACTTAGCTCAAAAAGGTATCAGCAGTGCTATTCTTGCCCAAATGCACACTGTTTGCCAAAAAGCAATGAGTCATTCTGAGTATGAGGCTGCTACAGTTATATCCATGTCTATGCAAAAGCCAGGCCTTTCTGCTTCATAACATATATATGTGTGTGTATATATAAGCCTTTTCAGTACACCAAAGTCAGGGCTCTGGCTATTGTGAGCTGCTTTATAACACAGCAACTAAAGAGTCTTTAAACGACTACATGAAAGTGTTCTTACTTTGCCTAAGAGATTCCAGCGCTTGTGAGGAGTGACAGTTCGCTCAGTCCCTGAGCCCACTCCTGTGGAGCCGTCACTCTGCCTCAGAGGCAAGGCATGAACCGGAGAGACCCTCACCCCTGAGTGCTCACTGAGCAGTGAGGGGCAAGCCGGACCCCTGACTGGGGGGACTTTTCCCCAGTGCTGTCCACCTGGTCTTACAGTCCTTGATAAGAATATCAGTTCAGTTGCCTTTCTGCTCCTTGCATTTCCTCCCAAAGATTTTTAAAAGCATGACCAGTCTTTTCAAAACGACAGCATAGGTCACTTTGGGGTTGTGTTTAAAGTATCATAGCTGACAGCAAAAAAAAAAAAAGAGAGAGAGAGAACACATTGACTCATATTCAGCCAAAAGTCGTACTGGAAAGGGTATTTTACGTAGCATATCCCTAAATGACTTCTTGAATAGCAATTTAGTTGTTTTCAGGGGTGAAAGTCCTAGTCAATGCTGATTTAAATTAATCATTTCTAGAATTTTTCCATATGCTATGCAGACATGTAAATTCCAATGTAATATGGAGAATGAGAATTTTAAGGTTTACGATTCATGAAATTCTCTAATTGTTGACTCAGTTTGCATAAAATTTTAAGTGTGTTGTATACATTGTTTATATTTGTAAATTTATCTTCTAGGCGGTTCCTTACTCCAGAGAATTTAAGCAGAAATATGACTACTTTAGGAAGAAATTAAAGAAACCTGTGAGTAATACGCTTCCAAAAATGCTGTTTTAATCCTCTGTAAGTTACCAAAGTTACTTCAGCTAGAACAGCCTGTTCCTTTTCTTTGTGTACAAAAATATTACCTTTCTCTTTTCACTGTACTTTGATCCACCTGGATCTCCAATCTGAATTTTCTTTTTAACAGAAATGGTAAGTGAAGATTAATCAGTATGACATGTCAAATCACCTGAAGGGTAATTTTCTATATAATACATAAAAAGGAGGAAATGATTTTATGGGAAGTAAAATAATTCAGGACCTAGACCAAAAATTTGAAGAAGCTTGTGCAATTACTTATGCTTATATTTAATAAAACCTAGATCCTAGTTGGAAAAGTGGTCTAGTCCTTCCATTTAAATTCAGAAGTATAATTTAATTATAATATCCATAACAATATAATTTATAATATCACAATACAGGGCCTGGCACAAATAAGGCCCTTCTTTTTATTACAAAATCTTTTATTACAAAATCATAAGCATGTAATTCTGTAACATAACAATATCACACTGAAGCACATCAGATGACATATTAGGTGAAATATCAAAGTTAAAACTATAAATTATTTATATGTTATATATTTATTTATATTTGTATAATATTTATATATTATATACGTATATATTACACTCATATTATTACCCTACCAAGCACAAGCAGGAGTTACTTCTGCCAGATCCTGTGTTTGGCATATTAGGACCAAGTGTAATTTTCAGATTCGAATTCTCACTGGGAAAACCTGTAAGATTTCCACAAATCTGAAGCCTCTAACCCTCTAACGTTTTCCAGGCAGTGTTTTAAATTGCAGTATTTCCTACTGACTCGTCCCAGATTTTACAACATTATGCCCCCTGTTCTCCTCTGTCACTTCATGTCTGCGACACAGAAACCCACTTTATCGGGCTTCCCCTCAGATTGCAAATTCACTGTTTGTTTTGGGCTTGGGGGCGTTTTGTCTTGTTGGTGTTTTCCCACTGGGGGAAGGGGAGTGTGGTCCCCGCCGCCCCGACCTCCCCGGTGTGCCTGTGCCCCGCTGCTCTCTCTCCGGCTCTGTTCCCTCCGTGGGGGCCTCCCCCGCTGGGCTCTGCTGTGGACGGGGCGCTGCCAAGGCTCAGACACACGAGAGGCGGCCCCTCCTCGGGAGCGCCCACGGCGGGGTTCTGTTCTGTCTTCCCCCATCCCGACCCAGGTAGCTCTCGGGTAACCACTTTTGAAACGACTCAGATTTGAACACGTAAAGTCCCCACAGAGTTTCTTCGTGAGTCACCTGCGCTAACCCCAGGAATAAGAGACCCTGTGGACTTCGCCCTGTCTCGTATTCTGGTGGCACTTTCCCTCACTGACCCTGCAAATCCACTTTCATGGCAAAGCTGCCCCATCCCTCATTTTTCCAGGAAGCTGTTGCAATTTGTCGAGTGCTTCTTTATTGTCATATTTATTCCCTGTGGCCTTTGGGATGCTTTCCCACAACTTGGCATGGTCATCAGGGTCCCACTCCCCACGGCAACAGAATCAGCCTGCAGGCCTCACGGACCAGCCGGGACCCCCCTAGAGTTGAGGAGTTGCCCATCTTGGCCAGGCGGGGGTTGTCGAGGGTTGGAGGACCCGCACGAAGTCACGTTCTTTCACAGAAACGGTGCATAGAGTTGACCAAGTTTCAGTTGCTGGGAGGCGGACCGAGCACCCCGTGATTATTTATGAAAGGGGGACAGGGTGACTGCGCTCCGCTCAGCAGAGTTCCTTCTGCAGCACGTGTCACCGGCTCGGACGGCCGGCGGCTGCTGTGAGGGTCCCGGCCCCACGGTGAGCCTTCTCACACGTGTGAAGAGGAGCCCACATGGGAGGGAGGCTCCGCTGGCAGCGTTTGTCACTGCTCGTGCATTTGAAGCCTGCCATCCTTTCTGTTCTTTGAAGTGAGGTGTATGTTTACTGTGTGATTGTGTTTTTTTTTTTTTGTCTTTGCTGTAGGCTGATATTCCAAATAGGTTTGAAATGAAACTCCACAGAAATAACATTTTTGAAGAGTCCTATCGGAGAATCATGTCTGTGAAAAGGCCAGACGTCCTAAAAGCTAGACTGTGGATTGAGTTCGAATCGGAGAAAGGCCTGGACTATGGGGGCGTGGCCAGAGAGTGGTTTTTCTTACTGTCCAAAGAGATGTTCAACCCCTACTATGGTCTCTTCGAGTACTCTGCCACGTAAGTACAGGGAGGGAATTTGGAATGTGGCCCCACTGAAGCCATTTTATTCTTAATTGTTCCACCTTAATGACAGAATAAGCAGCTCACTCTGTTGAAATGAATAAACACTGCTGATTTCAGTCCCCAACACACACTCCCCTTATGAGTCTAGAACAGGTTCTACCTGTACTTGGTTAAGCAGTGTGCACTGAACACCTAAAAATGATTTTTTTTCTCATCTCTTGGGTTCTTCTCATTGAAACTGAAAATGTGCTGGGTGTGCATGGTAAGGAACAAGAGGCAGTTGTCATTGGTAATGGTATGTTAATTCAGGAGAATTTGTCAATGTCAGAATTCAGAAAGTCATCCTCTTCTCACGGACAAAACTAGCTTCTGAAGTTACTCTAGTTAAAGTCAAATCGTGACGACTTTGAGGAGGACGCATTCTGCGGGACCCAAAGGACCATGCGCTGGTGCTGTCAGGGAAGAACCAGATTTCCCCCCCCCATCCCCAGGCATTAGGACCGCATCGCTGCCAGGCAAGGGAACGAACACAGATACAAGCACTTTCTCAGGAATCAAGCATCGGCTGCTTAGAGGCCAACCATTCCTCTCCGGCTGTGGACCCGCGTGCCGCAGAGTCGCTGACCTTGCTGGAAGGCAGCCTCTGCCCCAAGGGGACACGGGTTCCCCCGCATCTTCTGCCTGGTGCCAGTCTCCTGCGGGCTCTGTTGGAAGGCAGCCTCAGGGTCCTGCCTGGTTGCTCCAGCCCAGAATCTCCTCATTTGTTTGTTGTTGTTGCTGTTCGTGACGCCAGGAGAAAGCTTGCTGTGTAAAATTGATCAGAGTCGTTAAAGAGGCAGGCGGGGGGGGCAGGGGGCAGGATCCTCACCTGTCACCTACACTCCAAAGGTCCCCTGAAGGAATCCGAATCTGTCTACGGAGCCCAGCGTGGAAACCACTGATCCTCAGATGTTGAGACCAAAGAGGGACGTGGACATGTTTTTGTGGTTTGCATTGTGAAGGCAACTTTGTGCTGATACCAGCGTCCTTGGGCCTCTCGGGGCACAGCCGTGGTCGGGCCAAACGAGGGGCCCACAAGAAGAGTCTTACCCTCCAAACCAAAGGGCTCTCACAGGAATGAGGCTGCCTCCTCAGAGAACCGAAAGTCCTCAAATCATTCTGTTTGTCACAGTCCCTTTGTTACGTGGTGGTTCACATCTTCCCAAGGTATTGGGAAGCAAATGAAACTGACATTTTTGTAGATCAAAAATAGCAATTCGAGGTTAAACTTACAAAGGGCATGTGCACCAGCTCTATGGGACCTCAGTGGCCGGTGACAGAAAGAGGCTAACTAAACGGTCCCATTCAAAGTCACCTTCTCTAGCTGACACCTTTCCCCATCAGGAGCAGAGAGTCTGTGAGGAAGCATTAGCACTGTGAAAGCTAATGACAGGCGGCAGAGGAAAATGCAGGTTCTTGCATTTCTTCTTGAAAGATGCGATGGGGCTTTTTCTCTCTCTTCCGTCCCCAGGGACAACTACACCCTTCAGATCAACCCCAATTCGGGCCTCTGTAACGAAGACCATCTGTCCTACTTCACTTTTATTGGAAGAGTTGCCGGTCTGGCAGTGTTTCACGGGAAGCTTTTAGACGGTAAGTTATTAAAAAGCCTTGAAGTCATAAAAACGGGACAGGGCTGCTTGTGGTTCCTCGTTAGGTGTCTGGTCTTTCACATCACAGGTGTCCAGCTAGCGTGTCACTGGTTCTGTGTGGTTCGGTGAATTATTGTGATGTTTTGCCCATAATGGAGGCGCTTTTCCCAGCTGTCAGTTTGAGCACTGAAAACACAGTGTCTACACACAGTTGAAAATTTTCCTACAAAAGAAACTAGTATGAAGCACAGAACATTCTGTGATTCTGTATTTTCTGCTTTTAAGAGTAACTTTTATTTAGCAAGAGCTAGATTCTGCGACAGATGGAAAAGCTAATTGAAAAGTTATTCAGAACCATCTGATTCATGCGACATCGTGCCATTGTTTCACACGTCCCCAGCTGATTGTTTTTATTTGAATGTGAAGAGACTGTAAATAATTCCAAAGCCATGTTACAGCTCAGCTTTGGCCTTGACCCTGGGGTCGCCGCGGCACAGATGGCACAGGCTGACCTCGTTCTTGTGTAGCGCATTCAGGCCACGGGAGGACTTCAGGGCAGGGGTGCTCGTGGATTTGGTCCCTTCAAAAGTGCTGCCCTTGGGGGAGCACTACGGAAGTCATCACTGAGGAAGGAGAATTGGAGATATTTTGGAAGGACTTGGGGGTGAAATGGTTGAGGATGGAAGACAGTAAGACTTGAGGCTGACCTTGCAGTCGCTGTAGAGAGAGACTGCGTCTGCGGAACCTCAGCCAGTCCGGTACATAATTGGTGCCCCCCCTCGACTTTATCCTTCAATGTGTTTTTACTGGTACTCGCTAACTGATTTTGATCCTCTGATTTCAATGTTTTGTTTTTAGTTGGAGAAAGAAGAACTTTTTTTTATTAGAAAGAAACCACGTTCGCTCTCTCTATATACATGTCGTGTGAATATATTTTCATTTGCTGTGTTGAAGTCATGCCATAGATTATTTCCGCTATTCCAGTTCTCTTCAGCCTTTTCTTAGAAAGTCAGGCCGTATTCCTTCTGCCAAGTGAGAAGACATACTTAGCGGCTGTGGGGAAACACAGAGAAGCGTCAGATGTGCTCCTGACCTGTACGAACTTGTAATCTAGCGGGAAAACAAACCCCAGAAGACTCCCAGTGGTGGAGTCCTGCAGAAGAGAGTGCGGGAGTACTCCGAGGAGACTCTGATTTGGCTGGAGGGTCAGAACGCTTTCAGGATTAGGCCCACCTTGCCAGCTGAGTGGGATTTGAGCATTTACAAGCTGGGACTGTTTCAGAAGAGCAAGGGCCGGCTGAGTCAAGGCTCATGGCGGGAGTCGTGGAGAAAAGCAGGAACAGACAGGGGAACCCAGGAGACAAATGCAAAAGGGGACCAGTGTGCGCTGGGAATTGCAGATCTGAGAGCCGGAACGCCCACAGGGGTGTGTGGTCAGCAGCATCTTGTTTCTCCAAAGCGCGACCACACATCCTTGTGTCGGCTTCATCCTCTCCCTCCCCAGACACGGAGGGTGTTTGACTCTGCAGCCCTGGGCGCACCCAAGCCAGCGCAGACAGGAATCTGCTGCAGAGGACTGGTGACTGCTTAAGTGGGGTGGGGCTGAGCTTCCGGCGCCCCAGTGAGGAGGCGCATGGTGCTGGCTCGCCTGTGGACGAGGTGGATTGGGGGGCCCTGTGTGGTGGGCAGGCCGTCCTCACTGCCGTCACCTCCCTCAGGCCCTCTTCAGCCCTCCCCTGGAAGATGGCACAGCCTTCTAAGTTCTCCCTCATATCCTGTCCCCTTCCTGCTTTTTCTCACCATTCCTGCCCTAGCAGGATGCTGACATGCAGGTGGACTTTCCGCCTGGCCTTCAGTGATTCCCTTCGCCCTCACCGAGGTGGCTGCCCAAACTCTCCTGCACCCCACGCAAGCCCGCACTCCCCAGTGACCCCTGGGCTCATCCTCCCCTGGAGTCCCTGTGCTGCCAGCCCACAAACCACTGAGGGGTCCCACTCCTGTCCCTCTGCCTGGAGTGCTCCCTCTGCCCTGTTCACGTGCCTTTTTTGCACTGCAGAATCCTCGTGGGCCTTCAGGCCTCTTTGTCACCCCCCAGGAGCCTTTCCGACCTCCGACCACCTCTGTTACAGTCCCTGCCCTCCTACTAAGTGCCCCCTTCCCGAAAAAGGCAGGCCCTCATCTGCTTGGTCACAAATTACTGCCAAAGGTCTTTGCTTGTTCTGTCCTGGTCTCATTCAAATCAAAGGCACGTTCACCTTGTAGTTCATTTCTGATGCACAGTAGCATCAACAATGGGAAACTAATCCAGTTTTTGTCGTGTTTTAGGATTCTTCATTAGGCCGTTTTACAAAATGATGTTGGGAAAGCAGATAACCCTGAATGACATGGAATCTGTGGTAAGTAAATGCAGACCCTGCTGCTGGGCACCTGGGCCACTCACGCCTTGCGGAATAGCCACTGAGACCGCGTTGCAGTCGCAGCCTTTTTGTGGGTGTCGCCATTCAGTGTGAATAATAGGGAACATTCCACCATTTGAGAATTTCATTGATCTCCCTCATTTTCCCAATAAGCAAATCGCGGTTCACACCAACTAGGAGCAGGGTCCGCGGGTTGCATACGCCCACATCTCAGTCTCCTCTGCTTCCCCAGGGCTGGTGTGACCAAGTTCAGTCCCAGGGTCCCCTGGAGACCTCACGGCAGCCCTTGTTTTCCATCAGAAACTGCTGATACTGAACGTTTAGAGATTCATCAGCTATTCCTCTGTTCTCTGACCTCAGAAATGGCAAGGGCACAGGCCAGAACGGTAGATAAAGGGGAGAGTGTGTACGTGGCGGGCTGAGTGACCACTGCACGTGGGGAGGAGTAAACAAGTTAGAAAACACAAACTTCTGTGCCAAGGGACTCGGGTTTCCATGCTGCGTTTGACTCCTTTCACATAGGCTGACCATCTTACAGCTGAAAGGATTTTTTGTACAAACAGAAATTGATATGCTTTTCGTGATCTACTTTTTGCTTCTGTTTTTCTTTTCATCTACCTGTAGCCCCATTGCCTGCCTCCAGGCGTGGGGGAGTTTGCCCAAGCCTCAGCGCACTCACGCAGGGCCATGGAGAAGTATCGTTGTCCGTTGGAGTACGTGTAGCTCCGTTCTCACGTCACATCCTGTCACTTGAGTCGGGAAGCCCCTGGCCTTGCTGTGATGTGGACTGTGTCCCTCCTGTGGTTGGGTCTGTGAGCCCATGTTCTCATTACTGACCATCGCTGGTAGCCATTTCTGCACAGCATCTGTGTGTGAGAAAGGAGAGGAGGATGCTGGCAGTGACCTTGAGCCCACTCACTGGCTTCTCCGTGGGAGGGCTGGGAGACTCAGCCACAGACCCAGTCTCACATTTCTTTCCAGCTTTCACCTTTGCCTTGCACTTTATGCTTTGGTGATGGTATAATGAGGCAGCAAGGAGCACAGACTGAATTGAAGTCTGAATTAATTCCACGTCACAGGTTGACAGGGGGCGCACACATTCTGTTTGTCCTTCTCAGAGCCGCCTGTCCCAGCACCGGGATCCCTGCGAGAGGGCAGGCCAGGCCCTTACACTGTGTCCTGGTCCTTCCTGTTTGCTTGCACTGACTTAGAGGAGGGTGAAGCCCAGGAAGAGGCGGAACTTAAAGCCGTTCTCCCTATCGCCCTTTGATGTTCTCACTCTGAAAAGGCAGGAACTGCATTAACCTTTCACGTGCTCAGTGGGGAGATTTGCTGACGGGGCCGTCCAGCCCAGGTTGCGTTTCCTACGCTTCACACAGGACGGAATTCAACTGCAAACCCCTGTTGCCACTAAAACATTTGTTTGGCTTCTATTTTCAACGAAACAAGTGCAGTGGGTTTGGGGAGGAGTGGAAAACAGTGTGTTAGTGCCCAATGTAACGGTTGACTGATGAGAATGGAATTACGGTAGGAGGGCTTAACTATTTAAAGTCCAACAAGTTTGTACTTTGAGAAGAAAAGGCTTCCTTTTAATTTCCTTGTCCTTTCTGTAGGATAGTGAATATTACAACTCCTTGAAGTGGATCCTAGAGAATGATCCCACTGAACTGGACCTCATGTTCTGTATTGATGAAGAAAACTTCGGACAGGTAGGTCCGGGCGTTCCCGGGAGCGTCTCTCTAACCTTCAGGATGTCTTTGCTTTGGCACAGGTTGTGACACGAGTTTTCTGGACGATTGAAAACCACCACTAGGCGCTGTAGGTGTTAATAAACATCTCATTGTATCAGCACCTTATTCTTATTCCAGGAAACAGGGCCCCGATTCCAGCAAAGTTACAGAAATCCTAAGGCACGAACTGGCACCCGCTTCTAATCTAAAGCAAATCTGAACATAAATGTCTGTGCCTTGGTTTTAAAATTTAGGTTCAAAAATAGCGTGTTTTCTTAACGATGTAAATACATGACCCGGAGCCGCTGGGCCTTGGGGTTTTTTTTTCTGCTCAGTGGTTCTGTCGTCGGGATGGAATTGTCTTCTGGGCTCAGCAGGCTCAGGCCTCTCTACCTTCCTCTGTGCCCACACTGTCATTAAGGCTGGATTAATCAGAAAGCTCAAGGTCAAAGATAAAGTCACCCGCTTGGAATTCTCATCAGCACCCGCACACCCTGTAGGATGTTTGTCTTAAACCTGGAACCTCTGATTCATTTGTGATAACGATGCTCCTTGGGAGGTCTTCTCAAAGGCTCTCCAACCCTGGTACCTGTCCTTCCCCAAAAGCCCAGAGATACTTCCCATCCCCTAGACCAGGTCTGCGTGGCCTTGACATTAATGAGATCGTGGAGCCGACTGTAAAGAGTGCCTTATGGAAAATGAAACAGACTGGCTCCTATTGCTTCAAAGATTGTGACGTTTACTCCGCTGTTGGAAAACATGTGCCCGGTCTCGGGTCACGTCCCGATGCTGTGCTCAGTTTTATAGGTGAGGTTGGGCAATCAGGCCTCTGCCCTCTCGGGTTCAGTCTTGGAGGAAAGAAGCTGGTGCTACTAGGTACACAGGAATTCCTGACAACTGGGGGAAGCGATTGTGGAGCGAGAAAATGATGACATAGATACCGCAACCGCCTGTCAATATGTTTGAGCCAGGAAACGATCACTAGTGGGAGTCCTTGGAGTGGGTGGGACACGGGGAATCTGTGTTTTCCTTCCGGGTTGGTTGGATGAGGTTCATAGGCCATCAGGCACCTGCGATGAGAGACACCTTGTGCCTCACGTGAGCGATCTGAGTCCACTAGAAAGATCTCACCTCCCCCATTTTGTTCTGTATTGTGCTTCAGGCTCAAAAATCTTCACAAATGCATACTGCTGGCCTCTGTAGGGGTCTTGTCTTGGGGTGAGGGAAGGGACATCTTTTCTGCAGCCCCTAGCCCCATCCGGAAGCAGTGCCCCTAGGCTGCCAGTGGCCCCCCCACCCCGGGACTGAGTGCAGCGACTGCCTTCCAGTCCCTTGCTCACTGCATGTGAGGCTAACTGCTCACTCTCTCCTTGAAATGCCTGGGGTCACGGCACTTTCACCCTTCGCTCCTCCTTCCACAGCTCTCGCCACTTTATTTTCCGTCTCCTTGAAGAACACGCTGCTTCCTCGGGCCCCACGATGCAGGTGTTCCTCGGCCAGGTGGGTGGCCTCACGCACACCTGTGGCTCCAACCACGTCCGTCTTTGTGCTGCTAACCAGCAGCCTCCTCTCCAGTCCGTGCCCTTCCTCTAGTCTCCAGATTCCCGCTGGCCTGCCCACCTCCTGAGCCCTTTGCTCTCCTGAAAGCCCTCGGGTCCCTGAACGAGAGCCAGTGCCCCCTCCCACCCCCACACCCACTCTGGTCTAATCTGCAGTACCACCATCCCCTCCACTCTCAGCCTTCCCTCCTCCTCACCACGTCCATGCTTCCGTGTCCAGCTGGTCACCCATCCCGTTGACGCGGTCTCCTCTTTATGGCCTGTCCGCATCCAGGCTCTGCGGTCTCCTTGGGTCTTGTATCCACCCCCACCCGCAGTCCCTTCTCTGATGCCCCCACCTGCATGCACCATATGGGATAGTTCTGAACAGCAAAGATGAACAGGTCATCCTTCTACTCAACCAGAAGTTCCTCTTCGGCCATCCTGGAACCCTCGGTGTGGGTTAAGTCTTTGTAGTGTGGCTTAGGACACAGCATTGCCCGCCTTTCGCCGTAGCTTTTACATATGCCCTTCCTCTCACCTTCACAGCCACCGTGTGCCTGAAGCAGTGTCCCCACAGATGCCTCCGTGCTGTGTCACTGGCTGTGCCGTGCCACCCCGTGCCCTCACACTGTCACTCTCTCCCACAACCCAGTCACGCTGTCCTCTAACTGTCCCTGACTCCCTGTCTCCTGGGAGCCCCCGGAGGCCTTCCGGGAGTCTCCAGCGCTCAGCACGTGGCTGGTGCCTGCTGAGCGCTTACTGAGCAAACGCGTGGATGGGTTTTGTTTTCTTTCTGGTTGATGAGAACCTGGAGCTGCTGGTTTCTGGGACCTACTGGGAGTGCTTCAAATATGGGAATTGAACAGCCGTCCTATACCAAACAGAGAGAATGAATTGTGCACCTGTGCACTTGTGTACTCACGCCCACCCACCCACCAGGAAGAGGCCCCTTTCAGAGCTACAATAAGTGGAGGTTCTTGTTGCGAGTTCACAAAGAAGCATGAGTTGGTTGTTTTGTTTTGGACAGGCACTGGGGCTGCGGGCTTCTAAGACGCTGTGCGGTGGGCCCGGGAGGAGAAGGGGCAGCAGCCTGTGGGGACAGCCCATGGGACCAGGCATGCGTTAGGTTGAGGCACACATTCTCAGCTGGGGTGGCGTCGCCCCGAGGGGCAAAGACGTCTCCGCCACTCCGGTGCTTTGTGGCCATCCGAAGGGCCAGCGCCTGCAGCACAGGTGGGGCGAGGAGCTGGTTGTTACATTTCCTGCGAGAAAGGGGGCACCTGAGAGGGCAGTCTGAAAAAGCTCTTTAGGGGGGTGAATGAGAAATGGCTGAGAAACCCTGGGCTGGGGAAACGGATTGAGTGAAAAATGAAACCTGGTGATCAGAGGAGAGAGGGAGGGACAGGGGGAGGTCCTGGCGGAGGCTGGGAAGGACCAGACCCGCAGCCTCATTAGGGGCTCTCAGAGGCCAGGTCAAGGAATGGGGAAGGTGGGCAGGTGGGCTGCCACGCCCTCCCCGTAGTCGCTCATTCCAATGTCTGCCAGGGGAGGGTGGGGGGCCCACCCCACGGGGTTCGTGCAGCACCAAGCATGGGGGGAGAGGGCCATGCATGCCTTTCTCTGCCCGAGCCCAGCCAGTGGACTCGCTGTGACCTGGCTCCTCAGCAGACTCCTCAGGTGTGTGGCATAAGGCACCTCTGAGTGACCCGTGTGTGCGAATCCAAATATAGTCAGCCGTGCATAGGAGAAGACCGAAAGGAATCCCACCAGTATACTGACGTGATTGTCTTTGAGGAGGAGAGCTGTGAGCGGGGTTTTTTTTTCTTTTTTTTCCCCCCGAAGTTTCTATGAGAAGAAACATTTTGTGTGTGGAACGGCCGGCCTCCCCCACCTGCCCTTTCGCTGGCGTTGGTAACACGCTGATACAAAGCCACACTGGCCCACTGCACAGGGCAAGGTCACGCCATGGTTTCACTGCTTTGCACTTTGAGATCAGGTCCATTGTCTCTTCAGCCTGGTATTTTAGCACCTTTGTTTTTTTACATTCCTGTGTTTGCCTCTTCGAAAGAAATTTCTCACAGCTTTTTTTTTTTAACCATAAAATCCAATTTTCAGAAACAAATAAACTACATTAGGATTTGGATCTCCACAGTCTCGGTGGACACACCCTCTCTTTTCAGTTAACCTAATTAATTTCTTGATAAATGAGTAGCAGAAGAAAAATACTGTTCTTCTCCACTGTTGCTAATATATGAAAACTAATTAAAACTCAAACATAACCATAAAATAACTTGCCTTTCATGATAACATCTTTAAATGCGTAACATCTTAACCACTGAAAAACCTCATTAGACATCCTCTTGTACAGGAAGCCTGTTTCCTGGGAAATGTTTCTGAATAAATTCTACTTTCGTAGTAAGACATCGTTACTCAGTAGTAATACGTGGGGTAACTTCCTAACGGTGACCGTGGTTTTCTCTCTGTAACTGCAGACATATCAAGTGGATCTGAAGCCCAACGGGTCCGAAATCATGGTCACCAATGAGAACAAACGGGAGTATATCGAGTACGTATACGCACTTACCGGCCTTTTATCAAATCGCACAGCGTGTGAGGTTGCCGCCCCTGCCTTTTAAGAACAGTTCGTGCATGTTATGGACACGTTTTCAACCGTCCGGGTTCCTCTCCGGCGTGGGCGAGCGGGAAGTTGAGTCACGGGGTGGGAAGTTTGACTTGGAACGTGACTTAAGCGAGCCACCGCGTAAGGGACCAGTGGAGGGAGGGGGTGGACATTGTTGAGCAGTGTGACAAAACTCTTCTGGAGCAGGTGGCTGTCTAGGCTGCAGTTGAGAATGGCAATGACCAGTGGGGTAAAATTAGGAAGAACCAAAGATAAAATACTCATCTCTCTCCTGGCTTTTTTTCCATAATGAAAATGTAGGGGAATAGTGAAAATGGATAGGAAAATGCAGCCTGGGCAAACACAATAAATTGTTTCTGATATCTATAATTATCTGAACCCAATCTCAGCCTCGGCTCATGGAACAATGTTGAGCCCTTTGGAAATCCAGATGTTCAGTAACCCTGGGGCATTTACAAGAGGCAGAAGGTCTTTCTCTGTTGGGTGTGCTACAATTTCCCATTTGGTACCTGTGTACAGTTCAAGTACGCAATGCTGGGATCTTCCAAGGACTGCCAGGTTGCCCTCGCTAGCCCTGGAGTGGGAATGAGGTCAAGGCAGCCGTATCTGGTTCCCCGGCCCTAGTTTCTGCTCATTTTGCAGGTTCCAGCCTTGACCTTAGTTCCTGGTTTGCATTCAGTGCTTCTTCTCAACAAGCTTGGCCCAGGGTCTTGGCATCTTTTAGCATAATCTGCAAAGAAAAACTTTGGAGTGTTAGAGTCTCTGCTTAGAGACCCTGACAAAGCATGGACCAGTACGTAGCATGCTCCTACTCCACTCACAAGCTAAACCTTGCCAACTAGAAAGAAGATACTACACTTCTTACCTGTTCACACTAATTGACACACTTGTTCTGAAGTTGGACAGTCTCAGCAAGCAGACAGTGCCCTGGCAGACACCACTGTCTTCACTCAGAAAGTAGAGGCGATGAGTAGACTCTAAAACAGTCCCTCTGGAGACCAGGGTCAAAAGTCTGAGGACTCAGACGTTGGGCTGTGTGCTGTGCATCATTCCTCGCAGTGAACTCTCTGAGGTTTCAGATTCGGTGGGGGTGGCGCTGGGCAGAGCCTCAGCCACCTTCGCTGAGAAAAGGGTGACAGAAACCTGCACCTGCTCCCTGACACCTGCGTTCCCCTGGGGCACGCAGAGGGCCATGGTGCTGCTGGCTGCAGCTCCGAGGGCCTGGTAGGGCTGAGCTGGTGGGAGCGGGCTGGTCCTGCGGGCCACGGTCACGGTGCCACCTCCTAGGCGAGAGCCGTGGACAACGTGACAAGGTCCTGGTGCTGTCTCACAACAAAACGCCTTAGCAGGTCTCTAAAGTTGCCGCACCTGGCAGCACATCCGGCTGCAGCTGGACATTACCAGGGAAAGATGGTTTCGGTGGATCTGTAACATAAAAGAGTCTTACCATTAACCCTCCACATTGAAGCATTAGTGTGAATCATTCTGCTGATAAACTCTGTCATTGTTGAAATGCAGTACAGTGCATCCTAGAGTAAAATATCATTTGATAAAATATGTGTGCTGTACTCCCTTTAAAAATACACATACATACGTATACGTAGGTGCGTGTGTATATATGAGTTTATGTGTATGCACCTGTTCTGCGCATACACCTGTGCCTTCATACCCATGACCTTCCCCTCTTCTTCATGTAGTCACAGCTATAAAGCAACTTACACAAACTAAGCCTTGCTCCAGGGAGTAGGCGGGACAAATCTAGCATTCCTTGCAAGTCCTCCATGAGATTTTAGTTTTCTACATATGCTTTAGTTACTCCCAAAAGAACTCACGAACCAGCAGTGCATGCTGCGGCCCCGGACCCCGTTTTCCTCTGCTGTTGTAGGGGTTCCCCTCCCCTGTCTGAGGAGACGCGCTTGCAGCTACGAAGAAAGAAGCGATGACGAAGGTGCTTAAATACTGTTCCGTTTTCTCCCGCAGCTTAGTCATCCAGTGGAGGTTTGTGAACAGGGTCCAGAAGCAAATGAACGCCTTCTTGGAGGTAAGCCGTGCCCACCGAGAGGTCTGCCTGCGCCTTACTCACAGCTGGAGAGGGGATGGCTGTCCTCCCCAGGGCAGCGTGGTGGGACAGTCACCCACCGAAAGACGGGCACGGGGTGGGGCGCGTGCAGAGAGGCCAGGACGGTGCAGCCCACACGGCGACCAGTCCCCAGCACAGGAGGAGTGTGCGGCCACTGCGCGGCCACCCTTTACTTCCGTTTGCTTACCGTTCTCTGCTTCTCATATCCCGGTGCCTGACGTTTAAACGTTCTCTGGCGCATCTGTGATGCGTGTGTTTCAGGGCGCGCTGCATCACTGCGCTGCGTCATCACTGCATTACGTCACCGCGCTGCATCTTACGTGAGCTGCGCGACCCGCCTGCTCACTGCGACCCGTATTTTCTTAGGGCTTGAACATTACTCAAGGACTTCGGCCTTCTAGATTCTACTTTTTCCCAACACTTTTACATTGCAACTGGGCTGTCTTTATTAAAATTACAACTATGGCTACTATTGCTGGTGTGTAAATCATAGTAAAGAATTTATTTTTCCTGGCTAACAAAAAAAAAAGGGGTTTTTTTGTGAAATTTCCTGCTTTCAAGGAAAAAGGTGTTTAGGGTGATTGTTTTGTTTTTTGTTTTCTTTCAGGGATTCACAGAACTGCTTCCTATTGATTTGATTAAAATTTTTGATGAAAATGAGCTGGAGGTTTGTATTGTAAACATTTTGGGTAAAGTAGATTTCTTTTAAGTTTCTCATTACTTCATAAATGACATTTTATTTTTTTAAATTTATCTATTGATTCTTAAGAAGCAGAGAAAGAGAGACATCAATTGGTTGTTCCACCCATATGTGTATTCCTTGGTTGAGTCTTGTATACGTCCTGACCAGGGATCGAACCCACAACTTTGGTGTATTGGGGCAGCATTTTAACCAACTGAGCTACCCGGCCAGGGCTCAATGATATTTTAATGTTCTTTGGTCCATAATGCCCTAGGCAGTCAACTTAGGTTGAAATCTGCTACATGTCTGTTAAGGGGCTTGCTTGCCAATGGGGGGTAAGGAAATAGCAAGAGTCACCTGCAGAGAGGACAGTCTGGGACATGCGGGACGAGTAGAGGCCCCCCGAGCCGAGTGGGGCTTGTGGCCTGTTGCGCCAGGTGAGGGGAATTGCTGCTCCTAGCACAGCCAAGGTTGCACACCTGTTGGGGTGGCAGCATCCAGTTCCCAGGGCGCGGCTGCACCTCCACACGTCCACCCCGGCAGCCAAGCGCAGATTTGGCAGGAGCTGGGTGTCTACTGGGGCTGCCAGGTGTCTCGGTGAGCTTGCAGTGGTCTGTCACGTGCGAAAGGCAACAGGAAGTTTAACATCCAGTTGTTTCCACTTTTTCCATTGAGGCAGATGAGAACGAGCCATTTAAAAAGCAAAGGAACCTCGCACCCTTTTTCTGTTGTCAGCCTGTGTCTGCCCAGAAGCTGTTGAGGGACTTCAGTTAGCCACTTGTCTGAGCCACATCCAAAGAGGCATTCCATGTAGACCAGCTTCCTGGTCTTTTATCTTAGTGTGGAAAGTTCAAGTAGATGATGTCGAGAAGTTAATGACCTCACCGGTTTCCCCAGCGAGGTTTCGCCAGGGCTGGGCCTGGGGCTCCCATTTTCAGGCGTCTGGCCCAGCCCTCTTTCCTTTCACTTTAGTCCCTCTGCAGGATGCCATGTTCGCTTGCCCACAGGAAGCCGTCCCCGTGGGAGGGCTGGGTAATAAGAAACGCAGCCCCGGGCTAACTGCGGAGGCAGAGGACCGATGACTGCATCAGCGCAGGTCTGCCTCCGCCGGTCCCTGGACAGATGGGTGACTTGCCCTCCCCCGGGTCAGTCGGTCTGGGGGACATGAGTTCTTGCTGTCATTCTTCCGTGGGTGGGGAGATTTCCAAATTTTTAGACGAATCACCTCTCAGAAGCAGCAACGGCAGAGTAGTGAGGTGATGTGCATGGAGCGTAAGAAAATCGATGAGCCCTGCTCAGAGTGGAGGGAGGAAGGAAGATGATCTGTCTGGAGTTTCTGTTTCCACTGTGCAGTGCCGTGGTCTGTACGGGCATTGCACTCGGGGCCCCTTGTTACCGACACCGTCCCTGTGGTCTGCGGTGGCAGGTGAAATTTGTGACACGTTCCCCACGTTTGTTCTGATGAGTTAGTTGCCAGGTTACCGCTCTGCGCAGGTCAGCCTGCTGGCCCCAAGAAAGGCCACGTCTGAGGTGTGATTCCTTCGGCATTCACAGCGGGTCTCTCTCCTTTCTAGTTGCTGATGTGCGGCCTCGGCGACGTGGACGTGAATGACTGGAGACAGCACACCATCTACAAGAACGGCTACTGCCCAAACCATCCTGTCATTCAGTGGTTCTGGAAGGTGAGGCAGGGCCTCCGGGCCCACACCCTGTGCCTCTCCCTGGGTCGGGCCTGAGGGCTCTGCTGCCCTCCCCACGGGTCCGGCTTTAGTCCGGCTGCTGGGAGCTGGGGCTCTGTTGGCACGTGGGCGGCTGGCGGGGAGAAGAGGCGAACTTGAGCGGGAAGCAGCACCTCCACCGGACGGCTGTCCTTCCATAACCTCCGGATTAAACTGGCCTCTGTTTGAGGAACCTGTTGAGTAGGGTGATTCTGAAAGGGGAGGTACCTGGATTCAAGAATTGGAATGCGTCCCCCAAAGAGTAAATAAGAATTGGGGGCTTCTCAGGGCAAAACCGTGCTTAGGACCTGACTTTTCCGGGATGCTGTTTTCAGTTAAAAAAATCGTTATCCCAACTTTTTTCTTATTGTTGATTCCAATACGCATTTGGATCTTTTTTTATCTTTCAGTGAAAGCTGCCTACAGTGAAATTTGATTTACTACTTAGGGTCCGTGTTTGCATTCGGTTTAGGTTAGGAGAGAAGGAAAGTGAGGATGAATGGGTCCGAGAGAGAGACCGTAAAGTGACTTTAAAAGAACAATTACGGGGGGGGGGGGGAGCCGATTGTTTGCTTGACAAAGATAAGAAATCATTTCACTTATTTTAATTTCTAACGTCTATTTTTAATAATATTTCAAGTGTCAGCAGAAATAGACCTAAAAAGAAAACAGCAGCATCTTCAAATCCTAGTCCAGGCCTTACTCAGATTTGATTTGGATTGTTTTTTTTTTTTACAGCAGTTCAAGTAACATTATCAGTAAAGCCAACTCAGCTCTTGCAATAGATATGTAAGGTGCACGGATTGTTTTAGGGGCCTATCCTTGCCTCTCTGTTTCTTTTTACAAAGTGTTGTTTTTTGAGAGTCTGTGTACAGTCTGAATCCCGCCTCCTGACCTGGGTTCCCCCCGGGGTACACGCTTCCCGCACCCTGTGTGTTTCTCATCGGCTCTCGGGGGCACCGGCGGTCTCCCACCCAGACACTTGAGCCCGGTGCTGTCAGAGAGGTTGCTTTTTATACCCTTTATCTTGACCTGTCGCAGAAGAACAAAGAAACACTGTGACACTAAGACAGAGGCCAGTATTGTGGCAGCCGCTAAAAAATAGAAGTTAAAAAGGACCATTTTCAGAGTCAGCTGTCTAGTCTTACGTGTGAAATAGGTCCGCTCCGCCCGTCGGCATTGCATCAGCGCGTGCGGTGCGGTGGCCCGTGGGCCGACGCCTGTGCCTCTGTTTGCAGGCCGTGCTGCTGATGGACGCGGAGAAGCGCATCCGGTTGCTGCAGTTCGTCACGGGGACGTCCCGGGTGCCTATGAACGGATTTGCTGAACTGTATGGTGAGCAGGATGCGGTCTCTCCCTGTCTCTCACTTTCTTTTTTTTTTTGTTTTGGTTTTTTTGGTCTACCTTTAAAAACTAGATTTTGCAGCATCACCCATGCCATTATATACTAAATGTTTCGAGGACTCCTCACCTCCAGGAAGCAGAGCTCTTCCATGCTTACTATAGACGTTTTGGTTTGGTTTTGTTTTTTAAATCACTCTGTTCTTCATATTAAAGGTCATGTTTAATCCCCCCACCCCCAAAGTAGCTTTGAGTTTAAGCGCCCAGGTTCGGCGGAAAGGCTACAGCAGCCTGCACTTCCGTATGCTGCGGTGTCTGTCACACTTGGCCCGATTCCCTTCCGAAGGTGACGTGGCCAGTGTGTCGTGAGGTTGTGCAAACCTCTCGCTTCCCCCGGGAAACGGCAGGCACGACGCTGCCGCCCTAGACGGCGTCTCAGGTCACGCACTTACCCCGAGCGCTGTGAGCATTCACGTTTCTTCTCTTCGTCTAGGTTCCAACGGTCCTCAGCTGTTTACAATAGAGCAATGGGGGAGCCCCGACAAACTGCCCAGAGCTCACACGTGGTGAGTGACACACCCCTGCCCACAAACCATCCTTCACATACCTAACCATGGACCCCGCTGGGTGGGAGGCTTCGGAATAACGCTGCGTCCCTGCCCGCAAACAGCGCAGAGGCGCAAGTGCCAGCGTGGCGGATGGAAACGCAGAGTGCGCGGCAGTGCTCGCCAGGCTCCAGCCACGCTCCCAGTGGGCCCGGTGTGGCTGGCACATCCCTGCGTGCTGTGGGGGTTCCTCCAAACCCCATTCTTCCCTAATTACTCCAGGAAGCAGAGATTTTATTACTAATATCCACCGCTCACGGGCATAAAACTCCCTGTGGAAACATTGTTTTGAAAAGGGCTTCCAAGACCAGCAATAGCCCGTGAGTCCCTGGAACTTAGCACCCGTCTGATGGCGGCCAGAGGAGGGTAGGCAGCCTGACCCAGGACCATGGCCCAGGGAGACAGGGTGGCGGGTGGCCGCTTCATTTTGCTGAAAGCCTCACGACCACCAGGCCGTTCGGAACACCCCAGGCGAAGCCTGTGGGTCAGTGGGGGCTTTGGAATGATGCAGCTCTTCACGCCCCGTGTCTATTACTTGCCTGACTTTCATTGGTGGAGGGAGCGAAGCGTTGGTTGGAAGCTGTTGGTTGCCATAGACAGCCCACTTCTAGCCTCGAGTCTAACATGCTGCCAGTGGCGAGGGCTCGGGCACAGGGACTTGACCTCTGTGCTTCGGGACCCGCGTCTGCAGAGCAGAGAAAGTGTGACCCACCCCAGAGGCCTGCAATGGAAACCACGAGTTTTCCAAATAAGTGCAAAAGCACTTGGCTGAGGGTGCGATGCAGGATGAGTGAGAGCACTAGGGAGTGACCCAGCCTCCATTCACCCGGAACTCCTAGTGCATAGGTTCCTTTGTGTTTCTAGGGTTTGGAAATGTCGGAGTGTTTGCATTTCCTCGCCTTTGGTGTCTCCCTCCCCAGCAGCATCCACCACTAGCCAGAGTAGAGAGGTTTTATGGCCTATCAGAAAATTCCTTTCTCTCCTCTGTAGGCTATATGGCCAGCCTACTTGGGGTGGACAGTTTCATCACCCAAATTATATGTAATCATCAGACTTTAGTTAGGACCTTTACACGCTCGTACTGCACCACCAGTGCCCCCTTCGCCAGATCTTGGAAATGCAGTTCTAAGGAACCGGTAATGAACGCGGCGTTTGACCTACGCCTCTGTTGCCGTTGCAGCTTCAATCGCCTTGACTTACCTCCATATGAAACCTTCGAAGATTTGCGAGAGAAACTTCTCATGGCCGTGGAGAATGCCCAAGGATTTGAGGGGGTGGATTAGGCGCCCCCCGCCTCGGGTGGTGGTCCCTCGAGCAAGCCCTGCTTGCGCCTTCACCTCTCCCGCCCCGGTTTGCAGACACGACGGCAGAGAGCGTCGCGCAGCGCGGCTCCGGAGCCGCGCCTTCGCCCGTGACTTGCCCAAGCCCAGACGCGGGAACCCAGGCCCACGGCCCGTTTCTGCATCTGCCACCGCAAACTACCAACCGGTTGACGTGTACACTAACTACATTTCAGGAGGACTTAACTCTATTTATGTTGTGCCTCTGTAGGCAGAGCCCTTAATAAACATTTTACATACTTTATAATGACCATGAACGGAATCGATCACTCGGCAGGTATAGTATTACAACTCATGTTTACTTTTTGAAAATGATTTAGACCGGTTTTCTGATTTCATTTCACTGCAATTAAAGATGTGTCCTGTACTTGGAAAAGTGAGCTTTTTTTTTTCGTATTTGAATTTCATACCAGGTTTAATGTCCGTGACATTTTTATTTTTGAAGGACTTTGACACCGCCACCCCTCAACTTTATTAGACTTGGAAGACTGATTTTTGTCCAAAAACCTTCTTACAGACTTTGAGAGCATTTAAAATATAACACTAGGTATAATGATAATTTTTTTCCATACTCAGAATGAAAACAAACTGGATATTAGGGTGTGTGGTGTTTTTTTTGTACAAATTTAGCATAATAGCTACAGGCTGGGAGAACTGTACCATAGCCTGACAATTTCATGTTGACTTGAAGGAATCATATTGTTATTCCTTAGAAGTCCTTACGTGTGCTCCCGCGCACGTGAGACAGGGTTGAACGATCATTTCTCATCAGAGAGATTTCTTAACCCTTCCTGATGCTGTACAGTCCTTCATTTATTATATTTTCCTCTTTGCTGTTTGTAGTAGAGACCTTTATTTGAATGGAACTCGGCACTGCTTGATTTGAAACTGTGGAAACCAGATCTGTGTAGTCTCCTGTTTGTGCGCGCTCGCTGATAGTAGCTCAATAACCCGTGTATGTTCTAACTGCACCAGTTCCTGGGGCTCTTTATGTACGACCAGGAGGTCTCGCCTGGTTTGGCTTATGTTTTCTCTTATCCTGGACAGTAAGTGTGACGATTATTTCTCCCCCTGCGCACATCTTTCCGGGGCAATATCTGTCGACGGGGAATCTGGCTGCTGGTGTACGAAACCTGGCTGAAAGCTCAGCCAACGGACCTGTCCTTACCGATCGTCTTGCAATTTCTGCTCAAAGGTGCATTTAAGACGCACTTGACCTGTCCGCTTTGTTCCCTGGGACGCGTTGCCTGCCTTCTTCTGTGCCGTGCGCTGCCTGATCGTGTGTTTCCTGTGCTGGAGGAGAGTGAGCGGGGCGACCTCGTCTGAGCCTCTGCACTCAGGCTGTTCCGGGGGCAGGGGCAGGGCGTGGAGTTTGGCCGCACAGCTTGGTATTTTGCAGAATTCTGTGTGTTTTGAGAGATCACGTTCAACCCTGATGTCCTTTTTAACCTGTGTTGTCCCAGACCCTGTCCTGGCCGTCAGGGGACACTAGAGATTTGATCTCTTGCCAGCTGTGAATAAGACAAAAAAGGGTGGTTTGGGGGCCTCCGTGTGTTATGGCAGAAGGGCCTTTTGGTGGAAGAAATTCCGTTTTGGTGGCCGGGGAGAAGCTGTGAGTGTCTGTGGCTGTAAATGAGTTTCCTGAAGCCTGCCGTGTGTAAAGCAAGGTGGCTTCCTGCAGAGCTGAGAATGGCTCCCTTCTCATCTCGATTTTAAAATATCAAATAGTGATCAGGAAACACAGATGCTGAGTAATTAGGAAAAAAGTGTCACTCTTCGTTTTTATCTGTTGGTGCGAATGTTTTTTCTCCTTTGGTCAATATAACAAATGTCCCAGGGACAAAAAACAAAAACCTCTGCAGCCCCTCCTAGTCCAGAGTGAACTTTCTTTGTAAAACCCGGGCCAGAGCCTGGGTGAGCAGCCCGAGGCGTGAGACGGATCACATGAGACTGTAGGGGGAGAAGTCCAGCGATTCTGGTGTAAGGACTGGGGTTCTTCTGTCGTTTTTAAACTGTGTATTCCAAGTCAGAATATTTGTTAAATGCAAACTCACATAGTATTGAGAATATGAAAGAAAAATCATGCTAAGATCATTTCTACACCAGGAAGAGAATTACCGGGAATACTTGAAAGGCGGTGATTGCGAACAACAGCTCGGTTCACCTGCTCCTTAATATCTGGTTTCGGTAACCCCTACATAGTTCTGGGTTTGGGATTCGCTTTTGTGTGCTTTTAACCCGAATGAGGGTCCCTAGTTCTCAGCGATTCTCAGTGTTTCACTCATTGTTGAAATTGTCACACATCTTGTTTCCTCTTCATCTCGATGCCCGCTTGCCATCATTTCAAGATGCAATGACAGACGACAGTAAAGAAAATGTGTCTTGAACAGTGGAATGATGGGTCTTTCCTGGGCTCTCCACCCTCACTGGTCAGCAGGCCGGTGTCAAAGGCACCCCACGCGTTCTAGTTGTCCTTAGTAGTGATGCCACTCTGAAGTCCAGGGTCTCTACCGCCTCTGTGTTCTTAGCAGTTACTTTAGTCCAGGTTTGGTTTTGGTGTTCTTAGTTCCTAGAAGAAGGTCTAGTCAGGGGCCAGTTTGCCATGAGGTTAGGAAGCAAGTTCCGGAGTTTCCATCCTGCACGTTGAAAGTCTTCGACCCCCTCCCCCCCACCACCGTCTGTGTGGGCCTCGGATGTTTCTCCTTCTGCCTCCTGTGTCCTGCAGAGCAAGTTGGGAAGTCTGCCCGGCGGGGGAGGGGGGCAGGGTCCAGCTTCAGATGGTGCGCTGCTGTCCCGCCTGCTGCCTTGGGAACAGGAAACGGGGGCATCTGTCTGTTGGAAAGTTACGCTCGGCTTCAGTGCCCTTATCTCTTTCTCCCAAACCATTTCCCATTATTCACCTTTCCGGGGCCAGGCCGCTACCACATCAGAATGTAAGGTGGTTCTTTGATTGCTGTTCCCAGGGCGCTTTGACAGCTGACATTAGGTACTGCCTGAGGCCAGGGGCCAGTGCTAGACAGCGACCCGACGTGGGTTATTCCTCCACGTGAGGGAACAGGGACAGATTCCGAGAAATGGTTTGCAGAACATTGGAAACACTTTGTACTTCCCACGTTGTTAAAATAGACATGTACCGTTGCTGTTTGATCGTGCCAGATCCAAATTGGCTCCCTTGAAAGCCAAGTTCATATACAGCAAATTACCAGTTCTAACAGTTCCTAATTGAAGAACACTTGACTAGTATTTTCCTAAGTTTTGTCTCTCACCTCTGAAATTTTAAACTCTATGAAAAAGTCTGTTCTCGATCTCCTACCTACTGTGCCAGCTGTGCTTGCTTTGCCTGTGTCCTCCTCGCCCTGAGTCCGCACCCCTGTACTGATAGGGAGGGGAGGGGACATGCTGTCCGGTGTCGTTTTCTGCCTTGCCAGTAGGGGGTGCTGCTGTGCAGGGTGACTGCCTGGTCTACTCCCATCCTGACCCCCAGGAGATCACTACCTCTGTCTCATTCAGGCTCTGGGGTACTTCCTGATAATTCAAAACTGCCAATTTCAGGTCTGAGCTGTGTTTTTAAAAATCCTTACAAACTCCACTTTGTACTTTAGATTTTAAAACTGGGGAGAAATGTGATATACTTTGGACCACTTTTTTTTTAGTTTATCTAAGCCTTAATGAACTGTGTACATACACTTGCATACACGCACGCACACCCGTGCGCACACACCAGAGTGTTTCCAGTGTGTCAGAGAAAACGCCGTAGCGTTAGGATGTGAGCTCGTGCAGTGTCTTCTAGAGAAGGAGAGCTTTCCGTTTGTGTGGTCGTTGGCAGGGAACCCTCTTATTCGACTCCGCTCCCTCGTTAAAGGTGTTACGCCCAAAGCAATGCATGTTGAAAGCGCTTGTCTTTCCGTTGGTCCGTCTGTGTGCAAGGAGCACCAATAGGAATCTAACGACATTGGCCGCAGCCCTCTGTGAACTGCACTTTCCACCTTGTATCGATGCATCGAGCGCCTTCCGCGTGACCGTGACCCTGTGTCTGCAGATACCCGTGTTCCTGTAGAAGCCGGTCGGCAGCTCCTACTGAGACGGGTTTCGCCCAGATTGTCGTGGGTTCCTTCGTGTAAAAACTAGCATAATAACCTTGTTCTTTCTCTACTGCTCTGTATGTAAAAAACATATACATATATACGTACATATGCTGTCCAAATATGTATATATTTGTATAGCATTTTTACACCTTTCTCGAGCAATCTGGTTTCGGAAGGGAGTGAGAGCTTAGTCCCTTCTACAGTTTTCTCCGAGCCGTACCCTGAGAATTCTGACTCTCGGAGCCTGAGAGGACCCCCGGAAGATGGTGTTAATATGCTGTCATTTCTTAATTCAGGATCGTTTATCAAGTGAAACATGAAAAAACACAGTGACTTTAAGGTGAAAAGAGTTTCAAGCATTCCAAATGAATTCTCAATGTTTCATAACTTTTTCTTATAAACCCACCTCCTAATACAAAGCCAAGTACTATTTGATACAGTGGTTAAAAACCAAACTACTTTGAATTTTTTTAAAGATCACCTATGGACAATGCTCATTTTCTCAAACAGAGTAACTTTAAAATATGGCGGAATTTGATACACGCAGGAAAAGTTTTGTTTAAGAACAAAATCCTTGTGGCTTTTCATTTTTCCGGAGAGATCTAAGGAGAAATTGTAGTTTGTTTTCCTGACAGCGAGAGAGTCACGTGAAAAAATGAGGTCATTGTAAAGAAGTGATGCGACTTGTCAAATATTTAATAAAGAATTATGGAAGCTGGCGCATTTCTACATCGCGTGTGACGGCTTGTCTGATTTAAAGCTTCTTCATGAATGTGTCACCGGGTTCCAGGGGGTTCGATGCCTGTGGATTTACACAGCATGTTCATTTCCTCAGTGTCCCTAAGAGTCCCACACCTTAAAAACGTCACTACAGTCTGCCCAAGTGCATGGCTTCAGCTTAATGACATACACACCTCCTCTCATCCACCTGTCTTTTTATTAAGCTTGAGAGCCAATGGCTTCCTCTAACACGTCACAATCCACACGAGTCCTTCCCTGCGAAGGCCTATTCCTAATCTCCATCTGACCAATTTTGGGGTGTTAGCAGGACTCGGTCAGGAAGCCCAAAGTGGGTCTCGGAGGGAAGAGGCTATCAGAGCCCAGCTCTCTTGCCCAGTCTCTGCTAACACTCGCCGACTCCTCAAGTTTTTTTCTTTTTTTTTCTTTAGTACTAAGCCTCCTTATGATGGCCTTAACCCATCCCCTCCGGGACTGCCAGGAGGTGACATCTAGCAGGACGTAATGTAGTCCCGGGTTTCTGGGGACGTGTCTTTTTGGGGCGGTGGTGATGGCACCTCGCCGGAAAGGCGTCAGCAGCCAGAACCCGAGCTCGCTGCTGCTGCTGTGCCCAGCCTCACACGAGCACACAGGGCTTTTCGGGCAGACAGAGCTGCCCTGAACTTTTATATGCCTTCCTTAGAGACAAACACAGAAGTGGAATAAAGTAGAGGAGGGAATGGTCACACCTCAGTACACAGTTGTGAGGTTAACCAGCTCCTGGCCCTCCCTGGAGTCCAAGTAATGTAGGCACTTTGGACACTAGGAAGCCCCTCGTGAGAGCGGTGACTGGGGGTCTCCAGGAATTGTAGCTCCTGTGGTCGGCTCTGAGGGCCACACTCAAAGTGGTCCCGGGATCTGAGTGCAGAAGCCACTTGCTGGTCCTGTTGGTGCTCCCTCAGCTTTGAGAGAACACTTCTCAAAAGCGTGCATTTCCAGGGAGCGCGGTCTGTGGGATCTCGAAGCAAGTATTCTTAGGACTTGAATTGGGCAGGAAAGCACATGGATTGGGAGTTTACTTACAACCCGCTGCAGACTCCAAACACGTGGCATGACCCCATCACGACCTGGGGGCAGCTCAGGAGGGTGAGGCCAAAGACCCCCTTCCTTTGTAGGGCTGACCTCAGACTAGACTGGGAAACAGGTAATTAGACCCAATTGGTCTGGCCCTCCCCGCGCAACCCCTTTGCAGTTCCCTATCCCTTCCCCCAAGTTGGCTCTGGCCTTGTCCCCCATGGGCTGCGCGTCCCAGGTGACAGGATAAACTTGGCAGGATAGCTGGGGAGCCCCTCTCCTCTGCCTGGAGGCAGAGTGCCACCTCACCTCGGCTGGGCCTTCTGGGGGCAAGGCCTCCTCCACCCTAAGTGCTCCAGGGAACAGTCAGAGACTGCCCTTGTGTCTCAGCTGGCCCAGGCCCGCTCGCCGGCAGGATCCCAGAGGGCCACATCCCCTCGTGTTCACCTGCAGGACTTTACTGTGAAGTCTGGGCTGGCTACTCCACCCCGGTGGCAGCCGGGCCCCCCCACATTTGCCCCTTCAGGTGGGCCTTTGAGCTTTCAAGGAGTCACAGGCCATTGCCGGGTCTGCAGCCTGTTGTACAGGGTCCAAGCCACAGAGAGGGGCTTGGGGCTCAGATGGTGAGGGGAGGACCCAAAGCTTTCTGCTCACCTCACTGTACCCCAGTGCGTGGGGAGAGCCACTTTCTCCCCTGAGGGAAGGGCTAGCTCACAGACACATTAGCTTGGAAGGGGTGTCAGGCACTGCCACGAGCACCCCACCCAAAGGAGCAGGCTGGCCACTGAAGGTGACCAGGAGGTACCTCCTGCTGTGACTAAAGAAAATTGTACAGGTGGACAGTGTCTAAACAGTCCCCTGCCACAGGAGTTTTACGTACATGGGCGGAATTAGGAAGTACAGTTTTCCGTCCCACCTGGCACGGTCCGGGCGGAACGACCAGACAAGCTCACCGAGGAGGCTCTGCGCTGCTGTGTGCCCAGGGCGTACCGGGCTTGATCCACCATCCAGGATGTCGGGCCACAAAGGGCTGCAGCCCTGAGAGTCTGGGTCCTTGCCCTTGATCACTCAGCACGTGCCTGGCACTGTTGGCCTGGAGGACCTGGATTTGTCCTCACCTTACCTTAGGTGACTTCTAGGCAAGTTGCCCCTGAAGAGCATGGCAATGACCGTGGGTGCATCCCATTCCTGGAAACTGGAGGCCCACGGGGAAGGAAGGGAAGTCAGTTCCTCACTGCCCCTCTGGGACCCTGACCTCACCCTGCCTTCTCTTTCCAGTGGCTAGTCTTCAAAAGCGGGGCTGCTCTTCATGGAGCCAGAAGAGAAAGGAGGGACACCAGCAGCCCAGCTTGGGACAGAGACACACACCTCAGCCTCAATGCCACCCCCAGAGCCAGGCCCAGGGACAGGACCAGCAGGATCAGACCTTTCTGCCTCCAAGCAGAAAACCCTGCAAGCCATCAGCTGGTCTCATTTCCTAAACCATGGCTTGGAGGGAGACAGCCCAGCCTCGAGGTGGGGCAGTGTGCAGGTGGGCCCTGTGTGGGGAGCCAGGGCAGGTGGGTGGGGGACTGGTTGCCTGCAGTCTCGACGGCCCCAGGCAGCCTCTCAGCCCCTTGAAGACCTGGGCGCAGACTCAACACCAGGACAATTTAGAGAGCTTACATCGACCCCAAGGAACACATCATCCCGGGGGGCGGATACCTCCTGGCCCCACCTGCTGGAAATTTGTTCTCTTCCTTTTCCCTGTCCTCCTCAACACCCAGGAGAAGCCCGTGTGCCAGAGTAAGGGCTCCAAAACACGATGGTGTGCAGAGGTGATTCCTGGGAATCGGGGCCCCCCAGCACAGGCGGGGCTCATCGGCGCTTGGGTCCCCCCGACAGCACGCCGTGGGGTTTGGAGCTGGAGGAGCAGTCCAGGTGCCCGGACAAGCCCGTGGGCGGATCACCTGCGGAGCAGGGATCTGAACAAAGGGCATCTGGCTCAGAGCAGCAGCTTGGCCGCCGCACTCCCCGTCCCCCCACCGTCCCCACCGCCAAGCCCCCTCTCAGTGGGAAGGGCCCATGCAGTGACTCCCACTGAGATGTCCGTGGCTGATAAGACTAAACACGTGACCCCTTCCAGAAGTATTTTTATTCTATCAAACTCTAAAGGCAAAGCTTGGCTTAAGTCAAAAGAGATAAAGGTGGAAATTATGGTATTTAGGGACCAGCAAACTGGGGAAGGAAGGGGTTTTGAGAGCCAGGGGCCTGCGTCAGGCCACAAATCCACTGTGCATAAGGGACCGCTCCCCCCTGGCCCCACCCCACGTGAAAAGACAGCCTGTTCTCAGGGCCAGCCCGGCCCAGGGCCTCACCAGGGCCATCCCGCCTCTGCTGCCGGACAGGCTTTCCACCCGCACAAGCAGGCCCCTGTCTCCACTTCCTTCCCGGGCCGAGCACACTCATCGCATGGGGCGCAAACCATAGAAGGGCCACAGGACCAAAGGCCAAGGGGGATCCCTCCCCTGGAACTGTTCAGTGCACACTGTTGTACTCTCATAAAGGATTTTAGATGTATTTAATGTTACAGAAAGTTTGGGTTTGGGGTTTGTCTTTTGATTTCTTGTTATTTAGCTTTCTTAGAAATTCTAAGACCTCTTCTGCTAGAGGGGTCTTCTCACTCCCTGTCACCGCCCCCCTCCAGTCCTAAACCCCCGCTCCCTGGACTTCAACAACCCCCCATGCCTTCTCTGCAGCCCCTGTTTACTCAGAAGATCCTTGCTTGTTCATCAGTTGAGATTATCGGGGGGACATGCCCTCCCCAATGTAATGAGTGTTTAAACAAAACTCAGGCCTTTGAACCTCGACTCCAGTTAAAAAGTAACAGGCTGGAGACTGGATCAATAGGAGGCAAATATTAGCAGCGGGGGCTGGAGAGACACAGCATTGGGAAATACTTATTGCGGGTGACATGAAAAGAGCAATGGTCATACCTGCCTTGGGGGCCCAGGAACCTCAAGGACCCCATGACCTTGGACCAGTCACCCGCTTGCTCTACAAGTTGCATATTGAAGGCACCAGCCCTTAAGTTCGCTTCCAGAACTCCCTGGGCTGCACAGCTGCAACACTGTCCCATGTCCACTTTCTTTGTCTTCCCTTCCCAGCCGTCCGACACTCCTGGGCGCCTGCCTCCAGCAAAGCTCTGACCACATCACTCCGCTATTTGCAAAATGCCCGTGACTTCCCATTGCACACCTGCCCGAGCTCGCGGCCCCCTGGGGAATCTGAGCAGTGGGAGAGCTGGTCTCTGGGCGGTCACGTACATATCAGAACTACGTCTGTCCTCATCCGGCCCCTCATTGTGCGGGGTTCAGTGCCATTGGCCATTTCTTTCTTGAAACTCTGTCTTTAATTTCCATGACATTTCTCCCTCCTGGTTACGCCCTCCCTCTCACACTGTTCCTACTAGTTCTTCTCCTCCCCTAAAGGTCGATGCTCCCCAATAACTTGTTCTTGATTTCCCCCCTCTCTCCCCCTCCTCTTATCATTTAAAGCCATCACCTCCACGTAGGCAGTGACCAAACCTACCTCTACCCCAGCCTCCCCCAAAGCCCTTGACCCTCATATCCCAAATCCTGCTGGACGTGGTCACAGGAAGTTCCTCAAGTCGCTCAGACTCAAAACGTCCCAATCTAAACTCGCGCTGCCTTCACACGTCTCCTCCTGGTTCCTACATTTCTGGGAGTTGTACCGTGGTGTTTTCCAGGCTTTCACATAGCAGCTTCATCTTTGACTTTCCGTGTGGCTCTGCACCTCAAGTCCGAGTAGGGACAAAATTCAGTCATCTGTCACTTGTTTGCTCTTTCCCTCAACAAAGTTACTGTGAGTGGCTTTCATGCACCGCACACTTGTAGGGGCAGGAACACAGCAATTAAAAACAAACAAAAACCCTTTCCATCAGGACATAGACATTCCGATGGAGGCAAATAAACAATAAGCATATAAATGAGTAAAATGTATGTTGCATTAAATGTTGGTGAAGCCAAGGAAAGGAAGCCAACAGAAGCAGGGTGGTGTGGGAGCGTGGGAGTCTAGATAGAATGAGTCGGGGAGAAGATCTCAAGGGAGAATGTGAACAAGTGACCACTTAGGGAATAGCATCTGGGGACAGAGGAACAGCAAATACGAAGGACCGAAGCAGAACTGGGCCCAGAACAGTCAAGGCCCTTTGACACTGAGCCACCCGTTAGACATCCAAGTGCAGAGGTCAAGTAGAAATTTGAACACAGAAGCCCAGAGAGAAGTCTGGGCTGGACAGAGCGACTCAGACGCCTTCAGCATGTCAGTGGAACTGGGAGCTACGAGATTTCCAAGGGCTGGAAGGTGAACCAATCAGGAAAGGAGGAATAGCCGGAGAGGCGGGAGGACAACCAGGAGCCAGTGGTGTCCCCGAGCCTGGGAGGGGAGAGCTTATTTATTATGAAGGTGGGGAGACCATGTGGGTCAAATACTGCTGGCAGGTCTGCAAGATGAGGACTGAGAAGCGACCACAGGAACTGGCAGCGAGCAGGTCACTGGTGATCTCATTAGGGGACATCTTGGTGGAACTGTGGGGGCCAATGCCTGCCTGGCGTGGGCTCAGGGAGAAGGGGGTGGGCTGTGGACAGCAGGAGCAGCCTTATCAGCCCAGGCATCCATACTCTCATCTCCAGTCCCACCACCCCCCCACCTTACTGCCTCAGTAACTTCTGCTCAAGTTACCGTAATACCGCCTGACGGCACACCCCACTCTTTCCTCGCCCACGTCCCAATCCGCTTTGCACACAGCTTCAACTACAGCCCGACTCGAGGTGCCAAATTCCCCTGCAGAAATCCTTAAAGACTGTCAGTGTCCACCGATGACAATCCAACCTCCTTAGCCAGGCACTCACAGCCACTCACCATCAAAGTCCCGACTCACTTCCCCTCCAGGCCCCGCATCACTCAAATTGACCCTCCTGCCCCCATCGCTCCCTCGCATTCCATCTTGCCTTGGCTCACACTGTTCTCTGTACTAGGAGTAAACATCCCACGTGTCCAAATCTACCCCCAAATCAGAGTCCATCTCCCATGTCACTTCATCCAGGAAGCCTTTCCTGGCCCCCTCCCCCCAAGTGAGGTTCCATCCCTCCTCTGAACCTCTAGCACTTTGCCCCTTCCTGCCTCTTGTAGTGGTTATTTGTATAACTGTTCCTTCCTGTACATCACCATAGGTGGCCTGCAAGCCTAGGCTCGATGTTTTGTGCCGGGGATACTCGATGATGCTGGATTAAACGGAACAGGATAGGCACGTGAGCAGTGGGGAGGGGGGGTAGTGCTGCTTACGGTGAGCTTGGAGCTCGTCTGCGGATTTCAGTGTTGAGGGTCCTCGCTGGCTCCTGCCTCTGTTCTCTCCTGAATAATGATCGAACATCGGCCAGGCCGATGAGCGCCGTCTGTCTCATGACCCTGCCGAGTGGCCGGGTGACTGTAAGGCAGTCATGTGGGGTCTCTGGCGATAGTGCAGAGAGACAGCAAAAGACAACGAAACCACAGAAAATAATCGCGCTGCCTCGGCCTGAGTGTTTTGGCGCCTGCAGACTCTCCTGGTTGCCTAAACAGTAGCAAGTGAACACACCGCCACGTTCGCTCCACTTTTCATCCTTTCTGGCAGTTTTCAAGTCTCTTAGTGTCAGCAACACTTTAGTTCTCGCGAGGTAGCCATTTCCTCGGAGGCCTTGAGACGCCAGAGTCGCACGTGGCTGTCTCAGAAGAGTCACATGACATCTGGTGGCTGCTCAGCGATCTCCATTAGGTGCTGTCCAGGGGCCGGGGAAGAGGCCTTTGCATTTGGAACAGGAGGTCGTCCGTGCAGGAGGTGAACTTCCTCTTGGCATGGTCCCCACTCAGAATGATGGGGAACTTTCAGGAACTTACAAGCTGACTTCCCTCAGATTATAAAGGGGGCAGCACCCAGGATGTCTGAAAACAAAAGTTGCCAAATGGTGACTGACGGGCCATAACTTGATGGCCCGGGAACTTTATTTGGCCTTCCTAGAACTTTCTAATAAGAAAATTTCACCTAAAAGTCAAGTTCCCCAATTTCTCTTGAAAATTGAGAAAACCTGGCATCAATCAACAGGAGGTGACTAAAGAATGCCCTATCAGATAAGGCAAAAACTTTCCAGTTTGCCACACTCCCCTCCACTCCCTACTGTCCCACATCTGGCCCACTTCACCCATTATCTGCCTGGCCCACGTAGGCATTTGAGTTTGCAACCTCTGCACACAGAAGTAGGCAACTCGGATTAGTAGAGCATGTAACCTGAGTTGTCTAATAATCATGGGTTTCTGTTTACCTATAAGGCAACTCTTCCCTCTCATTGTCACGATGCATCCCAAGAGCCTGGAGGCTCTTAATCACGCACATTGGGAGCCCCCTCTCTCACAGCCCTGTTCTGCGTCTTGTCATACCCTCCTCTCCAAGAGCTCAGCTCGGGTGGGAGCTTCCCAGGTGTCTTCTTCCCCAGCTTCCTGCCCTGGAGTCCTTGCCTTTGTCAAGCCTGGGAGGGAGGGTCTGGCATTCCTGCTCCCCCACTTTAGATATCACACGGGCAGAGTTTTATCTTAGGGAAGGAGAAGGGAAGGAGGATCTCAGGGATGAAGGCTTCAACCTATCCTCCAAATTTTGGACATTCCTTTTATGAAAGACAAGCCAATTCCCCTTCCTTTTCAAAACCCTACTCAGATGAAGAGGGGAAGAATCTAGCTGTTTGAAGCATAATCTTCACAGGCCCTTCTCACCCAGTTTGGGGACAGCCTAGCCAATTGCAGGCCTGGTCCCAAGGGGGAGGCACCAAAGGGAATAGGAAATTAATTTTACACACCCTACCATGGATGTCGTGGATTGTCAGGGAAGGTCACAGGGGAAGAAAGTCAGGGAAGAAAGGCAGGTACAGTTTCCCCTATAAGAAAACATTCACTCATTCAAGAAACACACATTGATTTCTATTTGCACCAAGCACTGAGCTAGATGCTGAGGATGCAAAATGAAAGTCAGGCCTTTGACCCTCGGATTCTCACTTAGTGGCAAGGCAGAGGGAGACCGATAATGGAGCAAAGCGGGCTGCAGCCCCACCGTCCGCAGCTCCTGGGGCCGGGCGTGTGCATTTTGGAATGCAGGGTTTTTCTGTTTGCACTTTAGAAAGTGCTCGTTACATGTCCCAAAACTTGTGTCACACTGCCAGCAGAGTCTGGGAAGCACACTGTCATCAAAACCCATGAACATTTCTATAGCAAAGTGTCCTAATATTCACACCAAGTGAATACAGAGAGACTGTAAATAACGTATCAGTTCAGGTTAGGTTTTTGCTATCAGATCAGGTTTTCGCCCCTGATGAGATTGCTTCATATCTATTAAAAATGGATTTGGGAATGACAGCTAACGGTGTGTGTCCCTGCCCAGGGTCCGGGTCTGTCTAAAAGTCAGGTAAAGAATTTTTCCTGGAGGAGCCATCTCGTGCACTGACACTCGTAAGACTGACAGGTCAGGAGGAGAGAGAACCTGCCAGCACACAACAGACGAGCCATCGGCAAGGACTCCAGCGGCCCACGGGCACCCGGGGCCAGTCCCAGGGGAAGCGGGTAACTGCTGCCCGGCGGGCGCTGCAGGCACAGCAGGGGCCAGACAGCGCTGACCTCCTGGGTCAGATTCTCCCGGGGACCCGCGATGGAAACCAGGAAGCCCGGGCCCTCACCGTAAGCTTCTCGGGAAGTGAAGCCCTACGAGCCCCATTTAAACAAGTTCTGCAGCAGATTCTCATTCGCGCTAAAGTTTGAGAACCACTGAGTCGGGGCACTGAAGTTAATGCACGAGGTGGGCACGTTATTATTCCCACATTGCAGATGGGGAAATTAAGGCACGGAGAGGATTTTAAAAACTCATCTGAAGTCACAAAGCTTGTAAGAGGTAGACCAGGTGGTCTGTTTTCAGAATTGGTACTTTGAAGGCAAATGTGGCCTTTGCGTTGGGTTAGGGCCTCCCCCCCAAACTAGAGCTCCCCTCCACCTGCAGCCACAGCAAACCTGCAGCTTTGGGTCCCTGGAGCACTAAGAGGGTGTCCCCAAAGGCGTCCTCGTGCCCTGTGCCCCCATCCGCAGGGACCTGTGCAGGGAGATTTGGTCTTCGCTCCCCCGGGGTCTGGGAGCCACAGAAGGAAGGTGACCCATTTGTGATAAGCCTGTTGACCTTGGAGTCCAAAGCACATGTTGCTTTACTTTTTATCTGTGTTACTGAGACCTCTTTCAATAGCCTCTGTTTGAGGAGATGGAGCTGGGACGCGGTTGGGGTCCGCTGACCGGATGGCCAAACCTGGCCAGCAGTTTGCCCTATTCTGTGTCAATTCCAAAAGGCAGGGTTTGGAAATAAAGTCAACAGAGAGCTTGTCTTCCTCTCCACACGAACTGCCGTCCGCGGTGTTTGGACAGAGTTGGGCAACTCCGGGTGGAGCGGGGTCAGGGGGAAGTCAACGCTGACTTTAAGTCTCGGCAGCTGGCTTCGGTCAGCACACCTGCAGCTGTCGTCGGAAAGAAAATACCCCCGGCCACACGCACCCCCTCCCCACCCCATCTACCCACCACAGAACGATCCTGGGCATGAGAGAATGTTGTGGAAACTTCTGCTTCTCCCCTTAACACTGGGTGTCTGTCCTCGCTGCACGAACCATCACTAAGCACCCTGTTTTGGTGGCCCCAGTGTCCCTGCTGAAGGACAACTGCTCTCCAGCTGACACCAGTTCCAAGCAAACGGATACCACACACGAGCAAGAAAAAC
>CM052547.1:9898025-9920953 GCA_028533065.1 Trachops cirrhosus | reverse complement strand
AGGCTGAGCACTCTAACTTCCAGAGCCACCCTCACTGATCTGGGATACCCCATTAGAAGGATGCACGAATTTCATGGAAACTGATCTTTCTGCCTTATGATGAATGATTAAAACACTGTCCTTCGCCTTCAAGTTTGCCGTGACACCAACCCAGCAGGTGACTACAGGCACAGGAGGGCTGTGGAAGGTCTGGAAGCTTTTCTCGTTTCCCAAATGCACCCAGCTTGGCGGTTCCCCGATCACGCTCCCTCTGGAGCACATGCCTTGGCAGCGGAGTCCCCAACGAGGGTGTCGTGAGTACCTTCCAAAGTGACAATCATTAACAACAAGGTACAGCTGAAGTCAGATCGATCAGGGAGGATGCTCTTCAGACTGATCTCAATATTTTTTTAAAACTATGGGTAGTCTAAGAAAGTGAGGACATGATCCTTGGGTGCCAACTCTTCTGGCCTTTTCTGCATGTCTCCCTTCCTTTCCAGCCACTTTGGCCCATAACCCCTTGCACTAATAACAGCTAACCTGCCTGCCGTCCCCACACCCCGTGTTTCTCCACTGTCTCTAGGTGATGGCTCATCTCCACGTGTCATCTCTGGCCGGCCAGCTGGGTCCAAAATTCTTTTTCATTCTGTTATATTTTGGATTCTATTTCTATTACTGCAAATATTATCATTGTATTTTCTCTGCTGTGGGTCAGGCCCAAATTCCAACAGCTGGTGCTAATAGCCAGCAAATCAGCCCTGACTGGGGTGACTCAGTGGGTTTGACGTCATCCTGCAAACTGCAAGGTCATTGGTTCGACTCCCGGCACATGCCTGGGTTGCAGGCAAGGTCGCCGGTTGGGGGCATACAAGAGGCAACTGATTTATGCCTCAATGTTTTTCTCCTTCTCTTTCTTCCTCTCTTCCCTTCTCTCTAAAGAAATAAAATGTTTTTTAAAAATAGCCGGCAAATCATAGCATCTTTCCAGACTCAGTAAGTACTATTCTGACATTCTAATAGTATTAAGGATACAATAATTATCAGACATGCATTTTTAGCCATATGAAAACAGAGTCCTTCACACAAACACAGCCTGTAAATTGGTATCAGACTTTAAAAGCAGTTAACCTATTGATGACATTGGTTTTTAACGTGCATACTGTGAATAGTATTTCATAACTTTAGCAAAGGTTATCATTTGTCTTCCAATCAATCTGTTTAAACGGTTGTCTGCCATCTGCCCAAATATTTCCTGGAATCCCGCCAATAGAAATCCAATTCTTTGTGTTTGTATTCACTCCTCCAGAGACGCCTTTTTCAAAACGTGTGTCCCTGAGGAAGGAGTACCATTCTGACCCTAAAACCACTTATCTGCACCTAAAATCAGCTCTTCTCCAGTGTTCCAGTCACTAACCGCCTGTTTACTGGGATCTACCTCCCATCAGACTGTACCTTTTTGAGGGCAGAAGCTGTGTCTATTCATTCATGAGTATCTCCAGGCCTTGGAATGGTGCCTTGCACATAGTAGGCATGCAATAACTGTTTATTGAATTAATGACACATCAGCCTCCTATGCCAGATCCTCTGCCCTAGACTAGTAGTTCTCAAGTATAATGACCCCTTTGTAAAAAAAAAATCCATTAACACCCCCCTACACAATAACAGTTTAAATTTCTAAGATCTATTAAGAAAATGCATAATGATCAAAACTTATATTAAATTCAGAATATTGAAATAAATTTCTTTTTTTTAAATAAATTTCTATTTCATCAATCAGAATAGTACCACATACATTCCAAGGCTTCGTGCCTGCGTGGGTCCCCAGGATCTATAGCCTGTCTGGGGCACCCCTTCCCCCGTATGAAGCTTACAGGGGATGAAGTTCTTAAGGCAGAAGAAAACCTCGAAAAGGCCCAGGGCCTCGGCTTCTCCTAATTCACAGCTTTTCCAAGAGATGGTCCTGTCCCTAAACATTAATGGAAAGTAAGAATGATGCTGAAAAGCGGGAGATGACATTGTAGTCGATACCTAGAAAGTCAGTGAATTTCCCCAGCACACAATAGTTCTTCCTCTCCTGTTGGCCAATGTCAAAGTCTAACGCTGATGCATGGAACTAATCGACATCATGTGTCCCCCAATTCCTGGGAGTAGCGGGAGGCCCAGAACACCGACAGGAATGGCGGCTGCAGACGGAGCTCCCGTGACAGGTGTTCCCATCCTTCACGTGGGACAAAGAGGAAACCCAAAGTCCTGCAGGAGAGCGCCCTGCCTGCCTTGGGGCTTATCTCGCACCTTCCCCCACTCTGTATCTGCTCCAACCACAGGGCTCTCCTCCCGTTCCCTGTCTCAGACCTTCACACATGCTGTTCCCTCTACCTAGTATGTTTGCAGCCCCATCCCTTTGCCTACCTAATTCTGCTCCCTCCTGCAGCGCTCAGGCCGCACCTGGATTCCTACAGGGAACCAGGAAACCATGACTCCACTAGCAGGCCAGGGCCCTCGTCACAGCCACCCAGCACTCCAGACACCAGAGCTGCCAGCCTGCCGCCCTTCCAGCACCAAGTTAAAGTGTCCCGAACTCCAACCCTCCCTAGCCGCTGGACTGCCGAGTGCCAAAGCCCTCTGCTGTCAACTGGAGGTCACTGCTGTTGGCCTTGCAGCTTCACCGTGACCTTCAACATCAAGCCAGCCTGGCTTCGTCTGTCCTTTGATGTCTCGCTTCACCTCTTCATAGCTTTTGAAGGACGGGTCGTGTCTTCCTGCATCCATTGCCAGGTTCAGCTTCTGATCCTGCCTCCCAGCAATGACAGGACAGCAAGGGAAAGCCCTAAACACGAAGCCCCCATGAGCTCCTCTCCACCACCAGTCGCTTCCCAAGGGACCACCCTCAATTATGCTCTTGTAGCCTTCAAGGATGAAAAAGAAAAGGATGCTATTACATCAGATAAATACCTACACAAATGCACACAGTATTTATTCATATCCTTTTTATTTACACCAAATGTATTCCTATATATTTTGGACTTAGGAGGCATGAGATTAATCATCTTTCTTACCCCAATTTCTGGTCTTCTGTTTTTTTCTGTTTAAATGTCTGCATAATATGACATTGAATGGCTGTGTTATTTTTTAACCAGTCTACCATACAGATATTTAGTTTGTTTTAGTTTTTTGCTGTTACAATGCTGCAATGAATAGTTTTATATGCACATCTTACTATGCTTTATGTGAGTATATCTGTACAGTAAATTCCGAGTAATAGAATGTCATTGCACTAAGAGGGACGAACATCCAATTTTGATAGATACTGTCAGATTATCCCCCCGAAAGTGGACCATTAACACTTCTGGAGACAGGGCTGGGGAGGGGCTGCTGTGCAAGGCACGGTCAATGCTGGGTGTTGAGCCGCGCTTTGACTCTCGCCTCTCTGCTCGCTGAGAACTGACATCCCATCCGCATTTCATCATCGAGAGTGAAGTTAATCACGTTGTCGTGTGCTGATTTCTTTCTGTAAACACCACGTTTATGTCCTTTCCTGAGTTTCATCTTTAGTTCCTCAATCTTGACTTATATGAATAATTTGTAAACAGAAAAAATATAACTGTAATGCTAATATTTTTCCATTTCTTCTTTTTTCTGTTGTTGTTTGACTTTATTGTTTGAATCATGCCATGTTAAACGTTCTTGATTTTAAGCTTTGTGTGCTGCTTAACAATGCATTTCCTGCCCCCAAATGACATGCATTCGTATCAGTTTTAAAGAGCTGGAAATTGCCACGGGCTGTCCTAGAGCCTCTCTGTCCTCAGTCCCCTCGGGACATCAGAGCTTTAACAGAATGCTGAGGGTTGATCTTTTTGACCAGATTTCCCAATACACACAAATTCAGCCAAAATAGCCAGTAGATGTGAGGCTAATTCAATTGATGTTTCCCCCTCTGGGTTCCAAACTCTGGGTTATTGATTACTTTCAAATGCCCTTTGCACAACCTGGACTGAAGAAGATATCCCATAAACTCAGGTGTAATTAAAATTCAGCTGTTAAAACAGAAGAGTCTATTTGGATGCTTTTCCTAAAGCTTTCAGAGGAAAGGACTTTCCCAGTTGTCATTGGTCTTCTCAGTGCAGCACCTGCTGCTGAAACATTCTGGGGTAGTTGCGGTCTTTCTAACAGCCTGCGGTGTGGCTCTGTATGGTGGGGGAAGGGGACAAATGGAGTGAGTGCACAGGTGACTCTGAGGGGACACCACAGCAGCACAAACCCGGGATTGCTTGTCACAGGCCAAGTAAAGCAACTGAAGGCAACTAATTTGTTCCTAAGTCGGTTACCCAGGGACAGGGCAGGCGGGCCCGAGCTCGGAAGGAGAGCCTGGCCCAGCCTCAGACGCACAGCTGCCACGTCTGTGCTCTGACTTCCGACCCATCCAGGCTGGGGTCCAGGCAGCGAAGCCAAAGGCAGGGAGAGACTGAGAAGGCTCCCCATGGTGCCCAGGACTCCTCCGCTGTCCCTCTGGAGGGCCAACACAGCTATCTGAACTGCAGGAGAGGGGACGGTTGTGGGGGAGCAGGTACAAAGGGGCACGGCCCCACCACGTGACTAGCATTCTATCTGTCACTGGAACTTGTCCTGGTCATTCACAAGACTCAGGCAAAGGGAAATCCTTGGGGCTCAGGCCAATGCTGTGATTTGCCCTCTGAACCCAAGGGTCCTTCTGCCCTAGCAAAGCGAGGAAGGGATTTGCAGCGACTGGCGTCTACAGTCCCAGCCGCAGAGACGGTGGGAGCCCTTCCGGGCGAGGCCTCTGGGCTCCCGGATGCTGAACTATTTCATGTTTCCCCCAATAGCTAGTTGAGCGTCCCCCCTCTCAATTCTCCCCTTGTCATACTGCCTAATAAAAGTAATAACAGTATTTACTGAGCACTTATACGTCAGCTACTGTACGACGTCTTTTATATGCATCATCTCATGTAATCTTCCCCTTAGCCTGGGAGGGTAATATCATTATATGTGCTTTACAGACAAGGAAATGTGGGCTCAAGCACAGCCAGCCAGGGAAGGGCAGAAATAGGTTTCAAACTTCAGGTTCTTTGGCTACAATCCCCTGCTCTTAACCGCTGCTCGGAACAGAGTTCAGTTCTCTGGACAAAGACCCCGGCTGCTCTCTGTCCTCTCCTTTCTAATCCCACTGCCTTTGTTCCGCTGGGGCTCCTTGGGCCTGTCTCCTCTCTCCCCTTTCTCTTCCTCCGCTGTCTGCAGGACACGCCTCAGGGGTCCAGGTGTGACACTGAGACCACCGACCACGGACTGGCCTGGCCGCTGGCTCCGTGGGTTCCGGAGCCTGTGCTCCTGGACTAGAGGACAAACTCCCTGCTGATGCCATTTTCTGCCGACAAAGCAGCTGCAGCCAGGACAGAAAAGAAATAAGTTACGTTCATCTAAAGAGGGGGTTCCTTAGAGAACTCTCCATCTCACTGGGGTCTGAGAAAGACGACTCAGGGATGATCACAAAAGGCCCGCTGCATAAGAGGACACATCGCTGGATTTGCACTTGAACTTCTCAGCCTAACGCTGGACCCACTGAGAGACGGAAGGATTGACACTACGACGCTCTTCCTCCTGGTAGCCTCCTGGCTCACTTTTAACCTCCTTCTGCTCAAACCCCGCCTCAGTGGGGCCCTGCCCCACAGCACGCTGTTTTAACTTCTTGTCCCAACCTCACTACGCCCTTCTCTGCCTTCCTTATTTATATTGTTCATTGCTTGCCTCCTGCTAGATGTCAGCTTTGTGAGGGAAGGCATTTCAGTCTGGGTTGGTTGGGTGATTGGTTGGTGGGGTGGGTTTTGTAATTGTTTACCTGCTGTACAGAATATCACTGAGTACATGGTGGCCTTCAACAAAATTTTTTTAATTTTATTTATTTAGTTTTAGAGAGAGAGAGTAAGGAAAGGAGAAAGAGAAGGAGAGAAACATCAATGTGTGGTTGTCTCTTGCACAGCCCCCACTGGGGACCTGGCCCACAACCCAGGCATGTGCCCTGACTGGGAATCGAACCGCCGTCCTTTGGTTCGCAGGCCGACGACACTCAATCCACTGAGCCACACCAGCCAGGGCTCAACAAATATTTTTAATTAATTAATTAATTAATTAATGAGGATTCATTGGAGATTCTTGTTTGATATTTAAAAAAGATTTACTCAGAGAGTTTTTACTGTTCTTCAGAAGGGGGTAGAAAGCTAGGCAGAAGGATTAAAGGGTATGAATTCTAAGGCCTTCTCTCCTTAGAAGTCCTGAGGAGAGGCCAGTCTCTGGGAAAACTATGACAGAAATATGACATTCGGACAGACAGAGTGCTAGAGAAGCATTTAGGTTAGTTTTGTCATTTGAAAAATGAAAAAAAAACAAAATGCAAGGCATTAATCTTGACTGGTCATAGTTTTTGTTTGTTTGTTTGTTTGTTTGTTTAAAGAACAAAAGAAGCCCTGGCTGGTGTGGCTCAGTGGATTGAGTGCTGGCCTGTGAACCAAGGGGTCACTGGTTCAATTCCCAGTCAGGGCACGTGCCTGGGTTGTGGGCCAGGTCCCCAGTGGGGGGTGTGCGGGAGGCAACCACACATTGATGTTTCTGTCCCTCTCTTTCTCCTTCCCTTCCCCTTTATCTAAAAGTAAACAAATAAAATCTTTAAAAAAAAAAACTCTCAAATAAATAAATAAATAAATAAAACAAAAGAAAAACAACTCTCAAAGATTTTGGAGATAATTGAGAAATTTGAAAATGAGCTAAACATCCGATGTTCTTAGGGAACTCCTGTTACTTTAGCTCCAAAGATGGTAGGCAGATTGAGTAGGAAACTCTCACTCTTTAGGGGGGTGCGCGGAAGGGTTTCGGGGAGAAGTACAACATCTTCGACTTTCTTCACTGGCCTCCGTTCCGAGGTGCCCACACATCCATGTGATGACGCCCCTCTTGTCCCCGCACTCAGGCCACTGCCCCCCTGCCAACCGGCGTTTTGAGCCAGTGTTCCACCAGTAAGAGCCGGGACCTTTAGTGGGAGAAGGTGACTCGTGTGTGTGACTACTGTGATGAAACCAGGACTCCCTGTCAGCATGCTGTTTGCACTTGGCCCTGGGTCGGGACGTTGGTTTGAAGGTGATTTTGATTCTCCTGAGAGCACAGCTGAAGCCGTGGCTGTTCAGCCTCCCTCCAGTCCCCCGTGCGCGGCCCTGTCCCTCATGGGCTAAATTTGACTCCATTGGTGGCTTCCTTCACTAGTGCAATGAATAACCAATTAGTCAACACAGCTCACAACCTCTGTAATTTTTCTGAGTGCATCTTTTTTCTATTTGTTAATAAAAATGACTTCATGACCTATCTCATCTAGTGTCAGAGCAAATGACAAGCAAGCATTTTCAGCTTTGCTGCTCAGAGAGGAACCTAAAAACTCAGAAATGCAAAGTGTTGTGTCCAAAGGCAAAAATCTGAACAGTGAAGAATCTCAAACGAGACCCAGGATTCCCAGTTCTTGGAATTCTGGATCCCTCCTGACAAAACTTGGTCATTTTTCACTGGAACTGATCACCTTTCCCCTCCCCCCCATTTCAGGAAGCCTCCAGCTCAGGCAGAAAGATGAGAAAAACACAGCCAGGCACCCCCCGGGGGGCAGGGCCTGCTTCCAGCTGCACCCGCGGAAAGTTACCTGGTTTTGTTTTTCTCTCTTTGCAAAGTCCAGTTTGCAGCCTGTCTCTGAGTGCAAACATTAGGGATTGAGCTGTTCCAAACTGAACTTCAACCTTGCAGGATTCAAGTCTTATCTTAAAAGAATGCGACCTTTGTGATAAAAAATAATAATAACAAAACACAGATCATTTAATTTATTTTTTTCACATTCCTTTTTTTATCCTCACCCAAGGACATGTTTCTATGGATTTTTTAGAGAGAGAAGAAGAGGGGAGAGAGAGAGAGAGAGAGAGCAAGGAACATCGCTGAGAGAGAAATATCGACGGGTTGCCTGCCACGCACCCAAACCGGGGAAGCAGACCCGCAACCTAGACACGTGCCCGAGGAGGAATCAGACGGGCGAGCCCTTCAGAGCATGCAAGGACGCTCCAACCAGCCCAGCCGTGCGCCTGGGCAGGAAGGATCGTTTAAAGACAGCTAAGGTAGGGGGTGGCGGGGTTATAAATAGAACGAGACTGAGCCTTTCTGGGACATTCAGAATCCTGGCAAGTACAATGGCTGGGCATTTAAAGGAAGTCATCTGAAAGCTAAACATTTGTCTTCATAATGGTTTTCCAGAGGAAGAGAAAATTGTCTTGGCAACACTGAGAGAGGCGGCTGAGAGTGACCCGGATGTCCGAGTGGGGGAGCCTAGAAGTGGGGGGGACTAGTTCTGCCCTTGGAAAGAATAGCCGCATGGAGGGGTGGGGAGGGCAGGTTCTGGGCAATCTGCTTCACTTTAAAGTAGAAAAACCAACAGTCATTCTGAAGTAACCAAGAAGTAGCTTAAAAAGTACAAAGGAAGGTACCCCGGGCAGTGCCAGTAATAGGACCTTTAAGAAAATCACGTCGACGCCCTGTCTCTTGAAGAGCGCTGAAGGCACAGGCCCCCGGGAGTGTTTTTCCCATTTCTCGATGAACATTTGGGCTTTCACCACGTGAGCGTGCCAGCCTGGGGAAGGCCCCATCCCGCAGCCTTCCTGGGACCCCTGACCTTTGCTAGCAGCCAGTTTGCAGGAGGACCAAGGGGGGCCTGAAGCAGCCAGAGGTCTCCCACAGGCACGTAGGGACCAGACAGCGGCCTCTTTGGGCTCACTCCTTGAGATCGGCTAGCAGCTCCTAGGAAAGAAGAAGAAAGAGCCACGGCATATTTTGCTTTCTGCTTCCCCCTGAAAAGAAATATAACTAAGAGCAAGTGCAGGGCAGAGTGCCAGTACCTGCTGGTTGAGGCCGCCACCTCCTCAGGCCACTGAGAGCTTCGCCCAGGACGACCAGCCCTCAGTTTGGACTGTATTTATTACGAGAGGGTGAGCAATAGCTTCCTCTCGAAGCTCAAGAAAGTGACAAAGTGGCCTGAGGAGGAAAAGAAATCATCAGAGACATTAAAAACAACATCAGCTCTCAGTCTTCATGTAGGACCAATGGTCCCTGCCAATGGTCGCTTACGTCACAGCTTTAGTGCGTGTGTGTGTGTGTGTGTGTGTGTGTGTGTCTTTCCTACCAAGTTGTAATCTCCGTCGGTCTTGACACCGCGGCATTGCCGGAGCTTAGCAGATAAGGAGGAACTTAGTAATTGTTGGCATGAACAAATAAATGGATTGCAGTGACGTCAGAAGTAATCCAGTGCAAGAGGAGAATGAGATTGGCTTCCAAATATTGGCCAAGAGCTTTAAGTAGGACGAGCCAAGGATGTTTCCATCTACTACGCGTACACGACCAGGTGACTTTACTGGGCCTAGAGTTCTGAGGAGGTGACATGGTGACAAAACGCAGTCTTCCTGTGAGGAAAGAGTTAAACACGTGTCCGCCTGGGCTTCTGAGGGGGAACCATGCGCTCACCAGGGGCGTGGGCCTGCTCCGCCGACCTGCAGGCCGCAGTGCACCCCCACACCGTGGAGGGCGGATGTGGGGCTTTCCAGCCTTGCTTAGTGTGCCTGACCAAAGGTGACAATGACTTAGGGGACTAAGGTCATGCCCTCCCCCTTCCGAATCAATAATTTAATGTGACTTATCAGAAAGAGAAAGAGCTGTTTACTTTAAAGCGCTGGATTCCATAAAGGGAGAGAGACAAGGCCTAAAACCTGCAGAAGCTCAGGGCTCGGGCCCACGGCCGCCCCGTGCAGCGCGGGCGCCTGGCAGGCGCCGCCCCACCGGCCAGAGGAGGGCCCGGGCTGCGAGATGCGAGCTGCCCGGAAGGTAAGTTCCTCTCTTCCCATGAACCCTCCAACTCCCGTGTGAATTCTGCTGTTCTTTTGCAGGGGGGGGGCTCGCTGCCTTTCACAGGTGGGGCTCAGTTGTGCCCTAGGTGTTTAAAAAGACCCCACACCACACCTGAGCAAGGTGCAGTGGTAAACACAGCATACTTGAATTTGCTGTGATTATTCTGTGTTTGTTTTTCAGAAAGCCTGAAAACACTTGAGACTTTTCTAGATGTTCTTCTCAACCCTGTGGAGGGAAAGGCTAAGGCTAGGGAGGAGTCGGGGCCCAGAAATGCCATGAACTTTTTTTTTTTTGATGGTGGGCGAGTGTGCCATGGACTTCTATTTCTGCTCTTGGAGCGGCGGCCCAGGAAGCCATTGCCTGTTTTATGATGGTCTGGGTTAACAGCAGCTCCAAGGCCCTCGAGATCCACCAGAAGACTAACTGGAATTAGGAGGTTTATCCGACCAGGAATCCCTCCCCTCCCCAAGCTTCTGGGCAAGCTTCTGGGCAAAGCTCACTCTGCTTTGTTCTTCAGCTGTTAGAACGCCAACCTCAGGGCTGTTGAGGTGTCCACCTCTTATTAGTCCATCGACAGTGCTGGAAAGAGCTGCATGCCAGCACAGAGAGGAGGCTGGTTCCTAGAATCCCCCAACCTCGGCAATTCTCCTACAAAGGGTCTGTTGAGACCCCAGCTCAGCTGAGAATGTGCCCCGAGGTCCCTCCGAACCCCTGGTTGGTGATAAACATGGATAATGGGTGCAGGCCTCAGGAGCACCCAGAATTCCCCTTCCAAGCGAATTTCAATGAGAAAAGAAATACATCTTTGCACCCTATTGGCAAGAACATCTTATTTTAAAATGTCCTTGTACTTTCAAAGTGACAAGACTCAGGCACACGATAGTGTCTTTCTTCGCCTCCATCTAGACACTAACAGCCCAAAAGAATCAAACTGACGCCTTTAGCACATGTATTTGAAGTGATAGTAAATGTGGATTTGGAATCAGGAAAAAGTATTTCCACTGATCTTTTGCTTTTTAAGAAAACTTTTTTTTTTGGTGCTGATTGATAAGGTGTTCTGCAAGGCAACACTTCACAGTCCCCAAAGGCGCCTTTTCGCCGTCTTCCACTGTTGGCCCGAGACGGTTCTCAGCCTCTGGGAATCACAGTATGAAGGCAAAGACAAGCTTCTCGGGCCTGGATCTGACCTAAGAAATAATAGGGGTTTCTGTGATATTCCTGGTATTTGTGAATCAAAGGCATCTTGCAAGAAGCTGTAATATATACAAAATACTTAAAGACTAAAGAATTTGCTAGAGGGTTAGGCTTTGTAAAGGCTTCCCCTTGATGAGCCCCCTTACCCCATTAATGAAAAAAAAGCCCATGAGATAAAAAGAGTGGCAAACCCAGCCTCGCCTGATTTTCATACCGCGGACTCAATGGGAAAGTAGCATTCTGAATTCTAGGCACCAGGGATGGCTAGACACTCAGCCCAGGTTAGAAGGCGAGGGAAGAGTAGACGGGACATCACACAGAAACGTCATCGTAAGGGCCATTTAGGAATGCCTAGCCCTCCCGAGGCGGGGGCCCTCGGGAAATCCCAGGAAGGTGCGGAGAGAGATGGGGCGAGCTGAACGCGGCTGAAATCAGAGCAGAGCCGCTAAACCGGATCCCTCGAGGCCTGTTCTAAGCGGCAGAAAATTGTGCTGGCATTTAATCACCCTGATTAATATCCAACATCTTTGCCTTAAGCATTAATTTTTTTTCCCACAGGAAATAACAGGGGTAATTATTTCTCAACCACCTTACAAACTTTCTAGTTTTTATGAACTGGTAGTACTTAAATTGTCACATTTGAAAGTACTGGAACAAAAGATTTTTTAAAATATATCTGCAGAATGAGCAATGACTTTGTGAATTAAAGAAATATATACATCCAGGTAGATCCTGGCGTGGACCACTTCTCATTTTTTGTCAGTGACATGTTGGACGGCATTTGGGAGAACTGGAAACGGTCTGCTTGCCTGTTCAAACTGCGTTGCAGGCTGAGCTTCACCACACCTGCAGAGGCAATCAAAAAATAATACAAGGCGATGGCCGTTAGAGCTGCGTTTAAAACGCGCGTTCAAGGCGGGGAGCGTAACAGGCGCATGATAAATATGTGTTTATGGATGGGTGCAGTCACCCCGTGAAATTATCGCTCTGCATAATAAAGCAGTTCACTAATCATTTGCTGGGAGCTTAGCCTGAGGCCCGGCTCTCAGGACAGCCTAACTTTCCGAGACCAGCAGTGTAGACAGAGGGTAAGTTCCAGCCTCCCGATATCAGAGGAGCCTGTGCAAGAAGGAATTCTATTAGGAATATACACGCGCACAAACCCTGCCTACAGATTATTTAAATTCTAGTTGTTTTTCTCAGTACAAAAGTGCTACACGATTTGTAGAAATTAATCAATGCGGAGAAGCAAACGGAGGGAGAAAATGAGACCCCAATCTACCAGTCAAAGATAACGATGGTAATATTTTGAGGTTTGGGGCCCTGGCTTATATACATTTTTCACAAAAAAGGGCTCATACTGTGCATATTATTTTGTAAACGACTTCTTCATTCAATAACATATCTTGAATCTCTTTCCAAGTCAACCACCATTTTTTCTACAATATCAACTTAAATGACTAGGGTGTATTATAAATATACTAACCTTCTAGAACTGGACATGAAGGTTGTTTGCAATTTTTACTAATACAAACAATGCCACCCTAGATAACCTTATAGGTTTATCTTTCTACAAATTCATAGGGGGGAAATCTTTTCTCCAAATCCCGGGACACTTTCCTTGAGATAAATTTCTTGGACCGAAGAAATAGAGGTTTATTTGGGGAAGAAGGTGGTTACAGATTAACGTCCTCTCTTTTCTCTTCCCTGTTGACTGCCCCCCACCCCCGTCCCGCCTTCGGCAGACTACTGAAAGGCTGCGGCACCCAGCGCCCACCTGGAGAAGTGGAGGGCTCACGCGCTGCTCTCGGGTGCTGTAAGTGACATGGGCGTGAGCCCTTGCCCCACACAGAGCCCTCTAAGCACATCCTCCAGGACCTTCCTTTCCCTAGATCCCAAATGAACTAAGAGATGTCTGGGGCCTCTTGTCGTGGCCAGCTATGTCCCTTGAGTGGCCACAAAGTGGGGGTGTCTTGTGCTAGGTCCCTCAGACAAAGCAGATGAGCTTGGCTGACTTGTTAGACGGAGCAGTGAGCAGGGAAGAGCCTCAGGAGTATGTCCTCGGGGCTGCAGCCAGGGGGCTGAGGGTTGCTGGGGGTGTTTGGGGCCCACTGGAGAGCTGCGGAGTCCGTGTTTGGGGTGAGTCCTGGCAGAAGTGCCCGGGGAAGAGTTCCAGCTGAAGGGAGCAGGTCCCACAGCGGGCCGGGCGGAGATTCCCTGCGGCCCTGCCAGTGACCGCGCCCTGGCAAGGCAAGCCAGGGGCACAGACAGACGCCGAAGGGAGTCAGCCACTCAATAGGAAGAGAAGCAAATCAGCACAGTCAGAAAGGGCTGGCTGGTGCTGCTAGGGCAGATGCACGCTGTGTATCAGTGATGTGGCCATAAAAGTGAGAAGCAAAAAAAAGAAAGAAAGAGAAGAAAAGGCTGAAGGCCTGCGGCAGCGGGGTGACCTTCACAGTGTGCCCATAGCGCGCAGTCTGGGGTGAAGAGGGCGAGGTCGCGGTCTGCCTGTGAATGGGGGTTGTTTTTATTACAAAACGCAGAGTGCTCACTTTTCATTGTTGAGAATGGGCCGATCTGATGGCCCAGTAAGGCTCTGGCCCGATGTTAACAAGGTGGTTCTCCTGGAGTAAAAATAAACTGGCCCCTGCTCCCTCCTTTTCCAGCATTTGGGAGAAAATAAACGGTTAGGTGAAACGCTTCATTTCTTCTAATTCTCCATTGTGGGCAGAAGTATATATATATACTTCTACCTGTGTGTGTGTGTGTGTGTGTGTGTGTGTGTGTCCATTAGAAACCGTTTTTAACAGGAAACCCAAGAAACCAGGGGGACTTATTTACAGGAGGCTCCTGCTTGCTAGCAAATGAGTATCATTCATGAAAAATTATATAGTTTCTCTCTGTCCATTTTCCTCCTCTCCTTCCCTCCCCTCCCCACCCACCCACTACAACGGTGGAAAACGACGGTGGTGAATAACATGTAAAACCTGGATGCCTCCGTATCCAGTAGGTACCACTGAAAGAAGATCGTAGCCCATCTAAGTGCCACATCCCCAGGCAAAATAATTTTAACTCCCTTAGGCTGCAGAATTGCTACACTTACTGATGACGGATTGAGATATGTGGTGAGGAGAGAGTTGGGGACGGTCCAGTCATACTATTATGGGTTATAATGTGGTGGCCCACTAAGAATTTGTTTCCTAAATCAATTCCCTCTAGGGATTCTTTCTCTCTTAGCCCTTTTAGGAAATTGATGCAAACAGATCTCTCATCTGTTTCCAAAGGAAGTATTTCTTCCTGTTGATGAGAGGTCTTGGTGGGGTGGTAACAGAGCATGAGGCAGTGGGTCCCTTTGGGTCCCTTTCTCAGCTTGGCTGTTCCAGGACACATAAGCCTGACATCCGTGAGTCTTTCTCTCTTGCCGATGTTCGAGATGCTCCCTGCCCTTGACCCTTCTTTTCTCTGCTCAGGTCCCTATGTGCGGCTGGCGAGGCTCCCTGGTGATCGGCCACAGTGGAATGTGCAGGTGAAGTTAACACCTTCCCAGCTACAGATGTTCCTTAGCAGAGCTGTGGAGTGTGACAATGGTGTTTGTGTCCAAGCTATCAAACGCCATTATCACACTAAATAGCTACTGTTAGGCAATCCTTCCGCTCAATACATGCCTTGGCACCTGTTCGGCATGGGCAAGAAGGCTCAGCTCACAGCGGTGTTCCCAGCACGTGTGATTACTGAATAAATTCCAGTCCTTCTGTGCTCAGGCCCAGCACGTCATCTGAGCTGTGCCTCTCACGTGCTGTTGTTCAATCCTTAAACTGATGATGAGTATTCTTATTTTCCCGAGTCAGTAAGAGGACTGCAGTGTCTCCCAAAGCACCCACACAAGGCAAGGCACGTGGTAATTGATCAACCCATGCTTGTTGGGCTGAAATGAACAGTTAAGAAATGTTAGACACAGAAAACTAAAACTGGGCAAAAGCTAAGTTTTGTAAACCACAGGTTTATAGGTGCAATATCAAGGTGTGTGGGCCTTGCACTTTTCATCACTAAAAAAACGACTTTCTAATAAACTCACAGATGGCTTAACTGACCGTTCAGAAATTCAATAACATGTTTGATTTCCACTGACTGTAATCAATTACCAGGCTGATTACTGAATTTGTATTCTCGGTTCTTCTTCCTTGTGTTTCAGCCAGTTATCATCAGGAGATTATCAATGAGCTGTGTGTGAGTTTCCTTAGCAAATCTGAGCACTTTAAACCCAAGCAGCTTCTGGGACGATTGGACCAGCTGGTGGGCTTGTCTGAAACACAGTCTTTCTCTGAGAGGCATTTAGAGTAAGGAGCAGGTTCTATCCGCGCGGGGCTACAGCTTCTCCCCCGTGACTTGGCTCAGTGAACCGGGGTATGTTCAATCAAATGGAAGGGGTTGGGGCAACCACCGGAAACAATGCATTCAATCACCAGCCGTTCATTTATCAGAAGAATATGTGTAGAGTGGCCTGAGGGATAAATCACATGTGTCCGACATTTCCAGAAATGGCGCTTACGGGCTCACCTTCGGTGTGGGGCTGTTCTGATTGTTCATTTATGTGCATTAGCTAATCAGCAAACCTGTGTAAAACCATTCCGAGTCCCTTGCTGGGAAGCACCCCTTGAGGGCTGTCCACACGCCTGTGATACACGGCCAACGCCCAAGGTCAATGCCCAAGGTCAGAAAGCTTCCATCCAAAGAAAGGAAGACCCGTCCTACCAGCCCAGCATCTCCTTCCACCTCAGCAACGTCAAGGGAGAACCAGCTGCCCTGAAATCATTCATACACCAGCATTCCTTTTTTGTGGGTTTGTTTGTTTGTTTGTTTGAGAAAGCACGAATTGAGCAAGCATTGGTAGAGGGCTCTGCTATTCAAATCACTCCCACGCGCACTATTTCATTTGGTCCATTTAACACAGGGCAAAGACAGCAGGTTCGGGCCCCTTCCCCAGGTAGCGAACTGAGGCTGAGGATGGTTGTGGAATCGTCTGGTTGTGCTACTGGAGCTCAGCCTGGGTGTCCCGACTCTAATGCCTTCTATGTGTCACTGTCCTTGGCCTGGTTAGTCCACACAACCTCCTGCTCCACGGCCAAGGCCAATTCGAAGCCGGGTTCATCATGTCGGTATGTGATCGATATCCTCAGCCCTGCTGTCTGCTTTGCCAACATATTCTGCAGGACAGCCTGCAGAAGGAGAGAGAGACGAGTCACGTAGGACAGGCTCTCCGTGTAAGTGTTCACAGTGCTGAGAAAGCCAGGCTCGGGGAAGCACCGGAACAACGAAGTGGAAGGGACGAGAAGGGAAGGACGTCTCAGTGGTGGTTTGGGGTTCGGAAGGGGTGACCAACTAGCCAGCCATGGATTGGCCAACTTAGGGAGCCAGCCAGCTGATGTGGCAATGACTAACCCAGAGCCTTCGGGGCCCAAAAAGCTCCCAGGCTCAGGAACAACGTGAAGCTGGCCTCACATACTCTTCCTCCCCACTCGCCCTGAGGTTTTGCTCAGATGGAATTAAACAGGGAGCAAAGGAAGGGCATTCTGCGTCTTTTCTGTGGGTTGGCTCACATAGCACCTAATACTATGATCCCTGCCTGGGTCAGCTCCGCATCTGAGTTGGGGGCCTGGCTCTTCGTGTAGAACTCTAAGGGCCACACACACAGGACAGAGTGTCCATCCCCACTGTAGAGCCATGGCTGTACAATCCGGCTGCTCCAGTCTCTGCTTACAGCATCCTTCCCCAGCCCAGCTTTCACGGCGCCCTCTGTCTCCTAGGATGACTCTTGCCGGCACTCTCCCAGAAAGCGTGCCTGACCCCCAGTGCAGTTTGCAAGACGACAGGGTCCAGCTGGAAGTGCAGTCAAAGTCGCACTGGGGCTGGGAGGCAGCAGGGAACCGGGTGGCCGCGTTGAGAGGGCTTCCTCCCCGGGAGACGGCCTCACTTCACTTCGTGAGTCACATCTGTGAGGCCCTCGAATCCTTTCATCTGAGGACACTGTATACCTTGAACATGACAGTTGCCACTTAGGGCCTGTCCGATGTTCCGGCCAGCCCCAGGCGAGGTTTGTGAAATAGCATAGCAGCTGTCCTGTGCAGACGGCTCATCTCTACATTTTTCTGGACTCTTCTTAAACCTGTATTTTCCGGTTGGTATGTTTCCTTGAATCAGGAGACAGTAGAATGTTAGAACTGGAAACCAGACTTCTTGTTCTGATGAGGAAACTGAAGCCCAGAAAGGTTGAGGAAGGTGACCAGGGTGGTTCAGTTAGGACCCCAGCTGGACCCCAAAGCCAGGCTTCTTGTGGCCCAGCTGGACCCCAAAGCCATGCTTCCAGGCTCTGCCACTTTGTCCCTGTGGTGTCCTATGGTTGTCACTGGCCAAGAGTAGACACCAAGAGGAGTCAAGCAGTACTTGCTGAAGGAGCAGCTGGATGCCATGTAAAGTCCCCTTCCTTTTCAGTCATCTGAGAACTGTCTCCTCCGGCTTTCAGAGTGATGCTCCTTCATTTGCCATTTTAGAATTCAGTGGGTGGGTCCATGTTTACGATCCCTCTTCCCCACATTGTCTGCCCCTCCCTAGACAGATCACGTGGTTACTATGTGCCTCTTATTGTATTACACTCTGGGGACATGAAGAAGAAGGACACTGGGTCCCTTCTCCAAGCTGCTCTCAGTGTAGGAGTTAGACAGTTGCCACACAAAGACATAAGACTTGAAGAAACTAGATGCCATCACTGTGCCCAAGACAGGGTGCCCAAAGCTCTCATTATGTCCTTCGGTTCTTTCCACATGACGGAACCCTGAGTCAGACTTGATCATCTGTTTGGTTACTAGTGGGAAATGATCGCTTTTGTGTATGTGGATGATTCCATGGCCAACAGGTTATGGATAAAGGATGCTTCGTCGTGCTGGGTGTCAGACCGGAAGGCGACAATCCTGGTGTTCTTACTTCGCCCACTGCCGGCACTGTGAGCAGACAGGATCTGGGGAGGGGTCTCCGTGGGGTCCCGGGACACATCCGAGCCCTCTCAGTGCCTGTGAGGAGCTTTTCGATCTCATGGGAGCTGGGTGAGGAGTGAACTTTTATGTCTTTCCTGATGCAGGCTGGGTGATGCTCCCCTCACCAGGTCATGAGCCCAGTTCCTCCACTGCAGCCCCCTCCCCTGTCACAGAAAACCCCCACCAAGGCCACCAGTGGAATGTCCCTCAGTTTCCCCTCCCATGGCAGGAGCCCTAGGGCCTGTGGGGACGTGAAGGAATGAGGGACATCCACTTTCTACTCTTGGCTATCCAAGTTCCCTTCTAAGATTTCTAACAAAAATGAAAGGCATCAAACACACACCAGGTCACCAAACTGTAAGTGGCTTCTGAACATTTCAAAGGGCCTAAGTGAGAACGCTGGGTCACCATGCACGCTCTGAGAAAAGACTGGTGTGACACAAGCCGACTGTGTGCTGGGCATACTTGAACGCTGAGCACAGGATGCAAAAGGGAAGGACACCTTCACTCGCTCATCTAACCAACCTGCAGGCGTGTGTTGGGCATTATGCTGGTCACAGAGAACTCAGACAAGGGTGCCCTTTCCGGAACATAGTGCCGGCCGCCCAGTGAGGACACAGACGGAAAACTGAGCCATGGCCGTGTCCATCACAGATTCTTTGAAGCAGGCGTGGGGGCCCTTGGGCTGAAAGGAAGGAAACCCCACCTGTGACAAAGGCATGGCCAAGAGACAAGCCCCTGCCCCCCCCTCCGGGAAGAAGCACTCTGCTGCTTCCAGCAGACTCCCAGTTAAAGGGAAAGTTGTGACCTTGGCAGGGGAAGCAGAGGGATTCTCACCTTGACAGAGCCTGACTTTGCTTCAAGTTTCCTAAGCTTCTCCCAGCGATTTCCTCCAGAGAGGAACTGAACCGCGAGCCTGAGATTTATTTGGTGGGGATTTTCCCTTAAAAAATGCCGCCAGACATCCACAGAAAAGGATCCCCTTTTTAATAAAAGCAGCACATTGTACCGTTTGGCAGGTGACTGGGGCAGGTGCGTGTGATTGCAACACACATGTGAAGAATTTTAATTTCTCAGAGGAGCTGCGTAAAATCCTTTTAAATTCTCTTTCAACTGAGACTTTTATAGGCATTTAAAAAATCTTCACCTGAGGATATGTTTTTATTGATCTTAGAGAGCAAGAAATGGGTGAGGGGAGGGGGGAGAGAGAGAGAGAGACAGAGAGAGACAGAGAGAGAGACAGAGAGACAGACAGAGAGAGAGACAGAGAGAGAGAGACAGACAGAGAGACAGAGACAGAGAGACAGAGACAGAGAGAGACAGAGACAGAGAGACAGAGAGAGAGACAGAGAGAGAGACAGAGAGATTGATTGGTTGCCTCCCACACGCCCTGACCAGAGAGCCAATCCCCAACCCAGGTATGTGCCCTGGCGGGGAATTGAACCTGCAACTTTTTGCTGTATGGAACAACGCTCCAACCAACTGAGTCACCCAAGCAGGGCAAGGGACTTCTTTATTAAAAATAAAAAATTTAAAAAAAAAAAACAGGGAAAAGCCAGGGCTGTGATCTCCCATTTCTCCTGAAATGAGCATCCTGGTAATCCAGCGCTCACTCTCTACATGTGACACTGCCCCCAAGTGGTAAGCTGTGTCCCTGCACAGCAAAACCTCTGGTTCCGAAGGATTTCCTATTTGTTTGCTACCTCAGTGTTCCAAACTGATTGTATTAAGAGCTCCCTGGACAGCAGAATTCAGCTTTAATTTTGATAAAGTTTTTGAAGTCTTGAGAGGCAGAGGGAGAGGAGGGGAGAGGTTGTTCTGCTGGGTGTCTGTTGACCCGTTAAATACACAGACAAAAACTGATCTTGTTCTACCTAGAGAGCAAGCCCCTCCTTGTCACTTGCCTGGCACAGTTAGCCCAGTCGAGAGCTGATTAAAGGCCTGCTCACTGTCAAGGCTGCTGTCTTGCACGCAGCACATCCCGTCTTGCTTTCTGCTCGGATTCCTGTCGCGGCTGGATACGAAGAAGTCAGAGATTACCTCCTACCGCAGGGATGTGCCAGCGAATGTATTTATAGTCTCTCTCGCTGGACACGAACAACCTGCTCCCCACGATAAAGATCATTCCCTTCTCTCCTATGTCTCTGCATGAGCTTGGGTTATCTCAGGTCCTTGGCTCAGCAATTAGAGGGGCTGAATAAAGCATGGAAAGGACCCCTAAGGTCTTCCAAAGGACATGGCTACAAATCACCACCCCCAAAGGTAGGTGGTGTGTTAGAAAACTTTGATGGCAGGAAGCATGTTTTTCCTAGATTATCTCAAGTAATCCATTCTTACAACGATATTTGTTAAGCACCTCGTATGTGCAAAACTGAGCTGGGGACAGTTTTCTAGAAGAGGACCCGTGCAGTACAGGGACAGGAATCGTGTCACGGGGGAGTTTCCAAACCGTCATGAGGTAAGGCCTCTTGGAACGTGGTAGGTAGTCAGGATTTGTGGGTTCGCCACAGATTGGGGTAACCGGTCCCTCCCAGGACCGCAGTAATAAATCAAGCCTCTATCACTGGCTCCCTTTCCGCTCTTCCAGCTGCCGTAACTAGGCAGGAAGGTGTTGTAACACCTTCCTTACCTACTGTTCCTGCTCACCTAGAACTCCTGCTTTCTCCTGTCTTCTGGGATCTGGGATCTCACGGCCCCGGCTACTTAATGGCCTTTGCTTGCCTGCCTTCTTTGGGTGTCTTTTCAGTTTCTTCACATGCTACCAAGTGCCTTCCTCCCTCCCTGTGTCTCAGTTAGGACCCCTAAGCCAGAGAACTGATAATCTCAGGTGAACTCTGCATCCCCATTGGAGCAGAGCTCTCACTCCAGGCCGCGCCAGAGGCTGCCGGTCAGCCCCTGGGGCAGGATAAATGAAGAGGGTGTCTCTGTATAAGACAGTCCTGATCCCGTGGTGGGTTTTCAATAAATACTTGTGGGATGAATAAATGGTTGGTAAAGCCAAGAATTTTGTGTATGTCTCCGGGCCAGGTCCCCACTCATTGGACAATATTACTGCTAGTCAGTATTTTGTTTTAGCTGATTTGTGTCTTGTTACAATGATGTAGCTGATGGTCTCTGTCACCCACTGGCCTCTTTTCCTGCCAAACAGCTTGTCTTTAATCATCTGACATCGGGTCTGTGGGTATCTTGTGCCAGATGTCAGCCTGAGATGCTGTGGCTCCTCTCGTCCTCAGGATGGACGCCTCATCCAGAGGTGGGACCAGGGTGATTCTTCCACTCCTGAAACCAGCAGTGGCCCTTCCTGCTTAGATGCTTTTTCCCTAGGGGGAGGGTCCGGAGCTGTCATCCAGTCCTCAGGAGGGTACTCAACCCTCAGGAGGCGGGGGAGCTCATATGCCAAGCTCTCTAGTGAGAGCCACGGGCCCCCCTGTGGGCTGCCCTCTGCTGTCCAGTGTGTTGTGATGGATGCTCGTGCTCCGAGTACTCAGCTGGTGTCACTGGGATGCTCTCTTGGCCTCTCTGGAGCATTCCTCCCTTCTGCCTCAGTCTGAGACCTTGTCAACAAATCACCAGGCTCCTCTGTGGACACTCGGCTCCCCAGTGGCTGCTCTGCGGCAGGTTTTTTCTTGCAGGCAGTGAGAAGTGCAGGACTGAGCCCCATCCAACCCCCACCCCCATCTCCCCCACCCCACCACCGCCACTGCGAGTCATGCCACCGCAAGTCACGCCGGGGATCAGAGGAACTCTTCTGGGAAGAGCCCCTGCCAGGTTTTGGCAGAGTGGCTTAACAGGAGCTTCTTTGTGAAGGAAAGGACACAAGAAGCTGGAGGCAAAAAAACAAAAAAAAAACACCCCAGCTACAGCTGTGGCCCCCAACCGGCAGCACCGTACAGGGGCTTGTTAGAAGTGCAAATCCTCTGGCCCACGCCAGACCCATTACAGCAGAAACTGGGGCTGTGGAGACTCCCCGTGTTTTAACAAGCCCTCCAGGCGCTTCTGATGAACCACAGAGCTACAGGCCTGGTCCACTGCGGTGCTCATTAGTGTGTGATGGGAGAGCAGCTGAGAGAATCGATCAGCCAATGACTCGACCTCAGCTGCTCATTGGAGTCCCATTACAATCACCCTGAGAGCTGTAAAAATCCCTAGCCCGACCATGCCCCAGGCCAGTTACATAGGGATCTCAGAGGGGGACCAGGCATTGACATTTTTAACAGCACAGAAGGTCACTTTAATGTGCAGCCAAAACTGAGCTCCACTGCAGAAAATGAAGGTATTCGCAAGATGCTCGATTTTGAATGCCTGTGAGAGCTTTATTTTTAAATAGGCACAGTTTACATAAAAGAATATATCGAGTAGCTTAGACAAAACAAAGCTTTAATTTTCTTTAATTAAAAAGTTGGGAGGCAAAGAGCCAAGGAATGGGGCAGCAGCTCTGCTCGGATCCTCCTTCAGCCACTTGGACCCATCCTTCTTGGTGTCCAGTCTGCCCTGTCCTCATGGTCACAATATCACTACTAGAGCTCCGGCTCTCAAGTTTGTGTTCCAGGAAGGAAAAACTTGAAGGATGAAGGGAAAAAAAGGTAGTTGCTCTCTCCCTCAATCCCTTTTAAAGAACACACCTGGAAGCCCCAGCTGGAGGTTCTGCTTCGATCTCATTGGTCAGCACTGTGACACCGGACTACCCTCAGCTGCAAGGGAGCCTGGGAAGAGCAGTATTGTAACTAGGCACCTGAAGTGGGGTCTCTTTCTAAAGAAGAAGCGGAAAAGGACATTGGGAGAGAGAATAAGTCTTAC
>CM052547.1:9868856-9897525 GCA_028533065.1 Trachops cirrhosus | reverse complement strand
GCCGTCCCTCATGGCTGGGGTGACCTGAGTGACCCTGCAGAGCCCTGGAGAAGCTGCCCGGAGAGGGAAGCTTCCAGATGCTGGAATGGAACGACCTCGTATGGTTTCTGTATTGCTTTTGCTTCTGCTTGCCATCCGCGGGTCACTCCTGGCTTCCCATGGCTGGCTCCCGAGCCCTTCTTCGACATGGTGTCTTTCTGGTTCCCCGGTGGCTGCTCCTGCTTGCTGGCCCAGAGATGTCTCACATGCCCTCGGCTCCTCCAACCCGCCTCCTTCCCAGGCAAGCGCTACGCTCCCCAGGTTCCAGGTTTTGTCCGCAATGAAGCGTCCAGCACCTTCCAAAGCCACAAAAACAAGCCTGGATCTCTGACCAACTAGCAAAGCCCCGGCCTCTACCACGCCCCAGCCTGCTCCTCCCTCCTTCTGCGACGAAAGTCCTCCCGCTTTGCCAGGTGAGTCTGCTTGCTGTCGCCCAGAGACTGTCTTCTGCCTGCTTCTGCGCCTCGACTCTTGACATTCTCCCTGTGGAGGGACCTTTCTTTCTTCTCTCTGCTGAGCCATCATCAACTTTTATGTCCTTCTCCAAGTTCACCTCTTTCAGAAAGGTGGAGAATGAAAGAGAACCCGGAAGCTGGAAGGGCAAGCGGTCACAGCCACACTTGCCCAGAGCCAGCATGAAGATGGTACAGGCGGTTTGTCAGCACTCCTGGGCCGGTTTCTGGCCGGAGGGCCCCTTGATGCTTGAAAGGGAGAGTTTTAAGAGACGTGCAGCCAGGTTATTAAAACTCCGAAAGTCTAGACTGGGGGTGGGGGTGGGGCCGCTGGGTTAACAGAGAGGGGCCCATGAAACAGTGTGAAATGACTTGAAAACTGAACCCTGAAAAATACGTATTATATAAATCCATTGTATGACACAATTTCTTCTCATTTTACTTTTATCTTAATATCGACAATGGGGGAAAATATAGCTCATGCATACTTGTACATCATTTAGGTGATATTTTATTGTATTACTTTCCCTAGTGAATAGTAAAATGATTTCTGAAGCTCACCCCTCTGTTTTGAATGAGATACAGATATTTATAGATGAATAGGGGTGGACAGGGATCAATTCCATAGAAATTTATTAAGCATCTACTATGTTCCAGGCACTTCTACATGTTGGGGACACATTGGGAAATAAATGAGGTCAAGGTCTCTATCCTCACAGAGCTCACCTTCTAATGGGGGAGAAAAACACTAAACACAGTAAGTCACCCATGTAGTGCGTTAGCAGCTGGTGGAGCACGGGGGTATCTAGGAGGGAAGGAACACAACCTACAAGGTGGTGGTAGGATTTGAAATCGGTGGTCAGTCAGGGGATAGTTTGCTCAGTTCAGATGTGGGGTTCATACCACAGGAGGGCTGGGCAGGGAAAAGGCAGCCCCAGAAAACTAATAAGACACTAAGAGGCCCTGGCTGGTGTGGCTTAGTGGATTGAGTGGGAGCTCAAAGCATCGCCAGTTCGATTCCCAGTCAGGGCACGTGCCTGGGTTGCAGGCCAGGTCCCCAGTAGGGGGCACATGAGAGGCAACCACACATTGATGTTTCACTCCCTCCCCCTCTCTGTAAAAATAAATAAATAAAATATTTTTAAGAAGAGACAGTAAGAAAAGAATTGTAGGTGACCTATCACTGGGAAGAAACCACTGCTTTTTCATCTCATGTAGACGTGGTAGAAAAAGTGGAAGTGATGGAAGGGAGAGGGAAATGGAGGTGAGGTGTCCCATTCGAATTGCTTCTAATGCTTCTGGGCCCTGAAATGGAAGCACACAGACTGGCTTTTCTTGATTATATCTGATCAAGAGCGTGATTTTGTTGCGGGGAAGGGGAAGCCCCTGTGATGATCTCTACCTGGGACCATTTGGGCCTCTCATGAAAAACCAAATTTAAAAAATTCTTGATCTAGTGGGAAAATTAGAACTTATATCTGCTTATCACATCATAAAGTTGAAACCTGGCTCTGGCTGGTGTGTCTCAATTAGTTGGAGCGTCATCAGTAACCCGAAGGGTCGCAGGTTCAATTCCCAGTCAGGGCACATGCCTGGGTTGCAGGTTCGGTCCCCAGTCAGGGCACGCACAAAAGGCAGCTGATCGATGTTTCTGTTTCACATCAATGTTTCTCTCCCCTTTCCTTCCCCCCTCTCTAAAGTCAATAAACATGTCCTCAGGTGAGCATTAAAAAAAAAAGTTGAAACCTGTGCTCACGTGACCACAGGTGAACCTGGCATCCGTCTTGACTTTCAACCTTGATATAAGTTTTAGAACAAGGAAGCTCTCCAAGGAGCTCAGAGCTGCTGGAGCACGGCTGGAATATGTCCGCTCAGTGCTGGGAGGCAGATGAGGTTTTTGAGTCTCTTTGATTTTTTTTGAACTATTTAAGCCTAAGTGGCATCTGCACATCTAAACGGGGGAGAAACGGCAGGCTGTTCCCTTCTGCACACGAGGTCCAGCCGAGCGGAACATACCCGAGGGACACCAGCCAGAACCAGGCTGTGACAGGCTCCTCCCGTCTGCAGCCAGTCAACACCCACACTCAAAACTGTACGCCCCCATTTAGAAAAGAGAGCGCTTTATAACTAGAAATCATTGCTACTTCTTTGGATACTCTTTTCCATGAGAATCTCTCGCAACCCTTTGCTATTACCAGGCGCATCGGAAGCGTGGCTGGAGAGGCGCAGGCGCAGTAAGGTCGCCTGAAATACTAAAGCCGGCCATCCACGTCTCCAGAATTAGACTCAGCAGCAGAGCGCCGTGCCCACGGGCGGGAGCTCACCACGTCCCTGCCGTTCTCAGCAGTGGTAAAGCTGCAGTTGAAAACTCGGGCTCTTTGTAATCACGCGTGTGTTTATTTTTGTCATCTGCCCCCGCTGCACCCAGAGCTCCACTCTGAGCCCTTTAGGAAACGGAGCACATATGCGTATGACCGGCCTGCAGGCACCAGCTACAAAGTCCCCAGCAGGACCCACCAGGCCGCCCTAGCTCAGCCTGGGAGGGGCGCTCCTTGTGTTTCTGGAGTCCCGACACCGCACACTTAGCAGACCAACGGGAAAATCGATAGAAAGTGGATGTGGGCGTTTCTGAGACCCCAGTACGGCACCTTTGGCATGAGAGGGCTCACCACAGACTCGTTAACCGACTGCAAGGAAAACAGCGATTCATCTCAGAACAGAAGGTCAGGGTTTGGGCGGCTGGCCAGATGGCCACACACCCCACAGAGGCCATCCCCGGGAGCCACGGCTGGGCCAGATCCCAGTGCGGTGCCCCTTCTGTCCCTGGTGCTCAGGATGTTTTTAAACAGCTGAGATCAGATTATGACAACCAGTAAGGGCACTTAGGGAAAAATCTAAGCGTCCATGAAAGGAGCGAGGGACAGTTCCGGGGAAGAGAGGCGCCCCATGTGGAGCAGAAACTCCTTTCCCTGCAACAGTCTCTCCAAGGAGAAATTCAAAGCCGCTCAGAGGGAAGAGGTTACAGGGTGACTTTAACTCTTCATTTTGCCCCTTTCTAGAATTTAAAAAAATCGCTTGTGTTGTTATTATTTTTATAATTACAAATTGTTATTAAAGAAAATACCACGGTCCGTTGAAAGGACTCTGATCATTCTCGTGTGTGTGTGTGTGTGTGTGTAAACTGTATATTTTATATATGTGTATATACGGGGTGGAGCAAAAGTAGGTTTACAGTTATTTATATGGAGAATAATACAATCATGAATAAATAATGATACAAGAATAAACTCTGCTTCGTGTACTCATAACTGTTAACCTACTTTTGCCCTGTTTACACTAATTCTAATCGAAATGTGCCCTGTGCCTTTTTGCTCCTGTGGAACTCTCTAGAATTCCATTGCTTCATGCATCTGTAGGAACATTATGCGGAAAGCAGGCTACAGGCTGCCCCGTAGAAAAATGAGCACTTTGCACTTTGCAGCCGGAGAAATCACTTTGAAAGAAAGGCTGGAGATGGCAGATTTTCTGAAAATAGATGCGAGTAGCTGAAGAGTTTCCTCCTTCAATCCCTTTTCAAAACAAAACATCCCACCTATGTTCTCTCTTTTGCCAAAAAACCCGGTGCCTGAGAAGAAGCGTTTTCAGCAGAAGTCCGGAGCCCTCTGCGATGCCCGGGCCCCTCCCCTCGTGAGAGGCTGGCTGCGCTGTCTGTGGCCAGCGCTGCACGGGGCAGGATTCCCAGAGCAGAACAGGGAAGCGGCAGGGTGCTGCCTCCAGCAGACCGGGATCTGGGCGTAGGTGTGGTCACTCCCCTCGACACTTCAACACCCTGCTACCTGTGGTCCGGGCACCCCCGCTCAGTGCGGCCCCTGGCCATACCAGAATCTGCAATGTCACAAGATCCAGGTGATTTATGGGCACTTTGAACTTGAGAAGCATTGATCACGCTGCTCAGAAGAGGCCTAACCATCCTTTGAAATACGATCGGGGAGTAGCTGAAATCATCTTAAGAAACAGCCAACAATCTGCAAAGGCTCCATACTCTGGGATTCCAACTATATGACATTCTGGAAAAAGCAAAGCTCTGGAGACAGTAAAGGATTGGTGGTTGCCAGGGCTTTAGGGGGAGGGCTGATTAGGAGGAGCCTGGGGAATGATTTTGGGGGCAGTGAAACCGTTCTGTGTGATGCTGTTACAGAGGACACATGCCATTACGTGCGTGTCAAAACCAGGGAGTGTGCAGCATGGTGACCCCCAAATGTAAACTTGGGACTTCAGTTCATCAAAAAAACACAGATGCAAATACTTCCTGCTCCAGTAAACTTATTTGCAAGTCACTAAATCACTAACCCTGGGGGGACATGGCGTCGGGCACCAATTCTACAGAACCAGTGCCTGCTCATCTATGCATCTCACGCTTTTTGTTTAAATATGAATTTAATGAAATAGAACATTAAACGGGGTGTGTGAATAATGACGGGAAATGGCCTCGTGTTTCAAAAAGCCACCGCCAGCCACGATAGCATATTTGACACTAGCGTGACAAATTGACCTGATACAGGAATTCATATCTCCTGTTTATATAGCAGCTGGTAGTGTCTAGAAATCTCAAGGTGAGGAATGGGAGTGGGGAGGATTTGGGCTGTGGACAGACCCTGCTCAGCACCACGTCCTGGACAACACAACCACGTGCGAAATACACAAATCGACACATAAGGTGAGGTCGGTAAACATGCTATAGGTGTATACAAAGACAGACGGTCCTTGAGGCCGACCATGGATGCAGTCCCTCCCTAAGTCCGGTCGCAAACCCTGCTCCAGGGCACTTGCACGGAGACAGCAGGTGACGGCTTCAGAAGCATCGGGGAACACGGACTTCACGGCCCTCTCTGCCGGCTCCATGCTCTCTCCCGGTGTTGTCAGACGCCCACCCACACGACGGTGTGCTGCTCAGCAGCGCCCCCTAGTTCCTGCGGGATGCTAGGTCTTCTTTTCTGCCGGGATCCCAGACGCCGTCTTCTTCACCGTCGCGGAGTTTGGCTGACTTTTGCTTTTCGTGACGCTTGGCTTCTTCTGTTTCTGGTTGTTGTTTTGAAGTGATTTCAGCCCCAGCATTTTACAATACTTGTTACACTGGTGCAGTGCTTTAAACTGATCAATGAAGGTCATGGAACAGTTGCCTTTGAATCCTTTGTACCTGTGGGAGGAAACAGAATTTTTGAAAATGGGACCCTTCACCAGTTTTCAAAGAACCTTTGAAAGGAGAAACTAATGGCATATGGAAATATAGGTATTCCCACTTTCAGCAAGAACAGCCCAATGGCTGACACCACTATTGATGGAGAAAGCCAACCCCGTGGAATTAAGGCGAAGAGCCCTTGGTCATGATCTGTGAGTACACAGGTGCTGGGTGCTGACAGGTGGAGACAACTGTCCTTTTCCTGTTAGCCATAGTGACTAGTGCTGGACCATCTTGATAAACATTAGACGGTCTCTTGGTGATCTGAAAGCCACCCCCTTCACCCTGAAGTTCTAAAGAAAAAATTCTAGAGCTTTGGCACTGGACAAAATTATTTAGTTTAGACCCTTCGATTTACTGTTGAACGAATTCAGGCTGTAAGGCCATGGGACCAGCCTAAGAAAACCAAGCAAGTTGGTGGGAGAGAGAAGATTGGGATGCAGCCCCCCAAGTCTTCCTCCTGTAGCAGAGCTCTCTCTTGTGACACCCCACCTTGTCCCCAGGAGCAGAGGACTCTGGGCCTTTGACTCTGGCAGGCTCTAGGAGGGACCATGTGGGCCTCCTGCCTGTGAGTAGGCTAAGGGGCTGTCCCTTTTGGTTGCAACATTTAATAAACTGTAAATGACTGTGTCTTCACACACCAATCATGGTGGGTGAGTGTCCACCTTGAAAGGACAAGCCCACAAGTCTCCCACCCACCCACAGAAGAATAAAATCCATCAAGAAAGCTGGCTGAAGGGTGGTTGAGAGGAAGAAATGATGTCCCAGCTGGTGTGACTCAGTGGATTCATTGCCAGCCTGCAAACCAAAGGATTGCTGGTTCAGTTCTCAGTCAGGGCATGTGCCTGGGTTGCAGGCCAGATCCCCAGTAGGGGGCGCACTTGAGGCAACCACACATAGATGTCTCTCTCTCCCACTCTCTAAAAATAAATAAATAAAACCCTAAAAAAAAAAAAAAAAGAGAGAGAGAGAGCTCTACCCCTGGGAGTCCATAGTCCATTTTCTTATTTTTAAAAAATGGCGCCCTGGCTGGCGTAGCTCAGTGGATTGAGCGCGGGCTGCGAACCAAAGCATCACAGGTTTGATTCCCAGTCAGGGCACATGCCTGGGTTGCAGGTCAGGTCCCCAGTGGGGACCACATGAGAGGCAACCACACATTGATGTTTCTCTCTCTCTCCTTCTCCTGCTCTTCCCCTCTCTAAAAATAAAATAAATAAAATATTTTAAAAAATTAAAAATGGCTACAGTTTTAAAAGCCAAGCCCCCTTGTTGAAGGAAAAGTCAGCCCAAGACAGGAGTTGAATCTAGCTGGGTGATAAAATTGTGCTGCCAACTGTCATCTTTACATCTCTGCCTTCTCCTGTAGGAAGGGCACCATAGGAAAGGCTGACCCCGGGCCATCAGCCTGCCTGCATCTCCCCGGCCGGATGTGAGGCCACGTGGGCCTGCAGGGACGTCTCATCCCGCCCCGCTCTGGACGGAGGCCTTGCTGCTCTCCCCTCCATTCCTGAGCTTCTCAGACAAACTGGGAAGATCAGGGGCAGGGGCAGCCTCCCTGACTAAGTGCACTGGAAACAAGCACGGTCATCTGTCTCAGGCTGCCTCGAGGCTGTTAAGACGTCCAGGCAAACTCGAGGCTGTTAAGACGTCCAGGCAACATCTAGCCCCTGCAGAGAAAAATCACTAATTCCCACCATGACCACTCAGAAAATTCACCCGTGGCTGCTTCAGCGCTGCCTGGCGGCCGCAGGTGCAACACCAGGTGCCAAGTGAGTCCTCACCCAATGGTTCCCGCCCTCTGGGATGGAAAAGGCTGAGTTTGGACGTAGCCCAGCAGGCTCTCCCCTCTTGAGTAACCCCAGGAGCCCAGGCTTTTCACTACAAATGGGCTCTTTCTTTTCTTCCACGTTCTTTCTGTCTTTGGAGTCCTCACAGAAAGCCAGAGGAAGGCAGCGGGGACCGGGGACAGATGTCACCACAGAAGGCAGAGCGTGGGCATGCACAGAGTGGGAGGCCCCTTCTCGGCCCTGGTGCCTTTCGAGCCCCCGCTCAGGTGCGTCGCTGGGGAGCCCTCCTGACCTGCTTTGCTCCACACCGGCTCTGCTCCCCAGCCTCTTCCCTGCACCCCTCCTCACACCTTCCCTGCATTGACTGGCCTCTCCCAGGACACTACTCTACACCCAAGGACCTGTCCACAGAAGGCTTTCAGTGAAGGCCAAGGTAACAAATGAATGGGCACCAGCCCCATCCTCAGAGCTACCTTGCCTTGGCGCAGGGGTCTCCAGACCACGCTTCTGAACTTCACACAACATTGGACTTCTTTTTGCTTTGATGTCCAGCATCTAGACAATTGAAAGTCTTTCTCCTTTCTCAGTTTGGTCCCTGTCTCAGCCTGGCTTCTGCTTTGATCCTTCTTCCCTCACACTCACAGCCCTTGTTGTTGCTCGGGGAGAAAACAGGGCAGCATCCTTTGCGTTTCTCCTTCGACTAGCCCCAAGTTCAACTGCACCAAGCTCTAGTGTGACACCGAGCAGTGGGATGCACTGGTTCCCTGGCTTGTAGCCCCGTGCCTGCCACATGTACCATCTGTCACCTGCAGGATGGGAGGAGACCACAAATGTGTAGTAAGTATCATGACCACTCTCCAGCAGGATTCCCACTGCGGACACTCGCCATTTTGTTCCTGTTGTGTGGATGTAACGGGTTGAATAGCATCCCCTCCAAAAGGCATGTCCTCCCCAGAACCTCAGAATGAGACCTTGTTTGGAAATAGCGTCATTGCAGATGTAATTAAGATAAAGTCATACTAGAATAGAATGGGTCCTTAATCTACTATTGCTGGTGGCTGGCTAGGTAAGAAGAGGAGAACAGCTATGAACTCACGGGGAGAATGCCACGTGATGCTGGACGTGGAGATTAGAGAAATGCGTGCACCAGCCAAGGATGCCAAGGGCCGGCAGCAACGCCCGGAACAGAAGCATGGGGCACATTCTCCCTCCCAACCCCCAGCAGGAGCCGACCTGCTCACACCTTGCCGACACCTTGATGTTGGACTTCTGACCTCCAGAGCCGTCAGATGATAAACTCCTGTTGTTTTAAGCCACCCAGCTTGTGGTAACTTGTTATGGCGGCCCTCGGAACTAACACTATGGGATAAAGAACCTTGCACTTGAGAACTTCTCCACACATTTCCAGTTTTAGAAACTTTGGCTCTCTGGGGTTTTACTGACTGAATCTTTTTGACCTTCACCTCAACCCAGCCCGCTTTTCTAGCCCATCACTTTTCTGTTAATCTACCTGTCCTCACTCACTGTCCCTGGGAGTGGAGCAATAAATCGATTCCACTGAGCATCCCCCAATGGAATCTTCTCTTAACTCTCTTTTCTATTGGTTGGAAGGGGCATGCAAATTACCCAGGGATCTTGTTAGCATGCTGGTTTGCATTCAGCAGGTCTGGGGTGGGGTATGCATTTCCAACAAGCCCAGTGGAGCAGCAAGGAGGTAGACAGCTGTGTGCATGACCTCAGCCATCCCTCTCCAATTGGGAAACTTCTTTGTATTGAAACTGGAACACAGCTACATCGCTTCTCCTTGCAATTTGTGTCAGACGACATTGTAAAATCGCGCCGTAATGTTCCACGTTGGGGGGAGCTAGGAGGCTATTTTCCACAATCCCCACCCTCACTCGACACAGGTTTCTTCAATACAGGCACACCTCGCTTTACTGCGCCTCGCAGGTGTTGCGTCTTTTACACACTGAAGGCGAGACCTTGCACCAGCCAAAAGATGGTGACCGGCTGTGGCACCGTGGTCCGGACCCAAACCCACAGTGTCCCCCAGGTAAGCCTGGATTCACTACCTGCTGAACCTGTGCTAGGCGGGTTTCTTGCTTTAAAACCATTCCTTTTTCTTCCCTCTCATCTTGGTAACGGATGAGCCTTTCAGACTCACACAAAAATCTCCCGCTGGCAGCATGGCCCCTTCTCTCTCAGCTGATCACAGCTTCCTGGGCAATTCCTACTTCCCAAACACACCTGGAGAGAGTGGGGAGGGCAGAGCAAGGCTGCAGAAGCTTCCAGCTCTGGCTGTGTCGAAGAAATCAAAGATTGTGTCTGCCTTCATAAAGGCCTCGCTTAAAGAAAACGAGGTGAGATAAGAAAAACCTACAGAGAATTCCTACCTTCTCTATAGAGAAAGCCAGAAGCTGCGTATCACCCAAGTTTTCATTCCATACGCTTTCTAAAGAAAATTTTAGTGTATGGGGAATGGCTACAGGGGCACAGGATTGAAATAAGACCCTAGTTTGGTGTGTACATGCATGGGAGAGAAAACTGGGGCTTGACCGAATGCGGGAGTTTATTTGAATCTTTCCTCTTTCCCAGGCTCAGAGCACCAGAGCTGGCCACGTCGATGCCGGCAGAGCCTGCCTTCTCTAGGCCGTAGTCCTCACCACGCGTCTGCCCTGCTATTTGGGCCTTTATCGCCTCACGTGCGCCCCTCCGTGGGGAACAGGCCATTCGCGATTCTGTCCCAGCGTCTCCTGGATTTGGTTTCCAAGCACCTTACAGCTCCTCGCTCTTTCTTCCAAAGGCAGAAAGGCATGATGCTGGCCGGTGGCCACACTGAAGGGCGCCCTTTGTGGCTATTCACAGCGCCCCGATCCTGGTCCAGAGTTTACGGAAGAAACCTGCTCAGGGTACATCTCTTTGTTTTGCCTCATTCAGCAACCTAAACTAGGCTTGGGGTGGGCGGGGCAGACAATAGAGGGCAAAACTACTGGCTCTGGTGCCCTCTGGTGGTTAAATTGCGATCTCGCCATCTCCCCAGAAACAGCTGCTGGCCCGGGAGGGGTGTGGGTTTGCCGGACCCACCGGGGCACGTACTGGTCAGCAGGTGCTGGTTTACCCTGGTTTGGGGTTTAGTTAGGTTAAATTTGCAAACCCCTAGTTACAGAATTAGGCATTTTTTTCCTTCTCCCTTTCAGAGAGTTCTAAATGGCTGCACAATTTCAAATCAGAAATACGTTCCTCAGTTAGTGTCTTGTGGGGTCTGCCTAGAAAATGGATTATTAGATGTTGAAACTATCCTATTTGCCAAACTTTGCGACTTGCCATTTCTGTACTCGACCCAGCCGAAAGAGCGGGTACTCGGGCCCAGGGGCTGGCACCCAGGAGAAAGAGGACACATTCTTAAGATCTTACTTCCAGGTGAAGTTGCATTAAAACAAATAAACCATGACAGTTTCCTATTTTATCTTAAGAAATTATAAGTAACTCTTCACCCTCAAAATAGTGCCACACTCTCTGACTTCACTCAACAAGAGAACAAGACAGGTGGCGTTGATGGGGGTGTCTGCAGCCAAGGTCCAGATTGAGACACAGGGAATATTTCCTTTAAATGACCCAATGGCCCCTCTGCCTGCAGAAGAGCCTGCCACGCTGGCCAAGAAAGGGTGGGCCCCAGATCTGGGAGGATGTGTCCTTCCTGTTTCCTTCCTGTTTCGTTAGTATTATTAGTTATTATTAAAGTAAGTCCGATTTGCCTCCTCACTGCTTCTCCATCCAAGCCCCGAGATCTTCCCACTGCGGTTAAAAGACCACGGGTACTGCTGCCTGCACGGAGCATGGTTTCTGAGGACGGTGCCGGCTGCCCTTCCAGCGTGGGTGCACTGAGCACGGGAAGGGTGTTTGCTGGGAATAAAGAGCATGAGCTTCCTTGACGCTTCGAGGCTTCGTCACCCGCCTTCTCTCTTTTTCTCTGGAAGCCCTCTGCAATGCTCCCCAACCTGGTCCTCCCCCACTCACCGATGCTTCCCCCTGGACCTCTCTTGGCCTGTCTGCAAGCTGCCTCTGAATCGGAACCTTTTCCAAGCCTGTCCTCATTGTCTGAGCTCCCCTTTGCAGCACTGGCTCCCACTGGAGAGTTTCGGCAGTCGAATCTGGCCTCCGAACGTTGAGGAGCTGCCCTTTTCCTCGGGGCGCCTTGCTTCAGGCAGCATCTGTCTGTAAGCCGGGCTTCCCCCTTCTGCACCCCCTGCCCCTCACTTGGGAAGTAAGAAGGTTGGACACGGTTGCTGGTTTTCACTCCTGAGCAGAGCGGTTCCCAGGGGCCTCCAAAGGGATCTGCCAACCACCCCTTGCACTCGGATTAGAGGTTTCCCTTTTATCAGTATTTTTAACTAGGCTAAGAAACGTTTCTTTGTGGGGGGAGATTGTGACTTAAAAGGAAAAGCTTAAAGAAAAGAGAAAAGCCTAAAAGGAAACAATAAATAGGATGATCTAATATCCATCTCAAAGCCCTCTGGCTCTGCAGGGTGCCCTTCTCTCCCTCCTCCCGCTCCCTGACCCGCTCAGGAGGCCAGGCAGGCGCTCAGCGACACTTTTAGACAACATTTTGCTCCGGGCTCCTGCCAACAGTCGTCCTAATGGGTCTTGGGCAGCTGTCCCAGGCCAGACAAGTCACATGAAAGCTGAGAACAAAACCAAGGCATTGGATGTCTTTTTAAATTAGGAGAAAAATGTGATGTGGGTTCCCGGAAGCTGTTAAGATGCTTTCCAAAGATGTCTTAAATAATCACGCCCTTAAGCTTGTCTCAGGCTTTGAAACTTTTTGAGCAAGTCTCTGCTCTGTTTTAGTAGAAAGTTGTTCTAAATGACAGTATGAAATCTGACTATTCTGGTGTCAGGCAGAGGCATGGCAGGGAAAGGAAGCTGTTATTTATCAAGTACAGACTGAGCTTCAGGGGCTAGATGTAGATGAGCTGGGGAACCCTCGAGACAGCCCCGGGGGCCCCATTCTGTCGATCAGTGACTGCGGGAACTTAGAGTCACGGCTTCATCGCTGGTCAGACAAGATCCCAGCACTCAGGCCTGGTCTGGATGACACCTAGGTTTGCAATGCTCTGAAGAGACCATGGCGTCTGTCAAGGAAAGCCTTACTCGGGAAATTCTTCTGGGGTCCAGAGACATCTCTTCATAAATGAGGGTGCTGTGTAATTTCCCTAAACAAGGAAACCTGTCCAGGACAAAGGACTAGCTGGAGGGGCTGCTGGGACCGCATGCAGGCAATGGTACCGTCCTGGACAACCAGGATGTCCAGTCGCCCTCTCCATCACACAAGCCAGACTACTTCCTGTGCCGCCCGAAGCAGGGCCACCAGCAGGGGAATCGGAGTCAGTGGCAGGACCGGAATTTCATCCCAGTCTCTCTCTGCAACCCCTCTTTCCTCCACTGTACCACACCCGCTCCCCACGTGCCGTATCCGAGCCCAAGGCCATGACCAAATTCCCTGACTTTCGGGACAGTGGTCGGCACGAGGGATGGAGAGAGTTCCAACACAAAATGTTATTATTCAGAGCGGTTTTTCAGAAGAAAAATATCCAAACTGCGTCTCAGTCCTAAAACCAAACCAGCCGACTCAGAGGCACTGACCTGAAGGTGGACAGACAGTGGCCCTGGCCGGGTGGCTCGGTTGCAGTGAGTGTCCCGTGCACCACAGGGTCGCAGGTTGGGTCCCCAGGCGGGGCACATATGGGAGGCAGCCAGTCGATGTCACTCCCTGCACCCCTGCCATGCTCTCTCTTTAAAATCACTAAACATATCCTCGGGTGAGGATTAAACAAAAAGCGTCGTCTCTCCACTTTTCCCCCCAAATCCCTCTACTGTACTCTGTCCTTCATTAAGGCTGGAAATGAGTTTACTCGTTAAAACCCTGCTGAGGCCGATCAGCTGAAATAACCAGAAAGCTCACACAGATAAGTCGTTACCGCTGGGGAGAGAAAGCTGTATTAGCCATGGGGTTTTATTTTCTGTATTTCTGATGCTTTGGCCTCTGGGGCCTTGCTGGACCTGGAGAGGCTGCCCCTCCCCAGGAATGGCCAATTCCTAGAGAGAGTAATTGATTGGCCTCCCAGAATGCCTTTCATATGCAAATGCACCAATCCAGAGCTCTCCACCCCCTCCTCCTCTATTGGGGTTTCACAATCAGGGCCACCTTCTCCCCCAGGGCGGATACCAGACTACTAGGGACAGCCCCTACACACCAGAGGCCACTGAAAATGTTCACACCAGATAGTCTTAAGCCCTCGCACCCATCCCTTCCTGCAGAAACCACCGTAGGGGCCTTGCCCACATTTCCCCTGACGGAGGCCCGCCCACCTACCCGCGCTGTTGCACGGCCTGTCCCCTCCTCTTGGGAACCGGGAGTAGTAACTATCTTCTCATCAGCGAGCGGCTGCTGATCTGTTGGCCCCACCCAACCCCAACAGTAACAGCACCCACATTTTCAAACAAGCCATCCCTTCTGCAAGTCATTCGCCCTTTACTTCCTCCTCCCGACAAGCGGTCTTAGTGCCTGGCAACAGCAGCCGTGGGCAAGGCAACAGTGGCTCCAACCCAGCGGTCTGTTCTCACCAGGAACCACGGGAGCCTGCCTTCTGGGCCGCGGTCACGCAAGGCAGCGAGCAGGCACAGTGAGCTAGAGACGCGCCAGAAAACTGTGGCCGCGCCGTCAGGTCTGGGCGCGCTCCACGCAAGCACAGAGAAACAGAACCACCAGCAACAAGCCCGGTAACTAAGCACAGCCCTGCCAGAGCCATCTGCTCCTGTAACCACCGTGGAAGTCTGGGAGCCGCCTGGGGGTTTGGGGGAAAAACTGGGGGAAAATACATAAAATATGCAAGCTGAATTTACTGCATTCAACTGACACATATATAATTTTTATATAAATATATATATTTTTATTGACGCTTCTAATAGTGAAGATGTTAGATGTGGAAAAATGGAACATTCGTAGTTAAAAGAAATCCCAACCGTGCTGGCATTTCCCCCGGTGGCATTCCTGTTAGTAATTAATCTTGAAATGCCTTTGCAAAGTTCTTGTTGTTTCAAAGTTGGGACCCAGATGCGTTTCCCTGGGAGGACCAAGTCCACAAATGTTTTATGTAAGTGGGAGAAATGAACTGAATTCGTCCCAAGAACATTTGTCACCCACCGTCAGGACAGGAAGTCTGCTTTGCCCGCCTTAGTCGAGCAGTGTGGCCAGGAAGGTGTTCCAGAAGGATAAGATGCACTTGGTTTTTTTTTCTACTTACCCTTTAGCCAGCGTTGCTATGCCCACGTCGGTCAGCTTCATTCCCACGCCTACAGGAAGGGAGAGCAGAGAGAGAAGCGGTGTCAGATGGGCCGCCCAGGAAGGACGGGGTGGGGCCCTGGCAGCCCCTCCCTGCCTAACACACACTCTCCTCCGCTCCATCAGCAGAGGCCCCTTTCTCGCCAGGCCGGCAGCCTGTCAGACCTGCGTCAGCCTCACGGACCGGACCAAGGGAGGCAGGCCTCGGCAGACGCGGCCATTCCGGGGAGGCCCGCCTCTCTAGGGTGGTGGCTATGGCGCATGTTCCAAGCCGCTGGACCTCTGCTTTGGTCTCGCCATCGCAGCCTCGCGACGGGCCTTTGATGGCAAGGCACAGGACCCACGGCGCAACCCCGCTAGTCTCTCTGGACCAGCCAGACACCAGGCCTGAGTCTTGCTTGCCCTGACGCTTGTTCTATCTGAGCCAGGTGGGGATGTCTGGACCCTCCCACCCCGGCCAGCAGGTGACGGCTCACTGAGGGGTCTGGCAGCACAGAAGCCAGTCCCGGCTGTGGACAAAGGAACCGCCATTCCACCAAAGCCAGCCCTGAGGTTTGACCTGATAGCAAACTTGCAGAGCTCTGTTTTCTGAGGCTCAGGAAAGGAGCCCTAGAAGGGTAAGGCTCTGATCCAGAGCCTGGACCGTGGCAGAAACACAGGCCAGGCTGCTAGCGGGCTGGCTCGGCAGCCCTGCCTTCCTGCTGTGCCCCTGGGAGCTGCATTAATTAGGCACCGTGCTTGGGGTGAGCTGGCGAGCATTTTAAAAGCCTGTTTCACAGGTGGCCAAGAACCCCTCTCCTTCTTTTAAAGCTGCTAACACCTAGAACATTTGTAGAAATGCTTCCCGTAGCTTTTATCACAGGACTGTGCTTTAAAAAAAAAACAAACACCAAATCACAAAAGCCCTCTTTGGACATCTCATTTTGTGGAAAGCTATAGCGGAAAAATCAGAGCTCTAAGCTGCACAGAAGTCCAATTTTAAAAGTCATTTGGCAAAAGGTCCTTGAACTCGAGAATTGCTTTTCTTCTCACAGTTACCAGTTGTCACAGTTTAGAAAAATAGGATATTATTCTTAAAAGGAAACGTCTCTCTCTTGGTTTAATAATTTGCCGGCAATTCAACCAAGGTTATTAAAGTTCTCCATAGGACAATAATTTAAATTCTAGTGTGTGATTATTAAACTGTGTTGGGGATGATAGTCCCCTGTGGGTTGGCCCTGTTGGAAAGAAAGAAGTAAGCAGCAATATGAGCTCATCCTCCAGAATTTGAGTTCTTGGGTCTCTTGGGGGGACAGCTTCTTAGGAACCCTAGGGGTCTCCCCAGTGTGCAGAACGTAGGGCCCGGCTTCCACTCCTCCGACCTGCAGGACCCACCACAGTCATATCGACAAGCACATGCAACCAGGGAGGGAGTAACTTTGAACAGTCTGAGAAGGTAATGGCTGAGTGTGGGTTTGTGTGTGTCTTTAATGCTAATCCCAGTCTCTCAGTCAGTTTATGAACTATGGATGCTGTTGAGAGCACGGATGTGCTGTCCTGTGCCGCAATGCCGACGGTACCGGAAAGACGTCTCCCAGCAGCAGCTGCAGAGGGTAAATAAACACCATCGTGAAACACCCCATTAAACCGCACACCTCATTTACGGAGAGAGGTAATATTCCACCGGCGTTGTTTACTAGTGCCTGGACATAAAACTAGCTGTGCATGAAGCTCCAGGGTGTTACTTTTCGGTGGGAGAACTCTATTTAATGCGAAATGAACTCTGAAGGAGAAAAGATGGGGAGCGTCTGATTGCACAGCAAAGTCTAATTAGAATAGATAGCAGTCCGCTGAAACCACATGGGTGGGAGTGTGGCTGCAACATCTCTTGAAGGCCGCGGGGTGGCTGCCTGCAGCTTGCAGGGCAGCCCCATCTACAAGGCTAAAATATACTTCCCAGTTGGCTTTCGAGGAGTCCCCCACGGGAGCCTTCGACTTCAGGAGGCACTTGGAAATCTCTTGCCAATTTGTGAATTTGTGATTTCATGCAAAGAGCTTGGGGTTTGGAGTCAAATCAGGAGCTCAAGCCTTGGACCCTCTGCTTGTCAGCTGAGTGACCGCAGGCAGTTAAATCACTGCCTCTGGGCCTGTGCTTTGTCATCTGTAAAATGGGGGTCCTAGCATCTTATTTGCAGGGCTATTCTGAAGATTAAACAAAAATAATAGGAGAAAATGAGTGCATACAAAAACTTGGGAAATCCAAGGCAGGTCTGTAATCTGGTTAATCAGATAGTATCAATGTGAGTCTCCGGGTTTTGTCTTGTTTTTTTTTTTCAGATTTTGTTTATTTATTTTTAGAGGAGGGCAGAGGAGGCAGAGAAACATGGACATGTGAGAGAAACATCCATCGGTAGCCTCTCACACACCCCCAAACGGGGACCTGGGCCACAACCGAGGCATGTGCCCTGACCCGGGATCGAACTGGAACATTTTGGTTCGCAGGCTGATGCACAACCTGCCGAGCCACAGCAGCCAGGGCAAACCCCCGCATTTGGATATGCACTATAGTTCTGCGAGATGTTAGCACTGGGCAAAGCTAGAGGAAGGGTGCACGGGGATGTCTGTACATTTTTTGCAACTTCCTGTGTCTATGGTTATTTCAAAATAAACATTTTTAAAAACAGGGAATATCTGTTTCACCAAACGTGTTGCTGCCTCATTCAGTCTTCACCACAACCCCGGGTGAAAAGTGCGGAGGCACCCAGAGAAGTCTGCACTCTGCCTGAGGCTGACCACCGGCAAAAGCAGCGGCGGCAGCGGCTGCAGCCCAGAGGCAGCCCGGCTGTTCGCCGCCCAGCCATGGCTAGATCTGAGCACCCGTGTCTGGAGCAGTGCCTGACACTCAGCAGTTCAGCTTTTAGCTGCAGTTCAGATGTTTCTTGGCTGTTTGGAAAGGAAAAGGGATAGGAAATCCTGCGGCAGAGCTCCCGGTGCCCCACCCATCGTCCTCACACGAACCATCTCTGCGCACACTCGCCCACCTCCGGGTGCCACCACCAGCATTTCTCTGAGAACTTTGCTCACAGGAGGCTGCTCTGCTCAGCTTGGCTTGCGCCCACGCAGGCGGGGTCTTCCGCTGGTAACTAGAGGCGGGGGTCACCCCCTGGGTGCGGCGATTTGAGACGTGTGTGCTGCGCAGGCCCCCAGGCCTCCCCCAGGGGGCGTGAGCTTCAGACGCCCGCAGTGGTAGCCGGCTGCACTGGAAGGTGCTCTGCCGGCGGCTGCCTTCCCTCCCCGCCACACTTCCCCATGCTCCTCCCTGTGTTTACCGGGATCCCCCCCCAGTGTTTGTCCTTGAACATCTGTGCGCAGTAAAGGAAGAATCTGGACCAAATAAAGTTCCAATCCTCCTCCAGCTCCTAGGGCTCGTTTCTAAACCCTTGGAATGCCTTTCCTGATAGGAGTAGCCTTTTCTGCTGGGGACCTTGGGCCAGGTGGTGTCAGCTTGACCTCTGGAGAGGCTAGAGACTGAGGTCAATTTCACGGGCAGCCAGTCGTGCCTACATGATGGACCTCACTAAAAACCCTGAACACCAAAGCTCATGTGAGCTTCCCTGGCTGGCAGCTGTCTGGGCAGGCTGCTACACGTCATGGCTGGAGAAGTAAGCACCGTCCCCGTGGCACCACCAGGAGGGGACACTTGGGACCTCCTGCCTGGTCTCTCCCGGACCCTGCCCCATGCACGTCTGCTCTTCTCCAATGTGAGTCTGTGTCCCTTGGCTACAACAAAGCGTGACCACGAGTACAACAGTTTTTCTGAGTTCTGTGAGTCCTTCCAGCAAACAAGTGAACCTGATGGGGGTCCTGGGGACCCCCAAACTGTGACTTGTCTCAGACTGTTTCTGTGGGGAATCCAATTATGACACCCCCACTTCATACAACAAATGTATTCACTGTTCTCATAACAATGTGTGTATAAACGGAGCACACGCTGCAAATTCACCAAGGGGGCCCGAAATCCTAAATAACTGTGACAGACCCTTTCACCTATTAAGAATGAATGATTACATCTTAATTTAACTTTTGGCACATCCGGATTCTCACCTGTACTTCTGAACCTGCGCCCACTGAGGATACAGCAAGGAAGTCAATCTTTGGTTGCCTGTTGTGACTGGCATGAGTTATTAACATGTACTTTATGACTCTATGTGCCCGGTCATTTTCACCTTTGTCACACCTTGTTTCTGATGAGACATTTGTAGCACCCTCTGCTGGTGAAGGTGCGTAGAGGCAGCCAGCACACCTCCCTCCCACCGGTCCCCCTGCATCCCCCAGGGCAGGCTGCTTTCCTCACCCTGCATGTCCGTGACCAGGAGGCAGCCCCCTGTTTTCTGGTACACCCAGTGCTGGAAGGTGCAGCACTTCTGACCAGCCTCCGAGTCTCTTCTCAAGAAGTTGATTTCCTTCCCATCCCGGATGGAGTACTTCACAAATTCTCCCATCAGCTCCTCCTCCACCGTGGCATATGGGATGTTGTTCTCAGGCCGATGGATTAGAAAAATAGGAATGATCCTGGAAGGGAAGAGAGCATGGGCCCATGTCATGCTCTCCGATGGGAGTAAAGATTTGGGGGGCGGGGTTCTACCCTCACCTGGAGTAGCAGGGAGCTGCATAACAAACCCCTGGGTTCATTAGACTAAAAATCCCCCCAATGATTATTCCATGACTAAAAGGATATGTGTCTGTTTTTTATTTGTCCCTAGAGTTGGTCAGAAACTCCTCCAGAATTGCTCATGTAGAAATAGATGTCTCTTTACAGTCGTATCTCAATGACCCCTGGTCATGTGACTGCAATCCATCCATCCATCCATCCATCCATCCTATGCCCAGCCTTCCAGCCTTCCTTCTGTCCTTCCTTCCTTCCATTCAGTCCACCAATCAACAAACATCATCCAGTGGCTTCCAGGTGTCAGACACTCTTCCAGACTCTGTGCTGGAAAACAGCAATAAAGGAAGCAGGCGCTGCTCTTCTGGACCTTACATTTATATGAAGGAGACAGGCAGTAAACAAGTCAATGTATATTGCTTTGTGCAATGAGAAAAGGCCATGGAGGGAGGCTAGGAGGCCTGGGGTGGGGGCAGGGCCGCTATTTGACTTAGGGAGGGCAGAGAAGGCCTTGCTGATAAAGGACGTTTGAGCGGAGACCTGCAGGAAGTGGGGGTGGAGGGGCATGAGCGGATCTACGGGAGGAGCCTCTCAGATCGAAGGAACAACATACGCAGGGGCTCCTGGTGCGTTCAAACACAGTGAGGGGCCCGCGCGGCTACAGGGCTGTGAGTGAGGGGCGAGTGCGGTAGAGGAGTGGGGGCAGAGGGAATGCAAAGCCAGACCCCAGGGGGGTCTGGTTGGCCATTTGAAAAACTGCTCTACTTGTACTGAATTGGACGAGAAGCCATTGCAGGATGTTGGGCGAAGGAGTGGCCTGATCAAACCCCTGTGTGTCTGGGATCCCTCTGCTGCTGTGTGTGGACAGCTGTGCGAGGACAAGGGCAGAAGCAGGGAGATCAGAGAGGAGGCTATGCAGTGGGGATGGCACCTGGAAGCGGAGAATAACCAGAACGTAAATGCGTCTTCCGGCACTAATCCGCCCATGGTCACCCTGTCCTGGAGGATTATTTCATACCTGCTGCTCTCGCCCCCACCTCCTCCCCCAATCTCACTCTCAGCTGATGGCCTGGCTTCCCGTTCCATTGTGAGAACTCAGTACGAGCAGAACAACCGGAGCTGCCACCCCACCTATTCCCATCTCCTGAGGTCTGCACTTACATCCTCTGCCTTCCCCCCTCCCGTGCAGGAACCCTCTTTGCTCCCGCCTGAACCATCCCTCCCACCTGCGGCCCAGCCCCTCTCAAAGACGTTGCTCCCGCAGTTCTCCCTCTGCAGCACCACTCTTAACAACAGAGCAACCTGCTGCAGTATCTCCACGGAGCACGTTGGCCCTGAGCTCACACGGAAACTCATATCACTTGTAGACGCACTGTCTCCAGTCCCTCCCCCCATTCTCTCTCGAACCCACCCGAAGAGGCTTGCCCACTAAAGAGGCATTGCTCAGTGGCACCACGAGCAGCATGTCACTGAGTCTAATTAGTGGTCTCTTACTCACCCTCCGCTTACTTGCTCTCAGTGGCACTCGACTCAGTTGCTCTCACTTCTTTTTGAAGCACCTTCCCATGGCTTCCAGAAACTCACTTCCTCTTGGTTTTCCTCCTGCTTCCCCGGCTACTTCTTCTCCCCAACCTTGAGACCCCAGCCTGCCCGGACATGCTCTTCCCCCTCACCCACCACTCCCTGCAGGAGGAGCTATGTGGACCCTGGGGTGGACGAACCGTTTGCCTATGAGCCAAATCCAGCCCAGTGTCTGTTTTCACTCAGCCCACAGGCTAAGAATGAGTTTTACAGATCAATATTTGCAATTGATTTGGTCACAGGAAATACCAACTCTGAGCCCCAATTAGGCAAAATGTTACTTTAAAAAAAAAAGAATTCCACTCTTCTTGTTAGTAAACCTGTATGTCAAAACTTATATTCAATAATTATTATTATATTTTAAAATACACCAGTAAGGATGTGTTACATAAGGATCTACATAATAGCCCTGATTTTTGCATCTTGAGCACAGACCCAAGTAGTTACTGTCTGGCCCTTTACAGAAAGGCTTGCCAATCCCTGGTCGCGAGTTTTGTCTTCTGTTGATTACTATCATCTTCCTCTTGATTTCCTCTCTCTGCCTCAAAAGCCACAGACATGTTCTCGTCTCCCCATCCTCTAAAACAACCGCTGCCACCTTCCTTTGTAGGGACTTCGGCCTCCGTGTACTCTCACCAGCCACGCGCTCACAAATTCTCCCACGGTCAGGAAGGAGAGGGGTGTTGGGTATGGAAATGTCCAAATCCAGCTCAGCGCAGCGGTGTATTTACTGGGGTGCCCACTTTGCTTGGGTGAGTAAACAGTCAGTCCTCGAGTGGAAATAAGTAATCAGTTTAATTTCTCTCGGTAGGATTCCAGGAAGTGGGTGTCCTGTGCCCATAATCCCGATCACCCAATTCACTCTTTCTGGACATGGCACCATGTTTTACTTTCATCACAGGACTAATCGTTTTGTAATATTCTCATGTTCTCTTATATATGCTTATTGTTCAGACAATGTGATATTCATGAGAGTAGATATCCTTTCTTTTCTATTTAACATGATGGGTACATTTGTTGAATCCATCCATCCATCCATCCATCCACACACACATTCATTTAAAGGATATTTAACAAGTATCTTTCTGTAAGCCTCTGGTGATCCAGCGAAGAAGAGGACAGCAGCCACGGGTGTCCTCACAGCTTACAGAGAGACCAATCGAAAGGCTTGTCCTACTGGTCCTTCACACCCTGTGGTCCCTCCAGCCCATGCTCCGAAGTCCCCAACAAGTCAGAGGGAGAAATACAGGAGGCGGGACACACACTCACTCTGGAACTTCCCCGAAGCCTTCCAGGGGCTGTGCTTCGGCAGCATAGATCTTGGCATAGTATCTGGCCGTATTTTGAACGTAGCATTCCTGTATCACCCAAACACATGGGGAAACCCAGTGATTAGAGGAAATTCAGAGAGTTGTTTGGTAAAGCTAATCAGACTTCCTAATGCAGGCCAAGCCGATGGATCCCCAACCCCTCCCCTGGCTGGGGGCACAGAAGCCACAGTGATTGCAGCTCAGAGCTGGCCACTGGCAGAGCAGCTCTGCAACCTGCAGGAATGACCCAGGTGAAGGTCAAGTGCTCTCTGGGGCCAGGTGTCCCTGAATTATAAACTCCGTAGAACTGCATGGCTGAAGTTCTTCCCTGAACGAGGGGGGACCGGCCCCTCAGCAGGATGTCAGATCAAGCATCTGGGTTTCCCATGAGCTCCCCCATTGAGGTTCTTCTTCAAAGTGTAATTTGAGTTGTAAATAGGGAACAGCTGCCTGGACAAGATTGTTGGCGTAGGAAAAGCAAATTGGAGTCTGCTTTCCACTCTGTAAGGCGTTTCCGAGTGGGAGCCTGGAAGCAGGGGCACATCCATGACTGGGCCAGATGATAGTGAAGAAGGAAGGAATACTCCATGAAAGGAAGGAGAGAGAGAAGGGTGGATCGGAGGAGGATGAAAAACAATTGGCAAAATCCTATCCCTGCAGAAGAGGGGCTGCCTTCATGCGCACCGAGTCCCACGTGACACAGACACATCGGGGAGAATCATGGGTGGTGAACGCCTGACAGCACCCACAATAGTCCCCTAAATTCAGTCTGCTCATTCTGTGGGCAGAAATTGCAGAAGGGCACCCAGTTGGTAAAAGATGTAGACGCAGCCCTCCTGAAAACTTGGCCATTTCTGGTGTCAAGAGTGAAGCATGCGGACCAAGGTGGGAGGGGGAGGCAGGGAGAGAAGCTAACGCTGTCCTCTCCTCTGGCTGCCAGAGTTCTGTGACTCTCTAGCACGGAGAGGTGGGAACGCAGCTGGAGACTCAGGTGCTCTCCCTTCGTAGTTTATGGGCTGACATTGAACCAAACTCAGGAAGGCAGGAAATGGGGCAAATGCTTCTGTCCTGTCCTTCTAAATATATCTATCCCACCTCCCCCCTCCTCCATCCTAAATGAAACACTCCAGAAACTCCCCCTGCTTTAGCTGTCTTTGGGGATCCTGGCATCCAGTGTAGTCTACACGCCAACCACGCCCCCACAACTTTCCCTATCATCCTGTGTCCAAGTAGATTCAAACCCTCAGGGATCTCCTGGGACTTCCTAGGAGATGATCTCAGCCTGGGTCAGCGCTGGCAAGGCACCTCCAGACACAGGCTGAGCCCCGTCTGGCTGGCACGAGGCCAAGAAGTGTTCCTCGGAACTGAGACATGATTCCCAGCAGCCAGCCTTCACCCCCGGGGGAGGAAAGCACCCTCTTGGAGCCACTCCCCTCAGTGCTGAGTCTGATCATCATGGGTCCCTCTTACTTCTCAAGTGACACCTTCGTCGGCGCGGGTGGACCCACCTGGGCAGCAAGTGTGTAGTTCCTCTGGACAAGCTCGTCATCGTTTCTGGTCCCGTAGGCCACGGCGTTATGCACCTTGAGCACGCAGGCGTGGCCGGGCTGGAAGACAGGCATGAGGCCCTGCATGACTTTGCTGCGGAAGGCTTTGCGGTGGACACCTTCCCCAAAGTGCAGCTCTTCCGTGGCGATCTGGCCTCGCAGGCGGTCCCCGAAGTACCGGTCACGGAGGAAGTCTTCTCTGAAGATAAGTTGGCTGAACTCAATCTCTTCACATCCTAAAACACGGCTCGAATTTAGTTGTACTCAACATCCTCCTCAATGGCCCATCCCCCCATCTCATCTTTGAGCTATGGCTCTGTTGGGAGTCAGGTGTGGTTTCCCCTTTTAGGTTCCACAGGTCAAGCTTAGACTCAGCAGGTGGCCCAGGGGCAGCAGGAGTGTCCCTCCGGAGCAGCTGCTAAGCTGTCGCTACACCAGGTGCGCACCAGTGCCAAACGAGAGCCCGCGCACCCACCTGTCATTTCCATTAAGATGCAAATAAATGGGGCTGTTCTCCTAGACACTTGGCTCTCTTTGGGCACCTGCTCAGCTAGTCAAAGTGAAAACTAGACTGAAGAAACAAAACATGCCGTGTAAGCGTCAGAGGCTGAAAAAAAATCCCCTGCGGATGGCCGAACGCTAGTCTGGGGCTTGAAGGGAACAGTCCAACCCCAACCCCCCTCCACATGTTCCCAGCAACACCCACTACAGTCTGATCTCTGCCGCAAATGATATACTTCTGGATATCCGTAGCCTCGAGAACTTATAATATAGGCCTTACGATCAGGTTGAAATGGCTCATGAACCTTCATTCATCTCTCAGTCATTCCTAAGCTCTCCCTTCCTTGGTTAGAAGAGCCCGTGGGAATTTTGCTTCCACCGCTGACTCCAGGAGCTATTTCATACTTCACGACGGGCCCACCCCTTGCATCCCCCTCGCATTAGCTCACCTTTAATATCCCGGTGACTGGAAAGTTGTTTGAGAACTGGAAGAAGACACAGAAGAGAATGCTTTCAGAACAAAGGAACGTTCATTGGCAGGGGCCAGTGGCTCTCATTCACCAGAAACGGGAAAGCTGAGGTTTACCTTCAGGGGTGAGGTTAAACTCCGCCGTCACTTTCCCGTAGCCGTTCTGGATGCAGCAGTCGTAGAGGCCCTGGTCCTTCTGGCTGGCCTGAACGATGGCCAGGGACACAACGGAGTTGTCTCCTGCACTGAAGTGGGGGATAGTAACATGGGTCCTTGTTCTGAACTTGCGTTTTTCTAATGCTCTTAAGGCGAAAGGAACTAGTGTTTTCTCAGACCTAATGTTTTCAGCCAGTGTGTTGGCTAAGGGACAAGATCATAATAAGCTGTTTAAATAATATTTTTATCTGTAGGGGACGATCAGCACAATTCTAGTTTACCGTTCTCACTCCCAAACGCAATGTTGACACACAGAAGCATTTGGGAGAGCGGACTGTCATTAATAAAGCAAAGAATGACCATCGCGTGTTCTGGGGGCTGATCAGACTTTCTGCTCGAATTCACCTCCGTTATGTTACTAATCCAGGTGACACATGCTTGAAGGAGAACTGAAAACTTTGAACCCAACTATAAACTCAGACACATTAAGAGACAAGAAAAAGGGGGTCTTTGCTGTTGGTAAGTGACTCATGGAAGGACTCATAACGGAAACAGTCAACTGGAATTGGGGGGAAAGAAATTCAATAACATCTGAAATCCCGTGGCAAATAATACAAACGATCTCTTCATATATGAAGGAATTATGACTCCCAAATACGCTCAAGCATTAGCAGAGAGAAAGCAACTCGGTACGCCTAACCCAGACGGGGTCTCGGAGGAGAAAGGAAGCAAAGACTCGAGAGGCCCCGACCACGTGTCATCAGTAAATCACCTGCTGCTAATGCTCATTGTCCCCTGGAGGGAGGTTACGTTCTCTGAAGACACCTCGAAAGGAAAAGGAACCAGAAAGATTCAGGTGCCAATTCTGAGCTTCGAGCCAAGTGGCAGAGAATGCTGGCTAATTGAACTTGGCTGACGGCTACAGAAAAAAAATTTTAATGAATAATTAGTACTTCCTTTTGATAAAGCTCTGGAGAATAGCCTTGATTTAACACTCAAGCCATTACTTCTCCTTTCTAATTCCTCTTAAGCCACTCGTAGGACAAGCAGGTAAGGATGGCAGTGTGGGCAAAGCAGATTTACTAACACATCAGTGACATTCCAGTGAGGTTTCTGCAGTAAGACTAAAGAAGCAAAACTATGGCTCAAACCTCCCACAGCTGCATCAGGGGCATTGACTTTCAGACATAATCCAAGCAGACATGTTTGATTTGATTATGCAGAAAACTCCTATTTTTCTTACTTTTTCAGTCTGTTTATGACAAGATTAAAGGGACAAGAACACCCCCCATGACTCAGAGAGCTGCAAAGGGACCCCCTTTGGCAGAAAGAGGTTTCTGAGAGTTGTCTGGGTTATGCTGGTTCCCATCGAACCAGGTGGCCTGGTTCTAGAACGATCCACACCTCCTCAGGTGTGTCGGATGAAGCTTGAGTCCCTCAGTTCTCCTGAACAAGCATTTACCGCCAGAAATCTGCTTTTAAAAAGCCATCAGTCAGATTCATCCGACATGGAACGTTCTTGGCAGTGACTCCCACACCCCTGTCATAGCCTGGCGCCCAGAAACAAATGGCTTTTCCCAACCTCAACAGCAGCCACTTTTCTGCAGCCACACAGATTGTCTTTTCCTTTCGATTCACCTTCTTGGCTTTGTTTGGTCTTCACCGGGTTAAGGGGAATTTGTGAGACAGAAAACACAGCAAGTTCACAGACACACGGACGAGCTCTCTGACATCCTGGGGCCACAGAGCCTGGAAGGCGATTTCACGTGTTCCCCGAATATCATGAAAACGTAATGATTTTGAAAATTAAAATGTAAAGCTGTGCTATCAAAGGTTCTAAATCACATGTGTATATGTAACGAAAGGTTTTGTGACTTCCTAAGGCCACGGAACCCAGTGGTGGCAGAGCCAGCGCAAGAACCTGCCACCGTGTCCCCATCCAGACGCCGGACTTCCCTCACTTCCTCTTCCGGGATGCTCTGGGCGTGGAATTTCTACTCGAGCTTCTGCTTTACTTCCTATCATGTATTGTTGTATTTTAGAACCATGTGGTGAGATAAGCAACAATTATGAAGAGGTACCAGGGGCAAATATCGCACCTTCTCTGCGCTTGGGCTATCGGTTTTGAATCTTTTGTCCACCAGATAGTAGAATCTTCATGAATTTCTGCAAACTGGCAGCTTAATCTTACATTTCCAGACTGCTCGGGAAACATCTCGGCTTGGATCTTTTTCAGTAATACCGGAGCTGGGGAGGAGAGATGGGCAGGTCAGCGTTCTTGTAACAGTTGCAAAGAGCTTTACAGCAGACAAAAGACTTCTCCATCTCATCTCTTAATTCTCACAACAATCCCAAGAGACAAGGAAAATAATTATGACCCTCAATTTATGGACGAGAAAACCGAATGTCTCAGGGTACATGTGGCTTGCCTCAACACTAGGAAAATGAACAAATCAATCTATGTAATTACTTTTCTTTTTTTAAGGTTTTATTTATTCATTTCTAGAGAAAAGGAGGGAGAAAAAGAGGGAGAGAAACATCAGTGTGGGGTTGCCTCTTGTACACCCTCAACCAGGGACCTGGCCTGCAACCCAGGCCTGTGCCCTGACTGGGAATTGAACGAGCAACACTTGGGTTCTCAGGCCAGCACTCAATCCACTGAGCCACACCAGCCAGGGTCGTAATTACTTTCACTACTTAAAATTCCTTGAGTAAGGTCTGTGATGCACAATGTGAAAATATAACTTGAGAAACTTTTTTTTTTAAGATGAGGGAAAAGGATTTTAGATACCAAGCCTACAGAACCTGGTTCCAATAAAGATGCTCTTAAATGCTCACCAGATAGTCCAGGTCAAAATCAGAGCTGGAGATCAGAGAGTAAAATAAAATCTGGATCATCCAGATAATGGTGGTCAAGCCCTCAGATGTAGAAGGCAGCTCAACAATAGTTATTTGCTGAAAAGTATTCATTCGCCTTCCTCTGATCACCTTTGTCTTTGCTGAAGGTTGCTGTTGTGTCTGATACCAGCTTCATTAGCAAAAGAGAAATGTCAGCTTGAATGAAATAGGAGCAATAAGGAAACGATTTCCAGAGTTGGGAGATCTTTGAATGTCGTTTTTTAAGATCAGGGATGAGGGCTCCACAAGCCAGGCGAATGTGTAATTGCTCGGGGCAGCCACTGGGAGGCAGCATTGACAATAGAACAAGAGAAGGATAGAAGAGTCAGCCAGGTGGTTGGAATTCCTGGAAATGTGGTGTCTGTTGGTTAGAGACCAAGTTCCATAACTCTGCAGCTTTGGTAATGTAAAATGTCATATAACTCAGAGCCAAGACAAAAGTCATCAGTACTGACGGTTGTTTGCTCTGTTCCCTGAAATTCCACCGCTGTGAGATAGTCGCCACATTAAGCATGCCTCCCAACTCTCCGTGATGCCAACAGACCCTTGAATAAGAGAATTCACATTTACAGGCTTATCTTCTTCCTGGGAAGCGACACTGGGCTGCTTGGGTAACACGTTCTCAACTAGCGAGTAGCTGAAGTTACTGACAATAGTATGGCAGAGAGAAAATGTACCAAGTGTTTATTGATGGCAAACCCCA
>CM052547.1:9844393-9868356 GCA_028533065.1 Trachops cirrhosus | reverse complement strand
TGTCAGAGCGTCCTTTCTCCTGTGGGTAACTAGAATAGCCGTGGGCAAGCATTCCAAACAGATTGCTTCCCTCTGCGGGAAACCCACTTTAGAGACCTTCTGAAACGTTGCTTCATTCTCTTTAAATCTGCTTAAAAACGTGCCTACTAACAGTCTGGTGGGACCCCTCCAAACTCTTCCGGAGATAGTGTTGTGTGATAGTTTGGGATTTAATCCTTTCTGAAACAGGGCTGAGGGCCCGTGGATGGGGATGGGGAATGACAAGCACCCCCCAGAAGTCTGCGGGCTCGGTCAAGAGGGGGAAAACCCTCCCGGGGAGCTACAGGGGGCCACAGCGCTCGGCTCTGAGACAGGGAGGACTCCGCCCTTGGCTCTGTCTTCCCTTCTCACTTCCGCCAGGTCTTACGGCAAGTGAGAGAAGAGCTCTGACACAGAAGAGGCTAAAGTTCGGGTTACAGGATGGCACTGGGGGTTAAAGTGATTCCCGGGGCAAAGCAGGAGTGCCAGCAGTGAGGAGCCCTCTGGGCCTCTGAAACCCAAACCAGAGACCCGGCCCTCCCGCAGCCTTTAGACTCAGGGAAAGTGGAGGGTGAGTGGGAAAGAAAGTTTACACTCAACTTTGGGAGGAGGCCCAATGTACGATAAAGCCGTTTTTGATGCAAATCAATGGTTAAGGAAGAGACTCCCAAACTGTACCTAAATGTTTATTTCTGGGAAATTCTGCTCAGCCTGTGGTTTACTTAATTATACTAATTAGCTGTACTGATGAACGCTTCTGCTTATCTTCATAAAATATTTTTTGAAGGATAATTAAACAAAAGAACATCCTAATCACACTCCCTGAATTCAACACACCTACAGGCAGCCTGTAGGAGAGGCTGTCCCCACAGCCCACCTGGGAACTCGTTAGAAATGCAACGTCTCAGCCCACACCTGGAATCGGACGCCTTGGAATTGGAGCCCAGGTCGTGTTTTAACAAGCCCTCCCGGTGACTCCAAGGCCACTCAAGTTTGAGAACCAGGGGAGTCTACCTGCCGAGCCCTGTGCTCACAACCACAGCGTCATCGCCCACCTGGTCGACACTCACCTTCACGGCAAAGGACTCAGGAGGACCAAGGAACCTGACGCCTGGTCGGCAAACCCAAGCTTTAACGGCGACAGCAATGGAAAGCAACGGGTCTCACCTTTTCCTTCTCCTTTGCAAGGCGGCTCTTTTGGGTCCTTTTGCTCCCTGGAGCACGACACCGACGTCTCAAGTTTAGGAATCTTTTTAGGAAAGCTTGAGTTCTTTCTGACGTTCTCCCTTTCTTCCAATCTCAGCCTCAGAGCGGCCACCTTGGACAGAATTTTCTTCTTCATTCCCTCAGCTAAATGTCCACTTCCTGCGGTCTCTTGCTTCCTCTTGCCCTTCTCCGAAGCAGTCGCTGGGGGTCTGCCCGTCGGGGCTGCCACGGGTCGGGGCCTCTCCTCCCCTGACTTGCCCCCATGGCCCAGGGTGGGGCCCAGTTGACATGGGTCCTGCAGTGTCTTAGGAGCTGTCTCTGACTCACGTTCTCCTGAAGCGAACGCCAAAGTCATTGCCGGGGAGCTGGATGGGCTTGCGGTTTTGGTTTCCCCACTTTGGGGCGTCTCTTTTTCAGGTTCCTCAATCTTGTGGCTTATTGGAAAGTTTGAGATGTTTCCTTCAGGGCATGAAGTGGAAGGCAGCGGGATAAGACCACTAGGGGAGGGTGGCTGTCTCCCACCCTCACCCCCTCTCTCCCCGCTTTCCTCTGAGGCAGAAAGCGTACGCTCACAGTTGCTGGGCTCCACTAAACGGTTCTGGGGGATGTCATGAACTTGACCTGTGGCGTTCTGAGTGTCAACTCCAGCAGACGCCTGAGTCATGACTGCAAGACCGCTAGAAAGAGGTAAAGTGGGGAAAACCAAATCTGCTCCGCTGTTTTTGCTTTGCTCAGCCTCCCCGTGCTCGCTGGCTTCTTGGTGTCGGTCGGTGCTGTCTTTACTCGGAATGGTTCCCCCACTTTGCTGGGGGCATGGAACTGGGGAGCTGGCAGGCCTGACGTCCGCTCTCTGGCCCAAGTGTCCATCCTCCACTTTACCGTCCTCTGTGATGAGCCCCAGGGTGGATTCAGAAGGCGCCCGGGTTTCCACCCTGGCCCCCTCCACCACACCTGTGTCATCCACGGGATCTACAGAGGACTCGAGGATTTTCGGGCTGGTCAGAAATGATTTAAAGAAGGCAGGCAGAGCCGCCATAAGCTGTTTTTCCTCTTGGTTTTGACCCACATTGTTAACAGTTTCCTGCCCTCCAGTTGTGGAAGCTTCAGAGGGCAAATCTGTGACACGTAATTCCTCTTCAACAGGGTCCACAGACGACTCCAGGAGCCGGCGTTGGCTCAGATACCGAGCAGAAAGGCAGCGCCAGTAGGTACGCCGGGCTGGCTTTTGACCTTCACGGATTTCTCTGTTATCAGCAAGGGCTGAGCCAGGCTGGGCCTGAGGACCGCCAGCCGATGCTGCAGGCTCGGAGGGGTCCGGTTCAGGCCCAGCAGCACCTGCCTGTCGTGCGTCGGCTACGGCCCAGGCCCCCTCAGGAGTCTTGGCACCAGCAGCTGACTCCTTGCACTCAGAATCCACCGGTCGTCCTGGAGGCCAGATCTCAGAAACAGAAGCCCCTATAGCCACGCTCGTGGGCTTCTGGCCTGCTTCCCCGCGTCCTGGTCCGCTGCCTGTCAACTCCTCCAGGGGGGTGTTGGACAGAGGCGGGACACTGCTCACAGTCTGCCTGTCATCTGCCGCAGTAGCTTCGGCCACCGCGGACACGCTGGTCCCCGGGCCTGAGCACGGCCTCCTTTCCTCCCCGCAGCTTGCTGACGGGTGGTCCGAAGGTGCCGGGACTGTTTCTCCTCGTGCGGCAGGCATCGGGGCCTGGCTTTCCTGGACATGGTCTTCGGAAAGAGAGCCCTGGTGGGGCAGGCTCTCCTGCCGGGTCCTCTGCATTGTTCCGCTTCCTTTTCCCTGGAGCTTCTCTTCCAGGCTCCTACTGGCCGCTCCGTCCACGGTCTGGCTCCCATCTCCAGACCAGTTGTCGACCTGAAGAGGGGAGTCGTGGCCGAGCTCTCCCTCTGGGAGCAGGGGAGCACAGATGCGGGCTCCCGGTCCCCCGGGAGCCGTGCAAAGCTCTTCTGCAGACTCAGGGGTGGGGCCATTTAAACTATGACCTGACTGTACGTTGGAAGGGTGCTGAAAGATATTTTCACCTGGCGTCTGAGGTGAGCTCCCCTCAGGGCCATCTGCACGGCTGTTCTCAGCCATTGAAACGGGGAGGTATTTGGCTGGGTGGACTTGGGTGGCAATGGTACCAGTTGGTGCATCCTCACTCTCCCTGGTCCCCTGAAGACACTCAAGATTAGCAGGTAACGTTGCCGGCTCCTCCTGAGGAAACTTCGCAATCGAACTATGGCTGGTTGGTGTATCTGTGGGGCCCAGGGCGTGGGTCCCGGGGGTGTCCTCACCTTCTTCACGCCACACGGAAGAATTCTCAGAGGACAGAGGCTGTCTGTCCTCAGGCCCTCCTGCAGTGCTAGGATTCTCCACCCTGGCTAGCTGCTCCCCTGTGGCACCTTCACTGGCCTTTTGTGAAGTGTCCCAGGGGAGGGCACTGCGAGGTGCCGGAAATGCGACTGTGTTTCCGTCCTTGCTGCTTTGGCCTGTAGACTGTGCAGGCTCCGAACCTGAACCTCGTGGGTGGGAAACGACCTCCAGTGTCCTTTCATCAGGAAAACACGAGTCAGACACTTTGCTTTGACCTTCCGCCAGCTGCAAGTCCATGGAGCAGAATTCTTGGGGCGAATGTTTATGAACAGAGGCTCCAGCCGCAGGATCCACGGTGCCATCTGTCCCTTGGTCACCTGCTTTAAGATGTTCCATCAAACACTCTGCTTCTCTGCCCCTTGGCCCATGGCAAACAGTTCCCAGGATGGGGACAATATTTGCGGGTGCAGGGGAAGCAACAGAGAGAGTCTCGGGCTCCCAGGGGTCACTGCGGCCCTCTGCGGGCAGACACACCGAGAGCTCACAGGGGGACAGAGTTGCATGGGTGGCTTCTGGGAGGCTTGGCCCATGTCCTGGGTCTTCCCAGGAACGTCCAGGTGTGTCGTCTTCACTGCCTTGGTTTTCTTCACGCTGTGGGCCTTGAGTACATCTTTCTCTGTCCAGGTATGGAATCAGTGATGCGCTTTCATCATCAAACCCTCCTAAATTGGGGACAGAGTCTGCTGTGGTCCCAGGCAATGCAGACCCTTCCTGGGCAGGCTCTGAGAAAGCTGGCGTCCGGCTGGGAGAGAGTTTGTCCCCAGCTGTGTCCCGAATTTGCACCTAGGAAGACGAAAAGCAATATTAGTACAATGGTCCCTGGGAGAGCACACAATAGGGCAGAACTGTGGTCACAAGAGTGTTAATCCCTGAGGACCATCATAATGGACAAGGAGAGCAGCGGGAGTGACGGAAATGTAGCTATTAGAGACTTCCTGGAGAAATGCAAATGTAAGCAACTCAGTGTTCCAGGGGACCCCAGTCAGATCGTCCATTATAAGCAGAAAGCCTCCTGACATCATCAATTAATGATTTTCTCCTTTTGTCTCTCTCTCTCTCTAAAGATAAAAATAGATTGAATGTTAACTATTGTCATCAAGTAAGTCCTAAGAGCTTGTGTGTACCTTTCCAGAAAGATACATTTCACATAACCACAACAAATGAAAAATACAGTGTCCGTAAAGCAGCAATGAGCAGTCTTTGACCCCAAATATGACAGCTTGCTGGTTAATAATGTTACGAAAGAATAGGGAGGCCCACTCTCTTTGAGCCCTCCTCTCATGAAGCAATAGTAGGGTCATGATTGGCCATCAGCACTGCCAATCATTTCTGCCCCCACATGGTTATAAAATATTGCAACGTCTCCCCCACTTTAAAACAGATGCCTGGTGGCAGGCAAACTGTATCCACAAGAACCTGGGACTCCTTAGGCTTTTGTGAAGAGAAAGGAGCAGAAAGAGTCAGAAAGGGAGGGAGATAGAGAGAGGGAAGAAAGAATGACTGAATGAACCTCTCCCACCTCGTGAGGGGTGAACCCATCACGGTACTATTGGAATGTTCTGTGATATTGGACATTGTTCAAGGAAGCTGCAAACTCTTGGGCTGAATTCTTCTCTCTTGAAGTGTTTAGCTCATCCACGATTTCAATGCATATCAGCATTATGCCCAGCTAAGAAGAACGGAATTGCTGCTACATTTCAGCAAGGATCCCCACCTTCGCCCCAGGACGCCTGCTCTGCAGCAGCCCGGTTCAAATGGGCAGGCACCAATGGCTGGGCTTCAAGAGGGAAGGAGCGGTCTCTCCAGCGTTTGACAAAGTGGAGCTGAAATGTTCCTGTGTGCGTGCGGCTCCACGGTCCTGAGGCTGATTTCCATCAACGCAGGTGAGAGCATGCCTCCCTGCATGCACCATCAGCAGGAAGGAGGACAAGGACGGCACAGCCACACCTCCTTCTGCCCCCCTGCAGGCTGCTTGCAGCCAGCGGGACTCGCCTCTCCTTTTCTCTGCAAAGCTACCCTGAGGTTCACTTCACTCAGATATTATTGGCCTGAAAGTGCTAACTGAACAAGAAGAAATTTCGTACAATTTCGTGGGCTATTAACTCCATGAGTGCTGGGACCATTCATCAATTCAACAAGCCTCCGTTGCACTAGGGACAATCCCAGGTGATGAAGGTAAAATACGGGCAAAATACCCACCTGCAGGGTGTTCCCGTTCTCAGTTGGGTGCATGGCCTGTCACAGGGTTAGCACTGAACAGGTGCCACACGTTAGCACCGAGCCGGTGCTCCGTGAGTACTTGCTGAAAGAAGGGGGAAGTGAATGAGTCCCGCACCAGGTAAGACAGCTCTGCCCAGCTTCACCCATTAACACTCTGCACTTGGAAGGCTTGGACTCATCTGCCCCTGACTTTGGGACGACTCTGTTTAAAGGATACTTAACCGTGAGCAGGGGCAGGTCCTGGTTCACAGCCTGATGTTTCTAAACAGAACAATTCACCCTTTTTCACAGTTCACTCTTTTTCTATATTCTTCTTTCTTTCTCACTATATTAAAAGGGAAAAACAAAGATAATCTCGGGGAAATTAGGAGGCATGGATTTTAAAAGTGTTGAGGAGTTTGACACGTGCACAGTCTCATCTCGACACCTGAACATCCACAACGCATGTAGAGAATGTTCTTTTCGTTTGCTACTTGCGTTCAGATTTTTTATAATGAACTGCAGCACAGATATACTGAGCTATTAAGCACAGAAAGTGTGGGTGGCTTCCTGGTCGTGATTTGGGGCACTCAGGGACACTGTCTAATGACAAACGCCAAGACCTCTCTCGAGCCTTCCTCTCCTGCCTGAATTTCCATTACCTGTGTCTGTCAAGCCTTTATTTTAAGATCTTGCCATCATCACGACATTGTCCCTGCCAACAGACACTTAATGGAGTAGCTGCCACGTAAAGAATGCTCTGCCAGGCACTGGACAACTCCTTCCGAAGGGCTCAAGTAAAAAGCCCCTCTGTTACCCTCTGGGATGGCACCCACTCATTGCCTACCACCATATGAGCAGAGCCGATGGCAGGTAGGGAGATAGCACGAACACCCGGAGAGGGTGAAGCACAGGGCAGGTGAGCTTTGATTAGGGCAAGTTTGGCCGTTGGAACATATCATCTTAGCCACGGTGGTATGCCCAGATTTACAAACTAGTAATGATCCTGTTGAGCACGCCTCCTCTCTTGCATTAAAAATAAAATCCTATTTTAAAATAGCCTGGAGAAGGGTCCCACGTAAAAAATATGGCAAACCCTTGACCATGTGAATTCATCCACTTGACAAACATTTATGGAGCATCTACTGTATACCAAGCTCTGTTCTAAGTACCAGAGAAGCATCAGTGAACATAAAAAAGACTTCTGGCCTTTTGGAAGGTACATTCGAGCAACAAACCATATCATTGGTCCACTGCTAATGGGAAATTCCATAAATTTGATTTTAAGTTCCCAGGGTGGGTTCTCAAAGCAAAGCCTTTAACAGCGCAGGACATCCTTGTCAAGGGCCACAGCGTCAGTCCAAGGGCAGGCTCTTTGGGGTCACGCAGAGGCTGACCCAGAGAGAAAGAGACACCACTGTCCTGAGCCTTCCAAACAAGTCAGACCATTCTCTGAGGAGGAGCTCTCTCAGGTGAGACATTCTGGAAGAACTCCAGCAAATGCTTCCCTGCTGCTCAGTTAGTCTCATCACGGAGTGAGTGCTCAGACTCGGGAGGTTTGTTACGCCGGGAAATTGCTCTCATTCAGGTGAAAGGAAGGAGGGTCTGGGGCTCTAGGAGGAAGCCCGGTGCGGTGTGTGGAATGTGGACTCAGAAGACTGGTTTCCTGGGTTCAGTGCAACCCACTACTGTGTGCAAGACCTGAAGCAATCTCTTTGGCCTCTCTGACCCGCTGTCTCTTCCTCTAGGGCTAACCACATGCACGTCAGCACCGTCCTGACAAGTGCCTGACCCTCACTGACAGTAGTTTCCCTTGTTGTCTGTGCAAAGCAAGTAAAGCCATGTGCTTTGGGCCACTCATTTGAGTGGTAAAATAAATCTGAAATGCTGATATTTTCATCTCTTCTTCGCTGGTGAGGTGAACAGCCAGGGTCCAATCAGGAGACAGAAACCCATCCTGGGTTCACTAAGGGCAGTTGAATAGGAAGAACTGTTAACTGCAGTGAAGAGTGACTAAAGACACAGGGAAACCCTACAGTGCTCTATGGTGAGGGAGAGGACCGAGGGAGGACAATGTGGCAGGGGCTGAGCCCTCGCTGGAGATGCTGCCAACAGGTCACCAAAGAATGGCGATGCTCGCTGGTTTCGCCAGGCTGGAACTGGTCTTTGATCGCTGGGTGAGCACCAGACCACCCTCCTTTGTGCAGGTGGGGAGAAGGTGGTCCCCAGGGCACCACTGGGGGAGAGGGTGGTGCCTTCAGAGTGGGTGCGCTACGTGTGGTGGGGGCAGAGGGAGAGAACACAGTTCTGGATATTTGGGGCCACATTGCGTGTAGGTCCAGGGAAGCCGGGATGTTGGTACAGGCAGGAGGCCCTCAGAGCAGGTGGGCCATGCCGAGCTCTGGTTTCTGAGCAAAGAGGGTTGCAGGAAGGTTATCTATCACAAGGCCAAGGCTGCAAGGTGGCAAACGGACCATGCTCTGGGCTCCGTGGCTGGGACAGACTGTGTGGGATGACCACAGACCCACATCACTGACCCCACCAATGCTGACAATGACAGGACTCATCTTCCTCCTGCAGGGTCCGACCACACCCTCTACTGAGACGGCTTCAGTGAGCTTATTTTAAGAGAAATGGTTAACAGAATTCTATCACCGAGCATCATGGATGGATGCTTTTGGGGCAGAGGGGCAGTCAATCGAAAACAGGAGATCGCTGAAGGTCAGGGTGCGAAATCGTCCCAGCGTCCCACAGTCAATGGCAGGACCAGGATGTAAAGCCAAGTCTGTTGGCCGTGAAGCCCTTTGCAACCCAGCTTTTCTGACACCAGACGTTAAGAGAAACCTCACCAAAGGGCTGGGGGGAAATCCCTAATTGAAACTCAGAACAGCTGAGCGCCAGAGACATTGGGTAGAAGACTATATAATGGTCCTCGTCACCTGGAACATGAGCGGGTGTTTGTCAGCTTCCTCACAAGCCCCAAGGGCAAGGACGCTTCGCTCCCTATTTCTGGATTTCCAGACCCATGGGCATAGTAGGGGCTCGATTAACGTTGTTGAATGAATAAGCACATGAATGAACGCAAGGAGGAGAAAGGAGAAAGCAAAGTTAGTAACACTCCCAAACCTGTGTTTGAAAGCGGCGTCCAGCTTGAAAGCTGACAGCCTGCTCCCACTGCATTCCCCAGCGCCATCTCTATGCCACATGCCTCCCATTCTACAAACACATTGTTTTCATTTGCTGGCCTTTGCAAACTTCTGCCTCCTAAGTGTGTCTGCCACCAGTCCCCCGGAAAGGTGCGCTGCCCTGCTGTGCACCCATGACGTTCAGGGTTAGCCGCCTCTTCGTTAATGACAGTGTCTGGGATGCCAACAAAAGCGCATGCCTCTAAGTTGAGTCACTAACAATAGAAGGTTGTAGGAGATGAGATCCCGCTTCTCGAATAGTTTCTAATCCAGCTGAAGAGAGAAGAGGCGCATGGAAAAGATAAACAAATAACCATCCTGACGAGTTGTGCCGACGACCGATGGACGGAGCCTGACTGACAGCTGCAGCCGAGGAAGCAAGGCGCCATGCATCCCGCTCTCCCACTCGATGGATCGGACCTGCGGTGCAGAAACCAGAGGCTGCACCCTTACATTGCATGTATCCACTCTGAGTCGATTCTTGGACGTTTCACTGCAGTCTCAAGAACCTTCTCTACCGAGTAGAGGGGACAGTGGTAGATGTGGTGGATGCTGTGGGTTGACTGACTCAACAGCACCCCAAGCCCCTTGTCCCTTGCTACCTCCCGCTAAAGCAACTGGAAAAGCACATTCTCACAGACCCCTGCAGAGCGAGACGGAGCCAAGGGGTTGGTTCTGGTCAGTGAGGGGTAAGGAGAATTCCAAGGAAGGGCTCTGGGGAGGCTTGGCTTTGCTTCTGTCAGGCACAGACGCGGTAGGCACTTGGTCTACCCCATCCTCTTCCTGTCACTGTTGTGATGCATGATGTCGCAGCTGCTGTCTCCCAGTCAGGAGCAGCCAGCATGAGAATGACAAGCCACCACACCATGGCTGGGGGAGCAGAAAGAGAGAAAGGACAGAGGAGTGTGCAGGCATCCTTGAGCCACTGGGACAGCACTGAGACCTTCCACCTCCAGACGCCTTGTGACATGAACAACCAAGGTCCTCAGGACTGAGGCCACTCTCCCGAGGTTATTTCGTTACCTGCAGCTAAAAGCAGTCCTGGTGGATGCCAGAAGACAACGCATTGCTGAGGGCGAGGGAGAAGGCATGAGGTTCACCCCGGAGCCCTTCTGGAGGCACTGGGTGAACTGAGGTAGGGATTAGTTTGAAAGGCAAAGGACTGGTCAATATGCCAAGGGATCAAAAGGGCTTGAGGCAAGATGAACTGGGAGTCCAGTGGGGGAGGGAGAACGGGGAAATCTGAGAAGCCGGGTCACCAAAGGAGAGGTCCCAGCTATAAGGCAAACACAGCCCCCCAGGGCCAGGGGGGTCGAGCGTTTAGCTCCTTGCCTCTGCCAGCCAGCGCCGCCACATGCCTTCCCACGGGACGAATTCTCCAAATTCTGTTTCTTTTTAAACGGTCTTTGAATGTTCTTTCCTCCTTATCTGGACTAGATAGAAATAGCACCGTGTCCTTCAACAGTTGTCTGCACATCATCAATTTCCCCCTGTGGTTCCAGGAATCTTGAACTGGGAACCGCCCTGCTCCCCAGCCTCCCGGGCTGCTGCAGCCTCGCCCACGGCTAACCTTTCCTAACTATCTGCTGAGCCCTCACTACGGGCCCAGGGCCATTTGTCACTGGATAGATCCAATCCATACCACCTGGGCCCGCAAAACGGGAAACAGCCCGGTCCCCAGCCAAAGAAAGCTTTCAGGCAACCTAGAATATTTCAGGAACTTGAAATATTCTCATTCTCTGTTTATTCTCTGAGTTTATTTTGGGGAGTTGCCGGGTTGCCCAGAAAGGAGCTTCACTTAAAGCCTTTGAGTGTGAAAATAACACATAATAAAGAGGAGGACACTCGTCTGAAGTCCCCAACCCTGAAACCAGATCCTGAGCACCCTGTTCTTTGACCAACTCATCTGTGCTCCATTCCCTTGGGGAGACAAGGGATGTCCCACCAGCCGCTGTTACAATGCTGGCAAAGTCTTAGAGTTTGCAACCTGCCAGTGTGGTCTCTTACTGGGAGTGGACAGGGTTTCCATGAGGAATACCCTTTCCCAGGACCCGGGGGCTCTGTGCATTCAGCGGAATCTGCCCGGTGACACGGTGTGGGAGAAAGAGCCGAGAGCTCTCTGTGTTTGTGGTGCATCCTGGGTGACCTGAGTCCAGTAGCGGAACTATCACTAACAGTAGCAATCACTGAGCCCTGTGTAAGCCTTGATACATGGCGGGCACTATTCTGTTAATGCAGTTAGTGTTTAAAAAATGACATAGAAATGTATGCCTTTGGGAGTTCGGGTTGTGTCATGCTAGGGAGAAATATACCAGCCACTCCAACACACAAGAGGGCCGTTTGGTGACAGTCCCCCAAATGCAGGGGTCAGAAAAGCAGCTGTCTTCCTTTCCCGTAGGCATCTTTATTTTCCCGCATCCGGGAGCTGAGAGGAGAGCCATGATTTCCATAAGGGCGCTGGGAGATAGGCAAACGTAAGAAAAATGGAGTTGGGGAGGCCAGAAATTTTTCTTGAAGTCCATCAGGCACTTCTGCATAGTCTTTAGCTTTTTACTGGAAGAGACTGGACTTGGATGAGGCGTGAAAGGAAAGAGGAGCAGGGGCTGCAAGGAGGGTTGGGCCTCGGAGAACCCAGGGTGTATCCCTGGCTGCACTGCGACGATGTGGGAGGCGGCTTTGGAGAAGCCCTCGGATCTTTCCGGTGTTGTTTCTTCCACAGTGGAGTGAGAGGGTTGGCACTGCCTCTCGGCCCCAGTAGCTCTGGTGCTCGGTGACCTGCTGTCATGTAAACAACACAAACATTGAAACGGGGCTTAAACCTCGCCTTCCATCTGGAACCGGGTCTTCCTCCGGCTGCTAAGGCCTCTAGATCTAAGCCCGTGACTGAAAGAGTTGGTAGCGGAAAGGGCATAGCGTGTCGCCATGGGTAGACTGGCCCTGAATGGGGCACTGGGGGCCCCAGAGGGGGCCAGGGAAGAGAGGGCAGGCTGGAGAACAGGCCACCACCGGGCACGGGCACTCCCTGAGGTTCTGCCTCTCTCGCCACGGCTTCTCCCTCCTCTGTGCGGTAAGCAGACGGTGCTGCGTCAGCATGCGGGCCCTGGAGCCGATCCCAAAGGGCCCTGGAGCCGATCCCAAAGGGCCCTGGAGCCTCACAGGCCTCGTCCAAGCCAATATCATCATCACAGCCCCAGAAAGGATGACCACTGTCGCCATCGGAGCCCAACGTGGCTGACCCTTTTGGGGGTCGAGGAAAGTTATGGCTTCTTTCCCCCAGGAACTCTTATTCTACCCACACAATTTCGTGCTTGATGTCAGGGGCCTCCAGACCCCCTTGAGCCCACCGATCCCGGGCCCACGGAATGAATCCCCACATCTGTCGTGAGCAGGGGCTGGCTGAGTGGCATGGGACTGTCTCCTTCCCCAGCCCTAAACTTCTCTGCAGATTTCAGAGTGCATACCAAGGAGGGAAATGAAACTCTAGGCAGGTTCTAGGACAGTGTTTTCAAATCAATATCTCTCTTCACTGCTTCTAGAATTCCTGAGCAAAACCAAAACTAAGGTAGTAGCCATTACCCTTCTGTGCTGACAGTAATAGCTCGTATAAAGCCAGTTCTTGTAAATTTTAGAAACAGGAAGTATGTGTCACAGTGACTACGCTACAACTTCGCCTATTCAGCGTGACTTCAAAGCGTGCAGTAATGATGACAACCAGCACTTGGAAAATCTGAATATAAACATAAAGCTAGGCAGGCCACCTGTCGCAGATGGTCATTACCAAAAATCAGAAGAAACGGCAGGCTTGGGGCCTGAAGAGGCCCTAATCCGCCCCATGTCTCTTCTACACGTAGGAGGGCAGCTACATGCCTGCAGGTTGGGCTTCTGCTTAAGCAAAACTACCCCTCAAAGCAGACAGGCCTATAGGGTACAGTTACAGAGCAGGTGGTGACCGCTACTCAATGAGATTCAGCAGCTTCGTTCAGCAGGAGCATCGAAAGTTCCTGGGCTAGCGAGAGCCATGCAGGAAGGACAGGGCTAGTCTTGTTCAGTTTGGTGCAAGGCACATAGTAGGTGCTCAAAAAATAGGTCAAGTGAGTGAACATCCATCCAATGTGTTCTTGGTCCAGTGTCAACATAGACAGGAAGGCTTTGCCCCTTCGGAGTCTAGTTCTCGTCTCTTCTCTGTCATTCTCTGTTGACATTGACCTCCTACCTGGAAAATTGCCCGATGGTCCCGTGCTTTGGTTATTATGTATTTTCTACTAAACTGTAACTCTTCTTCATCACTAATAATTTAATGCTTGGTTGGCCTCAGTCTTCTTTAGAGCTAAGCTGAAGCCATCTGTTTTCTTCTGAGCAGAGAGAGAAGCAGCTCTTGCTTTAATCACAAACAATTGAGGTTTCCAATATATACTAACCAGGAGACATCGGCATAACTATATCCACGGGCACCAGGCCTTGAGGGTGGCGATGTCCAATTGGTCAGGCGCACGCAGTTGTACAATCACAGAGTGCAGCTGAAGGGTTAAGTTTCACACGCCTGTACTTGAAAGGCAAGAGGCTCAAAGGCAGGAAGTGGGGAGGAGCACAGAACAGAGCAGACTGGAAATTCAGGGACCTCTACTGATGGAGCCATCAAAATCAGCTTTCTCCTTATAGATGGAAGGGAAAAGAATGATTCACAAAGAAGCTTCTGGGAAGCTGAAGTCGTTGGGGCAATGCTTCGAGAACCAAGAAAGAAAGGAAATATCTAGAAGTCAAGGCAGTGATTTGAGGTAGGACAGAAAAAAGAATGGCTGACCTGATATTTGCACTTATGGTGGCGTGAAAGTTCACACGTATTACTTCTGGTACGCAGGAGTTCGTGCAATCTCTTTATTCTTGCTCTGGAACTGACCTTGGCTTTCTCGAGAGCTCCCCGCCCCAGGCAGGGACTTGGAGAAGGAGTGGGGAAAAACAGTTTTCTCTCTGACTGAGCCGTCTCCAGTATGACTCTCACAGCCTTTAGGGAGTGCTGGGGCCCTTAGTTCTGCTCGCCCTGACCCCGCTTTTCTGGAAGCTGGTGTCTGAGCTGCCCACACTGGTAGATGGGGGAGGGGCGCCTCGTCCCCATGTCCCAAAAGGGAAGCAGAGAAAGATCTGTCCTCACGGTCTCCCTTCGCTTACTCCAAGACAGTCCCAAAGCCGGGAGAAGGGCAGTCAGGGCGCGTGTGGCCTCTGGACCCTGCCTCTAGCTCTGTGAGCATTTTGTCCCAGTGTCCCGAGGGCTGGGCACCCTTGTCGAAACCCTCACAGTCTCACTTTCTGACTGTGCAGAGATAACACCCGAATCTAATGTGAAGGAAGGGACTCAAAAAACTCTTGCAACAAAGCCCAACTTGAAAACTTATTGTCCCGCTTCAACAAAAAATAAAAACACACACCTGTTTCTTTTCATCTGTTTGCTTCCCTGGGCAGAATCTCACCACCATCTCCACTCCCCCCTCCCCCACCGGGGGCAACCCTAGTCTCCGCAGCTGCTTTGGAAGGAGGTTCTGGAGGCAAAAATGAAAAAACAAACATTTTTTTCTGCTACCTCCCCGTACACACCACTGGCAATTGTGTTAGTTTCCTAGGGCGGCGGAAACACATTACCACAAACTCAGTGACTTCACACACACGTACTCTCTCAGCCCCGGAGGCCGGAAGCCTGAGATCAAGGTGTCCCAGGGCCGGTCTCCTGGTCTCTGCACCTCATGTTGACTAATGACCTCATCTCACCCAATGCCCTCCGCAAAGACCCTAGTCCCAAACAAGGTCGCATGCTGAGGTTCCAGATGGACGTCAGTCTGGGACAACGTTATGCAACCCAGTACAGCAACCGAATCTTTTCCCAGCAAGCCCTGCAGAGCCTCCCTCCCCCGTCTGCAGTTTGCCATCAACGCTCAGCACTGAAGCTCTGTCACGTCACTGGGTGGTGCGGGCTTCAGGAGAAGAGAGGGGTTTAGAATATTCCAGCAGCAGGACAGTTCCAGACAGGCTGGTGCTCTTCTGGGAATTCTGTTCGCTCTGTGGCTAGCAGTGCGTGGGCAGAGTGGAGCTCAGAACCGCACCCCCACCCCGCCCCAGGGCTGTTCCTTGTCCCTGCCCTGCTCTCAGGGGGCTGGCACCCCAGAGCCCAGCCCTCCAGACCTGTAAGCAGCTCCTGCCACTTCAGAATGTTCTTGAGGGACGTGCCCAGGCCGGAGCTCGATGTGGTCCCCTCTGCTGAAGGAGAGGCAGTGCCTGGGGGAGTTCCTTATGTTGGTGGACACATTTAGACCCCCAACTAGGAATCTTAAAGACGAAGGGTAAACTGTTCTCGTGATGGTTAATTTCCCACCCAACACCGTCAGTTTGATAGTAAATGTGAAAGCACTTGTTTTCAGAACATCACTTGAAAAAAATAGGCCCAAAATCTCAAGGCAGTATCAAAATACCTGTGCTGACTCAGAAAGATAATTTTTCAAGCATCAGCAGAAAGGGGAACTTAGAGAATGTGCCGTCTCTTGCCCAGGCCCCACCCCCACCTCAGCTCTGCAAATGCGGTGGCGGCTGTCCATCGGAGGGGGTAGGAGGGCATGGTTTTTCGTGTTTCTGTCTTGCCTGTTTAACTACATTTAATTCAGTCTGACAAATAATATTAATGGGCCCTGGGTCTGGTATTCGCATATGAATCAGAGCCGGCGTCTGTGTCCATGGAACTCACAGGGTGACGGACAGCCCAGCCGGGCAAACCAGCAGCTGTAACAGACAGTGAGTGCCAGCAGAGAGGGGAACCGACCTCTATAGGAGAACTCCATTCTCCTGCAGGGAGAGGAGAAGGGACAGGCGTATCAGGGGAAAATCCAGAATCCGCGTATCTGCTGCCTGTGCATTTACATTTATTAATTCCTTCACTCATCAAATCCATGTGGCAAGCTCTCCAAGTGCCAGCCCTCATCCTAGCTGCTGGGAAAACAACCTCCCCGGTGAAAGACTCTGTCTTCTTGACACTTACATTCTGCCTAAGGGGGTAGACAAGGTGAAGGATGTCCTGTAAGAGGAGAAGAGGGAGGAAAGAGCAGGTGCAAAGGCACTGGGGCAGGCAAGTGCTCAGTGATGAGGACGGCTAGGATGTGGGGGCTTGGGAAGGGAAGCAGGAGCAGGGAGACACTGAGGAGAGAGGCTATGGCTAATGCATCGTGCAGAGCATTCAGATTCCTTTTATTTCCTATAGTGAGAGGGTCCACCGCAGTTCCACAGGGGCTGGGAAGGTATTGTTGTCGTAAACAAGGGAATGACATTCCCACACGTGGGTTTCAGGGGGATTGTCACAGTAGCATTTGGACAGCGTCTTAGGAGAGGCCTGGAAAGCCACACATCACTATGGCCCAGATAAAATTATGAAGCCCGGGCGATGTTGGCAACTGAGGGGCGGAGAGTGTTGGTTGAATCGAGTCCCCCAAAAGGTGTGTTCGGATCCTGCTGCCTGGCACCCGTGCATGTGACCTTACTGAAAGCAGAGTTTTCCTGGATGTAACCAAGTTATGATGAGGCCACGCTGGGTCAGAGTGGGCTCCAACCCAGCAACTGGTGTCTTTACAAGAAGAGGGAAGTCTGGACTCAGGGGCACACTGGGAAAGCGCCATGTGACCACAGGGGCAGAGGCTGGAGCGAGGCAGCTACCAGTGTAGCTGGCAACCATGGAAACTGAGAAAGAGGCAGACAAACAGACAGACAGATGTGGAGCGGCCTCGGAGCCTCCAGAGGAACTGGCCCCGCCGACACCTTGACCAGATTTCTGGCCTCCAGGACTCGAGAGAACCCATCTGTGTGTTGAGGGCTGATAAAGAGGGGAAGCTCCTGACCCAGGAGACCCCGTGGAGGGAGAACAGACAGGACTCGGGGACTGGCACGAGGAGGGCATAAGGGCCCCTCTCGGGCTTCCAGCTCTGGGATTTCCCGATCAGTTCTTGGAGGGGTTGAGACTTGGTACACTAGGTCGGTGCCTCATAAAGACGTGCCAGCTCCGCTGTCATCTCTGGGCTACAGCAGAGCCACTGCGTGTCGAAGATCTACGGGGCTCTGGGGGGAAGGGGAAGGCTGTGTGGGAGGCTGCCAGGAGGGCCACGGGCGGGGGGGGCGGTCAGAATCAGGACAATAGATGTCTGCTGTTCCTGCCTCTGATGGCAGGCACCTGGGAGGAACACCAGACACCACGGTGCAGCGCAGCGTGGTGGGTGCTAAGGTTCAGCTCTCTCCCTCTCTCTGTGTCACCACAGGCCACATCCTGAGCTCTGTCCCCAACCTTGATCACAAGACAGACGGCATCATGCCTGAGCACACCGACCTGGAGGTGCTCCAGTCACTACTGGTGTGGGACCCCCTCCTGATGTGGGACCCTCTCCCTCCCTGGCAGCCTGCCAAGTGTCCCCCACCTCCACTTCTCTTGAGGATCCTCAGCGGGTCCTTTGGATCAATCACAGGCTGAGAGGCTTCTCTGTCCTCCCTTTTCCCAGAGGTGCGGAGGTTCGAGAGGTCCGGCCGGGGGTGGTTAAGTAGCCCTGTCCGTCCCATTGGTGGAGGGAACAGCACCAGCTCCACACGCACAGCACGGGGACTGCAGGGTGCGCCCATGAGCATGGGACACATCAAGAGGACAGGGACTTTGGAGTGCCACAGGGGACTGAAGAGCTGAGCAGCTCTGCGCCCCTCTGCAGAGAAGAGATCCAAATGCTAAGCAGGAGGAGGCTGCCAGCGGAGCCCGGGAGAAGCTGGCTGCTGCTTTCCGTCTGTTTCTTCCTGCCCTCGCCCCTCTCAGTGGAGGGAACTCAGAAGAGACACTGGGGTCAAGGGAGCATCCGAGGGGCCACTCCTGCCGCTTTGCACAGGTGGCTTTCTCTGAGTTCAAACCCATCAGTACCTTGGAGGCCCGTCCTCTGAGATTCCAGGTGCTCTGAAAAGCGTAGCAGGGTCCCAGTCGTGAGGCCAGCTCCGGACATGGATGAGCACGCTCAGGGGCTCAACACTCTCCTGCCCTCCTTCAGTCCTCATGCCGCCCACTCCTCTCCAGCCAGGGGCAAGTGTATCTTTTCTCATCCGGTGGGAGGCTGTGGACCAGCCTTGCTGAGTAGATTCCCAGACGATGGGAAGGAGGTGGCCGAACCTTCGAACCTTCGCCATCTCAGCAGTGATGGGGCGTGCCCATTCTGGGGGAGCTTATCTGACCCTTGGCCCTGAGCACTGGTCTGGTACTGGCCCGGCTGTTGGCTTATGGGTCTAACTAGGAAGGTCATGGGCTTATTTGTTTCTAAGTATTTTTAAAACTTATTTGAATAGTTAATACACACACACAAACCCAGCATGGACTTCACAAGCTACACAATGAAAGGGTACAGAGTGACAATGAAGTGTCCCTCCTACTCCAGCCAGCCTCTCAGTCCCTTTCACCAGAGGCAACCACAGTTATCAGAGTTTATTTTCGTTCTGAAGAGAGGTGAGGAACTCAGACCTAAAATGGAATTAGGGAGCTAGGTCATGTCACGGTTGGGGCTCGAGAGCCCGAAGCCAGGCAGACTGTTCAGAGCCAGGCCGTCCCCCTCCTGACCCAGGGCCCCGACAGCGGCAGGATTTACCTCGCTGGGCTACTGAGGTCACTGAACAGGCTCGCCCACTGAAGTCATAGCAGAGTCCCTGGCACGCACCTCCACTCAATAACCGGCTGCTATTATTAGCTATTGGGCAACTGAGCGCAGTGGAGGGGCGTGGGAGGCCGGGGTGGGGCGAGCTGAAAACTCCCTGGGAGAAGCCCTCCGCCTGCGTTGCTCACAGTGCCGTCCCTGGAAACCCCGGGGAGTTTGTTAGCAATGCAGGTTCCCAGGCCCCACCCCCCGTGAGCCGAACCGGACCTGCCGAGCTCCCCACTGATCTGTGTGCAAGGCGGGGTTTGAGGGGCACCGCCCTGGAGGGCTGGGCGTAGATTCCGGGCCTCTGGCGAGTGGTCTCGCTGTTTCTGTTCAGACTCCTCACGATGAACCCCCACGAGGAAAACACTTTTAAGGGAAAAGCCCTCCCCGCCTCCCTCCCTAGATTTCAAATTACATCTGATTTCCCCAGCCCAGTAACCTGTGACCTCCCAGACCACTGGAATGTGTCCTCTTTTGTCCTGTAGCTTGACAAGTAACCCGATCGGTGGCTTGGGGGCAGGGCGGCATGTTGTTTTTAAAGTGACATAAGAGACGCAGTGGAGCCTGACCGAGGAGCAGCAGGGCAGCCAGGAGGCCGGCCGGGACACGGACGCCTGGCGGTGGGGGCCTCAGCCGGAGCTCGAGGTCGGAAATAAGGCTGCACAGGGCGGGGGTGGGGGCGGAGGGGCTCCCTGGGCAACCAGCGGGCCTTGGTGAGGACTCTACGGCACGTAAGGAGCCGCCCTTACACACCTTACACACGTAAATTCTCTTTCAGCCTCCTCTGGAAGAGACTTACACACCCCAATGGTGGATACACATTTGTCCAGACCCACAGAATGTGCGCCACCAAGAGTTAGCCCAGTGTAAACCGTGGACTCTGGGTGGTGATGGCGTGTCAGCATAGGTTCCCCGATTGTAACAGATGGAGGGGGGGAGAGAGAGAGAGAGAGAGAGAATTGCCTTTTGTCACTGAATCAGCTGTAGATGAGAAAAAAAACACAACAACCCTGAAGGGCCAGGGCAGTGTGCCTTTTAAAAATCACAACTGCAGCGGAAATGGTCAAGAGCGGGCTGCCCCCTCCCGCAGAAGCTGTCAGCGTCTGTGGCGGTGAGGGTGTGAAATGTGCCTGGTGCAACTCAAGGACTGAACTTTAAATTTTACCCATGTTACTTAATTTACATGTATATTTATAAATGAACCAATTTGTCCGTGGTTCCGTTAGGAAAAGTGTGAAGTAGGTTTGGAACAGCTTGGGCCTGTGAATCTACTTCTTCGACTGTTTACTTCATGGAATCGCCATACAGATCAAGCATTTCCAACACAGTTAGACCTCGAGTTGAGATATGCTGTAAGTGTGGAATACACAATGGATTTTTGAGGACTTAATATCAAAATAAAATAAAATATCTCATTAGTAACGTTTATATAGATTACATATTGAAATATTTTGGTTATATTGACTATGTTAATAAACCATTTAAAGTTTACCTGTGTCTTTAAACATTTTTAAAAATGCGGCTTCCAAAAAAGTTAAAATTACATATCTGGGGTGCCCTCCTACACTGCTGGCGGGAATGTAAAATGGTGCAGCTGCTCTGTAAAACAGGCTGGTGGGTCCTCCGAAGGTTAGACAGAGCACCAGCAATTCTACTCCTAGGTGTTTACCCATGAAAACTGAAAACATGTGCCCACACAAAAACTCGTACGTGAATGTTCATACACACGCTATCCATAAAAGCTACGAAGTGGGAACAGCCCAAATGCCCACCAACTGGTGATTGGATAAAAAATAAATGTGGTTGCTGTGGCTGGTGTGGCTCAGTGGATTGAGTGTCGGCCTGCAAACCAAAGGGTCACTGGTTCGATTCCCAGTCAGGGCATATGCCTGGGTTGCGGGCCAGGTCCCCAGTAGGGAGCACGAGAGAGGCAACCACACATTGATGTTTCTCTCACTCCCTTCCCCTCTCTCTAAAAGTAAATAAATAAAGTCTTTTAAAAAAATAGATGTGGTATTTCCATACAGTGTAATATCATCCAGCCATAAAAAGGAATGAGGAATTGATAAATGCTCCAACATGAATGACCCTCGAAATATAATGTTACGTGAACAAAAGCAGACACGCAAACAATAGGAAATGTCCAGAATAAGCAAATCTAAACAGACAGAAATTAGGGTTTGCCAGGAGATAGGAGGAGAGGAGAAGAGCAAGTGACAATTAATGAGTATGAGGTTTCTTTGGAGGAGAATAAAAATATTCTGGAATTAAACAGTGGTGATGGTTACACAACTTGTGAACATTTACAAAACCACCTGTGTGGCTTACATAAAATTTCTACGGGACAGAGCTGATTGGGGGCAGAATTCGGTCACATCTAGTCGAGGGGACACTGGCAACACCTGGAGATAGCCCCGGTTGCCAGCTGGAGTGGGGATGAGGAGCAGAGACTGCTGCTGGCCGGGGCGCTGCTAAACACCCTACAACGCACAGGACAGTCGCCCGTACGTAGCACAGAAGCAACCCGCCCCAAGGTCAGAGGTGTCGAGTGTGAGAAGACCTGCCCTAGAGGCTGCGCAGGGGTTCATTCCCAGCTTCCTCTGCCCCACCCCGGCCTCGCTGCCCTGCGGTCAGAAGGTCTATTCTGGGCATGACCTTCCCAGAAGGCTTTCTGCTGGGCTCCAGCCACATCACAGGCATTCTCGGGCCAGGAGCGCCTCTGAACACAGGTGATTCTGGGGACGCAGAGATATTGTAGGCAGGTCGTGAAGTTCCAGCGTGGATCAGCTGTGGAGTCCTTGACTGTCCCTACTCTCTGAGGCTTCCTGAGTCCCAGAATGTTGTGCTTATTTTATTTTTTATTATTATCTTTTTATCTTTTTATTTTTTAATATATTTTATTGATTATGCTATTACAGTTGTCCTATTATCCCCCTTTCATTCCCCTCCACCCTGAACACCCTCTCCCACCCACATTCCCCCCTTTAGTTCATGTCCATGTGTCATAAGTTCTTTAGCTTCTACATTTCCCCTACTATTCTTGCCCTCCCCCTGTCTATTTTCTACCTACCATCCATGCTACTTGTTCTCCGTACCTTTTCCCCCTCTCTCCTCCTCCCACTCCCCTGTTGCTAATCCTCCATGTGATCTCCATTTCTGTGGTTCCGTTCCTGTTCTAGTTGTTACTTTAAATTCAGCCCGTCTCCTGCAGGGCAGAGGCCCAAGGAGGACGAGAAATGACTCCAGGGCGCACAGCTGGTTCATGGCAGACCCAGGACAAAACACAAGAATTCCTAGGCCCCCGTTTGTTTTCCTTTTTTAAAAAAAAAATTAGCTTTTTAAATTATACAGGTAATAATCAAATAGTTTCCTTTAAAAACATTACGTCACTAATCACACCTCCGAATGCATGATTCATATTCCCCTTCCCCGAAATTAGTCACCACTATCATTTCGGTGTGCCTCCCTCCAGACTTAAAAAGCATATGTACACATGTATGTACAAATAACATGCTATTCTGGCTTGTGTTGGGGGCATGTGTGGTATCATGTTGTATGTATCGTTCTGTAATGCACCTTTCTCACACTCTACAAAATGTTTCCAGATGCCTGTCACTGGAACAGGCCACATTTTATTTAGCCATTTCCACGTAAATGGTTCCTTAGACGAGCAATTCTGCAACACATACTATGGTACATGCCTCCTTAGGCCAGATACAATCTTTCTCGAGAGCAGAGATTGAGAGATGAAGCTGCTATATAGTGCAGAATGTCTTTTTTTTTTTTAATTTTTAAAGGATATCATGAAATTACACTATTGCTGGTAATCAGTGTACCCATTTCTCCGTAACTGCAACAACTTGATATTATCATCCTGTACATCTTCTCACATGTTTATTAACTGTTTGTAGTCCCTCTTCTATGAACTTCATATTTATTTAATTTCATCTTTTTAAAAATTCAATTGGTAGGAGTCTTTTTCTTATTTATTTGGTTTTTTATGTAATTTGGAAATTCACCTTTCTCTATTACAAATATTCTACCAGTTTCTCCTGGTGTGTCCCTTTCATGTATGTTTGTTTACAGTACTTTTTGTTGTATTGGAATTTTCAGTTTGATCTCATCAAAATTATCGACTTTATTCTTTGTTGTTATTGTTGTTCTTTGGGTCCCAAGAAGAAATTATGGCTTTTGAGGTCATGAAAATAGTTTCTAATATTTTTCCAGTAGTTTATAGGTTTGCTTTTCTATCTTTAACTCAGAGATCCTCTGGAGTTTATTCGGGATCCATTATAAGGTACTGATCTTAGTTTTTATTTTTCTCATAAGGATGAATAACTGGGTCAGCTTCGAAGATTTTGTTTCTTCTCTCAAACTTGAGAACCTACTTCTATCATAAACCACATCCAAGATATTCTTGGGCCTGATTCTGTACTCTCTACCCAGTTTGTTTATCTATTTCTCTATTGGTGCTACTACCATACCGTTTTGGTGACCACAGCTTTATCATTTGTTTTAATGGGCCGTTGGTTAGTCCTGCATTTTTGTGCCCCATGTCAGCAGAGCCAGTTCACTTTCAGTCAGAGCAAAAGGAAAGACCAAGAAGTCCTGCGTCTGGCCCCCAGCTCCCACCCAAGGCAGTGGTGAGAGGTTTGCTGCACTGACTGGAACCCACCCAGCAACCAAGTGGCCCTCCTCTCACCAGCCTCTCCTGCCGCCACCCGAATTCCTGCCCCTGAACTGCTGCTCCTCAAAATAAAACTCAGCTGGAGATGACACACCTGTTTTGGATTAGTTACAATAAATCAGGATCTGTATTTATTTCAGTTGCGGGGCAGGTGAAGAACAAGTCACATTTATAGCAAGCCAACTAGGAAGCAGAGGAAAATGCCAATCAGGAGGTTTTCTTCCTCTTAGGGCGAAGTGGTTACACTTGACAAGCCCCAAACTCCTGTTGCTCCCCCAGTCCCGTGGTCCTTACAGGAACGCCTCAGGCCCTAGCGTCCTCCTAGGGCGCAGTCTCTCTAAGCCCGTGCTTTACATCCTACTGCCCAGAAAATCGCCTTGAGGGCCTATTAAAAGTTCGGATTCAACACGTCTGGGGGAAGATTGGGTGATCTGTATTTTTAAACATGCCCCTTAGTGGGTGACTCCACTGCCCGTAAATCCAGGCCCTCACTTTTGCTGTCCTGCCCTGAGGACCCGGAGCACCTGAGCGGGAGGAGGCCTACGAGCCCCGTGAGGTCTCCGCGCTGTAAGGACTTAGCCCTGTGAGATTGTTAATAGGGGAATGGC
>CM052547.1:9817919-9843893 GCA_028533065.1 Trachops cirrhosus | reverse complement strand
CAACATTCACAAGGGAACCCAAGTACAAGGTATGGGACGCTCTAGCACAAACCAACTCATTCCTGGGCCCAAGAGAGCAATGAGAAGCAATTTCCTCATGGCAAGCTGGTATGTGAGGGGAACCACAGAGTACATTTATGCCAATGAAAGCCTTGAAGTGGTTGGGACCCATCATCACAGTTCATACCTGACTATACCTGGAATTTAATCTAGGTCCATATGGCTACTTACTCAATAAGTGTCTGTCACACAGCCAGCACTTGGGATATATCAATGACCAAAATATAGCAGCCAAACTCCCTGCCACCATGGAACTGCCCTTGTGTGCTTAGTGCTTTTTTCTGATCAGAAAGGTTCTTAACCATCAGAACCTAAGGAAACATTCCCATACTGTACACTTGAGACCTCATGACCCCAGAGAGAAACACAAGTCTCTCTGGGGTGGGGCGGGGCAGCTATGCCGAAGGACAGGAGCAGCGCCTCTGACCTGAGAGTGGGGATGATCTTACCCCAGTGTGGCCGCAGGGAAACTTAAGATGGGCAGCTTCTCAGGTCCTGCCTCGGAGTTGGATCAGAAAAGGGAGATCAAAACCAAGGTGAAGGATTGGCTGTGTATCCTTGAAGATGATTCAAGTTAACCTTGGGTACCCTCTCTGTTTTCCACTCCCAAACTGGGATTAACTTTGGCAGCTTCCATAAATGTACAAGAATTGGGGGTTCTCCAATCCTAGCCCGAGTAAGTACTATTTCAAGATAAATGCAAACAAGATGGCCTTGCATTGTAAAAGCAGGAGAGGAAGACAGTCAGTTCACCTGGAGACATACGTACAGGCAGGGGATATTCTACAGTATAGCCTGGTGCTTATAATGCGGCATTAGAAATAAGGAGTTTTTTCCAGAATGCCAAAGCAATATGCAGACGAAGAGAAAATACCAAAGATAAGCTGCGGTCACTGTCTCTACAAAAGACACCTAAAGGTAAGTGAATAAGGCAGGAGTCAGGAGTGGGCAAGGTTACTAAACATTACCCCCGACCAGGGATTGTTAATCATTGTGAGATTTTAAGTTCCCAAAGCCTCAAATGTCTGAGAATAAATATTTAAAATGCCTTTTGACTTAGTTATGAAAAGATAGCCATTCACTGTAGATGTGGCTCGTTGCATATGTGTGTTAGGAAACACAGTCATCTGCAATTCGACAGTAGGTTTTTGCACGGGTGAAAGAATCTGTCCTCACTCTCCCCCTGGCAAAATTTTCTTGCTTTAGTCACGGGGAATTAAACGCCACAGATACAGAGATGTATCTCTAACTTCAAGCTGCACAGAACTGCTCTCGAACGTACAACTTTCATTCACATTTCTGGTTGTTCCTTGAGTGAGAGATCAGGTCAGCTCTGCAACCGAGCACGGCAAAGTGAGAAAGGGACCTACTACCCGCAGAATGCAGGCTTTCTAAGAAGTCGTGTTCACGGTTCCGAGATAATAGTCATGCCACCAAACACTCCGGACCTGGAGTGGATTGCTGGTGAGCTGGGTGTGCATTCATGAATGTGTGTGTGAGCAAGGGTCCCATAAGAACTTCGACAGAGACAAGAAGGAGCACAGGACGGGCGACCTTGGCCCCAGAGACGGCCCATTGGATTTAGCTGCATTGCCAGTAAATGAGGGAGCCTGCTGGTCCCCGGGCCCTCGGTCTCAAAATTCAGTTGAGGGTACAAACTGAGGATGACAGAGTGGTGGGTCCAAAACTAACACTGTCAACTGCCGCCTCCTCCTTCACTACTTTACACTCTAATAATTAATTTGCCCAATGGAAGGCTCAATATGGGGAACGACTGTAAAAAGGCACTTTGCTGAGTTAGGAAGAGCACTTTATGAATAGAAAAGGAAGTGCTATATTTACTGACAGGCAGAAATTAATACTGTAACTGAATTTTGCATTAGTATCTGACCGAACCGCCTCCATACACTTACCTTGGGCTCTGTGGTCATTGGCACGCGCTCAGCAAAGTGGCGCGGGTTCAACAGCCACATAGGACAGACCTGGCTCTCCCGCAAAAAGTGTAAGTGGGGTTTTTAAATGTCAGTCCGGCCAGTGGGGCAGAACACTTTGCTCAGTAAAAAGCTGTCTCAGCCCTGGAGATTTTCAGATTGGCTATTTTATGATGGGACCTTTAGAAATCGGTATAGTAAATGTTGACTTTTTCACAGAGAGTTTAATAAGTTTGAGTGCATTTGGGAATATTTTCTCGGGAGTATGTCGAGTCTATAAAAACAATAGTGGGTTCTACTACAAAGTTGGAGGAAGGGCGAACACAAGATATAGTAAAAATAATTGATAAATAACTCGTCTGATGTATTTATTTATAAAATAGAACCTTGGCAATACACAGCATCAAGTCAGAGCCCATCAGAACCCTCTAAAATTAAAAGTACAATAAACTCATATATCAAACACATCATTTGTGCATCAGTTATCCCCAGGAATTTAATTCCATCTCTTTCAAATATACCCCCCAAATCAGTAACAGGGTAAAACAAATATACTCCCTGGCAGTATTTCCTTAGACTCTTATACTTCGTGGTCTAAGCAAAGCAAAATAAAATACGCATCCGATCAAAACATCCCCCCAGCACAGCAAAACCTGCTTTGTCTCCTCTCTGCAGCATCACCAGGTGAATTCAACGAGTCCTTCAGACACCGAAACCTTCCATTCATACTATGAATTCTGATTAAAGCCAACACTTACCATTTTCAAAGTGCCCCCCCGCAAAATGACTAAGAAGAATGTTTTGCTTTTGCTTTAAGGACTAGCCCCAAAACATTTGTTTGAAAACCCTTCTGATGAGTGGCATTGCCCGATAAAACATGCAGTGGACGCGCTATCGGGTTCCTTTTCCCAGCTGTCCGGGATCCCATTAGTGCCTCTTACTTCTATCTGTCTTTTGCTATAATTAGGACGGCTTAGGGTTTATCTGGGCCTTTTTTCAAAACCAGATTTCCTTCCTAGCAGCAGCAGCTGTCATTCACAAGGGCCCTGGCGGTCCTGTGGTACAGCAATCGGGAACGGGAAGTGAAGGCAGACACATACACACACACACAAATACAAATAAATACCTTTTACCTTGTAATTTTTCAAAAGAGAAATCTTACCTGAGGATGAGCACTCTGGTCTGGAGCCGGGCTTGTTTCAAAGAGGTTATTTACCTGCACCCCCTCTCCCTCCAAGTCCGAGCCACCTTGCGGGGGGCATGCGCCTGGTGCAGTTTGCAGCAATTTTGCCTCTTGCTCTGCGTGCGTTGGAATAGCCCCTTCTGGGCAGAACGGGGAATTCAAACCAGGAGCTTCTGCTGTGGCACCAGAACCATCCTTTCTCTCGCCCTGCATTAGTGGGTACTTAGCAGGTTCAGTGGGATGGGGGCGGTGAAGGGTGCCGTCCGTGGCACTGTCTTTCAGGCTGGGCTTCGGTTTCCTGGGTTTTCCCTTCATTCCCGGCCGCCTCGCCCTGCCGGGTTTCTCTGAGCAGCTCTTGCTCCATGAACCCGTGTCCCCTAGTCTCTCCTCGGCCACCATCTCCAAACACTGGTTCATCCCCGACGTTTCCAACTCCCCAGACAAGCTCTTCACCTCTCTCTCTGTCACTGCTTTATCCACGGTTAGTGGCTTGTCACTGGCGAATTCCTCTCCTGCTGGGTGACTGTCTCTGGTTTCTCCCTGAATTCCTGGATAATCATTTTCAGCCGAAGCAGTGGGTCGTTTATATCTCCCCTGGTCTGTCACTGCAGACGTCCCATCCTGGTGAGATCCCAAAGTCAGAGTCATCCCTGTTTGTGGGCATGGGGGGCTGTGGGTGGAGGCTCGGCGACGCCTTACCGTCACTTCTTGGGATTGTGAGTGATCACCAGAGAAGCCAGCACAGGCCTCCATCGGTCCAGTGTCATCTGACACCCGAGGCCCACGACCCATTTCACCGAGCAAAGGCTCACGCTCCCCCAGGCCATACTTGCCGAATTCCATCTCTTCGTCATCGCTTTCTAATAAAAAAACATGCTCAGTCCCCTCCAGGTTCCTTTGCCAAACTGCATTAGAGTAGTCCGTCATAACATCGGAACATTCCAGATACTCCAGGTCATCATCTGAAAACTCCTCGGTGTAGGTTAGGGTTATCTCTGGGCAAAGTTCATAGTCACTGTCAGAGTCGTCGCTGGAAACCTGTGAGCTGATTTGCTCATTGACAGGGGCCCTGTCACCTGGGTAAATGGATGTGGCTGCCTCCAACAGAGGTAGGCTGACACTAATGTATTTCTGTGCTTTGGGACTTTGAGGACTAGCGTGCAAGTCTTCATCATTGTTTAATGCACCATCCGTTAACTTTGATAATTTGGACTGCACTGTCCTGTGGCAATATACGTCTTGTTTATCGGGAATATTACTCGAATTTGGAAAAAGCAATCCATCTGCAATTGCCTCTGTGCTATTCAGATCACAAGCCTCTTCCATTTGCCTTGTTCCTTTAGCATCCAAGGGATTTTCAGAACTGGATGAGTTCATATCATTGCTGGCCAGTAACTGGAGTGAGCATAAAGGGTTAAATTTGGAGGAGGAGGAATCAGCTGATATGGGAGTCCCCAACCAGAGACTCTCTTCTTCCTTAGAAGGAGGTTCTTTCTCATCCACTTGATTTGTGCTTTTCTGCCCAGAGGTCTGTGGGCCATGGTTCCAACCTGTGGTCCCATCCTCTGTCGGGTTAGGAACAAGTTGCGTGTTCTCTGGCGAGCACTCGACTTCAATGGAAGCAGAACAGCAGATCATCCCAAAACAGTTTTTAGCAGAAATCTGGTAAACAGCAGTGTCATTTTGGGTACAGCTAGAATGAAGAGAACAGACAGGTGAGTTTGCCACATTTGGGCATGCATGCTGACATTTCTCATATCAGGGCACACACAGGAAATAGACATGACTTTTACTGCACACTCAGGGACATCTGGGGTCTCCTCGGAAGGGGGTTTGCAGTCAGAGGCAACTGGCTTCTGAATTCCGTCTGTCCCCATTCCGCTGAGAACCCTGGGAAGCTCAGCATTGTCCCTTAAGACTTCCCACAATCTCTCCCCAAACTGATAATGCTGAGAACTGCTTAGAGGAATGGGGAAATGTTTTATATTCTGGTCTCTTCCCTTCTTGTATTTTAAGCCCTGTTTATGCTATGGGAATTTGAAAAAGCATTATTTTCTGGAGTGAGACTTTGTACACAAGGAACTGAAGTATTCTATCTCATAGAGTGGGACAGCACAAGCAATTACTCTCTAAGACCATGCTAAGAAGGCCTGGTTCTTGCCAGGAGACTGTAAGGATAAGACCATATACTAGGTACATGTGTATGAAGAAGAGTGTGCTGTTTCCTCTTTACTTTAACATGACTGTTAAATTCAAACCACAGCCAGTGGGTCCCTCTAGCTGGAAAGCCCAGTCTACACATACACACTGTCCTGACTTACGTAAACCAAGCCAGGCATTCAGCTCTGGCCCAGCAGGGAAGGAACTCAATCTTGGGTCATGCTGAGCCTGCTCTCCCTGCTCAAGCTGGTGCTCCTGCAGCCCCTCCCTTTACTGACGAGTCCCCTGGAGCCTTGAGCCTGACCTGCTTTGCTGACCTTTCCACTAGAATCCTTCCCCAGGCTCTGCAGTCCCAGTAAAAACATGTTACACTTGCTTTATAATTTGCACTCTTGTCGATCTTGTTTGACATCATGGTAATTGTAACATCACTGATCTCACTCTGTGTACTGCCCAGCACAGAAGTCAACAACCACATTCAGAAGGCAGGAGCTGGGAGTCTGGCTTTGACTTAGAGGCGATGCTGAGATTGTTATTGACTGATCTGTGTAAAACGCACACAAACATCTAACCCAGTAGGTTCAGTGTTAGACAAACGTGTGTCAAATTGTGTCCTATTGCCAGATGTGTTAAGAGCTGAGGAAGGGTCAGGGAGATGTGTGAGACATCCCGTCCAGCCCTAAACGACTAAAAATCCACTGGGGGAGATAACATGACTTTCCTGGAGAAACTTGTAGGTCAGTTTTGTGCTAAGTCGTCTGACACAAACTGGAAGAGCCAGGGAGTCCAGAGAGAGGACTTCCGTGGTAGCTGCTGAAATGGTGTGAATAGGGTTGGGGTGTAGAATCTTTGCGAGATGCTGGCAGAGTGACGTGCATGGCCCACAGTGATTTGACAGGAATGCAAAACCAGCCAGCAAGGAGTTCCCTGAACAATTAATTGAGTTCCCTCCTTAGTATCTTTCCTTTTGGCCGGGGGAAGCAGCAGCATTCCTCCAGCCTGCTGTGAAAGTCTTGTCTGAATGCTCCAGGTTCTTTCCATGTTGAAGGAAAAGAGCTCCACGCAACCTCAAGTGAATGTGGTGGCCTCTGAGCTCGAACCTCCCGGATCGGTCTAAACCAGAGGTCCTCCAGCTTTTTAGCAGTGGGGCCCCTTTACACTCTCAGAACTAACTGAGGACGTCAAAGAATGCTTGTTTGTAGGTGTTATGTCTATCAATATATACCATATTAAAACTGAGGGAAATGGAAAACATTCATTTAAAATAACAGAAATAAACTCATTGCATGTTAAAATAAATAACATTTTTATGAAAAATACCTCTATTGTTCCAGAACAAAGTAAAATTTCATAAGAGTGGCATTGCTTTACTGTTTTTTTTTATATATCTTTACTATCTGGCTTAATATAGAAGACAGATGGATTTTCGTATCTGCTTCCGCATTCGATGAGATGTAATACATAGTTTTGGTTGAAGTATCTGAGGAAAGTCTGGCCTTACACAGATGTATAATTGGAAAAAGAAAGAATATTTTAATAGTCTGTCCATATGATTGCCAATAACCTTCTCTGATACTATTCAAAGATTAGTTACAGTGCAGAATATGAAACCACGTCAATGAACTTTTCATACTTGTTACGTAAAACCCACTGGTCTATATTGCATTTTATAGGCAGCTTGTACGCATGCATGATTTTGTAACATCAAGTATTGGTCACTTGGAAAAACTTGGTTCATGAGATCTTTCAAGTGTTAATATATTTCATTATATAATATATTTTAATCACTTGTTAATATGACTACTGCTCTTATCAGAATAATTTTGAAGTATTGGAAAGCTGCCAAATTTCTGATAAAGAATGCACATTTTCCAAATTTCCAGTTAGGTGAATAATAAGAATATCAGTTTATCGTAACAATGTAAGTCAGCTCTGTGTTAAGTTGTACAGTAGAAGCAGAAGGGCGAGGACATCAACAAAATAGCAGACTAAGGACCTCTGGAAATTTTCTCCTCTGTAAAAGCAACAAGAACATCAGCAAAAGTTGTCTGAATCAACTTTTTCAAAACTCTGAAAATTAACCACAGGCAATGTGGGAAGCGTTTATTCAAGAGAGGGTCAAACAGAGCTGGGGCAATTCCAAAGCCCCAGTCCCAGGGAGCTGTCATTACCTGGCCTGTCTGGAGGTTCGCTGAAAGACCCCACCCACAAGATCATCTTTCTGTGATCTGACTCAGAGCCAACCCAGTGTGGACATTTTCCTGGTGGGTATTTGTCAGAAAACAATTCAGAGGCAATTGTTTAACACTGTGGCTGCCTGAAGCGGTGGGTAATGACCCAAGCAATAGGCTAACCAAAAAGAGTAAGAGAGAAATCTAGGCAGTGAGATGTTCAAGGGGGCACTGAAAAGCTCCGGCATATTCCGGAAATATAGAAGACCACCCACATGCATAAGGGCTGTGCGCATGTTCAGGAAGGACCTGAGATACAGTAAGTTCTCACCTCCAACCGATGTTAAGGCTCTGTGCTAGCAGGAAGCGAAAGCTAAGGCAGAAAGCTGTTCAACTGCCTGGCTGTGTTGCCCACACGGGCATGCATGCCCACCACGTGCCCAGACGCCCTCAGCAAAATCTAGGAGAATCACTGGTTCCAGGCATCTAAGGAAACCTCTGTCCAATCACCAGATGACCACTAGGCCAACTGGGCAGAGACTTTAGTGACCACAGACAACAAAGAATACTGATTTTAAAAAATCAGTTCAGAAAAGTCATTAAACTTACAAACACCACCAAACCCTGGAAAGTGGAGAGAATCTGATTTCCAGAGTTGCTACCTTATATTGTTTACAATGTCCAGTTTTCACAAGAAAATGATGAGACATGCAAAGAAAGAATAAAGTGTGGTCCATACACACGGGGGAAAAAAAGCGGCCAATAGAAACTGTCCCCAAACTTGCTAGATAAAGATTTTAAATTAGCTATTTTAAGGAACTGAAAGAAAACAGAGCTAAAGAATTAAAGTATGAAAACACTGTCTCAATAAAGACATAAAAATTAGAGATAAGAACCAAATAGAAATTTTAAAGTTGGAAAGTGTAACTGAAGTGAAAACTTAACGAGAGGGCTGAACAGCAGGCTTGAGCAGACAATAAAGGAACAGTGAACTTGGAGATGACCAACTGAGATTATCCAGTCTTAGGACCAGGGAGAAAAAAGAATGGAGAAGAGTCAACAGAAAAGTCTCAGAGAGCTGTGGGACACCTTCAAGCTTACAACTGATGCATAATGAGAGTCCCAGAAACACAGGGAAAAGGACTGCAATGACAGCTTGAAAACTTAGATTTAAAAAAAATGAGAAACAATTGCCATGGAACTTTATAGTGGTTTCAGGTGCACAAAGTAATGATTTGATATTTATATGGGTTGTGAAATGATCACCACAATAAATGCAGTTAACAACACTGCCCCACATGGTTACACATTTCTATCTCCTGATGAGACCTCTGAAGATCTACTCTTGTAGCATCTTTCAGAGATACAGCAGAGTATATAGTCACCATGCTGTACATTGCATCCCCGAGACTGATTTACTTTATAACTAGAAGTTTGTACCTTCTGCAAAGCTTGGATTTTTTATCATTGGCGACACAGACACTTTTAGTTCTCATTAAACTGGCAGCTCCACATTGTTCATTTTTTGGGAAAATGTTTGCCAAATACCCAAGGCTGAATAACCGTCATTTGTCCATTGTTATCTCAATAAAAGCTACACTCCATGAAAAAAAAGTAGCTCGTTTAGCTCGCAACATAAACAATGATACAGGTGCCTTTCCGCAGGATGACCATCACCTCAAGGAAATTCAGCACAGCTCCCATTTCATTACACAGTAATTACAAGGGCTTTTACAGACTTGTCAAGATTTGAGAAAATTAGCGATTTTTACTTGATACACATCAAGAACATTATTAAGGAAGGTTTTCTGGGGTTTGCTTCATTTTGAACTGGGACCGTTAAGGAATTCTATGACACCCAGCGTAGTTTGGGACCACAAACTACAGTATGCCTGGATTGATACTAAGATGTCAACAGTGTTGCCATCAGTGTGCACGTGAAAGAGGCTAATAACGTTTCAGGACTTTCAAGACCATGGTGTTGACCTTGTGGACCCTCTGAAAGGGTTTTTGGGACCCGTAGGTGTCCGTGGACCACACGTCCGAGAACCACCCGTTAAAGCCCCTCCCCAGGGGGAGCTGCGAAGTGCTCTCCGCGCTCTCTCACAGCGTAACGCCTGGCAGAGGAGGGATGCTGGACTCTGGAGGTGGCACTAGCAGGGACGGCTGACGGCTGTGCTCCGCACAGTCAGGGGCGTGCTCCCTTAGGCAGACGACTTAATCTCCTTGGCGCTCAGTGTCCTGATTCAGAAAGAAGAAGATGATGACGTGTGTCTGGGTTCCACCCCCAGACATTCTGATTCGATGCTGGATACCTGACTTAACTGCGGTGGGAGGAGGCTGGGTCCACCAATGCCGGGAGTGAAGGGGGCAGGGGGCTCATCCTCGAGATTCCTCGGGATCCCGCCAGTTCAGGAGGGTTTGTGCCATGGGAACAGGCGTTATAAATGTGGGTGAGAATGAAGAGCAAACAGCCGCAGGACTAGTAACCCTATAAAATGAGAACATGAAGACAAGGGGTTGGGGAACAGAACACAAGTGCAGAAAGAAGACAAGGAGTCATTTTTTTCTCTAGTGGCCAGAGTAACAGACCTATGGAAATGGATATGCTTTTTTAAAAAAAATATTTATTTATTTTTAGAGAGGGGAAGGGAAGGAGAAAGAGAGGGAGAGAAACATCAACGTGTGGTTTCGTCACACATGCCCCTACTGGGGACCTGGCCCGCAACCCAGGCATGTGCCCTGACTGGGAAATGAACCAGCGACCCTTTGGTTCGCAGGCCTGCGCTCAATCCACTGAGCTACTCCAGCCAGGGCTGGATATACTTTTAAATCCCTACATTTTGATCATCATCATAATACCCCAAGAGTGTTGTGTTTGCACATGCATTATTTCATATACCTATTTATTCACATTCTACTGGCCCAAATCAAATAAAATCAGTTACTCCTGTGTGGGCTGACAAGTGGATTCCCCAGCTCACGTCGCTCTTCTTCCTTTTGTCTCCCGAAGGTCCTTTCTCTGCTCCCCAGAAAACTCTCCCAACGATATTAAAATTGCAGAGACTCAAGCTATGCGATGTGGACGCGACCAGGCTTCCTGAAGACAGTTCACAGGAAAGGAAGCTGTGAAGCTCTTGGCTGGAGGTAAGATTTGGAATCCTCTCTGGGCTTCAGATATTATCTACTTTATTATGTATTCCACTTTCCAGTGGAAGAAAGCAAGATCTGGGAGGGAATGTCTGCTGTCTTCAGCAGTGGAGCCAGGAATGCAGGAGTGAAGAGGCCTCTGCAGTGCCCCCCCTTCCCCCCACCCCACCCCCATGTGACTGTGAATTCTCTGAGCCTGGCCTTCTCATGCACCAGGGAGGGGGGCGAGGGCTCAGCTCAATAAATACCGATGTGATGACATCTGTGTCCCTACCGCAGCCAAAGCACCAGGTGAAGGTCAATATTCTCTTATACCAAATGTATTTATTGCTTGCCTAACTGCTGCTATCAACTTTATTAATTGAATTATTCAGAATAACTAAAGGAATAGGAAAGGCTTAGGTTTTTCATGCCCCAAAGCTTTGTTGGTTACCAAAATGGGAGAATTCTAATGCTAGAAACACCCAGAATTTCTGGATCACATTTTCTACAAGCAGCTAGATGCATTTCAAAATGGATAAGAAGATTCCTCATACACCTACCAATTTATTCAGGAGTTTAGCCAATAAAACAGATGTAGTGACCCCCGCACCTAAAGAGCTGAGAGGGTCCGTGCCACTCTGGGGCCTGTCTGCCTCTCACCCTCGCTGTGCCCTTCCCCTGCCCTGCTCTATACCAGGGGGCTGACCCCTCCACGCATCTCTCAGCTGCCAGGACCACTGGCTTGCTGCTGCAGGTGACCAGATAGACGCAGGAGAGGGGAGGGTGGGCGGAAGGGAGAGGCCAGCCTCACGTGGCATTTCTAGTAGGCTCCCCGCTCTTCGCTCTTTGGTAGCTCGAGGTGCTGCAGGACAGGCCCACCAGGGTCCTAGCTTCTGCCCTGTGACTGGTGACCCAGAACCAGGAGTGCTGCTGTGTCCCTTCCTCCCTGCAGCCTGGGATGTGGTGTCTTCCTACTGATGCTAATCTCAGGGTGACCTCACTGGGGGGGTGGTGAGCTGAAAGAAAGGGCAACTGCATAATTTACTGTTGACACAGGGGACTTTAGAGAGAAGACACCAAATTAGTTCTTACATCAAGAGCACAGATAGAAACTACGGCCACGCCAGGGAAACTGAGGCTGACCCAGGTAAATCAGGAGGCATGGTCAGTCACCCCCTAGGAGGTGGGCAGAGCCCAGATCATGGGAGATTTTTCTTCCCAGAGTGGGGGTTAAAGCTCACACTCCAATTCACTAGGAAGCAGGTCAGTGCAGCCATAGCAGCGTGTGTGTGTGTATGTGTGGGGGAGGGGGGCCCTCTGGGAGATGCTCGCCAGACCTGCGCACTGTACTGGGTAGCTATTGAGGCCCGTGGTCTCTGCTTGAGCAGAAACACCCCAATGTCCCACACGTCCTGTGGGCCCTCCAACTGTATAAGCCCGGCACAATGCAGGGGGTATGCCTAGGGACACAGGAAATTCCCCCTAGGGGAGCTGCCGATTTTGTCATTGAGTTCCAAAGGCACAGTTGAGGCAGGGAGTGGTTCAGGCAGGGAGTGGTTCTGGCAGGGAGGGGGCAGGTTTAAGAGGCTTGGATCTTCAGGGAATGAAGCCAACAGCTTGGAACTTGAGCCCAGCAGGGAAGGATTAAACTTCGGCTGGGTAGGGAGTAAGGGAGGGCGTCCTGGGCTGATGTACCAGCCAGCACTGGAACCAGCAGGTCATGTGTAAGGGACAGCAAAGACACGAGCTGGTGTGGGCAGTCACAGAAGGTGGGGCTGGTAGGTGAGGGCCCAGAGGACAGGGACTCTGGGCTTGGAGTCACCGAGTTCTGCTCAGGAGCATGGCAAGTGAGCCAACTGCAAGGGACAGTCTACTTTCTTCTTGACCTGACTCCAGTGCGATTCTGATCAGCTTGGAGAGGCTTGACTGACTGCAAGGCCAGCGTGGCCTAGTGGTTAAGGGACATAGCTCATATGCTCCCCATCTAATGTGCAACACTGGACAAGCTACCAAATGGCTCGGGAGAGAACTGTACCTACACTAGAGGTGACGTGAAAATTCGGGGAATTAATTCCTATGACGTGCTCACAGCAGGGCCTGGCACTCAGTAAGCACGAAATCAGTAGTTCTCAGCCCTGGCGGACCGTGGAACTCATGTACATACTTTTTAAAATGACCAGTGCCAGAGGGTTTTTAGGGCAGCAACAGCCCCGGATGAGACTCTACTAGTGGATATGCAGCATGATACATTGGCCCTGACCCACAGAAGGTGCAACACCAACAGCGGACCCTGGTACCAGCCGAGGACTTCGGGTGATCATGGTGTGTCAGTGGACGCTCACCAATTGTGACAAATGGCCCACTCTGGTGGGTGACGCTGATAGTGGGGGAGCCTCTGTGGGGGTGAGGGGACCAGGGGGTTGTATGTATGTAAATTCTGTCCTTTCTGCTCAATTTTGTTGAGAACCTAAAACTGCTCTTAAAAATGAAGTCTATTTAGAAAGGGGAAAAATACCAGTGCCAGGGCCCCACCAAAAAAAGCAATTACGCAGCGCGGTGGGGTGAAGGGCGTCGCCATGGGTGGTGTTTAGGCTTCCCGGGTGGGAGGGGCGGTGACTCCAGTGGGCAGGCAGAGCTCTGAAGCATCGAGCTAAGGGGCTGTCAGCTCCTGCATGCATGTGGTGGAGGAGGTAGGGCCCCGGGCAATACAGACAAAGGAGACACCTGTGCCTGGGCAACTGTGGGAAGTGGCTTCCTGGCTCTATTTCCGTACAAAAGCGCGGAGCTTTTGACAGGTTTTTGAGCCTCTGGGAGCAATGCAGGCTGACCAGACCCTGTTTAAACAAGAAATGAGCGAATCGGCTTCAGAAAGGAACGCATTCTTTGGCGTTACTTCTATCAGGCTTAGTTAACAGATGGCTGAACCACCAACCACCACCACCCCCACCTCCCAGAAGGCCACCAAGCCAGCATAGTGTCCCAGACTGTCTCCAGGAGTCTCAAGGGACACTGCAACAATAGAAAAGCCCCTAGAGTAAATGCTAGGTCCATCTGTAAAAGACAGGGCATCTTGAAAGCGGGACAGAAAACAATGCGCCACTGGACGCTGACCCAGAGGACCTAGAGCTCTTTTGTAAAAGCAAGTCTGAAGTCCGAAGGACTCATGCACTAATTTGTCAAGCACTCGGCATGCCCAAAACCAAACTTTATTTTCCTGTCCAAACCTGCTTCTCCTCTCAAAAAATCCTTTGAGCTAGACTTCTCCTGCATTCATGTGCTCATGAATCACCTGGGAACTCATTAAAACTCAGAATCTGATTGGCCAGGTCAGGGCTGGGGGTCAGGAGCCTGGCATTCTAACAAGCTCCCCTGGGCTGCATGTTCTAAATCAACTTCAAGTGGCAAGGACTTCCAGTTGCTTCCTGCTCTGGGACTCCAGAGGTCTACGGAGAAAGTCCCTTTGTTAGAGTCTCAGAAAAAAATACCAGCTGTCACTTGACTTACTGCTCAATTTGAGCTGAGTTCCCAGTCCACCCTGCATGCGACTCTGCGGGTGTTCGAGTTGGTTTTGCTTTTTTAAAAAACACTAATTGCTGGACTCAGTCAGGGGGAATACACAGAGCCTGACCCGAGGGCTCCTCTGTTCAAAGCCACCTGGCAGACGGGTCAAGGAAGAAGCCCGGCACAATTTAATTGCTTCTCTGGGCCTGCTGCTGTGTCGCCAGAGCCTCGTGCTGGCTGTGTCCCTCTTTGTCATCTTCACCAGGCCATCTCATTCTGTCTCTGCCTTGCTCCCATCTCCTGGTGCCTGCTGGGTGACAGGTGTGGTAACTAGCAGTGTGGCGGGAAAGCAGGGAGCCAGCCCGGTGACTGGGAAAAGCAACCCCGTACCAGGCGACACGGGGGAGGCTGGTCAGGGCTGGCAAGGAGGACAGGTCTCCACCCTGCTGGAGCGGCAGGGTGGGCAATGGGAATGGCAAAGATAGAAGCGGGGAGGGGGGCGCCTATAGTGACCGGAAACTCAGGCTCCCTGGAACTCTATGGGTGACAGTGTGGCCTTCCCCTACAGATCCTGTGGGAAGCTGTGTAACACATTTCCTGACTTTGCAATCCCCTCAAACAGTGTAGCCTGTACTGTGTCACTAGGCCGACCACTGCCATTCACATCACTTCCCCAGGTTCAGGTGGCTGCCCATGGGATGACCCTGCAGGGGAGGAAAAAGTTCTCTCTGCCCTCTGAGGGTCCCGGGCTGGGTCTGAAAATTAAATCGACAAGGACAGGTTAACGGGAGAAAAGCATACACATTTTATTGAATTTGTATACGTACAGAGGAGCTTTCACAAGGGAATGAAGGCACGAAGAAGTGAGCACAGCCGCCAGCTTTTAAATCTTTCAGACAAAGAAACGATGAATATGGGCAGAGTGGACAAGACAGCTGGGTTTGGGCTAGAGGTGCTAAATGGTGAAGAAGTAACTGGAAGAGCGGGGTTGGCCTAACAAGGTTTGTTTGTGCAGATTCGCTGGCCCCAAACTCCCCGTCTCTGGTGATAAGAATGTCTTCGCCCCCTGGGAACAGGTTATGACCTGTTTCAGGGAAGAAAGCGGAGGTGGACAGAGTGATCTTCTTGCATCTGCCTTTTTTTTTTTTAAATCATCACCCGAGGATATGTTTAAAGATTTTGGAGAAAGAGGAAGCGGAGGGGGAGGGGAGAGGGAGAAATATTGCTGTGGCAGAGAAACATTGATCGGTTGCCTCCTGTACGCCCCCAACCCAGTATTGAACCCGTAACCCAGGCGTGTTCCCTGACCAGGAATCAAACTGGTGACCTTTCGGTTTGCAGGATGATGCCCAGCACATTGAGCCACGTGGCCAGGGCGCTTCTGCCATTTTTAAATAATTCCTTCAACCAAAGATATTTAATATGCTAGGTGCCATATTTTGGGGTAGCATGTCCCAAACCCCAACAGCCCTTTCCCCTCCCCTCAGAGCAAGACTTGGTGAAGAATAGGATGAAAGCACCCAATGTATTATGTGACTAATTCACCCCACAAATCTGTAGTGAGCACCCACTGAGAGCCCAGCCCTGAGCCGGGCGCTAGACGCACAGCAGGGAACAGATAGGACGAGTCTCTGCTTCAATGGAACTCATGTCCCGGCTGGGGGAGACTCACAGTGAACAAAACTGCAAATGAAGACACGTCACGACCAGAAACAACCCAAGTGTCTGTCAAAGGTGCACGGAGTAACAGGATCTGGCGGGTCCACACGACGGAACTGTGAAACGCTGCCCAACAGCACCGTGTGCACCGAACAACACGGATGGTTCTCGAGAAAGTTACGTGGAGCGAAAGGAGCCAGACACGCAACAGCGTGTGCTCTGTGATTTCACGTATATAAATTCTAGGAAAGACTGGGAAAGATGAGACACTCACCCCCAGTGACCGGAAGCAGAATGGCTGTCGTGTGAGGAGGGGTGTCAGACAAGGGTAGGAAAGCAGGTTTGCTGAGGGGCGCTGAAAAAATCTCCTGAAGGTGATATTTATGTTCCCTGTCTTAGCGGTGGTGGTTTCTTGGGTGTGCGCATGTGTCAAAGCCTAACCGAACTGAACCCTTCACATACGTGCAGTTTGGTGTATGTCAATTATACCTACATAAATCTGTTCGATATGTGTGTGTGTGTGTGTACATACATACACACAGTGTGTTGTGCTATGTGAAAAATACAGCACGTTAAGAAGGGAAGGATAGGTTGGGGTCTGGTGGTGCTGCTTGAAATGGCTGGTTGGAGAAGGGGCTCAGCGACCAGGTGATTTTGAGTAGAAACCAGAAGGAAGTAAAAGAACTAGCTATGGACTATCTGGGAAAGAATATTCTGCAGATAGTAGAAGGAAGAGCATGGGCAAAGGCCCTGTGGCAGCATGCTACGAGACCTGATTAACGCCTCTGAGCTCTGTAATGGCTCAGAAGTGAGTTAATGGTTTAAGATCTGTTCTAAGTAATTGCCCCAAGCTTCACATACAGTCTTGCATCTGAGCTACCTGCCCAGGTAGAGTCCATGCCTTTGGCCTGAGCCTGGTTTCTCAGCACCCATAGAAGCAGCAGCCACACCACACCAGCTCTGGAATCCAAATTCAGAGATCTGTTGGGCCCCATCTTGGGATGGGGACCCATCTTGGGAGCCTTATTCCACTTTCACACTCTCATGACCGAGAGACCATGTCTAACAAAACACAGGAGACCTCAGTGTAAAAAGAGTTAACATTTACTTAGCATCTGCTCAGTGTCAGGCACGGTTCAAAAAAGCCTTACATGGATTATTCTAATCTTCACCCAACCCTGACCGGTAGATACTATTAGTATTCCCAATCTATAGATAGAGCATAAACAACACACCCAATTAAGAAGTAGGACCAAGACTTGACCCTATGCAGTATGAGTCTAAAGCCAGCCCTGTTAAACATCCACATAGAATCTCACAGATTGCTTCAAAATCTCTTGATTCTTAACCCATAGGCCCCTCTGGGCACCTTCCATATTTGGGGCAATCCTACGGACTGAACTGTGTTCACCTAACATTCATATGTTGAAGCCATACCCCTCAATGTGATGGTGTTTGGAGATGGGGACTTTGGGAGGAATTAGGTTTAGGTGAGGTCGTGTGGGTGGGGTCCTCAAAATGGGATTCATGGCCTTTTGTAAGAATAGATACCAGAGCTCGCTGCCTCTCTCTCTCTCTCTCTCTCTGCCATGTGAGGATACAGCAGGAAAACAGTCATCTACAAGCCTGAGAGAGGGTCCTCACCAGAACCCCACCATGCTGGTACCCTGATCTCAGACTTCCACCCTCGAGAACCGTGAGAAACCCATCTCTGTTGTTTAAGCCCCCAAGTACGTGGTGTTTTTGAGCTGACTGATACAGACAGGATCAGGGGTACAGGTTGAGCTCATTCCTGGGTTCCTCTGGGGCTCAGGTGTGGTCCGCAGAAGGCCCTGGGAGGGTCCAGAGCATTAGCCCTCCCCACCCATGTACAGAGTTGACATTCAGGAGCTGAAGGGTTGAAGGTGCTGGGACTGCCCCAACCTCATAGTTTTCAGAAAAGGGAATGCTGCCTGCATTTTGGAGAGAGTGTGAGTAAGCCAGGCAACTGGAAGGGATAGAGTCTGGAGGCAGGCGGAGGAGGCATGGGGTCCCAGGTAACCGGCAGTTCACAGAGAACTCTGAGACAGGGCCGTGGGAAGACGGAGCGGGGAGGCAGGGACAGGACAGGCTTCCGGGCGATGGCGCAAAGGTGGAGGGAAGTTTCTTGGGAGGTCCTCGGCCACGTGCATGACAGACTGAAAATGGGGCCAGCTGGTCGGGACAGAGACCCATGTTCCTAAACCAAACCTTGTTCTCGGTCCTGCGCCCCCTGCCCCTCCCCTCAGGATTGGAGCGAAGCCCTGCCCGGGACTCACAGGGCCCGATCTGGTTCCAGCCCTGCCCCTAACTAACTGTCTGCCTTCGTCAAGTGGCTTCTTTACGATGTTCACCTTTGAAGAGGGAGCCGGTCCATGGTCATCGTGCCGGCGCTGGGATTCCTGCGTCAGCGAGGCTCCCCACCTTGTCAGTGCTCAGAAACGTCAGACCCTGATGCAGTGATTACCAAGACTGAACCCCAGGTCACCCCCAAACTGCCTGCTCTGAGTGCCCAGGAGGTGTCAGTGGAGCAGCATTTTCAGTGACACTCAGTGTGTGTCTAATTTCCAATGATCGGTTCACCTTTCTCTAGCTGTCTCAAGGCTTTGGGAGGGGCTCTTGGATCATTCTGTCACCTGCCCCCAGACTAACATTGATTTGCCCTGAGAATTAGCAGCAGTGGGAGCAACCACCCAAGTCCCATCCTCAGGAGAAGATGATTGGTCACACAGGAAACGCTGAGTGTCCCAGGGCATCTTCCAGAATCATTCACGCCTCTGGGACACTTACTACCAAATCAGAACTGGAATGTGATGATGCATGAGCAGGGGTGTGGATTCCGGCACAGACCTCTGACACCAGGAACTAAATGACAGTCTCCCGTCAGACCCTCAAGACTCATTCAAGAAACTCCCCAGACTGGTCTAAGGAGCGGCCAGGATGCCACCTGCTGAGTCCATTCAGGAAAAATGACGCGGCTGGGATCTTTGCTGGGAACACAGAGGCCTTCTGGGTGCCGGAAAGTTCTATCAGTCATCCTTAAGACTTATTACCTACTTAAGCTCACAGGAACACAAAGTTCACAAAATGCTTTCCAACCTTGGATGCAATGCCTTTTCGGTCTTAGCCAAGACACAGCAAGATTAAGTCATCTTTATTTCCACCCAATGATTCCTTGATCAAACATGTTAATTAGACTTTATCTTCCAAAAGGGAACTAGGGAAGAGGGACACTTGCCAAATGAAGCTACCTTCCTTACCTCCAAACTGTCCAATTTCTAATCAGTTCAGTGTGGGGAACAGGTTTGAAGTACAAAAACTATTATTGATGGCATATTCTAAGCTCTCTGCGTGTGGTAACTTAATCCCCACACCATCCCTATAAAGCAAGTACTGTCATTATCCCCATTTTGCAGATGAGGAAACCGAGATGCAGAGAGGCTAAGTGGCTTGCCCAAGATGATACAGGGCGTAAGAGGTACATCTGGGATTTAAATCCAGACAACTTGGCTTGGGAGCCTTGCTCTCAGTGGCGGAAATAATCTTCCGCCTTTGTAAGTGAACTTGATGGTGACAGTTCTACCTTTAGCACGACCTGTGCCTCCAGGTGTTTCCTCCAGGGCTGGAGGTATTTTTAACTGGTTCACCCACCCTCATTCACCCAGGCTCATTCGCCACCAATAACTCATGTTTTTGGATGCCTGCATGATCGTGTAGAGAAAGAAGCTGATGGCCCCTGCAGGGGCCAAAGTCTTTGGCTCAGACAGTAAGTACTTATGAACGATTCTCCGCCTACTGGAAACCAGAGCTGCTGCGGGAATGTAACAGAGGCTCCCGGGGTCTGTCTGTCCGCCCCGATGTCATAGGTTCCGCCTTCCAAAAACCATACAAACAGGGTTTCCGATGCAAACACGTGTGACTAAACATCTTCACCACTTGTGTCTGGGTTACAACTGTCCTGTTAAACATCCATTTCCTTCTAGTCTTTGAAAGTTCTCCACTGATTCTGAGCGTTTTCAACGCTACTCCTGTACAGCGATTCCGACTCCAAACACAACTGGTGTGATAGGCCAGGGCAGAGTGATCCATTCCGAGAGATTCTGGGGGACAAAACGCTTTCAGGGAACGGGCTGTCAAATGCTGTTAACTACCAACCAATAACAACTAACATTTGCCCCGGGTTAACATGCATGCTTTCCCAATCGTTTTGCAGGAATAATCTCATTGAAATCACAGTTGTTGTTTTATTTACTCAGGAAGAAAGTGAATCACAGAGAAGTTAATTGACTTGCTTAAGGCCACACAGCTAATAAGTAGCAGAGCACAAAACAAGGAAAAGTGTGGCCTTTGAGGAAGGACTTAGAGAAACGCATGAGGCTGTGGGGAATGCAAAATCATAGCAATCCAGTCCCTGCCCCCAGGAGCTGACGTTCTAACAGAGAGGACATAAACAATGCAGAAGTCACTAACTTAATGCCACCAGTGTTTATTGAGCGTGTGCTACACACCGGTCACTCGAGGGACTGGGGAGATAGTAGCCTCATGGAGCACCCACTCTCCTGGGGAGACAGACAGAAACTCAATAAAGGAATATTGTAAATAACAATGACATGAGATGAGTGCCAAATTGTTTTATAGAAGGCGATTCGAGAAAGCTCCTCTGAGGCAGTAATAGCAGTGAGACAGTTAATACTTGGGAAACAGCAACCATTTGCAGGAGCCTGGGACTGGTCCATGAAGCCCTGGGGTCTGTGCACCTGTGCTCCAGGTGGGCTGCAGAACGGGGTGGGAGAGGGGCCTGTCCAGGCAATGGGATTGGAGTGGGCACTCAGGGCTGGGCCTGGTGCTGGGGAGGGTGGCCAACAGCTCCAGCGGGCCACCACATGGGCCGAGAGCAGGAGGGAAGGGAGAAGGGAGAAGGAAAGTCTTCTACCACCTAATGTCTCTCATGCTTGACCTTGACCCCTCCTCCTGCCGTCTTTGTTCAGGCTCACCCTCCAATTCTGTCTCCAACTGTAGTCAGAGGGATGATCTCCGAAAGACAAACTTTCCCATCTGTGACCCTCTGCTGCCCTCAAGCTCCTTCACAGACTGGGCATCATTCTCAGGAGGAAGGTGCAGATTCCTTAACTCTGGCACCTGGGGCCCCCGGGGTCCAGCCCCACCTGCCCTCCATCTCCTCTCTCTCCTTCAGGCTGCTCAGCCTCCAGGAGCCCTCCCTGGACCCTGCCAGGGACCGACTGCACTGCAGGAGCAGGCATGTCTCCTGGCCTGTGTCCCCACCAGACTCTGCAGGGCCTGCCCCTGGCTCAGCCACTCCCAGGGCCAAGCTTATGAGAGAGCCAGGGGGCAGCTTCGCCCCTCCCTCTGACGCTGGTGCTCCCGCCCCATCCACCAGCCCTCCCCTCGCCTCCCTCCTGCCCCACCTGCAATCTGTGCTCCTCTCAGCACAGCAGAACTTTGCAGAGAGGAGTGTCTCTCTCTAGGTGTGGGTTCCCGGACTGATTTTTATCTGTTGCTTTGCTGCCTTTCTTTAAATAGTGTTCACCAGAGACCACAATTCCCCGTGTGTATGCCCGTCCCACAGCCTGCTTTCGCTGAGGTAGAAAACATCTATCTGCATTTTCTTCCCTTCCTCCCAACCCCTGCAACTTTTGAAAAAAAAAGTCTTTTTCATGCTGCATTGCAAAACATGCTGTTATTGGTGTTTCCCTCGCTTGCCATGTTTTCTTGGTGTCCCATTCCTCTTGCCTGCCGAGCGCACTTGACCTGTGCAAATGTAAGGGTCACGCCAGTACCAGTCAGTCTCCTCCAAGCTGTCTCATTCGCCCCAAGCACGCACAGCACACATTTTCACGAAATGGGGGTGGTGTGCGGAGGGAGGATCAGAGGCCCAGAACAGAGCTGTGGGGCCTTGGCCTCCAAGCAGAACTACAGATTAACTGTTAAACCGGAAAATGCCCCTGGGGAAGGCAGACACAGCTTTCAAGTACCTAAGAACACAGTTTTAGTGACCCAAAGACTAAAATCCAGGTAGATAAAGGAAAATACTTTTCTCTGGGGAACCCTGAGCTAATCTGGTGGTTTATGGTGCATTCATAATGGCAAGAAAATGTGAGACTAACATTATAACTAACAATCAAATCAATTTCTGAGAGGCATTTGCACAAAACACCATTCATTCTCCTAACCAGCATTTAACAGGCCGGTAAAAGTTCAACCACTTGGCAGATGAATGTATAGATGTTAAGCACTTTTTTCATCCCGGGCAACAGATCGGAATCACCAGGGCTTGGACTGAATTAGGCAAGGGGAGAGGCTAAGCATTAGTGGGTTTTACAAGCTCCCCAGGCGATGCTAATGAGCGGCTACAGTTAGAACTACTGATGTAAAAAGCCAGAACGTTCGAAGATCTTTAGTACCCAGTGTATGTACTACTAAGCAGAAAATGCAACCGCCGTGCCCTACCATTGTCCCTCGCTTCAGGTCTGCGTGCCTCTCCCAGGAGGTGGGCTACTTTTCAAAATGGCAGGCCAGGAGTTTGGAAAGAGTGCGTTCTGTCACATGACATCTCTGATTTTACAGAAACCACTGCCCCGCGGACTTCAGAGCAGAGAATGAGGACACCCCGCCCCTTCCACAGCACAAGTTGCCCTTCCTAAGTTCTCATCCGAGTGTCCGGTGTCGAGGTCACTCCCGTTTTGACCTGTCCACCTGCCCCCGTGGCTTCGCCTTCTCATTCCTCCACCTGTTAACCCCTGAAGACTCCGCAAATATTTGCTTTGCCTACCTTCCCGGTCCTGTATAAACAGCAAATAACATTAATAGCATATCTGAATTCTTAAATGGCATTCTCTCAGTAAGAGCTTCTCTTCTGGCTAAAAAGTGAGTTAATGTTTTATCTTAGTGTGAGACTGAAACTAACCAGTCAAAACACCTGTACTGAATGCTCAGGTGAACCGAAAGGCAAGGGCGAAAAACAAAGAGGTACAGTGTGCAGACCCCCAGGGATCTTACCATCCAGGCCTGCGGGGTGACAAACTACAGCCACCCCCGGCCAAATCTGGCCCCCACCTGTTTCTGTAAATAAAGTTTTATTGGAACACAGTCATTTTTTAAAATATATATATTGTCTATATCTGCTTCTGCACGACACTGGCATAGCTGAGTAGTTATGAAAGTGACCATCTGGCCTCCTTAGCCTAAAAATCTTACTATCTAGCTTTTTATAGACAAGGTCTGCCAATGCTGACCTAAACAAACAACGACTCTGTGTGTGTGTGTGTGTGTGTGTGTGTGTGTGTGTGTACGCGCTCACCATCCTTGGAATGAATATACTTATGTGGCGGGCACTGGAAATGCGTTAGTGTAACACAGGATTCCTGCCTCTAGCAGGCCCACAGTCTACTGAGCTGTCCATCACTTCTGGAAATAAACCAACACCCAGAAGGAGGCCTGTGGAAAGGGGAAGAAAAAGGTTGAGGTGGGACAGATCCGTGGGTAACTACTGTAGACTTGCCTGTGAGCCACAGAAGTGGATCCTAAGCTGAAGTGGGTGAAGAGGAGAGAGGGGCAGGCCTTGGCCAAATCAGACAGAAGAGGCAGGACAACCCAGGCCGTGGATGAAGGGAGAGCAAATGGCAGGTGGACTGCCTCCCAGGATGTGGAATGAGAGCGGACGAGGGCATGATTTGTCCGCAGCTTGTCTCCCATGCGGAACCTGAGGCTGCATGGGGGTGTGGACAATGTTTATGTGGTTCACCTCTGTCCCTAGAATGAAGCAACACGCCTGCCATAGAGTAGCTGCTTGATGGACATTATTTAAAGAATTAAATGTTAGATAAGTGAATGGATGTCTTGGGTATAAGGTCAGATGTATTATAAAGCAGCTGAGCCAAGCATTTCAACCGTCATCTCTGATCTTACTCTGAAACAAAAGGGTGCATGGGGAGCTAAGAAAGCTGGTGTTTATTGAACTGCTACTACACAGCAAGTCTTTTACAAGCATGGAATCATTTCATTTTCCTAGCCTCCCTTTTATTTGATATATGTAGAAACTAAGATTTGAAGAGGTTAAATAACTGGCTGACATCACACAGCCAGAAAATGGCAGTCAGAATCAGACCCAAGTCTTACTTTGTCATTCTCAGATCCAAGGCTACCGGCACACACCCATGCCTGCCAATCCTTGTCACACCATGTCCCCCGTAAGGGTCACCCACACCAGTTTGGTAGCAGTGGGGACCAGGGACACTGGCTCCCACCCGCTACAAGCAGAACAGTTCCCGTTTTCTCTGCTTCACACATGGGGATCCTGATCTCATCCAGCCAGTTCTTGGGGGAACAAAAAGGAATTAGAAACCACTGTTCTGGGCCGTGCTACTTCCAAAAATAGCGCCATCACCCATCTGTGGCTGTGGGATCGTGGTCAGTGACTTCTTCCTTCCGTCCTTACACAAGGAAGACTGGGTGACAATGCTGAAATCCTGCGATGCCTCTTGATTTTCCAGAGAGAAGATTAAACGAAAATCTCCTTTAGTGAATGAAAATAGCTGGACCACCTTGAATGAAATTCTAGATGAAGTTGTAATTCCATCAATGGCAGCAAATAGGGGCATGTGGCTAGTTCTGAGGCAGACCCTCATCAACTTGTTACAGGACACCTAGGCTGATGCCTGCCAAGAGCATCTAACACCAGGACTCAAAAAGCAAACAGCAGCCAATCTTTGGATCTGGCCTCTCAGTAACCAGCACATGGCAGGGTTCAGGGATCTTAGTAAGCAGTCCACAGGGGCTCATCCACTTACCAGTAGAGATGTAACACGTGAATATACTGATTCTCGAAGAACTCGTAACTGGAAACAGTGTCGCCTTCCTCTATGGTTTGACCATTTTTATACCAAGTTACCTCTGGCTTGGGCTGACCTGATGGTACAGAAATAAGAAAGTTCTTATTACACTAAGCATTTTTACCAAAGAAACTCATAAAGCTATAAACAAGAATGGGTAACGAGCAACAGGGACAAGCATGATGGATAAGTCAATAGGGGACTGGAAAAGCTCCCTCTTATCAATAAGCACGCACCATTCGATAAGCACTACAGTGCTCCTTCTCTCCCTGCCGCGGTGCTGGGCTGGGGTGGGGCGGGGTGTACACAGTGGAAAGTGCTCTCTCTAACCCCAAGGAACTATTAAGAAAAATTATCTAAACCTCGGAAATAAGGCAAAAATGTGGATAGTATCTTCTTCCAATGTCATAGGGGGGCAAAGGTCCATCTAAGAATTATCTACAGGAATATACTTAGTTTCATTTAATAAGAACGATTGATTAAAATCCCAGAGTTAGTGAAGTTACATGTAAACTTGTAGATTTTATCTAGCAGAGCTGCAAATAATCTCTGTCTGGCAGAAAAGACAACCTGTAAGTTATGGTTCATTCCCCCGTAGGACATTAGCCAGCGTTTTACCTAACCCAGCAATCACACAGCCTAACGTTACTTTTTTTAATGGTCTATAAATACCTAATTCCTCAAATGTTCTTTGACCAGGCCTTAACACTTTCTGGTTCCCTTTTTACTCAAAGAGTTGAAAATAAAGCTTTGAAATGTTCATTTCATATTTGCACAGGAATCACTATCTTTCTGAAAACTATACTTTTTTAGTGCTTAGGGGCGAGTGTCAGTTACGGTGCAAAAAAGAGGACAAAGTGGACCAGCAAGTGCTGTGTCCTCCCGGGGAGGAGGGAGCCTGGCGTGCCCAGGCTGGCAGGTGACTTAGCTCACCACAGGAAGTGACCCCTGCTTCCTCTCTCAGAAGGGGTTCATCTTCCCTGGGGGTCATTAACCGGAGGTAATGCTAACAGGCCAGTCTGGTCAAGTCCCCAGGAAGTGCATTCACACCTTGGGATTTTTTCCCCCTGGTGATGGGGCAGGAAAGTTTCCAGTGTGTCCCAAAGAGCTTTCTATCAAAACATGCTCTCTATACAGGAGGAAAGCCTGGTATTTGGGAAAATACACCCTTCTCAATCCATCCTAGGAACATTCTTGTGTTTTCTGTCTTATCTCTTGATTTTCAACAAGCAAACCCAGAAACCACTAAGAGAAGAACTCCATGTTCTTCTGAGACCTGTACCGTGGAGGGATCTGAGGACACTCAGAGC
>CM052547.1:9738197-9817419 GCA_028533065.1 Trachops cirrhosus | reverse complement strand
GCAAAGGGCTGACACCGTGGCTCTCCACATTCCTAGGAGGACTTGCCCAGACAAGGGGGGCTCCGAGGGCAGGGAAGAGGCTTTCGTGGCTGCAAAACTCTCCTAACCAGCATGCAGCATAGGACTGTGGGCCAAACCCAGATCTGTCACTTGCTAGGGACAAATCTACACCCATCTCTGCCACGTACCTGGTTGAGGTACTGAGCCTGGCTCCTCATCTGTAGAGGGAGATAATGATAATGTTCCGAAAATTAGAATAATGCGTGTCGATGGTTTCCAAGATGGCAATCATTAGACTATGAAGAAAGACTTCACTTGTTTCAATTTCCTTTTCGGTTATGTGTTACCACAATGATGTTCTTTTAAAGTGATTGACCAATTAATGCCTAAAACTCTCTCCTGGTGTCATGGCCCTCTGTACTAGTAATTTACAAGATGTGACCCCTGCCATCCCCATTCTCAGAGTCCACCACTACGGATGGAGCTGGAAGACAGGACAAATCAAGCTGTCAAGAGTTGGGTTGACACTGAGGACCTCCTGTGTCACCTATGACTCCTCCCCAGGTGACTGCTTCCTGACAGCAAAGTCCCACAGGTTACAACTCTGACGAACACCCCAGTTGACTCATATAGCCGGCTCAGTCACCAGAGGCCCAGGGCGCTGACTATAAAAGAAAGAACAGTTAAGTCTGGCGTGTTTCAAGTTTCGTGGCTCCTTTGAAGGTGAGAACCCTTGAAGACAGATTTATCATCCGCTGCTAGAGATGGACAACCAAGCCGAATTACTGACATTAGAAGAAGGGGCCACGGTGGGTTCACAGACAACCTTGGAAAGAGAACATTTCAACTGCAAAGATGACAAGATTGGCATGTTTTTGTTTTTTAGCTGTGTGCTTTCTTTAAAATTTTTTTTTATCTTTGCCCTGGCTGAGTGGCTCAGTTGGCTGGAGCATCATTCATGTACCAAAAGGTTGTGTGTTCAATTCCCAGTTAGGGCACGTGCATAGGTTGTGGGTTTGATCCCTGGTCGGGGCGCTTGTGGGAGGCAACTGATAGATGTTTCTCACATCGATGTTTTTCTCTCTCCCACACCCTTCCTCTCTCTCTAAAATCAATAAAACATATCCTCAAGCGAGGATTTAAAAAATTTACCTTTAATTATAGAAATTCTAAATGCATGCATTCATATTCTTTAACAAACATGTAAAGGTAAAGTCTCCCATAAGCACTGTCCCTCACCTCTTTACTTTCCCAAGAGGAAGTGTTTGCTGTCCTTTCGGGCGTCTTTCTGCCCATTGACATATATAATCACGAGCTGTGCGTGCTCACCAGCAGTTGGCTTACGTTACTGAAGAGTCAGTTCTGGCGGTCTTCCAAGGTCAAGCCAACCCATAAAGGGCCACATCATTTTTTGAAAACTGCTCAGTGATCTCACTGCTGAGTGGCACAGCAATGCCACCGTCCACCCATCTGTTCTTGTGTTGACGACGTGCGTCTTGGCTGGAGTCTTTTAGACTGACAAATGTGCCTCAGAGGACAGTGTGGCACATGCCTCCTTGGGCACAAAAGTGGTTCTTTAGATGAACTACCTGGACATGGAATTGCTGGATAAAACAGTATTCACATACTACTTTTTTAAAAGTTACAGCCTTTTTTAAAAGAGATTTTTATTTATTTTTAGAGAGGGAAGGGAGGGAGAAAGAGAGGGAGAGAAACATCAATGTGTGGTTGCCTCTTTCACACCCCCTACTGGGGATCTGGCCCCGCAACCCAGGCACGTGCCCTGACTGGGAATCAAACCGGCGACCCTTTAGTTCACAGGCCGGCACTCAATCCACTGAGACACACCAGCCAGGGCACACACATTACTTTTTGAGAGATAACTCCAAATTGGGCAGAACCCTTAACACAATAGCCGAAGGATATAGTGAGGCAGGGCCCAGATTCCGGGGTTCAAATCTTAGCCCTGCCACTTACTAGCTTCTCTTCTTGCTGCCTGTTTCCTCATCTGCAACACTAAGAGAGAGGCAGTAACAACTTCATTTGACTGTTAGGACAATGACGGGAGTTTGTGTAGAGCTCTTCGGAATGGCATAGTAAGTACGCTACAAATGTTAGCTGCTATCAGGAGCTTTGGGTTTAACATCAGCAAAATTATAAAACCTGGAGGAGAACAGGGAAGAGGTTACGGGAGAATTCTTTGAACATTTAAAGCTCCCGACGAAAGCCAGGTTTTATTTTGGCTAATCTGCCCCCACGCAGAAGGCAGGTGGTGTGGCTGCTGTCAGCTGAAGGGGTCAGGGAAGAGCACTCAGCCGCACGCAGGTGACGGTGACCGGCCCCTCTGGATCACCAGCTGTCTGAGCGCCTTCTCGCTGGGGACAGGAGGGATTAGTTCTGATTACCCAGCCTAATCCAATGGCATTTGGGTTCCAAATTTGCCATGTGAGTTACTATAGATCTGGGCGCCACACCCACTGCCACTTAATACCAGTCCCCTATTAGTTAGGGAAGTAGTACCCTCCCCGAGATGGGTCGGGAAATTTGGGGGGGTGGGAAGGAAGGCAGCAGACCAGGCAGAGAGAGACAGCTAACGTGTTTTGGGTTCCGTGTCTGTGTCAGCCCCCAGGCTGGGCACTTCATAGGCATCATGGCATTTAATCCTCACAGCTAAACTACCAGGTATGTCATAGTGACTTGGAAGCTTAAGGTAACTTTAATGGGTTGATATAACAAACCTAATTCCCTACTGCCTGTGAGTGCCACAGCATTAGAGCTCAAGCATGATGCTCTCTCTTGGGTATGATTTCAGGGCTGTGTGTGAGAAATAGAGGCAAGAAAATAAGCCTTATAAAGATGCTCAACATCATTAGTCATTATGGAAATGCAAATGAAACCACAGTAAGAGAGCATTTCACACCCACTAGGCTGGCTACAATAAAATCGCCAAATGAGGGTGAGGGCGTGGAAAAAGACAATCCTCCAACATGGCTGGTGGGAATGTAACGGTACGGACACTTGGGAAATCAGTTTGGCAGTTTCTTAAAAAGTTAAATGTGCATTTAAAAAAAACAGAAATTTCTCGGTTAGGTATCCATCCAAGGAAAATGAAACCATATACCCACACAAAGACTTGCTTACAAATGTTCTTAGCAGGGTTATTCATAATTACCAAAATTGGAAATAACCTAAATGTCCATAGGAAATGACCTAAATGTCCAACTAGTGAACAGAGAAAATACAGTGTAGCCCTACAATGGAATACCATGGGATCATAAAAAGAAACAAACGAGGATACATGATCCGACGTGGACAGACCTCAAAAACGTTGTCATTGCTATGCTCAGAGAAAGAAGCCAGGCACAAGAGACCACCGATTATATGGCCCCATTTACATAGAACATCCAAAGAGCCTGCGGAGCCCCAAAGCAGATTAGCGTAGCGGTTGCTGGAGGTGTGGGCAGTGGAGAGAACATGAATTAACAATGACTGTGCACAAGGGATCTTTTTGGGGTGATGAAAATATTCTAAAACTGACCTATGGCAGTGGTCGCACATCTTGACCAAATTACTAAAGACATCACTGAACACTTATCCACTATGCAACGTATGCCTCGCTAAGGGTAATTTTTAAAATAGAGAAAGAAGGAGAAGACATTTAATAAGCACCTATTATATTCCGGCAGCAGTGCTTGTGAAAGCAAAAGATTGGAAGTCACGTAAGTGTCTACGGATAGGAGTTTAAAAGATAAAATAACAGAGATCTAGTTATAGTATCTCTATACAATGGAATTTTTAATTTTTAATAGCACTGGGCATTAAAAAATAAGGCAGTTCTGCTCTGGCCGGGTGGCTCAGTTGATTGGAGCATCACCCCATACTCCAAAAGTTTGTGGGTTCAGTCCCCGGTCAGGGCACAGACCTAGGTTGTGGGTTCCATCCCCAGTCAGGGCACCTATATGGTGGGGGTCCCCCGATCAATGTTCCTTTCTCACATCAATGTCTCTCGCTCTCCCCACCCCTCTTCCCCTCTCTCTGAAAATCAATAAACATATCCTTGGGTGAGGATTAAAATGATGATAATAATAATAAAGCAGTCCTGTACGCACTGATATGAAACAATCTCCAAGGTAAATTGATAGGTGACATGAACAAAGCATAGAAGAGAGTGTAGAGTAGGCTCTCACTAGTATAAGCAAAAAAGTGATACTCTAATATGCTTGCGTATACGCATAATGAGTCCAGAAATGCACAGGGAACTGGTATCCTGGAGGCCCCAGGCCCAGGACCCGGAGGAAGGGAGGCCTGCTAGCTGAGGACAGTGACGGTCTCTGCCTGTCGTTTTGGATGTTTTAAATTTACAAATGTGACCCAACAGACAAATAGAATCTAACTTTTAAACATCCGTAGTGAGCAACTCCGTGTGCCCAGCAGGGTGCCTGGCACACAGATGCAGGGCAGCGTGAGCACAGCTGTCGCTGCGACGCTGCTCTCCCGACTCGTTCTGAGCTTTCTTTTGAGGTGGAATATAGACAGTCTCCCCACCGGTACTCCTCTCCTCTGCTCCTTAAAATCTGTGGCAGTTTCCAGTGCTCCAAAGAGAGCTTTACAAACAAAATAGAACAAAACAGAAACCAGCTCCAGGTTAAACGAAACCTGTGAGAGAGCCCCCGAGGCCCAGGCAGGTTAGGGGGCCTCTCCAAGGACACACAGCTTGTTAGGAGCCGAGTCCGTGAGTCTCCGTTCTGACGTTCACCTTACTGGTGGGCAGGACACATTCCTCTGCCCGTCTTTCATCCTTGTCCTCTTTCGGGGGACAGGCAGGCAAGTGAGGAACGACCGAGATGCTAGAAACATACAGCGCATGGCAGTGTTGTTAACGACACCAGCTTGTGTGAATTCACGGGTAAAAATCACTGTGGTTTGAGGCTGAATGTAGTGGGCTGGGCGTTGTGTCCAATGTCGGCCTGTGTCCCCAAGGGTGTCACTAGCCCTCTCTGGTTCCTCCTCACCTGTCTGTCCTCCACATTCCCCCAGGCTCCCTGTGTCCTCATGCTCCCTCCACCCCCCCCACAACCCCCAGCAAAAACCCGAGCCACTCCTTCGGAGAATGTGCACATTCAATGGGAATGAGAGGTGTGTCATTTCCCTGTGGGATTTCAGGCCAGCCTGTAGAGGGGAGCACCCAGGAAAGGCCCCCTCCTCCTCTGCCCCCTCCCTGCCCTGCAGCAGGCAAGAGTGAGCCCACCCATGCTGCGGGAACTGAGCCTGGATTTGTCATACTGAACAAACCACCTCTCGGCAAGTCTGCTTAAACAAGGTCAGCAGTGGACAGGGGACTTCGGAGAGGGTCAGCCTCACCTGCTGCTGCCATCCTTCCACCCAGACAGTTGGAGCTCTTACAAGAACACTTGTTATTTTTGCTTCTATTTGCCCTGTTTTCTGAATTTTTTAAAATCATTCTTTAGCTAATATTCCTTAGTAAAGTGTGCCTTAGAGAATAGGAGCACCACAGCCGATGGCAAGGACTTGGGGAGGAAGGGAGCAGTGCATCCAAGGCCTCGTTCCCTTCAAAGGCTGGACCACGTTAACGTGTCTGGGCCGGAGTTCACAAGAGGCCCATCCTAAATCTTTACAGCATGAAGCTGCTGCGGGCCACCTGATCACTAAGGGTTGAGACGGTATGACTTTAGAGGCCTTGCTCCAAAATGTCCCAAACCACCTAAAGTGGCCATTTCACTTGTCCTGCTAACTCCATTCCAGCCTCTCCCACTGCTCAAGCCTGGTCATGGGTGGGCTGGTCTTTGTCCTTCCTGCTTTGCGGGTGCCGACCGGTCTAAACGGATCAAGTACTCTTGCTTGGTGATTGGTTTATGAATAAGTCTGAGCCAATCAGCACATGGCTCTCTCCAGAAACTAGCTCAGGGGCGCTCCAATCAGCGCAAAGCTTAGGTCTTTCACTCTGTCCTCTACACTCTGAACTGAAAGCATGCAGACCCCGGGGAGGCGATAACCATTTGAGACTGAGAAAGCCAGCCTGAGGTTGAAACCGAAGCCCAGAAAAGAGCAGAGGAGTCTCCAGAAATGCAGAGAACCAGAGCCAGGGGAGTAACCAAACTCCTGGACTTTTCAGGAGTTGCGTGAGCAATATATCCCCACTACCATTTAGGCTAGCTTGAGCTGGTTTTTTATTGTTGCTGCTGGAAAGCACGCTAAAGCATCCATACCTTATCTCCTGTCCCATGGTGCCTGCAATTCCTCCCAGGGGCCCTCCATTCCAGACCTCTACATCGGACCTGCTTTCACCAATTTATAGACGGAAGTAAAGAATTTAAGAGTGGATGGCTTAATCAAAAAATGCGTCTCCAAGGAAGTTCTGAGGACCACCATAGAAAGTCTAGTCTCACCAAATGAATTTCTGATTTCTGTCCACATCCTATCCCTTTCTGCCCTCCATGTTTTATTTTTTTAATTGTTGTTTTTCCTTTTTACAGAACAATCACCTTCCATCTCTGTATGTTCAAATCCCACAAGTTTTCAAACCCCAGCTCGAGTGCTAGCTTGCCCTTAAAACCTGCCCTGATACCTTCGGCTGGATAAAAATCAGCCGCCACCCAGAACACTGACAGCCCCCCTCAGCCTCTCCTCCCCACACTCAGCATTCCCCACAGGTGCACCCCACTGTACACTGCTTGCCCACAGAACACCTGATGGGTTTATCTTCTCCACAGCTCTGACATAGTGTGGCTGGGCCTCTGCATCTCTGAGAAGTGGGCAGCTTCGTGATTGAAAAGAACCAGCATAAGTAGGTTTTCTTCAGAAAGCACAAGCCAAAGAAATGGTTACTATGGTGGTTCTCAGGAGTGTGGGCCCTGGACCACACCGTCAGCATCACAAGGGAACTTGTCAGAAATGCAAATTCTTGGGACCTTCTGAGTCAGAAGCTCTGTGGGAGGGATCCAGTGTTCACCCAGCTCTCTAGAGTCTGTTGCACTTTCAAGCTGGAGAACTGCTGGACTGGAGGAAGGTGCCAAACTACTGACTGAGGAGCAAATGAGCCTGCTTATCTAAGAGCAGGACTGAACACCAAGTGAAGATCAAGGTGAGTTGAGTGCCCCTGGTCGTGCTGGCAGCAGCCCTAGAGGACATGGCCCTGGAAGGACGAGGGTGCTATATTCAGAAGGGAGCAATTTGGAACTATCTCTTCAACCTGTGTCCATCTTTTCGACCCGGTGTCCAAAGTCTCCAGGTCATCCTAGGCCATCCCAGGTGGGGGCGTGTTGGCAGAAACCTCAATGGTGGCTCTAAACACATTTAAATGTTCTTTTCCATCATGTAGGTGGGGCATTTACTTTTTCATTTTTGCCCACCCTAAGATGACATGATTGCTCTCTCCCCAGTTTTTTTACATTTCTGAATTTCCAGATTTCTTTTCTTTGGCAGAATTCAACCCAAAATAACAGGGTTCCTTGTGAACCTGTCAATAACAGTAGCAAAGAATTTATTAAGATACCCCAGTGTGCCTGGACAAAAACTCTGAGGCATCTCAGTATGGACAACGGGGCAAGGATGAAGACATTGGTAACACTTTCAGAGCTGCTGCATGAGCTGTGGTTCTTGGCTGCATTATCCCCCTGTGCCTGACTCTCATCCTCATCCCAGAGCAAGGGAGCATCCTGTTCATCATGAACCCTCATCAGTGACCTTGAAATTCCAGCCACTGCCCCCGAGGTGACCCTGAGCGACTGTCTCTGCTCAGACACCCAAGAGCCAGTCCATCTCAGAGCATTCTCACCCCGCCCACTCTGCCATGCCTGAGTCAGACCAGAAAGGGGGCCAGTGCAGGGACCCACTATCGTCTTTGAGTAAAGGCTTGGCTGGTGCCTGAGCTTCCATAACAATCACGGGCATCATCTTGTATGCAGAGGTTTTCCTTCACCTCCTCGTCCTGTAGACTCATGGAAACGCATTTAAATATGGTATGGTTGCATACTAAAAAGCATTTCCAGGTGGCACTGATAAATCCCTACCTCCCTCTTTAGATAATAAATACATCATCAACATTTCCAGGCAAAAATACTTTTTCTTATTTATTGTAGCTGCATTCTAAAATATCATCTCTTTGAATTTTGCTCTCAAACACTGTTTTTAAGTACAGAATTTCATTGAAAACAATCTAGTTTTCTATGTCATTTTTGTTTAATCATTACACAAGTGTCAAAAATGTGTAGTTTCTATTCCTTTATAGTTCATATGATGAAAGCTTTCTGAAATTTTAGGGGAGAGACTGTTTATAATTAGCCGAGAGGAAAACCGACAACGTGACAGATAGTTCAGCGGTGTTTACTCACCTGATCCCCCACCCACCCTGTCAACGTGGATGTTGTTCTCTTCCTTTTACAGGTGAAGACACAGGCTGAAAAACTGGGCCAGAGGCAGGATTTGATTCCAACCCTGACCCCCAAGCCTGGCACTGATTCCTGAGCACCACCAGCTTCTCCCCACCTCCACCCCAATTAGGATACTGTCCGGCACCCTCCCTGCAGGGCTGAAACCCACAAGTAAGTGTGCAGGAGGCCGTTAGAAATGAATTAGATGTGGGGGGAGGTGGAGGGAAGGGAGGGAGCGATCTTTGCAGATGATGAAAATAGGAATTCAGCCATACCTAAAAATCTTCCCCAAACTACGATCGGATGTTCTGCAAAAACTTCAAAAGGGCAATGTAATTTGAGAGCTAAAACACATTTAGTTTGTTTTACATCCGATTTCCAAGATCTGAATGTGGTTATTGACCGTTAGTGACTTTTAATACAGGATTTGTCCATCTGTCAGTTCAGAAGTAGCCTGTAACAGCCTGCCTTTCAGTTCAGAAGCCTGACCACAAAGAAGCTCATTCAATTCACTCTTCGCTGGGATGCTGTTATAAAACGTCTCTAACCATTCCTGGTTAATTAATCTTTAAAAAGAACAATGAAGCCTGCCTTTACCGGAGGAAAAGGTTGTGGGAGGAAATAATGAGAGCAAGAGCGGCCGTAAAGGCTGCCCTTGCTTTTATCTGCTCTCCCATGGTCGCCAGAGCTCAGTGACGGACACCCTCCCTTGGGCTTTCACGTCTGCGCGTGTTCACCAACATGCAGCACGACGGGGGTGCCGTTGACTCGACGGATTTTTCTGATCGACTCTTTGTGTTGAATTTAAAAATCCAGGTAGCAACTCGAGTACAACGTCATGCCTCTGGTTAACGCTACCGTATTGCACGCTTAAAAATGTGTTAAGAGGGTAGATCTCATGCTAAGTCTTCTTACCACAATTAAAAAAGAAAGGAAAGGAAAGGAAAGCAGATCTATTTTAATGCCTCAACGAATGTTTACAGCAGCCATTCTGAAACGCCTGATAGCTTTGCAGTAACGTGATCCCTGTGGTCAGTCAAGAGACCGCTGCGTCCACTCAGAAAGTGGGGGTTTTCAATCATCATGAAACCCCATAAAAGGAGTAACATGTGACCATAATACTCAACTACTTCAGGCAAAGGTATCTGGGGCCCGAGTTAGCTGGGAAGCTACCTCAGTTTTTCGTGTTACTTTGTAAAGCTTCTACAAATCGCTCCTTCGAGTCCTCCGGTATTGCTTGTTTTTCTCATTGTTGAGATAGCCATGATGTGAAAGAATCTTTTACAATTCTCGTCAAGCCAAAAGAAGCAGACATAAAAATAATAATAATGTTTTCCCCAAAAGGGCCCAAACTGAAAATGAGAATCTGGCCACTTTAAAACCCTCTGTACCCTAGTACGTTCTATTTTCTAAGGACACAATCTGCTTTGTTCCCTGTCGTAGAAAATGCAGACAACTACATATTGAAAGCACAGCTATTGCTTATGCAAAAACCAAAGTCTAAATACTTACTTTTCAATACTGTCTGTCCCAGAGACGTGATAGGAGAGCTGGCTCGGCCGTGGGCTCCCCGGGCTGCGTGGGAGGCACTGATTGGGTGTCCCTGCTCCTGGGCCTGGGGACTCAGAGGACCTGCAGGGCTCAGGGTCTTTTCCACAGACAGGTCAAAGCACCGTTGGGTCTGTTTCCAGGAAAGCTCCTATCTTTCTAAGAGGGAAGATTCCGTGTCCAGGGAAGTTCTGGAAGAAGAGCATTTTTCCCTGCCCTCGAATGAACTAGGTCATTGCTGAAGCTGTAGAGTATTTTTTAGCATCACTGTGATGAAACTTGAGGGCTGTGCCTGCAGTAGGTGCGACACTTGTTGTTGACGCTGGGGAGGCCCTGGCACGGGGGCCCGGTGAGACGCAGCCCCAGTGAGCTGATGGAACCCAGACGAGCTGTCAGTGAGGTCTCAGGAGACTGAGCAGCGGTCCGCAAAGTCTGGGCACGACCTCAGGTTCAGCTGCTTGCCTCTTAGAAGAGCGAAATCTTGCTGCCTGATAAAGTGATTAAGGCCAGACAGAGTAACACCAGCAGTTCTATCAAGGGTATCAGGCATCTGAAGTTCACATAGGAAACCTGTTGGTGGGGGGAGGTGGAGAGGGGAGGTGCAAATAAGAGTCATAAGCTGTTCATTTAGAACTGGTATTGCAGTCGTTTTATGAAGCTGGCTGAGCAAAGCAGAAACCACAGCAAGGCAGGATCCCTCCTCCTCCTTTCCCTCCCCTCTGCTGCCTCTCTCCCCCCACCACCAACACACACACACACACACACACACACACACACACTCTGTCCTTCCTATTTTAACTGCAGTTAGTAAGAAGAGAGCAGAGGAAAGCCAGAAGAAATCCGTAGAAGAAATACCATGAGCCCTGTTCCTTCAGATTGTCAGGAATTGTTCCTGTTGGCAAAGTAGATTCTGTAAAGTGGGAATTTCTTTTACTGAAGTTGGTCCAAATCCAAGAAAGAACATAGAAAATCCAGAAGTACTGTTCTGTACCTACTTTGCCTCTCTCCACAAGTATTTTAATGTATTACACCTGCAAAGTAACAACTTAGAAAGAAACCTCTTATGAAACTCAAGGAGAGCACTAAAATTAGCAGCAGGAGTGGGTGACTTTGAAAGGGACACAACTGAAAATACTTACTCTGTCCTGGGCACTACAGTCCTCAAAAGCACATCGTTTTTACACAGCACAAGTCCGTGTGATCTTTCCAGATAAGAGGAGATAACTTGAAATTGTGAGTGAAGAGAGGAGGAAGGTGAGATGGTAAGCAAATATCAGGGCACAGCGGCAGGAGAAGGCGAAGACAAAGGGAACCAAGATCCCACAGCAGCAAGAGACGCACGGTGCTCTTGAGCGAAGGGTTCTCCGGGCACTCCTTAAGGGAGAAGTCGACGGGCACTTGAAACTTAACTTTGTCCTGCGCAATTCAAATGATGAACTCCCTCAGCTCCTAGCATGCATCTCCTAGTAAAATAAAGTTAAGGAGCAGGGACTTCCTATGTATATAAAATGGATTTGCCGGTGTTTTAGTGTTCATCTCCTTAGCCTGCAGCCAAAGAATTTCTGTTTTAATCTCAGGTGTAGGGCAGCAGGAATGGAAGAGAATCAGAAACAGAGACGATAACGGGATTAAACTCAGTTCGGCCAGGACACTGTTCTGAATTTTCTGTGATTACTTGAAGGAGACAGAAGGAGGGAAGTTGAAGCGAAAAAGGAGACATATATTTGTGCCTCTCTGGTAGCACTGAAAAATAACACAAGTTTGTGATTAAAAGTAAAAACATAAAAATGTTTAGCATCATTCTCAGTAAACAGTATGGAATACAAGAAAATACATTTAAGCAATCTTTTTCTGAAGCTATAGGAGAAGGGAAAAAAACTTCATTTGTGAAGAATTGGAAATGTATGTTTGTAGCTGATGTTTTTTAGTCGCTTCTCTAGAAAGACCTTTTGGGCTTCATTTTCTTGGCCTCGAACAAATGGACCGTTGGATTCCTCTGAGCTTGCAGAGGACTGGCACCTAAGTCAGTTCCCAGCTAATCTGCATATTTAAAGCCGATTCATTAGGTTCTTAAGCTGCTCTTTGCTCCCAAAAGTTGGGCTTGGATGGATACGTGAGGGGTTTATCTGCTCATTTAATTCTTCCTGGCATAGAAGGTCCTCAAACATTCGTGTTTAACGGTACGAGTGATAAATGCCCTGCCCAGCAGAACACATTCTTGGCTGAGGCTTGGTACCCATCACATGTCAGGTCGGATCGGATTTTCTGCCAGGCGCCTTGGGCCAAGCTGGAACCTGGCAGGTTTCTCCCGTGTCATGTCGGGAGCAGGCAACGCTGGGGGAGGGACCCCAGCATCCACTCACTCTCCCTCTCTCAATAGCTCATCCCCATCCAGGGTCCTGGAGTTCTGGAATTTGCTAGTCTATGTGTGGTACCTTGCTCAGTGGGCATGACCTTGAATTAGGCATTTGCAATCTTCATTCAGTTCCCTGTATTTTAAGGGGCCACCGGTCACTCAGGTAGGTTGATAAAAAACGTATAAATACAGGGGTAAAAGAAATATTAAAGTAAATAAGACTTCTTTCACGGTGCTTTTCATCCCAGGTAATGGATTTCTATAAAATTCTTCATGAGAACATCAAGTTTTTAAATATTTGCAAAGTAACAGTTAAAAAATTCAATTTTATCAGAGGAACTTTGAATGTTGTATGAATGTTGTTTGGAATTTGGATTTCATTTTCCCCCAGAGAATCAAAACTATGCGTGGTATTTAGATGAACACAGCACCTTACAGAAGTATTTAATCCATCATGTTCCTGAAATGCCATATTTTAGCTACCGAAACCTACAAGTATCAAAACCAGGTTAAAATTCAACTTAACTCCATAGGGACAGTCTAAGTATCTGGGGGGGAAAATCCAAACTTCCGTGATAAAATTCCAACAGTTTGTTCAGTTTCATTTAAAAGTACAACAGCCATAAAAACCGGTATTACAACTTTCAGAAGCAAAATTCCAATTTTCACACAGGTGTATGTTGAACCCTAGGCCCAATTTCACAAATACTAAGTCAAATTAACTAGTTGAACAGGGTCTGGAACTTCAATTTTTTTAAAAGATTTGCATAGGTTATGTATAGTAAGTATTTTATAAAAATTCCCTTTTTAAGGCTTTTCTTCTGATTTTAAAAGCAATGCACACGTAACACTGAAAACTGCATACTCATTACTGAAAATGTTTAATATTTTGATTTTGAAAATTTCCAATTTCCCACCACCCATAGCTAGCCACCACTTTTGGTATATTTGTTTATATTTTCCCTTTGTGTGTGTTCATACATACAGTTTTCTTTTATGTTTTTTTTTTCCACTTATAAGCCTCTCACTAAGAATTCTTCAAGAAAGTCTCCACACTATCCTGTCATTAGACTGTGTTATACTTTCTGTGGCCAGTGTTCTACTGTTAGGTATCTGGATTGCTTATACATATATTTTGTTTGTTCTGATAACTAATGATGTGAAACACGTTCTTGTAAATAAACCTTTGGGCACGTCTCTCTAAGGACAGGAGGTTAAAAGTGGCACTAGTGGGTGAAAGGTCACGAATATTTTAGGGTTTTGAAAGAGACTGCCAAACAAAGCTCTGGCAGGTGCACCGCGCGTGGGCCCGCGGCAGGTAGGACCCGCCCCCCGCCCCGAGAGCAACCGGGCACTGAGCGCCGTCACGGGGAATGCGTTCGCCGCCCTCAGAAGCAAAGCTGGTATTTTAATGCACAATTCTTTGATTACTAGTGAGGTGAACTGTTATTTTATAAGGTCACTGGTGCTTTTTCTTTTATGCATGGTCTTTTCCATGTTTTTTGGACAATTCTGCAACTTGAGTGTTTCCCTTTTGCACACATAAAAAGCACTTCACGTATAATTTGCTGAAAACCAATGTGCGGTTTGCCTTTTTATTCATAAAGTTTTGACATGTGGAAATTGTGAATTTTGATTTAATAAAAATTATCTCGAGGAGAGAAGGGGGAGCTGTTTAATGACTACAGAGCTTCAGTTTTGCAAGATGAAAGGTTCCGGAGATCTGCTCACAACAGTGTGTATGCGAGGTCTGCCCAGAAGGCATCCAGCCATGTAATATCAAAAATAGAGACATTTACTAAAGAAGATACAAGAAACATTGTACACAGGACAATGTCACCTCAGTCCCCTTAAAAGGAGGCACCTCGGGACCTCACACAGTTCTCCCAATCACCATCAGCTGCCCCATCATATTTTCCTGAATCTCATGGATGGTCTGAAATGTCTTTCCTTTCAAAGGTTATTTTAGTTTTGGGAAAATCCAGAAGTTACAAGGCACCAAATCTGGGTTGTAGGGAGGCTGAGTCACCTGAATAATTTGATGCTTCGCCAAAAAGCTCTGTACAGGATGTGATGCATGAGCAGGCATGTTGTTGTGATGAAGCTGCCAATCACCAGTTGCCCATAGCTGTGGCCTTCTGAATCATCCAAATAGTTTCCATGGAGAAATGTTCAAGCTTAATGCAAAATCTGACACAGATTTGTTGCTCTACTCAGTCATTTTGAATGCGACAGCCACACAGTACACATGCTCACTTAACAGTGTCTACCGCCCCCACTGACTAGTACAGTGAAGTCATCATTGTTCACACATGCACATTCCAGTCCACTCTCCTTGGCTGCCAGGTTACATTGATGTCACGCAAACCATTCTCATTATATTAACAGTGGCTCAACTTTTTCCAGACAGACCTCATATGCTTAACACTACTAAACTACACACTTAAGAATAACACAGGAAACTTTATGTTAATTTTTGCCACAATTTTTTAAATGATATTTTTCTTTTGTTTTTTTCCTTTGCATGTAACGCCCGCATCCCTCCATGTACTTATCCACTATCCCAACCAGGCAGAGTAAATTTGGGTTCCAATCAAGCCCTTCTCCGCTTTTTCATGTTACTTGATCTGTGCTAACGCACTGGATCAGTTTGTGCCTTTTCTTTAATCCAGATAGTATCTAAGATTCTCAGCTTCCTTCCTGCTTTCGGGGCGTCTACCCTTTGCAATTAAGAGATTGATATAGGTATAAAAGTTGAGATATCGCTTTGAACACTGTAGTTTTCCCCCATTAAAAATGGCATGAAGTGGGAGTTAGGACCTCAGCTGTGACTGAATGAGGAAGGTGGAAAATCTCCTCCCCCAAAAGCAACAATGAATATGGACAAAACAGACAAACAGTCATTTTAGTGCTCTGGAAATCAACCGAAAGCATGCAGGGATTTTAGAATCACTTGTGATTGAAGAACTTCTCAACGGTGGGTACTAACAGTGGGTCTGTAGGGCGTTCTTGCCTGGAGCTTCTCCCACTCCCCCCACCTAGCTACCATGTCACAGAGGTTCTGCCAGCGCAGGCTGTGAGCACTGGTGATTTCACTGTCATGGTCAAAGGCTCACTGGCATTTGAAACAGTAAATGACACCTCTTCCCAGTGTGTTAGCAATGGAAGTAACTCTTAGCAGCAGGTGAGTGGAGAAGGTCAACAGCTCTTCTAGCCCAAAGATGGGATTGGGATCCAGGCAAGCATCTGTCTGCCTGAGGCTGCACGCATGTGCAGACAGACCAGGGAGGACTCAGCTATCCACCCACACATTCCCAGCATGCACAGAGGAGACATGAAAGGGCCCAGCAGAAAGTAAATATCAGAGCAGACTTGAACATGGCTGTAACTTGAATGCATTCCCCTACTCACACACAGATACACTGACAGAGGATGAAAGTTTTACTGGTTCGAGGTTACTGATCACAACCTCTGTGCAATCATTACCTGGCCACTGGGCTATGCAGCACAGGGTGACCACTAGGAAGCCAAACATCAACATTTTTAAAAGAAAACTGAGCAGAAATATGTGTCCACACACTTTGGGGGAGACATTTCACAGATTTGTCTCAGTCCAAGTTTCAAAGCAAACAGCAACAACCACCTGCGGGTGGGGGATAGAATAACCACAATAGGTTATCTAAAATGTCAAGTTTTCACCAAAAAATTATGAGACATATAAGTTGACAGGACAGTGTACCCTTATGCTGAAAAGAAGCAGCCAATAGAATCTCTCTGAGTATCCCCAGTATTACCCTGATACCAAAGCCAGACAATGATATCTCAAGAAAATAAAACTAAAGACCAGTATCTTTCATGAATATACATGCAAAAGTCCTTAACAAAATATTACCAAACTAAAATTAACAATATAAGGGAAGGGTTATACACCATGATCAACTGGGATTTATCCTAGCAATGCAAGGTTGGTTTAACAACTGAAACCCAATTGATGTAATATACCGTTAATAGGAGGCAAAACCACACAATCTCCATAGAGGCAGAACAAACATTTGGCAAAATACAACATCCATTCATGATAAAAACTCTCAACAAACTAGGTATAGAAGGGAGTTTCCTCAACTTGATAAGGGCATCTATGAAACAAAACAAAAAAACCCACAGTAAATATTCTACTTACACGATGAAAGGCTGAATTATTTTTTCTCTAATATTAGGAAAAAAGCAAGGACATTGACTATTGTCAAGTGTACAGGGGCTTCTAGGCAGGATAATAAAGGAAAAAACATTATAACATCCAGATTGGAAAGGAAAAAGTACAAGTGTCTTCATTTGCAGATGATAAGATCCTGTATGTAGTAAACCCCAAGGAATCAAGAAAAAAAAACACCACAACTAATAAAAAAGGTTAGCAAAATTGTAATATATAAATCAATATACAAAAATCAATCATATTTCTATATACTAACAACCTTTGAAAATGCAATTAAGAGAACAATTCTGTTCACAATTGCATCAATAAAAATAAAATACTTAGAAATAAATTTAGAAGAAGGCGTGTGTACTGAAAACATTGAAAAGAGAAAGAAGATTAAATAGATGGAGAGGCATTTCATGTTTCTGGGTTGGAAGACAGTATTGCTAAGTGGCAGTTATCCCCAAATTGATCTATATATGCAACACAATCCCTATCACAATCCCAGCAGAGTTTTTGTAAAATAAGCCAATCCTACAATTCATATGAAAATGCGATGCATTATAATAGCCAAGAAATTTTTGAAAACAAACAACAAAGTTGAAAGACTTATACTACCTGATTTTAAAACTTAACAGAAAGTCACAGTGACCAAGACAGTGAGATATTGGCACTCTATCATATCCTGGGATAGTCTCTGTAAATGTATCAGAATTGAGAGTCCAGATGTAAACCCTCAGAGTTATGTCAATTTTTAATTGAGATTTGTCCATTAATTTTTGATAAAGTTACCAAGATAACAGAGGAAAGGATTGTCTTTTCAACAAATTGACAATATCATTTGGGAGACAGTTGGATATCCATATGTAAAAAAACCCTGAACTTTGACACCTTATACCATACACAAAAATTAACTCAAAACTGATGAGAGACCTAACTGAAGTGCTACAATGAGAAGCTCCTAGAGGAAAATACAGGAGAAAATATGACTTAAATTATTTTGGATAGGTATCCAGATGTGGTATTGCTGGATCACATGGTAGTTCTATTTTTAATTTATTGAAGAAACTTCATACTATTTTCCATAGTGGCTGCACCATTTTATATTCCCACCAAGAGTGCACAAGGGCTCCAATTTCTCCACAACTTCTCATTTTTTGTTGTTGATAACAGCAACCCTAAGAGGTGTGAAGTGGTATCTCACTGTGGTTTTGATTTGCATTTCCCTGATGATTAGCAATGTTGAGCATCTTTTCATGTACCTGTTGGCCTTCTGTATATCTTCTTTAGAGAAATGTCTGTTCAAACCCTTTGCCCATTTTTAATTGGCATTTTTATTTTTTGCTATTGAGTTTTAGGAGTTCCTTATACATTTTTTAAATTAACCTCTTGTCAGATACATGGTTTGCAAATATTCCCTCCCATGCTGTAGGCTGTCTTTTCACTTGGTTGTTTCCTTTGCTGTGCAGAAGATTTTTAGTTTCATACAGTCTCATTTGTGTATGTTTGCTTCTGTTGCCTGTGCTTTTAGTATCACTACCAAGAAATCATTGCCAAAATCAATGTCAAGAAGATTTTCTCCTATTTTTTTCTTCTAGGAGCTTTACGGTTTCAGATCTAAGGTTAACATTTAATCTGTTTTTAGTTATTTTTTGTGTGTGGTGAAAGATAAGGGGTTGTTAGGCACATGGATTTCATTCTTTCACATGTGATGTCCAGTTTTCCTAACACCATTTATTGAAGGCACTATCATTTTTCCATTGTGTGTTCTTGGCACTCTTGTGAAAGATTAGTTGGACCGTATGTGCAGGTTTCTTTCTGGGCTCTCTAGTCTGTTCCACTGGGCTCTCTATTATGTTCTATGTGGCTGTTTTTATGCCAATACCACACTGTTTTGATTACTATAGCTTTGTAATATAGTTTGAAATCAAGATGTGTGATGAATCTAGCTTTGCTCTTTTTTCTCAAGATTGGTTTGGCTATTTGGGGTCTTTTGTGGTTCCATGTGAATTTTAGGATTGTTTTCTGTTTCTATAAAAAATATATTTGGGGTTTCAGTAGGCATTACATTGAATTTGTAGATTCCTTTGGGTAGTATGGACATTTTAACATTATTAATTCTAATCCATGAACACAGAATGCCTTTCCATGTATTTGTTTCTGCTTTAACTTATTTCACCAGTGTTTTATACTTTTCAGTGTATAAATCTTTCACCTTCTTGGTTAAGTTTATTCCTAAGTACTTTATTCCCTTTGGTGCTATTGTAAATTAAGACTGTTTTCTCAATTTTCTTTTTGGATAGTTCATTGTTGGTATATAGAAACTTAACTTTGTATGTTGACTTTGTATCCTGCAACTTTACTTAGTCTATTTATTAGTTCTAATAGTGTGTGTGTATGTGTGTGTGTGTGTGTGTGTTCTTGTGTGGTCTTATATGTTTTCTACATCTAAGATCACATCATCTGCAAACAGATATTTCACTTGTTCGTTTGTGATTTGAACGTCTCTGAGCTGATCTTAATCTTGAGTCACGTTAAAAAGGATAAGACCCAGTTGGTAAACCTGTGACTTCAGATGATTACTTTGGATTTCAATTCCCATGTGACCTAGTGAATAAATCCTCCTGAACATGATCTTCCTCGTGACAGGTACCCAGAGAGCCAAACGCCCAAGACAGAATTATCACCAGGCACCTGGTGTGACGCTCGCTCCTTTGACAGTGTTCTTATGCTGCTGCTCCCTGTGCAGCCGGACAGCACATGACCCGTCCTCCACCAAATGTGAGGGGGGCAGGGGAGCTCTGCAAAGGTCAGGAGGCCATGCGTCACTGCTTGAAGACTTTAATGCCCAAGATTCTGCATCAATAACATTAATTTTAAGAGCACAGTTAAGGTTACCTGATCTTATATCAGCATTTTTGGTAAAATACTATGTCTCTTGTTCCTACCATCTACTTCTCCAGTTCCATGGCCAATGAAAAGACCAATCAATTCTACCTAATTGATAAAGTATCAGGAAAAGTGTAAGTTCTTTGCTGGAGCAAAACTAACTGACAGCTTTCTGAAGCACAGTCCACTCCCAGCTACCCTCTCTCCTTTTCTTGAATTCCGAGGTCCTGACCAAGCTGGATGACCTTAGGTCCCCTTTTGGTGTAAAAGCCTCATGTGGCTGAGTTCTGGGCTCAGTTTTGCCAGCCCAGTAAACTCCCATCTCTGCCGCCCACCCTCAGACGCCTTGCGACTACACTCTTAGGACGTGGCCCTTCTTTCTCTTTTTATGTCACATTCCTATTTCTCTTAAGGTGTTCAAACCTGTCTTCCTGAGGTCAAAAGCAGAACTGTATTCCAGGGTTGAAAACTATCGTCCCAAACTGCAAGCGTGGCTACATGTGATGGTAATAATGTAACAACCGATTAACTCTGGCGTGCATTCCACAGGTACTTCCCCACATTCATTTACTGTATGGGGGGTCATGTATGAATCCAGTTTTTCTGCTTCACTCCCCCCGCCCCCCAGGAACAGCTACCAACCTCCATTTTCCAGGTCCACCACCATCACCCCACTTCCTAACACCGCAGCCACCACCAGCTGAGGCTGCCGGCTGTCAGACCTATCTTCTAGAAACACTGCTGTTTTTCATATCGCCCTTGCTCCTGTGCTACCCCAGCATTAATGGGATAAAACCCAAACATCTCAGCCTGCCATTCCCCAGTCCTCTATTGTCCTGTGATGAAACTCAGCCCAGAAGTAATTTCAGAGAGACACGAAGATCTCATTTCTGGGTCACTCTGCTCGCATCCTGCCTAGACCCCTCAACTTTCTTAGCAGCTTCAGCCATACCCTCACCTCAGCTGATTGCTCACATGACTGGTTCAGGGTTTAATCCATGACCAAGGGTGTCAGCGGCATATGACATTGGCACCTCAGAGACTTCGCAAAAGGGGCATATTTTACACTGGCGTTAAGCTAGACCACCCAAGAGTTCATTCCTGGGACCATAACACCTCGACCTGTATGTAGGTAGGAAAGCCCCCGCCAAACTCGGCTCCTCCACACAGGCACTCTGCATCCCCATGGGGCCACCTCTTCATCTTCTCCCAGACGCAAGTCTTCACTAACACCTGTCCTTCCTCCTCCTTCATGGCTCAGCTGAAGGGGCCCCTCCTCCTGGCAGCTGCTAAGCCAACATTCCTGCATCCCCGTTCTCTGAACGCCTTTGTCATTTATGGGGGCACTGCGACTTCCCTGAATTCTTTCTATCGGTGGTGGTGACGGTGGGAGTTTTTCAGAGAAGAAAAACTCTGGGCGGGAAGACCATGCGAGGCTACGCACACCTCCTCCCTGGGAATCTGCTCTGGCCCAGAGGGGCAGGAGAGGGCGGCCTCAGCCAAGCACACTTGCTGCTCCCTCTGCCTGCTCAGTCGCTACGGTTCGCTCAGCCCCACTGACAACATCCTGGAGGGCTCGAGGCCTGTCTTTTCATTTCTTTGTGATCCTGGCCAGGATGACACAACACTATGCCTATTATTGGTCCTTCTGTGGATCTGCCTGTGTAGACACATCTGTCTAGACTTACCCAAGATGCAGCACGGATTTTTTTTCCCACTCCATGTCCATGTCCAGTCTAAAGGAAGCAGAAAATCCCTCTTTCCTGGAAAACAAGAAACTATAAGGGCTCTTCACAAGTAACCGATTCAACTTCCTCATTTTACCCATGTGACCAATTCAGTCAAGCAAAGATGCAGACCTAGTCAAAGACCTGGGGGTGGGGAGTGAAGAATAAAATTACTACATTCTGAAAACTGTACCATTGAAATAAATGAACTCCTGAGAATGAGAGAATCATTTGTACTGCTGAAGAAATATTACTTGTGCTACAATGCCTGATTACCCATTGTCTGGCCAGCCCCTTTTGTGATAAAATGTCTCAAACCCTCTAAGCACTACAGATTTCTCCATTATAACCTTTTCCCTATAACCAAATAGCACCTCTGCCCCTGGATGTGTGACCCTGGACACATTTTATCTCCCTGGCCTCCTTTGGGAAATGAGAATAATTACAGCTCCTTCTTTGGGTTAATGTGATGGTGAGTTGCTCATGGGATGTCCCTAACACAGTACTTGCTCTAGGGGACATGCCCAGTCATTGTCAGAAATTCTCAGCTTGGTAGGCGCTGGGCACAGGGACAAGCAGAAGACAAAACCTCTGTCCTCCGACACGTGTGCACAGGGAGCCAAGGGAGTACAGAGAAAGGACTCCAGTGGCAAGGGAGGGGAAGCAGGGCAAAGGATGCTTCCTGGCAGTGCCGTCTGAGGGGGGTTTTGAAGGATGAGTAGGAGTTTTGGGGAGGGTCACAAGGGGCTGCAGCAGAACTTTCTGGTAGAAGTACCAGCTTCTGCAAAGTGATGGGTGACAGCTTGGCTTCTTTCAGGGAACTGCACAAACGCTTTGGCGTAGCTGGAATTTAGTGAAAGGGGGGCTGGTAGGGATGGTCTTGCTGACCTATGACCTGCGAGATCACAGAAGGCCCCTTGCTTGGTTTAATGTTCTGCAGTTGCCATCATAAAATTATTATTAATTTCTGAACAACAGTCCCTATTAATTATGGAGCCAGTCTCAGGAGCAGAGCTGATATATGCTTCATCAGGAAAAGTGAAAGCGTGGGGTTATGAGCAAGCCACTCATGGAAAGGGAAATACAGGTATTTTTAAGAAGGAGATTTGTGTAAAACCTGAGGTTGTCTGTCTCCAATGGTAGAACTCAGCGGGTGGCAGGTTCGGGCCCAGGGAGATCTTTTTGACCATCTGGATGTGGCCCACACCAGATGTTGACTGAGGGTGGGGGATTTCTTTTTTCTTAGCCAAGAAAGTATCAGATGTTTAACTTCTCCAGTGGCGATTCTTCTCTGAAAGCCTTTTGAGTCTCCCTTCTGCCAGAATTAATAACTGCTTCTAGAATGCTCTTATGATATTCTTGTATGTCTTTCCATATTTTTCCAGATAAATTTCTAAAAACTGAACTGCTAGGTCAAACAGTAAGTGCGCTTTTCAATTTGATAGGTATTGTTAAGTTGTCCTTCCACATCTTTTTTCTTTGCACTTCCCCAAATACCTGTGCTGCCCTATAATATAGTAGTAGGAACTCTGTAATTACTTGATTGATTGATTGATTGATAAATGCACCGGGTAGTTTACATCAATTACTTAATTTAATCTTCACAAAATCCACTAATGTAGGCACTGTTATTATCACTGGTTTAAAAATGAGGAAACCAAGCTTAAGATGCTTAAGGAATGTATGCAAGGTCACCTGTCACCTGGGCCTGACTCGAGTTCATCCTCTTAACCATAATTCCACTTCTTTTATCTTAAAACTTGCTTTTGTTTTTTATATAAGTAATTCAGGTTTTACAATAAAAAATAAAAACTATAGATAAACCAAAAAGGGGGTGGGTAGTTATCACCCATATCCTAACACTGATACCTTTCAATAATCCCAATTACCAGTTTGGTGTACATTCCTACAGATTTACATATAATTATAAATATGTGTGCAATTAGAATTTATAACGACATATGAACATATTCACAATTACTTATCAAAGTGAAATGATGTTCTCTATATTCTGTAATCTGTATAGTAATCTCATTTGTCGTATTTCCATTTAAATATCTAGATCTAGGTCAATGGTATTTCACTGTATAAATGTAACTCATGCACCCATTTACCATCAGTGTTTTCATGCCTGTTTCCCTACCCCTCAATCACATGGGTCATTTTCAGGTCTAGATTTGGAAAAGATCATTCTGGCTTCTGTGAAGAGTACATGAGGGAGGACCAGTGAGAAATGCCATTTCCCGAGTTCACAAAAGAGATGAGGCAACCTGGACTAGGACGGCAGATGTAGAAAGGGAAAGGAAATAGGATCAGCTGGTATGAGGAGCACACATGGCAGGACTTGGCGATAAACGTGGTTTGTCAGTTTGGGAGGAGACGGTGCCTGGAGCCACCTGGGGTTCAGCCCGGTTCTCTGGAGGCTCCAGTGTGGATCCATGCAAGGACGCAGGGATGCTTTGGAAGTCGCCCTACAAATCTGTCCTCTTGGGAAGAGACTTGGAGCTCTTCTGTAAAGAGATATCATGGGTCCGGACCAGATAACCCAAAGTGAATTATCTCCTTCTGCATGCCCTGCATCAGGAAGACCGAAACAGCTTCTCAAGCACGTCATAGGCCCCGGGGATGGACCCACGACCTCCAACTTCATGGTTCTGAATGGCAGTCCTGTATTCTGAGACTTTTGGTCACATAGCATTTGGGACCTGCTGAGCCAACTTGTGGTTAGTGAAGAAAAAAATGTAACACTTCATTTTTCCTTTCTTCAGTTCCTCAAAAAGTTCCCACAACAGAATTACCATAAGATTCCACTCCTAGGTACACACCCAAAAGAATTAAAAGCGGAAACACAAAGAAGTTATTGTAGACCAATGTTCAAAGTAGCACTGTTCACAACAGATGGCAACAACCCAAACATCCACCATCAGGTGAGCGGATGAACAAAAGATGCTACATGCATAGTTGTTCCAAAGGACATCCTACCCTTTGCAGCAGCGTGGATGGACCGGAGAGCATTACACTAAGTGAAATAGACCAGTCAGTGACAGACAAGTACCATATGATCTCATTTATATGTGGAATCTAACAAACAAAATAAACTAACAAACAACAGAAACAGATCATAGAGAACAGACTGAAAGCTGTCAGAGGGAAGGGAGATTGGGTAGAAAAGATGAAGGGATTAAGCAAAAAATAAATAAAACCCTCCAAAAGAGCAGAAGGAAATTCTGACTCACGCTGACAACATGCATGAACCTAGAAAGTATTCTGCTCAGTGAAATAAGCCAGTCACATAAGGACACATACCCTATCATTCCAGTTGTATAAGGTACCCCAAAAAGAGACACATACACAGAAACAGAAAGTAGCATAGCACTTACCAGGGGCTGGGGGAGGGGAAAGGGGAATTGTTATTTAGTGCATTTGTGTTTGGGGTGATGGAAAAGTTCTGGGAATAGACAGCGGTGATGATCATACAACGAGAACTTAGAGTCACTGAATTTGGCACTTACGATGGTTAAAATGGAAATTTTCGGTATGTATACTTTACCAAATTAAAAAAGAATATATATATTTTAAAGCCTTCTTACCAAAGAACGAGTCATGACAGAGGCCCCACCCCTCGCCCCCGGGGACAGGCCGTGACCACGGGATTGTGATCCTGAGTCGGTCCGCCCTCTGAGACCCAGGCACTACAGGGCGGGCAGTGCGCCCTCTCACCCAAAACAATGCAAAGTAGTTTGGGAAACAAACTATGTAACCTGCATCTCCGGAAATCCCCTCCCAAGTGGCTAACCACAGAGGGAGGGGACCTGCCAGGGTGAAACCAAAAGCTGACAGTCAGAACTGGAGTCCATGTTATATCATTCCGCGGCAGATACAGGCGGCGTCCGCGCGCACTGGCGTTGGGTGCGCTTGATACAGTTGCGTTTAAGCGTTCTCTGCCTTAGTCTTTCTCCTCTCCAGTTTTCAGGGACGCTCTTGTTCTCAAGTGTCATTTAAAACCCATAGGTCTAAGGTATTCGATTAAACCAAAGGTCTTTAAAACCCACTTGACACATCGCCTGAGTATGAAGTCACCAGAATTGGGCAGAACCCTTCGGAGAGCTCCGAGGACAGCCGGGGATGAAACTGAGTTACAGTCGGTGAACCGACGTTACAAATCACCGCTGAACTAGAAAAAATCAAGCTGCCTAAACAGCTTCCATCCAAAAAAAAAAAAAAATTTGTTCCAGAGGACAGACACCCTGAGTGGAATCTGTCATAAAATGTAGGAATATCTAAATAAACAAAACCCCCATAGAGTGAATAAGCAACATAGTATGCAGAAAAATAAAAGCATAATTGATTAATATTGTGCTAGTAAGTGGATTTAAATTACAGTGATAAAATTCTTTGGCGAAATGCCAAGCAAAGGTGACTTTTTCTAAACACAGGCTTCATGGGATTAAAGGATGCGCACAGGTTTGGGTGTCTGGTCAATGGTAGGTGCCGATAGAGGGAAATGCTTCTCGAAGGAGGTAATAGCCTTTCCAAGGCGTTGCTATATATGGTGAAGGTGTGTGAGCTTTGAAATCTGCAGGTGTGTGGATATCAATGAGCTGGGGACCATGACTGTGAAGGAAGATAAACAGGATGTTAAAATGGAATTTTCAGCTGAGGCACCTGAAGTCGCCAGCGCATTCTACGGAGGTACAAGAATACTTAGCAAAGCAGATGGAAAAATACAAATAACCATAACAACCACCACATACCTATCAGAACAGTCAGTATTCTGAGCGCCGACGACACCAGAGCTGGCCTGGGTGTGGAGCCACAAGGGCGCTCACTCGTTGCCGGTGGGAATGCGAAAGGGTGCAGCCACTTTGGAAACAGTTTGGCAGTTCCTTACAAAACTAAACGTGCTCTTCCCATACAACCCAGCAATCGTGCTCCTTGATATTTACCCAAAGGAGATGAAAACATGTGCACACAAAACCCTGCACATGGGGGGTGATGTAGCAGCTTTATTCACAGCTGCCAAAACTTGGAAGTCCTTCAGTGGGTGACTGGACCCCTGATAATCCACCCAGGTGCTGAACGTAAAAAGGCAGAGAAAGAGTTTTTGTCCCCAACCTGACAGCAAAAAAGTGGAATTTGTTGGCTCAGCCAACTGAACTGTAGGGAAGGTGGATGTGAGCCTCAGAGATGACCACAGCCGGGGACTGGAACACCACCAACCCTTTCTCCACCTCTCATTTCTGCTTCTCTCAGTGCTCCCGTCACTTCCTCCCACCCCACCCCCGCCCCACCCAGACCGGCTTCTTCCACAGGGCTGGTGGGGGCGTGGCCACCAACCAGCTCAGACTCTTATGTCACAGGTTAGCCACCTGAGATAGCCTGAGACCCTCCTCATCTGGGTGAAGGTCAGAAACCCCCAGGACTGGCCCAGTCTGGGGACCATGCCCACCTCCAGCCAACAACTGAGTTAAAGAAGCAGACTGGTAAGAATCTGGGGGTTCTCGTTGAACCACACTTCGAGAAGCATGTTTCTGAGAAGAGAGTGCCACTTTACACGGACAGCGTGTTGCCCTGCGGGGTCTGGGCCGAGCAGCTGTCTCAGGCCAGCCTGCGGAATGTGGGCTCTTGACTTCATGCAGGAAAAAGTCCACAGCACAAGTCCAGGTGACTTGAGAGTATGTTTATCAAAACTGGGACAGAGAGACAAAGGAAGGGCTTAAGGTAGAAGAAGCAACAGGAGAGAGGTTAGGCATTGATCTGCTTTGGCTCCCTGGAAACGTTCTAGGAAAGAAGTGAGCTAAGGCAGGGCTGCTGTTAGTCACTGGGAAGTCAGAGAAAAGGGGAGGGGCGTGGAGACAGGTTCAAGGGGGTAAGCCTGGGACGAGCTGCCACTGCCCGCTGCACCCCTGGTTGCAAGTCTCATGGAGACCCTTATTGTTTAGGAAGAAGTAAAAAGTTCATCCCCGGGGAGGGTCATGGGCGTGCTCTACAGCGAGCCTGCACCCTGCCTTTGTCTTGAGGGTTTTTTAATTTTTTTTCTGCAGGTAAGAATCTTAGGAGAGGGTTTCAGCAGAATATTTATTAGCTTTCCAGGTGCATTTTTAATATGCCGATGCATCGAAATGAGCTAGGCACTGTTGGGACTATTCTTTGGTCTGCCACACTGTTCTACTTCCATCTTGGGTCTGCCTCGCTCTAATGGGGCTGTCGTTATTTGTTCCCCTGACTTCATCCATCCTTGGGTCTAGCTGGCACGAATGGCATTAATTGGGTCTCTGTTCTCTGTTTTCCCTGACCAGGTAATAAAGCTATTTCCTCTCTGGTTGGGGAGGAGAGGTGTAAACCGCTCACAAGTGTCCTTGGTTAGGGACCATAAGGTCTTGACATTTACTAGCTGGCTGTCAGTTATTCAAATTTTTGGCCTTGTTTAATTTTCTTGTCTCAGTTTCCCCCTTCCACTTGCCCAGGAATTTCCTAGCTTTTTACTATCCTGCTACAAAAACAGTTCCCATCTACTGCACAGTCCTTCCAAACAGCATTGCGAAGACCTCAGAAACACAGCCAGTACCCCCACATGGCTCCCTTGGCATCCCGCACCCCCAGATTTCTCTGCTAACACTGATTGGCAGAAGTGGGTGGGGAGCAGCAGAACCTGCCCGGAATCGCAGGCAGACACCTGGAGCCTTTTTTGGCTTGTCAGTGCTCAGCTCCCAGAGGGCTAGACGCATCTCTATCTAGTCCGTGTCACTGTATTCAGACCACTGCTGGAACAACGCTGGCCAATATTTGAGATTCCCGTAGTCTGTACTACGTAGCGGCTAAGGTTTTCTCCTCACTCTGTGCTCCCTTGTTTCAGTGTGAGGTGTCGTAACACCCCAGACCCAACACTCAACCGTGCCATGGCCCTCTTTAGAGTGGGCCTTGGATGTTATCAGATTATCAGATAATGGTAGCGCCTGCTCTGTCTTCATCTCCCCCTCGGGCTGAGACCCAGCCTGCTCTGCTACCATAAAGGAGGTGAGGGAAGTGCTCTACTCTGTGAAGTCTGCGGGCCACGCCCCTCACAGCTCGAGGGAGATAAATTTAGACATAAAACAGGAAGTAATTCTCTGTGTGCCTGCGAGTGATCTACAAAAGTGATTGCCCCGAGATCTGAAAGCTGCAGTGTGGGGAGGAGCAAGGACCCAATCACCTGGCGGGCTTGTGGCACCGTGTGGCTGGGCTCCTCCCCAGAGCTTCCGGTTCAGAAGGTGTGAGTGGGGCCAGAGAATCCGCGTTTCCCGAAAAGCTGATGCTGTTGGCCCAGGGTGCACCTTTTGGGAGCTATACTGTGGTAGAGGTTCAAGAAGAGATGAAGAACCTCTTCAAAGTCAAAGGTGTTGGGCAAAGCTGGCTAAGGAGCTCCTTGGGGCCCACATGCCATGACGCTGGTGTTAAACAAGTGACTACCGCATGTACCTGTGTCGCGCTGTTTTCATTATTATCAAATAATTCTTGATTGCGTACTTTATTAAGATAGCATCAAAATTTCCAACAGTGTCAGAACTCTGATGTATTTACAGCAAAACCTCATTGAGTAAAACTCATGAAGGTCACTTAGCAAAAAGCTTACGTTATAGACTATTTTAAATAAATGTCCTTTTGCTCATAATTTCAACGAGGCTCCTACAAAAATGTTATGAAGTTTTCACTGAGGTTGCTTTACAAATGAGTTTAATTAATAATTAGCCTATAAAGACGAGCATGTAACAAATGTGTTCAAAGGCCTTAAGCATAATTTCAACTCTTGGCTCAACTAGACTTGAACCTTCTTCCCTTTTCCTTTTCCCCCAACTAACAAATCTTACTCGTATTTTAACGGAATAGTGTGCCCATCCTCCTGAAATAAGTACTTGTTCTCAACATCTAATTTTAGCATTTACTGCAACTATAGCGTTACAATTTGAACTTGTGGTCATTTAAATATTGCCCTTCTCCCCACACAAATAATCTTATTTACGTGTGCCTAACTGGAGTTCTCCACAATCCCGGAGCAGCGGCCACCCTCCCCGGCTGGCTGTCCTTGTTCGCCTGCCCTCCCCTCTCTGGGACCTAACGCCCTTCCACCCAGAACCCCAGGATTGAAGGACCCGTAGAAACCATCTAGCCCGCACCCCCAACCTGACCCACCAAATGTGACCTCTGTGTACTGTGCCAAGGAATCCCCAGACTCCGAATGGGCAGCCCAAGGGATCAGGACTTCTGGATCCATTCTTGGCCCCTAACGCCTTGTGCAGAGTCTGGTAAGGTCCCTCCATCAGAAACCCCGGGAAGTGAGGACAGAGCGTCCTTGGGAGCACGAGCAGGGCCAGCGCTAACGTGTTTGACTCTCTTTACCCCTGAGCCTGCTCACCTGCAAAGGTTAATGTCATCATTTACTGAGCATGGTCACGGTCGCCACATCTTTTAAAATATTGAATGATACCCTTATTGCCCAGAAAAGAACCATACCTTCATTGGTTGGCTTCCTTTCACTCTCTGAGTCCACCATTCCTGATCCTAGAAGGTTATTTCTCTTTGTTCTGGGCTCACCTCTAGTCCCGTTGATAAAAGCCACTAGAAAACTACCAAACTCTGTGCCCCAATAATACAGAAATCCTAAGGTCCAAAACCTTGCTTTGCCACTTTTTCATGTTTATGTATATCCTCAACCAGAGCCTAGGCTCCTAGGAAACACGGGTCCTGTTTTGGATTTTGTCCTCCGTCAGCTGCATCTGAAGGGATAGTCAGGCCCTGGAATGCTGAGTCCGCCTGCCAGTGTCTGCTTGGTTCCTAGGGATGGGTGTATCTATTGAAGAGGGACGTGTTATCCAGAGGGCAGTGCAGACACGTGCACTGTCTCTACCACTGGTGAAGTCATCAGCCAAAATCCTTATGATGGAATTGGACCTTGATGAGGTGGCATAGACTAGTAGGGACCACTACTTGACCTCAAGGTGTAGAGCAGAGGTGGCCCCTTCTGCTCTTTCCAGACTCCCCATCTTTCAGGTGCCACTGATCCCACATTGCCTTTCGGCTGCATGTCTAAATCCCCACCTCAGTCCTGGTCTGGTTGGCCTTGGTCCCAAGGACCTCAGGCTGGTGTCCCAAATGAGACGGCAGGATGCAGCAGGGCCTAATAAGCAGACTGAGCCAGCACTTATACAGAAGAACAGAAATACCAACACCAAGGAAGATAAAAGTGACAAAAGAGTGACGAAGGTAAGTCAGGATCCATCAGAGGAGGGTGTGGTGTATGGCCACCATCTCTATGATCTGGTGAAGGTAAATGGGCTAGTTTTTCATGCCCCAGGCCTATGGTCCTTTGATTGGAATGCTCTTAACAGCTCTGGATCTTTGGAGTCCTGGCTGAAAAGGTCAGCTCTGAGCCCCTCCAGGGGAGGGGGAGGAATTCAAGTGGGGATTGAGGACAGGGTGGGGAGCAGTGCCCAGAAGAGAAGCCGGTAGGAGCTGAAGGCCTGGAAGAAGAAAGGGCCTTTCTCTCTTAAGAGATGGATCTTCACCCCTTTCTCCTGGGCCCTCTACTGGTCTTCTCTGCCTCTCCCACTTCTAACCTTGACTCAGGGAAGGGAAAGAGAACCAAGTGGCCTTAGAGAGTTGTGCCCTTCGACCGCCATCAGAAGCACCTTTCCCACTATGCCCTTGATCGCATCACTCACAAAACGAAGTTCTCGTTCTCCAAAGGTGAGATGAGTGGCAGAGATGCTAGGCTCTCCCTAGGACAGCGGTTCTCAACATTTTTTCCCCTCGTGACACACATGTGGAGAAAAAGGTCGAAAATGGCTGCCCTAGAGCAATGGCTCTCACTTTGACTGCATAGTAACTGAATCAGATGGGGAATTAAGAGAAAATCCCAGTAACCAGGCAGTATCCCCAAGCCAATTAAGTAAGGATCGTGGGTGTGACGCCCAGACATCATAGCATTTTAAAACTCCCCAAAGTATCCTAATGCACAGACAAGGCTGAGCTGCACAGCAGAATCACTTGGAGGACTTTAAAGCCTGCTGTCGCCTACGCCCCACACCGGGCCCATTGAAACCTGAGTCTCTGGGGACTGTGGCCCGGGTGTCAGTATGTTTGTAAGGTTCCTTGAGTGATTCTTTTGTGTGTAGGTGGGAAACTCTACGTAACATGAAATTTACCATTTTAACCATTTGTAAGTATATAATTCAGTGGTATTAAGTACATTTACAGTGTTGTGCGACCATCACCCTGATTCATCTCCACAACTTTTTCATCACTCCAAACAGAAAGTCTATATCCATTAAACACTACCTCCCCATTCCTCTCTTCTGGTTCCCCGGTAACCTCTATCCTTTCTGTCTCTATGAATTTCCCTCTATTAGGTAACCCATATAAGTGGGATCCTTTGCTACTCGTCCTTTTGTGACGGGCTTATTTCACTTAGCATAATGATTTCCAGGTTTACCCTTACTGGGTATTTACCCCAAAGAATTGAAAGCAGGGACCCAAACAGATCCTTGTACACCAGTATTCACGGCAGCATTATTCACCATAGCCAAGAGTAGAATCAGCCCAAATGTCCATTAACAGTTGAGTGGATAAGCAGAGGGTGTTCCATACACACAGTGAAATATTACTCAGTCTTAGAAAGGAAGGAAATTCAGACACCTGCTAAAAAAAGGGAGATTGCTGGGTCATATGTCATTCTATATTTAACTTTTTGAGGAACCGTAATACCCTCAGGTGATTTTTATGCATAGCCAGCGATGAGGAACCCTGCTGTGGCCAGCATCCCTCTGACATCCTAAGAGTACTGATTGGTAATAGTTGATAAGCATTACTGAATGAACGTCCTCATCAGTGGCATCATAGCCCTATGCTACGTTATTGTCACAAAGTCAAAAGACTAGTGGGTGGCCCTGGCTGGTGAAGCTCAGTGGATTGAGCACAGGCTGCAAACCAAAGGGTCACTGGTTCGATTCCCAGTCAGGGTACATGCCTGGGTTGCAGGCCAGGTCCCTAGTGGGGGCCACGTGAGAGGCAACCACACATGATGTTTCTCTTCCTCTCTTTCTCCTTCCCTTTGCCTCTCTCTAAAAATAAATAAATAATTTTTTTAAAAAAGACGTTTATTCTTTATAAAAAAAAAAGACTAGTGGGTGGATTCATGGAGTTAGTGCCCTTTTGAAAACCCCACCAAAGCATCTCATGGCCATGGGAAATATCACCTCAACTGTAGCTCCTCCCTTAAGTTGAAATGTGTCCCCAGGGATTTGGTAGTACTGATCATTTAAGAATCAGAGTTTCTGGACGACTTGCTCTGTAGATAATAAGTTAGACCTGGCTCGAGGCTCTCCCTATCATAATGCCGTATCTATCGTGATATCTGGTATGATTCTATCATAACATAGAGCTCAGCTATGTCTTCTTGAAAAGGAAAGACAGCATGTTGTACATATGAATGTCTCCCATCTCAGAAGGCATCACTGAACATCACTGAGAGCCCTTGGGCATTACCCTGCATGTGAGGAATTTGCTTTTCTTGCTGTTCCCAGGGTACCTTTTCCTCGGTATTTTCACACTCCTTCTTGCTGCCAATAGATTACTCATCACTCCCATTCCTTTCCAGGAGCAGAGAGTGGAGTCAGTCCAACTTGTACTCTAAGAGCTGAAAGAGAAATTGACAAAGACTGAAATGTGTAGTTGGGTATCGTAACTAGCTCATCTGTCCAGATTAGTCTATGCCTTTCATTGCCTTTGAGTTGCTATTTTGCAACTCTGAGAGGCAGAAGGTGTAAAAAACTGATACTAAGGCAAATAATACTTAATTTGAAGTAAGTAAATTCTTTCAGTGGAGGTGTAACTGATATCCCTCCCCCACTGTGGAAGAAGCCAGTTTTGCATCCATTAAGCTAATTCATTTCAGTATCCTCCAGGGTTTACATATTTATCTTGTTTTTAGATTCTCCTTTGAAGTGGTTGTAACAGCTTTCTGGTTCCCTTGTTCGCTAATGTGTTAAGTAAAATCTGTGACATGTCTTAATTGTACATTTGTGGAAGTCATGATTTTAACTTTCTTTAAAAAAAAAACACAAAACAAAACAAAAACCCTCTCCTATCCAAAATCTGGAAGACTGACAACACAGAATGCCTGCCGGCTAGTGGAGCAACAGCTACTCCCACTCACTGCTGGTGAGAGTTACAACCACTTCAGGGAAACATTTTAGCAGTTTCTTACAAACTAACATACCGTATTTTTCAGACTATAAGATGTACCTTCCTGGGTACCCCCCCCCCAATTTGGGAGGAATAATGGTTGTTAATGCTGCTTTTGAGTTCTGTTTACATTTACATTGGTGAAATATTATTTATTTTATTAAATATTTTACCACATTTTTTGCTTCAAATTTTTTTTCCCATTTTCCTCCTCTAAAACCTAGGCATGTCTTATGGTCAGAAAAATACAGTACTCTTACCATACAACCCAGCATTTATACTCCCTGATATTTACCCAAAACAAATCAAAAACCTTTGCCCACATAAAAACCTGAACACACAGATGTTTGTAGTAGCTTTATTCACAATTGCCAAAACTTGGAAGCAACCAAGATGTCCTTCAGTGGGTGAATGGATAAATTGTGGTACAACCAGACAATGGAATATTATTCAGTGCTAAAAAGAAATAAGCTATCAAGCCATGAAAAGACATGAAGGAAACTTAAACGCATATTGCTGAGTGAAAAAAGCCAATCTGAAAGGGCTGTTTGATTCCAGCTATATGACATTAAAAAAGGCAAAAATATGGAGACAGTAAAAAGACCAGTGGCTGCAAAGGGTTGGGAGAGAGAAGGGATGAATAGGTAGGGCATGGAGAATTTTTAGGACCGTGAACATACTCTGTATGGTAGCATAATGATGGGTACGTGTCATTATAAATTCGTCTAAACCTATTGAATGTACACCAAAAGTGAACCCTGTAAATATGTACTTACAGTATTACAATGTACCAGGGTAGGTTCATCACTTGTAACAAATGTACCATACCACTCTAATGGGAGGCGTTGATAATGGGAGAGGCTATGTGTATGTGAGGGCAGAGGGTATGTGGGAAATCTCTGTACCTTCTCCTCCATTTTGCTGTGAACCTAAAACTGCTCTTTAAAAATAAAGTCTAGCCCTGGCCCATGTGGCTCAGTGGATTGAGTGCTGGCACGCAAACCAAAAGGTCGCTGGTTCGATTTCCCGTCAGGGCACATGACCGGGTTGTGGGCCAGGTCCCCAGTTGGGGACATGTGAGAGGCAGCTGATGGTTGTTTCTCTCCCTCTCTTTCTCCTTCCCTTCCCTTCTCTCTAAAAATAAATAAATAAATATATTAAAAAATAAAAAATAAATGAAATCCCAGCCCCAGCCAGTTGGTTGGGCATCATTCTGCAAGTCAGGTCACATGCCTGGGTTGCGGGTTAGGTCCCCAGTTGGGGAGTGTACAGAGGACAGCCAATCTATGTTTCTCCCAACCACCAGTTAACAGTATTTGGTACAGAGCCTGGCACAGGTAGGCATCCAGTAAATATTTGTTAATGAATGAATAGACAAGTGCATGTAGTTAGCCTTTGCCATGCATGATTCATTGTGGAGGAAGAGTGTGAAATACTAGTGAAATACTTAGGTACTATTCCGAAGTCAAAATCAAAATGGAAAAATTCCCCTCAATCTTTGGGAGATGCCAGCAAGAATGGGCTATAAGGGATATGGAGATCCTTGTGGCTGAAAGTGGACTCAGCGGCCTCCACCCAGAGGCTGAGTCCGAGATCACACAGGTGCAGGGCATCGAATAAGGGAGGGAGACAAGGAATACCATTCGAGTCACAAGACCCATGCGTCCTTTCCCTCTGTTGTGTACAGATCCCAAGACCTGCAGGTTTTCTCCTGAGCTGGGCCACTGAAAACCTATCCAGATAGGAACTAATATGTTGTTTAGGTATTTTTAGAGTTAAAGTACTATCTAGGGACAAATTGTGTAAAGGAAGAAAGCAATCTGAGTCAGTTTCCAGAGTTGTGAGTGTCTTGAAGATTACATCAGTGGATTTCCATAGAATGGAACCACAAGCTTCCTGCCAATGGATTCACAAAGATCTGTGTCACTTTCAACAATGAGGAAGAACTCCCAAGTATATTATCTATAGACATGCATGGACTTTTAAGGAGCATTTAAAAGCCAGATATCCAGTCGGTTTTTCTCTTATATAAACATAATGGTTGGTATATAGAAAAGGAAGCTGAATTGCTGTTTACTATAGTGTTCCCAAAATTAACATGGCAATTTTGAGAGTACTAATACACACTGCATTACTTCTTCCAGACCAAGGCAAACTGAGTATGAAATCAGCTTTTGCATTTGCAAGGATAATAGCTATCATTTATTACCTGCTCTGTGCCAAGCAGTGTCAAGTGCATTACATACAACAATTCCTTTAATTCTGGTAACAACTCTCTACATATTCAGTCTCATTTTAACTGATGAGGCAGAGAATTAAGAAACTTATTCAGGGTCTTAAAACTAGAATCAAACAGATCTTCCTGGATCCAAAGGTCATGAACTTAGTCATTATATTGCATCCAGAACTCTGTAATTAACCGTGATGAAAAAGTAATCGCTTGTGCTAAAATGTGGTGGAGGCTGTATATGAAGCAACTACCTCGCCACAGGTAGTGAGAATTTGGGTGTACGACTTGATGCTACAGAAAATCCTGCTGTCCTGCGATGAAAAAGCTAATGCACCAGAAACTGGGCCAGGAAACCTTGTGTCTGGGAGTTATCTGGCTGCTCACACTTTGTAAATGGCTGCTTTTGTCCCAAAACGACACCATAGTTTTCAGCGGGGCAACGACCTTGAACATCGATTGCTACATAGGGAAAACGAGCTTAGGTGCAATCAGCGCTTATCTCATCCACCCTGGACCCTTCCAGGGGAGGGCAATCTCTATAAGGTTGCCTGCTTTGATTTATGAAGATAGTGGGTGGCAATCTGACCTGGGAGGAAACCAGGCGATTCCTGCTTAAAACAAATAATAATAATAATAATTTCCAAGATGTTTAAAATACGCCACAGCCCAGTTTTGTTTTGTTTCGTTTTTTATGTCTAGGCACAGATTTCGGACAATTTCTACTAAGTATCTGGAGTCTAGCACCACTTCCCTTAACAATGCCGCACAAGTCAATCCCTAAAACAAGGAAGCCTCCGCTGAGGTTGCCCAATGCGGGTGCGGTGACGTCGCCCGGCACACGCAACACGCAAGTCACTGAATCAGCTGAGAGCGGCGCTGAGGCAAGGGGCCGGGGCCGCCGATGGAGAGCTCGAGCGCTCCCTTCCTTGGCGTGGGGCAATGATCCTCCCACGGTCTCGGGAAGCCCCAACGCTGCACGCTTCCTCGCCGTAGAGGAGCCGCCCGGGCGTAGTTCCTCCACCGCTTCCTCCTCCAGCAGCAACCACCCGATCCTTCCTGCTGAACCAGGACTCCACCTCCCGGGGTTTGAAGCGCGCGCCTCCGCAGGCGGAGTTGTTAGGGAGCCCGAGGCGGGCGCGCAGGCGCGCACAGTGGGCGGCCCCGGCCCCGCCCCCACCCCCGCCCAAGCACCGCCTCCTCGCTGCGGCCGGCGCGGCCGGTCCGCCCGGCTCCCGGCAGCAAACCCGTCTCGGCGGGGCGGGGATCGGAGCGGAGCTTCCTCCTCCGTGTGCGGTGCGGCGCCGCCGGTTGGTCCTTCCGCTCCTGCCTCCGCAGCACACGAGCGAGCGAGGGGACGAGCGGAAGGTGCACTAGAGCCGACGCCCGCGATGCGGCCGGCGGGAGCCGCGGCAGTCGCGGGGTCGCCTGCACGGGAGATGCCGCAGTGCGGGGAGCCGCAGCAGGCCCTGTCGCCCCCAGCCTCGCAGCTGCCTCTGGCCGCACCTTCGGGGCCACCTCTCCCCGCTCCGGGCAGCGCGACCATCAACCGTCTTCCCGAGCCGCTGCTGCGGAAGCTCAGCGGGAGCTTAGACCGAGCGCCCGAGGGCCGGGGCTGGAGGAGGCTGGCCGAGGTTGCGGGGAGTCGGGGGCGACTCCGGCTAAGGTGAGGCTTCTGGGGCGCAGGGACGGCGTCACGTGGAGGCGGACTTGGGCTGGGGGCGCGCGAGCACCGTGCGGTGGGCACTAGGGTGGGAGGACCGAGGCTGGTACAGGAGCGCGCCGTGGCCACACAGGACGTGCAGGGGCCGCTGGTGTGGAAGGAGCCCCGAGGAAAGGACTCGGGGAGCACTTCGGTAACCTTGCAGAGAGAACTTTAACCCGGGAAAGTGCTGGGCATGCGAAAGGTTCGAGATTGGGCCCCCGTGTTGACACCGCTTCTCCCTTGGGGCTGAGAAAGAGAAGTGGAGGTTGACAGAGGAGGATATTGAGAGCAGGAAGGCTCTCTGGAGACCATTATGATAGGGCAAAATTCCGAAGGACTTAAAGTGCAAACCAACGGGATATGGACACAGGCCTGGGAGACCTCAGGAAGGTTAGGAAGAAGGCAGGTAAAGAGACAACGAGAGTGAAGAGTTTGGGGTGCAGGAGTTCATGATGAAGCTTCTTACGTGGGGAGAGAAGGATGGTGGGAAAGACTGAAGCTAAACTCACCATCTTCCTCCATCAAACCAGCTCACCAAGTTGGCTTCTTGACCTCACTATGAACGTTAAACTATAAGTGAAACTCCTTGGGAATTATTGAGGACCCAAAGAGTTTTTTGCATGGGTTCTATATATTACATACATACAGCACATACTGGTTTTTGCCGCGTTAGAAATTAAGAAAAACTTAAAAGTATTAACTTATTTTAAAAGAATAACCCATTCCACGTTAACAGAAATAACATGTTTTTGTGGCAAAACAAAGACAGTTAGAAAAGTGGCATCCTTTGCCATTTTGCAGATGTCCCTGTCTAGGCTCCACTGCAGAGAGCTGGCTCCATTTATGTGCTTCTGCATTCGGTCTGCTGCGCTAGCAGGCCATGTCACACCAGATGCTCTGGTGGATGCTCCTGGGGAGAGTGAATGAAAAAGATAAATAACACCGTAGTGTTATTTTGAAAAATCGTGGTGACCGTGGATCCTGTGAGAGGCACTCCACACCTGCACAAGGGGTTCCCAGACCACACGAAGAACCCCTGCTCTTTGCCGTTGTTAAGATTTGGATCTCTCATTTCAGCATTTTTTAACTTCTCGTGTCACTAAACTTCGTCTTATACTATACATTGTTTGTGTACTTCTTTATAAACCCCTTGAGAACAGGAATTATTACTTAAGATTCTATGTATCATGCATAGAACCTATCTCAGATACTCTGAATACTTTTGAACTAAGAGGAGCAATATTCATTCAAAATTACATTTACCGAGTGCCTGTTATTTACTAGAAGTTCCAGAAGATAAAAAGATGATGAGTATTTAGCTCCTATTCATAAGGGCTTAGTAATGGACTGTCATTCTGGAACACTCACAGGTAACATGTAAAATGCTATGTTGGTTATGACAAATAATGACAAATTTTTATCATTTTATTAACCACTTAGTATATACCAGTGTACATGTATCTACTTTACCCCTCACAATAACCTTGAGTTTCAGAGACTTTGGGTTAAAGCACAATCGTGGTGTTGGGGATGATTTGGCCATACAGAGGAGTGACAACACGAGGATGGAACCAAGAAGTGGCAAGCTCACAAAGTTGAGCAGACAGACAGCATTATTTTTTTCCTCTGCTATGCAAAGAAAATCCAAAATACTATTATTCTAGGTCCATAGATATCTGAACTTCCAGACTTAGAGTGATGTAAACACTTGTCTTCCTTGGGGGTCGGATCACCAGGTCTGGGATTGGTTAATTTGGTCTAGTCCTCTCGTTAGGCTTTGGGCTTTCCTGAAGAGGGCTCCTGTTTGGTGATGAAGCAGAGAGAAGGAAGGAAGGCTCTACCACTGCAGACGCCTGGCTGGTGGAATCTGAAAGCAGTGGGTACCTGACGTCAGGGGTTCAGCTTTCCTTCCTAAGCCTTTGGTCAAATTCTGTTAAAGGCTACAGAATGGTGTTAGCTTTCTATACTGTCTGGTGAAGACACTGTGGAGAAAAGGGTGGTTGCCAAGAAGAGGTGACAGGCAACGAGGGCATGCGTATGTGGGATCCGGGATTTCAGGGTGGGAAGTCGGACAAGAGATGAAGTTTCACCAGTCTTCCGAGATGCTGAAGGTTAGTACGTAGTAGGCTAGTTGCGGCGAGGGGTGCCAGGGCATCCTGAAGGCAGGAGGATTGAAGAACATGAAACTCATCTGCCTATTGAAATCAGAATTAAACTGATAGAACAAAAGGTGAACTTGAGGGCTAGAGAATGACAACTGAGGGATGCAAGGTAGGCTGGTGTTGCTTACTCTATTTAAGACAAAAAAAGAGTTCTTTTAAAGTCTTTTCATACTAATGGCAGAAGAGCACCTATAACAGTGCAGGGCCGTAGAGGTATCTTTCTCCAGAGTCAAGCCTGGGAATTGTGTGGGTCCCAGTGGGTAGCAGTTCCCAGAAAAACAGAAAGCGCTTTCCTCCAAGGCTCTGGATTCATGGCCCTAAAACCTCAAAAGGCTGCCTATTCTGGTTCTTTTCACTTGTTTCTGGCTCTCCCCTTCCTCAAACTAAATGAGAATAAATAAACCACAAGCCTCATTTCTGAACTGCCCATCAGGAATTAGAAATAAGAATTGTAAGTGTTTTCAGATGATTCCCGATGACTCAGAATAAATCCTTGCCTGTAGTAGTTTAGTTGCCCACAACCATGTCCGTACAGAGATTCCCTAAATACAAACTCAGGTCTAATTCCCGTCCAGGCTGTGCTGATGCTGAACACTCTTTGCTGGCCGCGTACATAGGCCTAGGTTCTGAGGGTCGTGCCCAAGCTGCATAAACTCTGTGGTGGCACAGACCGTGGAGCCGCAGAGACCGCAGAGCTTCAGGAGGCGCCAATTTGCCACCTGAAATCCTTGAAGGAGGAAGCTTAGAACATGGACCACGGAAACCAGTGGGTCACTGCATACCTGCTGTGTGCCAGGTGCTCCAGTAGCTGCAGAAATCTGCCCTCGGGGAGTTCGTGATGGGAAGGGGAACAGGTGTGAAAGGCTGGAAGGAAAGCGCTCCTCCTACCTCTCTCCCTCTCGTCTCTGAGGGCCCTGAACTTCGGAGTGCCTCAGGCTCAGGCTTGGCCTCTCCTGTCCACACTGCACGTGGTCCCCTTCTCAGTGTTACCCTTTCGTCTCCTGATTCACATCTGTCTGGGTTGATTACTCTCAACTCATGTCTTAAGTGCATATCTTTGTTTGGAAGTCCTCATTCATACGTGTGGAAGACTGTTTGGCAACTCCTCTGGATTGACTAATAGACATCTTAAACATGACATGTCCAAAATTTAACAGAAGCCTCTTTCTTCTGCAGTTTTTTGCATCTCAGTCAGTGGCAACTGCATCCCTCCAGTTGCCGGGGCCCAGAACTTCGGAGTCTTTCCTGACTCCGCTTTTCCATGCCACTTCCATTTTCCCGCACACCTTGTCTGCTGTCTCTTCCGTGTAGATCCAGACTCCAGCCTCGGTGGCTACAGCACCAGGGCGAGCCACCGTTCTCTCTCACCTGGATGATCCCAGTAGCTGCCTAACTTCTCCTCCTGCCCTGTCCCACCCCCAGTCTGTTCTCAATACATCGGTAAGAATGATTCTTTTAAGACGTTACATCAGTCTTAGCCTCCCTCTGCTGACAACGCAGGGTAGAAACACCATTTAGCTAACATTAACTCTTGGACCTGATATCCATATTGTTGCCCTCCTCTCCTCTGCTCTTGTTCAAGCCTTTCTGGCTTCTCCATGAAGACTGTATATCTTTGTGCTGCTGTGTACTCAGCCTGAGTTGGTCTGTGCAGATGAACCTCGTGACTTGCTCCTTCACCCCTTCAAACATTTGCTTAAAAGTCACCCTCTTAGCCCTGGCCAGGTAGCTCAGTCAGTTAGAGCACTGTCCCCATCCACCAAGGTTGCAAGTTTGATCCCCGGTCAGGGCACATACAAGAAACAACCAGTAAATGCATAAATAAGTAGAACAACAAATCGATGTTTCTCTCTCTCCCTCCATCTCTGTTCTCTAATGTCAGTTAAGAAGTCACCCCTCTCAATGAATTCTTCTCTGATCGCATTATTTAAAAGTACCCCCTACATCTGCCCTCTGCTCCAACTTTACCTGTCCCTCTGCTTTGCTTTGTTTTTCTCCACAGCATCAGTGACGATCGGTTGGATGGATATATATATAGAGAGAGAGAAATCTGTGTGTGTGTGTATGTGTGTGTGTGTGTGTCCTCCTATAAGGAAATTCAGGAGGAGAGGGAGTTTTGTGTTGTTCGCTGCTATTCGATATATCCTCAAAACCTAGGAAAAAAGACTGGCTTATTTTACATGATTAGTAAATAGTTGTTGACTTAAGGACTGAAAATTCCAAGAGTAAGTGTATCAAAAAGAGAAGCAAAAGAGCCTACAAACAGTGCCAAGGTTTGTACCCTAAAGGGTGAATAATATGTTTCATTTGATTATATACCTTTAAACATAAAGAGAAGTGTAGACACATTTTTTAAATGTATCAGTGAGTCTTTTTGTTCAGTAAGAGCCTTTTAATTCAAATCAGAAATTCCAAATTAGGGCTGGTAGAAACCACTTCAAAGCACAGTCTTACAGGAATGTAACTAAAAAAGAAAGAAAAGTCGAGTACACATAAGCATCATCTGAGCCGAAAGCCAGTGCTCGTGTGGAAAATTCATGAAAGGAAAGCAGACAGAGAAATGTGTTTTTCTCCGGTGCCTCTTGTTTTGGAAGCGACATCATTGTCTGCTTCAGTGTGATACTTATTTATTTTAGGGAGGAAAAAAGAGACTTTCATTTTCTCTGTGTCAGTATAAACGTTAATTAAAGCACGACTTGGTGGCATGTGACAAGATGGCTTCTTAATTTCATGGATCAGACCCAGATAAACTTTCTGAATCATAAGCACTACACTCGGCGTACAGCATCTTTGTTTTTCTCAATCCCACATTCTCGTTATTTGACAAGTTTGTAACCCTTCTGTTGTCTGGAATGCGGGCTCCTTGACCTGGCCATTACGAGGACTGGTAGCATGAATTTCTACAAAATAAAGGACCACAGGCCTCTTCAGCTTTTGTTTTTGCTACAGTTGGACTCACCGTGATTTCATGAAAGAAAAGGCCCTCTACACTCAGAAATACAGGGAAGACAGTCTTTGAGTACCAGGCAATGTGGGCGCGATGTCGGCATGTCCCACCACGGACTTCACTGTGCTGCCACCGGCCTGCACTGCGGAGGGGTCTGCACTGCGGAGGTCGGAGTGGGTGACCCACATGTCCTGCAGATTCCCATCTACAGGAGCTTGACTATGTAAATGTAACAAGGACACCTAGAGAGGAGGACTAGTTAACAGGGATAGGAGGCGTTGGAGGACAGAATCCGGCTACCAAAATAGTAGCTACTCAAAACATTTCTAAGGTAAAACTGAAATGGTTTCAGAAATAAACCTGATTAAGGAATCGACCTTAATATTCTTTGGGTATTCCCATGCTTTTATCGCATAATAAGAACTTTTGTTGAGTGCTTGTTATTTACCAAGCACTGTGCTAAGTTCTTTTTACATGGATTATCTAATTTAATTCTAACAGTCCTGTGAGATATGTGATACTGCTATTGAAATTATTTTGGTTGGGTCTGTTTTTTATGAGATAACTAACTTTGTCACAGAATTGTAAGTCTGGCATGACCTCTGTATAAATGCTATGGCAGCAGAGCTGTAAAATTCCTTTCAGTTAAACTGGTCGAAGTGAGTGTGGATTAGTGTATTTTAAGTCACATGAAAGCTGGCCGACCTGAACTCGGCCACGGCAGCGGCACGATTACGTGGGATCCCTTCCCCTTTTCAGGCGTCCAGGCTTTTCAGTTGTGGTTGAAATTCACTCAATAGCCATTCAATTTTGAATAATTAACCGGCAAGACAGAGTTTTGGTATTGTGGGATTAAATATATATATATTAAGGATCTTATTTATGTATTTTTTTAGAGAGAAGGGAAGGGAGGAAGACAGGGAGAGAAACATCAATGTATGGTTGCCTCTCACATCCCCCTACTGGGGACCTGGCCTGCAACCCAGGGAATCAAACGGCAACCCTTTGGTTTGCAGGCCGGCACTCAATTCACTGAGCCACACCAGCCAAGGCTGTATACGTATATAACGGGGTTTCTGTTTCAAGGAGTACTTTAATCTAGTTAAGATATGCTTATGAAAGAAAAGCTCACGGTTTTAAGGCAAAATAATGTCGAATTAAACATACAGATCAGGGATCTGCAAACAGTGGCCCAGGGGACAAATGCAGGCCACTGCCTGGTTTTGCACAGCTAATGAGCTAACAGTGGTTTTTATAGTTCGAACACTGTTAAACAAAACAAACAAGAAAGAAAGAAGATTGTGTGCTAGAGACTCTGTGGCTCATAAGCCTAAAATATTTACTCTGGCTCTTCAAGGAAAAGCGTGCCAGCCTGTGGTGTCTAAGATAAGCACCATTAGGAAACTGCGTCTGAAGTGCGGTTGATGGATCGGTGCGGTCCGGGAGAAGCGAGAGTTTATACTGGTCTGTGGCGCACACTGGCAGAAAGGAAGGGGTGCCTGCAAAGGTGTGTGAGGTGCAGATTCGGCAGAGATTACCTGAAGGCTTCTGTCGCCTTTGTTGTTGGTTATGTCTCCTTGAAAAGTTTTGTTGTTTGTTTGTTTTGGTTTTGGTTCTGCTTGTTTGATGTTCCTTGATTTTTCTCTTCTCTTGAGTGTTGGATACTTGTATTTGCCCTTCCTGTGAAATGATTGAAATCTGTAGTCCTTGTCACATAATTCACAGCCCCCTGCAGTCTGATCTCAGCCTGCCTTTCTAACTTTGTATGCCACCTCTGGACACAGTAACATTGAAAAGGACATTGTGTATGTGTGTTAAAGACCAATATGAAAAAAGAATAGTTTTAACAAAAGGGCAACAAGAAAGAACCTAAAGATCCCTTAGAGCAGGGGATAGCAGACTTTTCTGTAAAGAAGCAAATAGTATTTTCAGCTTTGCAGACCTACTGCTCACCTCTGTGGTTGCAGTAGGAGAGCATCCATATCCATCTGTAAACATGGAAGTTAGTGAGCACAGCTGTGTTCCAGTGAATCTGTTTGCAAAACCAGGTGACTGGGCAGGTGGAGCCCACAGACCACAGTGCACCTGCCCCTGTGTTAGGGTACTTCTGAGCACTTACAAGTCCTTTGAACGTCAATAGCATTGTCTTTTTTTTTTAATTGTTGAGAAAATGAGTGCACGTAGTAAAAATTCAGTAGTGCAGAAAGCTTTGTAGTGAAGAGTGAGCCATCCACGTGAGCTCTGCCCACGTCCCCTCTCCAGGGCAGCCACTGCTACTGGTTTCCAAGTTACTGATGCAGACTCCGGCTAGCGAGGTCTGTGTTGTAGCTGCAATGAACAAATTCACACAGGCTGCAGAAGTCTTGTGGAGAAAAAGGGACGGCATGGCCACTGTCAGAGAGAGAGTGCCTTGACCCTTGCCTGGACAGGCTTTTATTGCTTTCTAGTAACATTACATCAAAGAAAGTTCTCATTCATTATATCTAGGTTTACTTTAAGTGATTACTTCTTACAGATAACAAAGGAAAAAATGTTGCAAATGCAAGGGAATGATAGAAATGATTGATCTGGTTACATTCTGTCCTTGGGACGATAGAAATGATTGATCTGGTTACATTCTGACCTTGGGACCACTTAGCACAGACTTTAGGGAGTTGCTTCAGAGATGTACATTAAACATCTGCAGTCTTAACTCAGGGTGAGGGGGTTTTAGCAAGAGCAAGCCTTAAAGCAGCCTAGGTACAATGCCAGCCTGGTCCCCCGTGGGAAAGCCGACCTGCAGGCCTGGGCCCTGTGTGCCGCCTCACGCCCGCCGGTTTTCCCATTTGGTGCTGGGCTACATTCGCCACTGCCATGCCGACCGGATCCCCTGCGGTAGCAGGAGGAGGGAGGAAGAACAGTGGCATTCGTAACGTAAGTAGCTTTTCAGCACTCAACACCTTGCAGTTTATTTCCCACAGTGCCTCTGGTGCCAAGCATAGAGTGGGCATATTAAAGTGAAGAAAACGGCTGACTCGAGTTACATCTGTTGCTTTCAGCTGCCTGGACTTGGAGCAGTGTTCCCTTAAGGTCCTGGAGCCCGAAGGCAGCCCGAGCCTGTGTCTGCTGAAGCTGCTGGGTGAGAAGGGCTGCACCGTCACGGAGCTGAGTGACTTCCTGCAGGCTCTGGAGCACACCGACGTTCTGCAGCTCCTCAGTCCCCCAGGTGGGCGTTTCCCGGGTGTGCTCCCCACGGGTGGCGTCTCCACGGGTCATGGAGGCGCGCTGGGCGAAACTGGAGGGTCTGACCAGATGAATTGTGTTAAATGGTTTGGGAAAAGGTAAAAGTACGGAGCCTCAGTTTCCCCCAAGGTTGACACATACAAAGAACATATAAAAACCAAACCCAATGCATAAACACCAATTGGCTTGCAGTTTAAGAAACCAGCTATTCAAGACATTTTGGGTCAAGTAGCACAATTTAAATATAACCTGCTTATTAGATATTAGGGACTTGTGTAATGATGGTGTTGTACTTCTATAGAAAACTGTCTTTATTCCAAGGAAATACATGCTAAAGTATTTACGGGTAAGATTTCTGTGATTTCTGTTGAAATACTGTAGCCAAAAAAAATAAACCACACATATTTCTTTACCTGTATGTACACGAATGAGGTAAAGCAGGTATGACAGATAGTTATGGTTTAAAGGTTTTGGCCAACACGATGTTTTTGAAATGTTGATTGTCTCGATCGTACGATTTTTTTTTCCTGAACCGCTCAGCGTCGAGAGAGGTCTCTCACTTCCAAAGTGTGATGAGGGGTAGGAAGCAGACAGAGCTGGTCCACGGCAGCAGGGCCGGGCAGGAGGGGCCAAGTTGTCTCAGCCACGGAGGGCGGTGGCACCACACACCTTCCCCAGACGTCCAGTCCGCTGTGACGGCCCCACTGGGGGCCAGGAGGCCGAGGACTGAGCGCGCCATGCTCTCTGCTTCCCGGGCCCTAGATGCATGCAGTGCTCACTGCACAGCAAACTTGTTTGTGATACTGTTTCCAGGTTTACACGAGAAACCTAGAATTATCATTCTGATCTTGTTTTTGACTTTGAGTTCTGGGGTTGGGGGTGCGGGGCGCGTGGTAGTGGTGCGCCATCAGTTACATAGACCAGTGAGCCCAGCTCAGATTGGCAAGACAAAGGGGGCGTGTTGGTGCTTCTGACTGAAAAGCCTTGAAGCAGGTTGGGCTTCAAGAAAGGAGGCAGGGAACAGCCGTTTCCAAGGCGTCGGTTATTTTCGTCTTTGCTCTTCTTTCTTGCCCTTGGCCTCCCCCTAAGACTGACTTCATCCATAGGCACAAGGTATCTGCTGCTTGTTCTTGCATTCATCTTTGTGCCAGCAAAAATCATGAGAGTCACTCTAATTAACTGATTTCGTCCCTTCATACCCGTTCCTACCCCCGTCACTGTGGCCAGGGGGACGGAATGTGCTGATTTGCCTGGCCTAGAGCCAGGAGTAGAGTTGGGTTGAGTCAGCTCTCCAGAAACCACACCCAACAGAATCTGCACATGGACCGCCAAGCACAAGCGGGCCTGTTGGAAGGAGAAAGGGGGCCACAGATCCTGGGGCGGTGACTGAAGTGTCTGCTACAAATGGAAAGGATCCTGGATTATGAGTCAGGCATCTTGGACTTTCAGATCGATTATCTTCCACCTCACAAGGCCTAGTGGAGATGATACAGTAGGCCTCCTGTGCGTGCCTCCTTTGTGTTATGTATTGTAACAGGTGCTCGACGTACATGTTTCTCATTGCCTTCTCATACCAACGTGTAGGAGGCAGTAACCACTAGCTGCTCATGCAGAACCCCGTCTCCATAGAACCAGTAAACTTTTCCTTAGGGTGATCTTTATTCATTTTTATATTCCCCAGGGCCTGGAATAGTACCCAGCGGTTGTGATGATTAAGATCTCCCAGGCTGGGGTACTCTGCTACCTAGTAAGTTCTCATACACTACGGAGTACCAGGGCCACTGACAATTTAGGAACCTCTCTGGGAAGTAAATGTAATTTTATATCTTATTCTTCTTCTTCAATAATGAGACTGAATTACTCTGACCACTGGTCGTCAGGTCTATAAACTGAGAGTCAGTGTGCTCTGCCTCGCAGAGTCGATGACGGACTTACGTGACACAGTGCTGTGCTGGGCTGCATCCAGAGAACACGAGAGGCCTCATGTCTCAGGACCGGTACAGTGAGCGCTGGCCGGAGTGTCCAGTTTTTCAAAGCTCCCCATGTACAAAACTGGGCCTGATTGAACCTGGGGCACTTGTTTGCTTATGTGTAGCCTGAAATTTTTAACAATATATTTTGATTTTTGATAAGCCAGCCATGAATACAGTACCATACTATAATAAACGTCAGTAGTCTTTTATTTACTTATTTATTTATTTCTGCTTTTTGTGTTTTTCTCCCAATGGTGGGATTAGCCCTTGATTGTCACTGTTGTCCTGTGCAGATCGTTCTGACACTGGGAAGTGGCCTGCTCCCTGGGGCGTTTGCACGTGAGAGGAGAGAACAGGACCGGGAGCATAGCCTGTGCATCACCACAGTGCGCCCGTTCCTGTGCGGCTGGGTGGCGTGGTAGCCGTAGGCCATCGGATCAGTTGTTCCTTGTATGTCAATCATTGATTTAAGAGGAGATATTTTGGGAACTGGCAAAACTCAGGAATTTCAGGGTGAAATAATTTACGGCTAGGTTTCCGTCTGCATCTTATGTGGATCATCTAAGACACTGGATTTACAGATATTAAAACAAATGTTAGAATTGTAAAGAAGAATTTTAATACTTTAATAAGGATATTGATAAGAAAAACTATTGTAATTGTATTAAGAATGGAAGTTCTGAACTTTGGCTGGTGTAGCTCAGTGGATTCAGCACCCGCCTGCAAACCAAAGGGTCCAGGTTCAGTTCCCAGTCAGGGCACATGCCTGGGTTGTGGAGTAGCTCCCTAGTAGGGGGCGTGTGAGAGGCAACCACACATTGATGTTTCTCTCCCTCTATTTCTGCCTCCCTTTCCCTCTCTAAAAAATAAATAAAATTGTTTTTAAAAAAGTGGAAGCTCTGATAGAATCAGCTTAATTTGGGATTTTGCTCATTCGTTCTAGAAACATGTATTGTACTCCCAAAGCTTTACTGTGCCAGGCATTGGGTGCCGTGAATGCAGAGATGACTGAAAGAACAGTCCCTGCCTGCTGAAAGTTAGGTCTAGTGAGGCAGACAAGCCTGTTGATCACGTCCAGTACAGTCATTAAAAAGTGTATAGAAACTTTTATCTGCTCTCCAGTTTTTCCTTTTCAGTGTATTTCTGAATCTTGATGAAAATACAAACTGGAAATACTGTTTTCTGTCTCTTTTGAAGCAATGAATGCAGTTTCTCAGGAGAACGTTAGTTCTTATCTCACAGAAGGTCCAATGATCTTTCTCTGGTTGTCTTTAGAGAGAGGTCTGTTTTGGGTAAGTTGACTGTCAAAGATGCTGTGAACCTGTGAACAGGCCTTTCCGACCTAATGCAGGGAGAAGAGGAAGCGTTCGATTTCTTTCCATCCTGTTTTTCCGTACTGCATTCCAGCGGTTTGTGGGATAAAGCCAGAGGTCGCCGAGGCGGTGGCTGCAGTAGGGAGTTTCTCTGTGTTTGAGAAACCGACCGAGTTGCTTTTGTTTTTGTATGGGGAGTCCAGGAGTAGCTGGGGCTGCGTTCCCCCATCTCTGGCTGGAGCACTCGCCTGGACTGGGAGCTGGTCCCTCACTCAGCATGAGGTCTGAGCCGAGGTGACTCACCCCCGGTCTCGCTGGCTCTCTGTGGGCTCCGACACCCGCTGTATTTTCTGAAAGCGCCCCCACCACAGGACTGAGGTTTTACCCTCTTCTGCTTTCTCTCGAGTTGGGCTTTTCCACAGCACGCGGGCAGGCCAGCTTGCCCCTCAGTCGGGTCTTGCCTGTACTTGGTCAGAGAAATGGCATGTAGTTTTCGTTCTTGGATGGTGGCCATCCCCATTTTCCAGAGCTGATTGTTTCTCCACTTGCTTCCTTGGTCCACTCAGTGAGGGGTCCTCTCGGTGGGAACTGGAAGGGGGCGGGGGCGTTAAGTGACTGTGCTGAACTTGTTTGAACCACAAGTTTATAATGGTTTCTTAGACCTTTTTTTTTTTTTTCCATTAAAGGATCAAAAACCCTGGTCCCCAAGCAACCAATATTGGCATCTGTGTCCTTGGTAAATGTAGATAAACTTAGATGTGCAGTCCAAGATGTTTTTATTTGTTTCTTTTAAGTGGAAACCTTTTGAGTACGTATTTATAGACTGTATCAGTTCGAGTTCTGTAGGTCACAGGGTGGTTGCCGAGGCAGTAGCGCGCCGGCCTGGAGTCGGCTCGGCAGAGGCTGGACAGTGGGGGTGTTTAGAGCACTGGCATCTACAGGTGGGTCTCATCAGGGGCGCCCCAAGGCCCCCTCCTTCTCCAGCTGTGCGGTGCTGCCCCTCCACCTCACGCGCCACCGTGCCGGGTGGCACGTGAGGCCACTTCCGGGGCATCTTTCCATCCGCCCCTCCCCTTTTTTATTTCCTAGCATTTGGCTTTTTTTAATCCCTTTTAGCACACTCACTATTATGTCTCTGCTATTAATTTCATTTTTACTAATTTTTTGTTCTCAAAAACAAGAGCAGAGGTGGTTGAATATTATTCTTTAGTAGCCAAAGTACCTTTACTTCACATTGCATCTTCAGAAGAGTACTGTTGTGAGCATTTAAGTTCTAAATGCGAGCCAACATGTGTGTGGAACATGAGATTCCCGGGTGTTACCATTTGGCTAGAGCCACAGCTACTGACAGAGGTGGGCGAGAACCCAGGCCTGCTGGCCCCGACCTGGACTCGGCGCATTTCCATGATGCTAGGAAGTTTCTGGGTTGTCTGGGAAACTCAGATACCGATTATGACCTCAGTTGCCCCTTTGACCCATGGACTTCAATTTTTTTTTTCTTCTTGCCCAGTTAAAAAGTACTCAAATACTAGATCTTACTTAGAAGGGACTTTTCTTGTTTCATGAGCACTAGAAATTTTCAAAAGGGAGCATACGAAGACATGAAGAGAGGCAGAGGCGGAGTGGATGGGAACGGGTGAGGGAGAAGCAGAGACGGAAAGGCAGCAGTGAGTGGGGCCTGAGAGCCGTGTCTCTGTGCCAGGCGTTGGGGTCGCTGGGCCACACGGAGGAACCAGGGGTGTGAGAGGTGCCCAGGTGTGCCGCAGTAGGTGCCACTGTGAACTGACTTGTAAGAGGACAGACATGGACGTACTTGGGTTGTGTGACGGGGGAGGCTGTTCGAGGAAGAGGAATGGCGTTCGTTCTGGGGCACCGTAGGGCCCTCTCCAGTGACAGTTTAGAAAGCTTCAGAATAATAACTCTGAGGAAGGGTTTCAGATGGAAACCGATGGAAAATTTGTTTTGGCTCGTGGCCTCTGAAAATAGATGCATTGTAGTGGGTACAATAGCTCTGTTTCTGGAAAAGCTGTTTCCAAATCACATCAACATTTAAGTGCATTGTGAGGGAGAATGACTTAAAGGCCACCCGTGAGGAGTCCCTCTGTCACATCAGGAACCACCCCGGGCCGCCTGCGTCCCCTGCGTTCCATCGCACCGCGCCAGGCTCTCCCCGGCTCGCAGGAAGCCAGGCGACCTCTCCGACTTCCCTGCAGAGCTTATCTGAAAACGGGCCTGTTTGTCAGGAAGCGCTGCGCTCCCCCCCGCACAGCCGAACTTTCCTTTGTGTGCCTCGGCGCTCCCTGCGTAGCTAGCGTGCGAGGTCCCCTCTCCTTACCTTTGTTCAGTGCCTCCGACCGACGTGGGCGCTGCCAGCGTGGTTGAAGGGTGGCCATGGCTCCCTGTCGCACAGCGCTGCGTGGGAGGAAGGAAGCGTGTGCGGTTGAAACATGGGAGGTATTGTGACTTCTCTTCTTTACTACTCTGCAGGGGCGGTTTCCAAATCACATTTTTCCTTTCAGTTCTCAGTCGTTGAAGCAGTAAGTAATCTATGCACATACTTGCTTGCTTGTTGAAGACTAGACTATTAAAATTCTTGGCACAGGACGAATGTATAAAGTTTGAGTTTGCACGTATATTAAAAATCATTTAGCCCTGACAGGTGCTGCTCGTGTGGGTTGAGCACCAGCCTGCGAACCAAAGGGTCTCTGGTTCAGTTCCCAGTCAGGGCACATGCCTGGGTTGTGGGCCAGGTCCCCAGTAGGGGGCGTGCGAGAGGCAACCGATAGATGTTTCTTTCACATGTCGATGTTTCTCTCCCTCCCTTTCTCTCTCCTTTCCCCTCTCTCTAAAAATGAATCAATGAAATCTTTTAAAAAATCGTTTAGTCTTGTCTCCCACACAAGGGAAGGATACCTTTTAGAACATTCTGGCCACGTGGGCCCTCACCACTAAAGTCATGCATTCCTTTGTAAGACACTGTAGGGAGAAAGCCTTTTACCTGCTATCGTGCTTGTCTCTTTTCTCTCTGAATAACAGCAGAGAATATTTGCCAAGGTAAATTTATGAGCGCCATCAGGAGGCCAGAGACCGCGCGCGCACGCTGGCTGACACACTCCCGTCGGTGAGAGCAGCTCGCTGCGGCAGGAGACGGTCACTGGGAAGTGGCGGGTGTGTCCATTACCTCGATTGTGGTCACCATTTCATTTGCGCACGTGTATTAAATTCTGTTGTACACGCTGAATACATACAACTTGTGTTTGTCAATTATGCCTCAGTAAAGTTGGAGGGAAAAAGACATCACTGGAACCACAAAAGTATGAGGGTTTTATTTTTTTATTATAATTTTTAAAGTCCTCACCTGAGCACATGTTCATTGATTGGGGTGGGGAGGCGTTGGGTGAGAGAGAAACATCAATTGGTTGTCTCCTGGACACGCCCTGACCAGGAATCAGACCCTCAGCCTTTTGGTATATAGGATGATGCTCCAACCAACCGAACCACCCAGCCAGGGCAAAAGTTTGAGGATGTTAAAGTCCAAGAAAACCTATATTTGTATCCTGGTTCTGCCATTTTTACAATGAAAAAAAATTAGAGTCAAAGAGGTTAAATAATTTACCCAAGTTAATTTGGATCACCTGCAAATTACTTAACTTCATTTTCTTTTCTTTTTAAGATTTTATTTATTTATTTTAGAGAGAGGGAAAGGTAGGGAAAAAGAGAGGGAAAGAAACATTGATGTGTAAGAGAAACATCCATCCGTTGCCTCTCGCACAAGCCCCAGACGGGGACCAGGCCTACAGCCCAGGCATGTGCTCTGACCGGGAATCAAACTGGTGACCTTTGTGGGACAACGTCCTCAACCCACTGAGCCACGCGGTCAGAGCGTAACTTCATTTTCCTCATTGTAATGTAGATCTAATTAATATTTAACTCGTACAGTTATGTTGAAGGTGAGAGATCAGAATCCCTGGCACATATAAAGCAGCCAGGAAATTGCTGCTACAGTCATTATTATTATTATACATTCAACAAATACGTGTCGAACACCCACTGCATCACCATATGCCAGGCACTGTTCCAGTAAACTGGTGACTGAGAGAAGCAAGGTCATCGCTCTGGTGAAGCTTCTGCTTTAGCAGATGAGACAGGCAGTGAGGATCAGGGCTTTCAGGTGAATAGTGCAGTAGCGAGCACAGAGCAGGTGGAGGCGACAGAGAGCCGGGGGGGGTAGCTCATGTAGACACGGTTCCCCAAGAAGCTGGAGGATCTGCCACCCAGCGAGGGGGGCGACTAGAAGGAAAATCCACCCGAGGACTAGTACGTGGACGGGCAGAAGACTCTCGTCTCCTGAAGGAAAGAGGACGGAAGTGCCTGGAGCATGGTGAGCAAGGAGGAGAGTGGCAGGGGCGAGACCCGGGAGGCCGGTCTTCAGTCCTCGGTCCTCGAAGGCCCTTGTAAGTGCAGTAAGGAGCTTGGCTGTTCCTGAGTGTGTACAATGGAGGTCAGTAGAGTGTTTTTATCAGAGCAGTGAGATGGATGGATTGACGTTTTGAAAAGACATCGGGCTGCTGGCCGGAGGTGAGGAGACGAATTGGCAGGCTTACTGATGGGGAGCTGACAGTGGCTTGGAGATCATGGCATTGAAGGTGACTGATGAGACGGGGAAAAGCTGAAGTGACAGGACTCGAAGACAGATTCCATGTGGAGAGTGCGGGAGTGAGGAGGAGGGCCCCGGGACCACTGCCAAGCTTCCGTCCTCAGTAACTGGATGCATGGGGGGACCAGAAACCCGCTTCTGTTCTCAGAGACGGGCGAGGCTGCAGGGTTGGGGGGGTCTGTTCGGGGGTTGGGGCATCGTTAGGTCTGAGGCAGCCATAAGACATCCACATTTTAAAGCCATTTTAGCCACGGTTCCTGAATTTTTCATATTCATACTTGTTCCCTTCTATTGCATCTCATCATACCCAAACTTTGAAAGTCAGAATCTTTGCATCTTAAAGTTGTGCTGTGAGTCTCTCCTGGCGTTAAAATGCGCTGTTGTGAGTTTGCTGGCTGAAGCACGAACGCTCGTCCCGTGGTCTGACCTCACCAGGGTCGTGTTTCACAGAATTCAGAGAAACTATTGCTTCATCCATCCCGTGCTAACTTGGCATCAACGTAAAGAATTAATGAATATGAAAGCTCTCCCTTTGCAAGGGTTTTAAATTCTTTTTTTGAGAGGTTTTACTCTATTTACTGAAGATTTTCTAGGGTTTCTCTGGACCGTTCAATATTTACTCATCTTGGATTTTTTATTTTTTATTTTTAGAAAGGAGGGGGGAGAGAGAAAAAGAGGGAAAGAAACATAGATGTGAGAGAGAAACATCAATCAGTCTGGTCTGTGCCCCACCTGGGGATCAAACCCGCAACCTAGGCGTGCACCCTGACTGGGAATCAGACCCACGACCTTTGGCTTTGCAGGCGACCCCCAAGCAACTGAGCCACACTGGTCAGGGCTTGGATTTTGGCTCTGTTTGGTGTCTTTCTGGCATGGATTTCACATACCTATTTTACCCTATCTACTATTTTTTCCCCTAGAAAGTTTGGTACCTTTCATGTATTAAGATTGCCATTATGTAGACCCTCTTCTCAATTGCAGTCTTGTTTTCTTCCTTTGGGTTGGTGGTTGAGGGGAAAAAGATACTCTTGAGAGATCATACTCACAATAGAAAAGGAAAGAAAATAAAAGTAGGTACAGGGAATTAAGTTTTATATGTTTTAACGATCTTTTCTCCTTCCTTCATGAAAGCCCACAAACCCAGCGCCACATGCTCCGACCTTGGCACGTGCGGAATTCCCTAGCTTGGGTTTCCTTCGCGTCAGTCTTCTGCTGTTGCATAACAAATCACCCCAAAACCAACAGCTTAAAACACCGGCCGTTTATTGCCTCATACGGTTTCCGAGGATAGGAATCCAGAAGTGGCTTCCTGGGGTGGTGTGGGCTCACGCTTTGGCCTCGAACGTGACGGCCGTCAAGCTGTCGGCCAGGGCTGCCAACCGTGTCGGAAGGTCCGACAGGTTTGGAAACTCCCTGTGTCGGACGGTTGGTTCACATCGGCTGGCAGGAGGCCCGTGTGTCTTTCCTCACCGCCGGGGCCTCTCTTTGGGGCTGCTGGAGTATCCCCGTGCTGTGGCTGCTGGCTTCTCCAGAGGCAGTGATTGAGACAGAGGAGGGGCGGGGCGGAGGGATCTTCATCGTTGACTCCAGGATTTCTTTGGACGCTCCTATCAAAGGTTCCCAAGTTGCCTTGCTGATAGTCATTTCTCAGATGAGAAATGTACCACATGTATCAACCTTACATCCTGCTGTTCCGGTTCTGTGCCTTGCTGCTTACAGAGTAATTTCCATTTTGATACTGAATCATAGCATTGAGATTCAGGTGTCTTTTGCAGACATTCTTACTGGCCTTTCAACTCAACACTTGTGTGACTGGCAGTGCAGTCACTCAGTGGAAGTGCCGGCCACGTGAGCACCTGCGACCACGGAGTCCAGGAAAGCTGACCCCGCGCACGCCACCGCGGCTGCTGCCGGGCCGGCGTGTGCTGTAGCTGCATCCCGGCTCAGACCTGTTAGAATGTGGGAAAAATATTTCTAAGAACTGGAGAAGTGTGACAAACAGTTTTCTCCCCCAGTCGTGGGAAGTACAATACATCAAAGTCTTCTACTGGCGAGTTTCTTTCCTCCTGGTTTTACAAAGCCTGGAACTTCGCAAAGTCATAATCTGCTGGGGAAGGAGACCTGAGTGGGTGATTTGCAACGAGGATGAATATGCAGGTTATTTCCGAAATACGACTTTTTTTGTTTCAGAAATATAAACAAGGACAACTCTTCTGTGACTTTATTTACTCAACTTTTTCTTCTTTTTCTTTTAAGGAATAAAGATCACTGTAAACCCAGAATCAAAGGCAGTCTTGGCTGGGCAGTTTGTGAAGCTCTGTTGCCGGGCAACTGGGCATCCTTTTGTACAATATCAGTGGTTCAAAATGAATAAAGAGGTAATTTTTTAAATGTCCTTTAGTTCCCCTGTCATAAGAAGGTAGAATGATGAGAGAAGTGTGCTGGTTGAGGAGTCCATCCTCTTACAGAATTCCTCCCGCACGTGAGAACATCGGACTTGAGGGGAAATGGCTTGTTCGTGCACTGACAACCGATTGGGTCAGAACAGAAATCAGCAGCCACGCCTACCTTCCTGTGCCCTGTCCACTCCACCGCGGTGTCTGTCACATCATATGGCCGCTGGGCTCATACCTGTTGGCATTGTAGATTCTCTAAATACCAGCGATTGAACAGTTTCAGATGTCAGGACAGATGCTTTTGTTGTTCATGAGCTCTGGGAAGGTACACCGGAGAGAGTTTATTAACTCTTTGGTCAGTGGATTTGTAGAAGACAGTAAGACTTCAGCCCTACATTACTCAAAATGTTATTTGTTTTTTAAGTAACACATATTTTATACTTGGAAAAAAGATACACTGTTCAAAGCTCCAAAGCAGTCGTACATTTTGCACAGCATGTGTCGTAAGGCATGTTTTGATGAGTTCTTTACTGATACTCTCTTCCTGGTTATTTCCCAGATTCCAAATGGAAATGCATCAGAACTTATCTTTAACACAGTGCATGTAAAAGATGCCGGCTTTTATGTCTGTCGAGTCAATAATAACTGCGCCTTTGAGTTCAGCCAGTGGTCGCAGCTGGATGTTTGCGATATCACAGAATTACCAGGAAGCTTCCAGGGTAAGTAAGTTGAATGTTAGGAAGGGAATTACCTTGTTTCAATTTATTTTAATTATTTACTTTTAAATAAATTCAAAGTACCAAAATATTACCGAAAGCTCACATGTCTACTAGAGCCAATATAAGGACACCAGTTGTTAAGATTTTATCCTATGTGCTTCCATTCTCTGCTCGGTGGGGGAGGGGGGTGGCGCGGTACGCGCGCGCGCGCACACACATACATATACACATACGCACACACACACCCCTTTGTATAACACAGAACTTGTCTCAGTCTGGCCCTGCTGCTGACTTTCCACTTTGCCTGCTTTCATGGATTCGAATGATGTCTCTAGTTTTGGAGGAGAAAAAAAAAATCTAATACAGTCTTGCTCACTTTTCCGTTTCTTTCCACGCTGTACATTTTCCTCCGAAACTACTGTATTACTCCTAAAAAAATGTGTTGTGGACTCAAACTTTAGAGGTGATGTTGACATGAAAGGGCATATAGTATATCATTTGCTACAGAAAAGCATTTCATTGAACTGTTTTTCTGCTCTTTGTCATTCAGCTTTTTTAGGCCAATAACTAGTACTGACCAAGGGAAAAACCAGTCTACTGTGAAGGTGGACATCAGACCCCGTCTTTTAATCACACACACTGTCAAGACCGTGTCCTTTGTCATTTCTGCCAGACAGAAAGAACAGGAGGGAAACGGGCTTTTTGTTTCTAGTCTGTCTTGCATTCTTCCCTCCACACCATAATGAACACACCATCTCTAAAAATAGTATTGATTATTATTTATTTCTTGAATATTTCTGTGCATGTAATGAAATTCAGTATGTTTATAGATGGAATCTTACTTGTTCAACAAATACTATTTTTTTAAGATTTTATTTATTTATTTTTAGAGAGGGGGGAAGGGAAGGAGAAAGAGGAGAGAAACATCAATGTGTGGTTGCCTCTCCTGCGCCCCCTACTGGGGACCTGGCCTGCAGCCCAGGCACGTGCCCTGCCTGGGAATCGAACCAGCGACCCTTTGGTTCGCAGGCCCATGCTCAATCTGCTGAGCTACTCCATTCAGGATTCCACACATATTATTGATCACCCGCCATTTGTGAGACAGAGTCTCCTGTGGGAGACCTGGTAATGCAAAACATTCCTCTGTCCTCAAGGAATTTGAGTAACAGTAAGTGTTCACAAGTAACGCTTTCTGATATCTGCCTTGGAAAGAAGTGCTAGTGACAAACTGTCCATATTTATTCAGTGTTCATAACAAAACTCCTTATTTTAATAAGTCAAGTTAAAGCAGAACGTAGAGCTTTCTGTGCTGAACGGGAGTATCGAGATGTTTGCCCCCAACAGCAGGGCTCTGCAACCAAACGCGTTTGGAAACCACTTGAACTGTTTTCCCCTCTTGCATGCACAGTGCGTACTCACACTTTAAAAGCGCTGAGAAGTCCTGCAGTACCAGATCTGTTTAACTTCGTTTCACCCAGACTTGTCTAAACTTACTTGTCCACAGCATTCTGTTATCCACAGAACATTTCTGAATATTTCTAGAAACGCTATTGCTTTATGAAACAGTTTGGGAGATGCTATTAAAGATTGTAAAAAATAGCCCTGGCTGGTGTGGCTCAGTGGATTGAGTGCTGGCCTCTGAACCAAAGGGTCACTAGTTCCATTCCCAGTCAGGGCACATGTCTGGGTTGCAGGCCAGACCCCCAGTAGGGGGCGCGGGAGAGGCAACCACACGTTGATGTTTCTCTCCTTCTCTTTCTCCTTCCCTTCCCCACTCTAAACAATAAATAAATAAAATCTTTTTAAAAAAAGATTATAAACATTGAAGGATGAACATGAAGACACATTTTTTTTAATTACAGGGGGAATTTTATTTTTAACTTAGAGATTTTATTTATGTTTAATAACATTTTTCTTTTAATTTAAGGAAGTTTGGATGCCATCTCTGAATCCAAGTTGCAAATATGTGTTGAGCCAAGGTCCCAAAAGCTGATGCCAGGCAGCACACTGGTCTTGCAGTGCGTTGCTGTGGGAAGCCCTATTCCTCACTACCAGTGGTTCAGAAACGAGTCCCTGTTAGCACACGAGACAAAAAAGATATACATGGTAGGAAGATGACTTTCAGGGTATTTTTTTCTGCTAATATGTAAAATAGTATAATTGAAAATTAAGGTTAACATTAATAATCCCATTTGTTGATGTTTTCATATTTTTGTTTCAGTTCCTTGTTTTTTTAACATTAATTGATTTGTTTATTTGCAAAAGTGCTGGAAAACAACACCAGCCCAACATCAGTAAGGGTTTATACTGAAATGTCAAATTATAGTATTGCACCGAACTCACCATTATTGGATTCCTTGTATCATTTGCTTAAACTAACACTTAACCTAGTGAATGGAAATAATAAGACTGTCTCTGAAACCTTCTGAAATTTTGTTTTGTAGGGTTTTTTTTTAAATACAAAACAATGTTTTATCCAAGCCAATTTAAACTGAAATTGAAGAGGAAATACATGTATATTTTAATATCGATACAGGTACCGTATGTGGATTTGGAGCATCAGGGAACCTACTGGTGTCGCGTATATAATGATCGAGACAGTCACGATAGCAAGAAGGTAGAAGTCATCATAGGTAAGCAGTGTTGCTCGGTGTTCTGACAAAGGGAGTGTATCAGAAGCTGTATAAAATTAAACATTTAAGCAACAGAAATGCTACTCCTTATTACCCCATTCTATTTAATAGTGTGTTAAGTATCAGGAGTTACATTTCTGTATAGAAATCAGAGAGAACACATACTAAAGTTCATAATCCAGGTTTATATACCATAACGAAGAAAAGTTTGTTATTTATATTTTTTCATTATGTTTGAATATTATAGGTTTTTTTCAGATTTTATTTATTTATTTTTAAAGAGAAGGGAACAGAGGAAGAAGGGGAGAGAGACAACAATGTGTGAGAGAAACATCAGTCTCACCTCTGCCTCCTGCACATGCCCCCAACCAGGGACCTGCCCACAGCCCAGGCAGGTGCGCTGGTCGGGAATCGAACCGGCCACCTTTCACTTTGCAGGACGACACTCAGCCAACAGGGTCATGCCAGTCAGGGCTTAGAGTCTGTTTTAAACACTCCTGGCAAAAATGTACTAAAACCTTAATTACAAAGAACTTGATTTCGTGGAAAAGATTTTTAATAAAACATTTTTAAAAAAACAGACATATGATGGAAAGAATAATGATTAATCAACAATCCCCCTTATGCAGTGCATAATTTGGGAATTTATTCTATTTTAGCTTAGTGCATTTATAGTTAGGTTTTTCATAGCAGGAGGTGTTGATGCCTGTGTTGGTTTGCCAACATATTGCTGTGACGTTTATCTCTGTTTGCTTGATGGCTGCCCTTCTAAGATCATGAATTACAGCATATTCACATTTGTTTTCTCTGGAACAAGGAAGAACAGATGAGGCAGTGGAGTGCACGGAAGGTAGTGTAACCCTTTGGTTTGAGACCACATACCCTGCACGCTGGTTCCTCTTGGGATTGCTGGAGCGCTCTAGCCTACCGAGTGCGGTAATGGAAAAAATACTGGCTACGAGAATCATTTCAATCGAGGACATTGCATCTGAGTCTTGGAGGGTTTATAAATAACCACAGACGCTTTCAAACTGACGTACTATTCAAATAACTAATTTTCCGTTGATTTTCTACTGTATATAAGAATACAATTCCTGGATAACATATTATGAGTAGTGAACATTACAATCAATTCTTAATGCTAACTTTTATCGTTACAAAATTTGTGAAGAATAGATGGCTAAACTCTCACAGATTATTTTACCCTTCAGCCCTGATAATATGCCCCTCAATGCAAACATGGTTTCTGTGAAAGTTTCAGGACAGGTTTTTTTGTTTAACAGATGTTTTATCAAATATTAAATATTATACTTTAATGTAAAATTGATAAGATCCATTTTTAAAGCTATAAGGCTATAGATTAATCTACTGTGTCACCTTTACCATAATATATAACCAAAACATTGTACATAAGTTGTGATGAGTAGATTTTAAAAGTTAAATTCCCTTAGTATAATATCACATTGTTTTACAAAATTAGGTTTGTGGATAGCAAAGTATTTTTTCAATTTCTGCCTCTTTATAATATAACCTTAAGTTCTACTTGGATAAAGTTAGAAAATAATGCTAAATCTTACGTCTCCTGGTGTTCTTGTCCTTTATAGAACTGTGGTGTGACTTGGTAATACTGTAACAGCTGTTTTCACCCCAGCACGAAATTGTGAACGGGGAGTTCTCTAGCATAAGAGGGTCTCAGTCCCGTGGCCTTGGGCCTTGCATGGGGGTGGCTACGTGAAGAAATCCTAACCAGCCCCTCTTTCTTCTCTAACTCCTTTTTTTTGCCTAATTGCATGACTTTGAAAACTTCCTAACATTGGAGACTTCTGAGAATAAATAAGTATAACAAGAAACAAAATGAGCATTGCTCTTCAGTCTGGCTTCAGAGCCATGCCTACAAATTACCGCCTTACTGTGATGCTTCCTTATCTGCAAGGTTCTGCCTATAATTTTTGCAATAATAAACACATGATTAAATCATGATTTTCCAATAAATCTGTTCAGAACCCTTAGAGATGAAAGTCCAACAGTGAAATAACTCCAGAAATTTCAGGTGGAAAAATTAGGTCCAGCTTTTCCTTCTAAAAGATCTGCAAAGTTGAGACTTCCATCCTCGGTGGGCTGGCACCTATCATGAGTAGTGTCCTAATGTCACATCTTTCTTACCCACGGGACGTAATGTCACCTGTTTAATTTTCGGTATTTTGTTAAAGGTGTTTGATCAGGGCGGGGGTGGGGATGGCACAGGTGCAGTTCAGGGGATTCGTTAGGGTGGTGAAACTCTTCTGTGTGACCACTGTGATGGTGAGTACAGGTACGCCAGTTTTTAAAAAATTGTTTAGTAGCAGGTCAGAGGAGGGTAGCTCCCAGGATGGAATGCAGAATATGACAAGAGAACCCAAACTTACTGCAAATGTGTAAAGCAGCCCCACCAAAGAGAGGAAGGAAGAAGAAGGCACTCGCCTGAGTAGTGGGAAATGAGAAAGGTCTGCAGGATAAAGGGCGAAAGAAAACCGTACAGAGCCCTGTGCTCCAGCCGCGCTACTCCTGAGTTGATTTTATAACACATGTAAGAGTAACTCCTACCTAAGATCTGATGACTAGGATAACATTTGTAACTTGTTAACATTATTTTCCATCTCCATACAATCTGTGCAGAAACACAGACGGCTGTCGTGTCATGCATGCTTAGACGATGCCCCTTAGCCAGGAGGTGCGGGTTAATGACTCTGAGACCGCTGTCCCTCCGAAGTCACGCTGCCCCCGTCCAGCCCTGAGCAGGACGTCACAGATCCCACCGGAGAGGCATCCCGCACAGTCCCTCACCAGTAATCCCCAAACTGTCGAGGTCACCCAAAGCAAGGGATTTCTGGGGAACTGTCACGACAAAGAGGCGTCTGAGGTGCCATAAACAGATGTAATGTCTCCTGAATACAGGACCTTGAAACAAAAAGCATTGATGGTTGTGACAGACAAACCTCCCTGACATAAGATGTTAAACATAGTAGGGAAGCCGGTGTGGCTGTTTCCGAGGACTCTGCACCATCTTCACAGTGGTTCTGTACATCTTAACCTGTTCTAAAACTTAAAGTTGATTAAAAAAGGAAAAGATCACTTGAGATTGTCCATTAGTTTCAAGAAGTTATTGTTGAGGCCGCAGACCTATATCTTGACTGTTTTTATGTTCCGTAATCGTCCAGAATCCCTAAAACTTTGAACAAGTCATGAATGAGTCTGTTTAGCTTTTTGTCACTCAGGGAAAGGAGTAATAGCTTAGCTTAGAAGTCCTGCCTGATACCCACCACGGTGCTCTTTCCTCTTCGGTTTTGCATGGCTTCTCGTGTCACATACTTGAAAATTTTAAACTGATTAAACATTCTAACATCATTTAATAGCTCAAAACCTTCTCTGATTAGTCTTAACTGTTTGTGCTAAATAGGCAGTGAAATTATTCAGAGCTAATCTATTTTATTTCATTTCAGATGAATTACATCATCTTGGGCATCCTGGTGAGTAAATAACAAAACATCAGTTTTAGATTTTTAAGTTACTGAGTACAATAATTTAAAGATGCTGTGGATGTTCTTTTGTTATAGTAGTACTGGTTACAGTAGTAGTAACTTTTTCTTTATTAAAATAATATAATTTAGGGTTGAAATAAGCACTTACATGAAGTGCAGTTTCATGCAAGTGAAAACATTAAAAATATTCTAGACCGTAAGACTGTATGAGGGTCGACAAGTATACGGAGGCTACACAAAACATGAATGTAGTTTTTTATCTCTGTGAGTGACTCTGGGTCATAAAAAGGTAGTTAATGGGGGACGTGTATGATAATTTTATTTGAAAGACAAGAAGCAGTCTTCAAAAGAGTAGCAGGGTAACAAGTCTAGACTTGCCAGACCCGGGGGACCTTGTTCAGAGTTGCTCATTCATTGAATATACCTGAACGAGTTGGGTGGGGTGTCTTTATCTGAAGTAAAAGGTGTGTTAGTGGGAATACCTTGCATTATATAGATAAGTAGCTGGCCAGTAACCATTAAGAAACTTTTTCTTGGTGAGAAAATCCATCATTCTTTAGCCAGTTTTAATCAGAACAGATTTCTGAACAAGTTCAGCTTACGAGAAAGCCTCAACCTGGATGAAAGGCAGAGTAGCAGTAGGACTCCATAAAGACAGAGGACGACTCCAGGCTGTGGGCGCTCCAAAAGGTGGTGATGGAACAGGGCTGGGTTAAGAAGGCAGTTCTGTCGTTTAATATTTATAGAGATTTCTTTTATTCCCTGACATGTTATAGCTCAACATTTTAGCACCGTAACTAGTTTTCTTAGTTTCATGCCCATATTTTTCTTTATTTTTTAAATCACTTTATTTTTCAATTACAGTTGACATCCAGTACTATGTTAGTTTCTGGTGTACACCCCAGTGACCAGACACTATATATTTACAGTCATCCCAATACAGCTCGTACACACCTGACACACTACAGAGTTATTTGAATATTATTGACTTTATTCCCTATGTTGTACTTTACACCCCATGATTATGCTGTAACAACAGATTTGTGCTTAGTCCCTTCACCATTTCCACTCAACCCACCAAAACCCCCCGCCAGTCTACAGCTGTCAAAATGTTTTCTCTGTGTCTGTGGGTCTGTTTCTGTTCTGTGTATTTATTAGTTTTCTTTTTTAGATTTGGTTGTTGATAGATATGTATTTATTGCCATTTTATTCATGCTTTTTTATCTTTCTTCTTCTTAAAGACCCTTTAACATTTCATGTAGTACTACTTTGATGGTGATGAACTCCTTTAGCTTTTTCTTGTCTGGGGAGCTCTTTATTATCTGTCCTTTGATTCTAAATGATAGCCCTGCTAGGTAGAGTAATCTTGGTTGTAGGTCCTTGCTTTTTATCAATAGTTCTTGCCAGTTGCTTCTGGCTTGCACAGTTTCTGTTGAGAAATCAACTGACAGTCTTATGGGAGCTCCCATGTAGGTATCTAACTGCTATTCTTGTGCTGCTTTTAAGATTCTCTCTTTGTCTTTAACCTTTGGCATTTTAATTATGATGTGTCTCAGTATGGGCCTCTTTGGCTTCATCTTGTTTGGGACTCTCTGTGCTTCCTGGACTTGCATGTCTATTTCCTTCACCAGGTTAGGAACGTTGTCTGTCATTATGTTTTCAAATAAGTTTTCGATTTCTTGCCCACTCTTCTCTCTGGCACCCCCATGATGCAGGTGTTGGTATGCTCAAAGTTGTCTCAGAGGCTCCTTACACTGTCTTCATAGTTTTAGATTCTTTTTTCTTTTTGCTGTTCTCATTGGATGTTTTTTGCTTCCTTGTATTCCAAATCACTGATTTGATTCTCAGCTTCATCTGCTGTACGATTGATTCCCTGTAAATTATTCTTCATTTCTGTTAGTATAGCCTTTGTTTCTGACTGGACTTTTTTTATGGTTTCTTTATACTTTTTCATGCTGTTGAAGTTCTCACAAAGTTCCTTGAGCATCCTTATAACCATTATTTTGAACTCTGTATCTGGTAGTTTGCTTGCCTCTATTTTATTTAGTTATTTTTCTGGAGATTTTTCCTGCTCTTTCCTTTAGGACCTGTTTCTTTATTTCATGCTCAGGTTTTTTAAATAAACACCTATTGTGAGTGATGATTGGACTGTGCTGATTACATATGAGCAAATTCTACAAACCAGAAGGCCACTGGTTTGGGGTAAACTGAATTTATAGTCTTTATAATAAGCCTCCTTTTGTATAATTTTACAGATATCCAAAATAAACCATTTGTTCTCCTGTTACTCGCATATTTATAAAGGCTGTGTGTCATTTTTGCCCTGCCAACCTGGAGCTCAGGGGACACCACAGGGAGACATCTAAACATCTAAACCCTCCTGGTGTCAGAGAACCATCGTCTCTTGGTCTGGTTAGAATCCTTTTCCCCTAAATCGTTCTGTTATTTCTTGCCCTTCAGTGAACACTGTAAAAAGTTATTTCAGGGAAACTTTTGCAAACAACCACCACTGAACCTCTGAAATTTTCTTGGTCTCCTCTTTCATTATATCCTTACTCTTCAATATTTGATGACCCCCCAAAAATTGAGTTTTAAAAAAAGAACATTTAATAAACTTTTAATACACTCCAGTAGCATATGAATGGTTACAAATACCAAAGAAAAGCTACCCTGTCGATAGCAGGAGACAGATGACTGATTGAGCTCCATCTTTCCCTGTATCTCTTTCCACGTGGTCCTCGGGGTGGGAGATACTTCATTGTACGTGGAGTCGATGGCAGAGAGCATGGACATGGACTGAGGTTTACTGGCTCGATAACTCTGGCCAAGGGACTTAGTCTCTCTCCACCTCACCTCCCTTACCTGTATAATGGAGGTGGTAAGTGTATATACCTCGTAGAGTAAAGTGGTGTTTGTTTTAGTTGGTTATGTTGAAAGCACCCATAACTGCACCAGGCAAGCATTCAGTAACTATTAAGCCCTCTGCTGCTGCTGCTGCTGATTCCCAGCACCCACTGTTTTCAGGCTGTATTTCTGCCCAGCCCGTTAAAGATTACGACCCCCGCTATGGCCGTCCGTTACCAAAGGCATTCCCGGGCTCCGATTCCAGGGCCCTCCACCCCAGTACGTGTTGTTGTCAAGGATCTGGAAGTCTTGCCCTGGCCGGGTGGCTCAGCTAGTTGGATCATTGTGCCACACACCGAGAGGGTGTGGGTTCAGTGCCTGGTCAGGGCACGTGGGAGGCAACCAGTTAGTGTTTTTACGTCAGTGTTTCTCTTTCTCCTCCTTCCTTTTCCTCTAAAATCAATAACCATGTCCTCGGGTGAGAACTAAAGAAAAAAGAATCTGGAAATCTTAAAATCATACATTAGCTATATTGGAAATCGTATTCTGTCTTTGAATGTCACTGATGGTCTTCATTGTTTTCATATATCTCTAGCCCTGAAGATATTCGTATAATAACACCTTATATCTTTGCATTTTTATTTTCTTATAGATAATAAAGAACAAGCAGCTGAACAGCCTTTGGGTAAGTAGCGCTTTAAAATGCCTGATCAAAATATAAATAGAGTATATATGTGTTTTATGGTGAGCATAAAGGGGTTGAAGACATTCTAACTTGACAACTTTTACAAGTACTTGAATGACCTTGAGACCACATGGTTAATTTTGGATACTTGTAAAGGCAGTGATAGAGCAGGATGAATTCAGTGTGTGGGACCAAGTCAGCTTCTGCGCAGTGACGTCTTTACTGTGGCGACGTGCGAACAAATGAACGTGGACGTCCCATGGAGGCGAGTGACACCGTCTCTCCGTGGGCTTAGCCCGGAGGAGCGGCTGCGTGGCGGCACTAGCAGCTCCACGTGTTGAAGTGAGCGTAGGAGAAGGGCCTTCCAGACGGAGGCAGCCTGCACCCCCAGTGCAGTGTGGGACAGAGATGAGACAGGGCGTGGAGTCTGGGGCACTGTAAGCCGCACACTGTGCTCTGGAGCATAAAGAGAGGAGGCGAGAGCAGGAGGGTGAGGCCGGGTTCGGAGCCCTGTTCCTCACTAAGCCCCTGGAGGAACGTCTCTCTGAAAGGCCCATCCGGTGCCCATGTGCGCCCAGATGGGGGCGTGTGGTTGGGAGAAGAATTGACAGACTGTGGCAGTAGTCTAGAGAAGGAACGAGAATCTAAACCAGGGTGACCGCTGAGAAGGCAGAAGACAAGAGCCAATTCAGAAGGTCTCTGGATTCTTGCCTGGACGACTAGGTGGGTGGTGATAGCGCCCACTGAGCCGGAGAACACAGAATAAGCAGCAGGCTTCAGAGGACTGTCGGTTTGGGACCTAACCAGTTCGAGGTATTCGTGTCACATCTACATGAAGACATACAGCAGACAGTGGTGTACATGGGTCCAGAGCTTTCTGGAGAGGCTTGGATTAGAGATACGTGGAGTGCCATTAGCATGGGTATGGAAGTTACAGCCGTAGGGCAGCAAACACCAGATTGCTACAGGCCATAGAGAAAAGGACACAAAACTGGCCAACCTTTTCTGGGGGGTGGGAGAGCATATACAGTGTTTTTAACAATTACAAGTAGCTGTCACTGATCAGATGCCATATAAAAATTTAGATTTCTGGTATGAAAAGGGGTAGCTGTCCGTTGTGGCTAAATAGTGGCTGCCTCTTGAAATTGGTGTGTGCTCCCTGTTTTCTTGTTGTGAGCCTTCTGTCTACTTGACTCTCTCCTCTCTCTCCCTGCTCCCCACATGGTCTCACCATGTAGCTAAATGTCCCAAACTGGAAGCTGTCAGACTTCTTCAGGTTCAGACTCAGGACTGGCGGGGTGTCACACCACATTAGGGTGTTCCCAGAGAACCCCAGGGCGGCCCAGATTTGGGGCAGGGGGCGGGGTGAGGGTGACCACTCTGTGTGAGAGAGGGAGACCCTGGCTCACGGGGGGCCACCTTTTACCGCAGCTGGAGAGCGGGTGCAGACCAGAGCGTGAATGACTTTGTCTGCCAGACTGAGGATTTGGGACTTTATTTTGTAGGACACAAAGATTAAAAGGTTTTATGCCCTGGCCGGTGTGGCTCAGTTGATTGGAGTGTCATTCTGTGAACCAAAAGGTCGCAGGGTGTATTTCTGGTCAGAGCACGTGCCTGGGTTGTGGGTTCTGCCCTGGTCAGGGCGCATATAGAAGGCAGCAGTTTCTCTCCCTGTCTCCCGGTGCCCTCTCCACTCTCTCTGAAATCAATAAACATGCCCTTGGGTGAGGATTAAAAAAAGATCTTATGCATGAGACCAGCACACACTGCATATTCAACCAGTTAGATTTGACGCTGATTCTCAATTTTTGATAGATAGTCAAAGAACTTAACAAATGCTTCCATAGCACTGAATATGTTCCAGGCCCTTTTCCAAGTGCGAGCGAATGTTAATTCATTTTAGAGGAGATGAGAGACACACTGTTAGATGCCTCGACATGGCATGAGTGACAGAACACTGTACCGAGTTTTCAAGAATACAGTGCGTTGAGCTCTGGAAAATGCCTAGGATCACACAGTGACACGTTTTTCTGAAGTGGTTTTATTCTGTTGCCTCATCCACTTGCGTCGTGTTTCCTTTTTCCAGGGGAGGGCTTGTGTTCGCGAAATTGTGGGTGGCTCTTACAGTAAATGTTTTTCTGCAGAAACTCTCTTCCCTTTGTATTATCACCCGAAAAGCATGGCAGATGTTTGCATGGTTGCTATTTTAGAGTTTCCTTTCATTCCTGACTCTTCTCAACTTCAAATTTCACTGTGTCCCCCTCTGTCCTGCCTTTCAAGTCTGGCCTTTCCTTTCCCCGTCTACCACCAATTTCCTGGAACGAGCCTGTCATCTCCTGTGCGCCCACTGCAGCCTGCTTCTCTGTGCTAACGCTTCCCCGTTCGCCTGTCATTCAGCAGCCGTTTTACAAGTAGACTGGACGAGGTAAGATTTCTTTACTCATCGTTTTCATTCCCTTTTATTTTAAGAAAATGCTCTCTATGACATTTTAAAAACTAGCTATTAAAAATTATCATCAGGGAAAATATTTTGAAGCGTCATGGTCACTATGAGTGCATACTGTAAATGCACCAGTTCTCAGATGGTTGAGCTCGTGCATTCCGGAAACTGTTCTCAGTGTCCTTTCCTGTCAGGTAACAGAACCAATGAACAAAGACTTGGCAGCGGCAGAAACAGCCTTAGCACACCTTGTTTGACAGCTGGTTTTTTCCCCAAAGACCCCGGGACTGTATTTTTTTTCCTTTTACATACCTTCTCGTTGTTTTCTGCCGATAAAACTCAGTTTAGTATCCATTTTGCAGTTAAATTATCATAATATTCCACCAAAACACCCCTGTGATTTACGAGCACTCTGTTACCTGAGTAACTCCGGGGTCCCTGTGATCCGGCCTGCGCTGACATCGGCCAGAGACAACACCGTCCCTCCTCCCTCGGAAGCAGAGTGGACCGAGTGCTTCTCTGTGTTGAGGTCGGGCCTGAGTTCTCAGGGGTCGGTGGGCTCACAGGGGAAGGCGCTGCCAGTTTTCTTTTGGGGGATCAGCCAGCTGGTGGTCTTACTGTGCAGTGAGTACTTTGGTCTGTGTTATTTAAGAAGAAGCTTTCTTTAAAAAAAGGAAATACAGTGATGTTAAGTTTTATACTGCCTCCTGTTGAAATCCATCCTGAGTGGTTTCAGCTTTTCAATTGAGTTTCAACTTTTCAATGGAACTAAAGGTAGTTTGGTAGAAGCTTTATGTCTGAATCCTTATATATCACATAAACAGTCTTGATAATCGGCCCTTTCTTTTGGATAAAAGAAGAGATTATTATTTGTATAGGACTTGAAGTGACTTATGAGAAATGTGGCTTAAGTGCCACTTTATTTTTTTCTAAAATGTGCATACTCATAAGAATGGGCAGTTTGCAAGAAATCTCTGAAAGCTGTAAATGTGGAATGAAGACACCACAATGTGAGAGGAGTGAAGCTTTTCACAAAGTCGGCTTTTCTGCCACTGGAGAGAGTCACATTCTTTGGTACTGGTTTTTCTCCAGACCTTGTTTAACACTAGACCTAGGTGTTCTGTGGAAAGAGAAGACATTTCACCAGATTTTTTGATGAAATTTAATCAACTTAATGATTTGAAACAAAATTCTATGAAGTATTGCAAACATCAAGTCAGCAATGTGAGTATCCGTGCCTCATACGGTTTCTTCAGAGTGGTCTTCATAGTAATTTCTAAACACACTACTTAGCACCGAGTGACAGAGGTTGGTGGCCTAGTCCGGGCCTGTGTCCGAAGGAGGTGGCCTGCAGTCCTGCCCAGTGTGGCTCTTCAGCCCCGTGCTCTCGGCACGCCATCTCCTCTGCTCCCTGGTGTCTCCTTCGGATCCATGCCGGAGCATCCTCAAGAAAAACATCTTAACGGGTTCCTGCATTCATGGCGTGGTCTCAAGTCTTGAACTTTTAGCCCCACCCAGACTAGGGAAGGTACGATTTTGAAGACCTCTTAAGCACTAAGCTATGTCCAGCCTTCCACAGCTATTCTTGCTTCTGCAAGCTATGTGCCCGATTAAGCTAGCTGGTACTTTTTAAGGAGGCATTGGTGGGGGTGTTTTTGTCTGTTAAAAACAAAAATTCTTTGTATGAGAATACAGCCTTGAACAAAGTCTCAGGGCACGAAGGTCAGAAAATAAACCGTTAAGGTATTTCGTACAGAAGTCTTCACATATCCCTAAAGTAGCTGCATCTCAGCCAAGTGGGAAATTCTTCTTTTAAGCCAAGAGGAGACAGTATATCCACTGAAAAAGCACAGACACAGTACTCAGTAGGCAGCCGCCTTGCCGTCCTCTTTGGTATTTGCCCTCCCTTGCTCAGATGTGAGGTCTTCCCGTTCCTCTTTTGGGCATTTCTTTTGTCTTTAGCCTCTTCCTTTGTCAGCAAAACAGAACCTAATTCGATGGGACCCCAACTTCAAACATTTCTTATTTAAATTTGCTCTAAAAGTCTAATTGAGTACAATAATCTTTCCTTTTGTGATTTAGTAAAAGTAGACTTGTGTATCAATAAACATTATGCTTCATATACAGACAGCTAACAAGGGCCCTTTGCCTGGTTCTCGGAAGTGTCAGTAAGTTCAGTTTCAGTAGCTGGATTTGTCAGCCTCTGTGGGCCTCAGGTATTGGGTGACTGCGTAAAGCAGGGGTGTGAGACTCATTTTCACCTGGGGCCACATCAGCCCCACGGCTGCCTTCAAAGGCCCGAATGTGATTTTAGGACTGTGTACATGTAACTACTCCTTAACTAGGGGCAAGGAGCTCAGTGCTGCCACCGGGTAGAAGCAAGGTGCCGGGCTGGATAAAACAAGGTGGAGGGCCGGACTCAGCCCACGGGCCTTGTGTTTGCTGCCTGTGCCATAAAGTGATCATTCTAAGATGAAATTAAATAATAATGAAGTCTTATTTGTAGAGCATACTTTCTGTTATAATGATTCCATTTCCATAGGTCTTATTTTAATCTTTGTGTCCTTCTTTAAATCCCTCCCTCCCCCTTTTTCACAGCAAAGGACAAGGTCGCTCTTTTGATAGGAAATATGAATTACTGGGAGCACCCCAAGCTGAAAGCTCCTTTGGTGGACGTGTATGAACTGACCAACTTGTTAAGACAGCTCGACTTCAAAGTCGTTTCCCTCTTGGATCTGACCGAATATGAGATGCGTAATGCTGTGGACGAATTTTTACTGCTTTTAGACAAAGGAGTGTATGGTAAGATGTTTATAATCTTCATTTTAATAATGATCCGCTATTTTTCATTGAACTAGTTAGGGTTAAGAGTTAAAAATCAGAGAAAGGTGCAGTAAGCACATTGTCGAATTGAAGACTTATTGTGTAAAAAAAAAAAGCAATAGATTTGGGCCTCATATAGTAGTTCCATATGAGTAACTACGTAGTCTAATGTATTTATTTCCATGTTTCTTGTTTTGAAAACAGCATTGTTCTTACTAGAATTCTACTAGAATTACTTACCAGAATTACTAGTAAAGTGATTTTGCTTTTTATTGGCAACGGAGCCACAGCACACGAGGACGACGTGGCAGATTGTGCATCGTAGATGTAAATACCACTGTCTTGCTGTGTGTGTGTGTGTGTGTGTGTGTGTGTGTAGTGTAAAAGGTTGTAGCCATGTGCATGCTGTGTTTCTGTTTTCTGACTGTAGCACGGTGTTTACTCATCCGTTAGTGGAAACTGGAATCTAACAAAGGAATGTTGGTGAACGAGGCATATGCAACTTTGCAAACCAGAGTTTTAGGTATCTGTCGTTCATGGTGCACCTCCACAGAAATTGTAACAGTGCATTTTTGATGGCTTTGCTCAGTCTTTCATTTAAATATGTTAGTTCTCCGTATACGGTAATGATTTTCTAAAGAGACAGAGGAGGCTATCAGTAGTAATTTTTTTTGTAATTTATGTCTTTTCATGGGAGTCACCACGGAGGTGGGAAGGCCGCTGTCGCGCCCTTTTGAGCCGCGTGTCCCAGGGGCCGTGTATGTCGCGGTGCTGCAGTGGCGTTTGACGGCCAGGAGGGGGCGTTTTCGGCCCATTAGGGTGCCCGTGATCACGAGAAGCATCAGTTCGGCTTCTCTCTCCAATTCTTTTCCATCAGTAGCTCCTAAATTTAGCCTTATTTATAATCAGACTGATGTGATGAGGCAAGCTTGGTGGAATTGGTAATGCATCACAAAGGAGAATTTTTAATGAAGAAAAACAATTTTTTTCTAGATTTCACACATTATATGGGATCAGGGAGAGTACTAAACTCTTACTTAAATGAATTTTTCTTAAATAATAAGGATTACAATAATAACAAGAATGAATCAACAACATAAATACCTCAGACTTTAGATTCACCTATTATGCTGACATAATAACATAATCTTGTTTATGAGTGCAAGGAGTGGTCACTGTGGGTGAAGTTGTTTATTTTTCTTATGAAAACATGATAGAGTATACTATATAAATTTGCCTCCTTGGTAATTGGTTTATATTTCTAGTATAGAATAAGGTGGTTGATTACTGTTTATATTATTTATCTCCGTTTTTAAAGTGTCTGCATGGCTTAAACAGGAAAAGGATTCTAAAACTTTATTAAAAGTAGGGAGGCGCAGGAAAAAATATAACCTAATTCAGGTTTGGGGGCAGGTGAGGCGTTTTAGGAGTGAGGAGTGAACCCCCCCTCCCCGTGTCTCCCAGGGGCGGCCCCGTTACGTGCTGTGCGTACCCAGACACCAGACCCCTCTGCCCCGAGTGTGAGTGCGGTAGAGGCCCGAGGGTGGGGGCCTTTCTCCTGGACTGTGCCTTCCCCTCCTGAGGCCGCCCCAGGTGACAGGCAGCACCCTGGCACGTGGGGGAGGCAGAGGCCGCGTCACAGGGATTTCTGCGTGAACAACCTTAAATATGGAAAACGGGCACGCTGGTCTATTCCCGTTCATGTTATGTTGCCCGTGGGTGCGTAAAAGAAGCAAAAATTGCAACATAACAAAAGATATGTAACTCATTTTTAAACACATAAACATAAAAAACACGATGGAAGAACGGAAATAGTGATTTCCACGACACGTCCTTGGAGACGGTAAGGGCGAAGGGTTCCAGTGACCGTGCACAGACAGCCGTGACAGGGCACGGCCGCCGGGCCGCCGTCTGCCCCGCCCAGTGCCCTTCTGCGTTCACCTGCCCCTCAGCTGTGCGTCTGTGGGGCGGGCCATCGGCCGGTCTGGTCCCAACGCAGCAAAGTCCGGTCAGTGCAGCTCAGCGGGGCAGCCTGGGCCCCCGAGTAAGTCAGCTTCTCCCCGACTAGCTGAGTGGCTGCCACCAGGTTACTTGGCTTTTCTACGCCAAAGAGGATTTACAACATGGACAGACTAACGGAGTGAGGTGGTTACAGAAGACAGAAGATAAAATAATTATCTCTGTGCCTAGCACACTAAAAGTGCACAAACTATTGTAGCTATTATTATTGTGATTTCCTGAATTCAAGTTTCCCTTCCTCTTTAGATGGGGGGTTTGAACTAGGTAGCGTTCTACTTCAGGCTTCGGTTAGAGACACCAGCTTTTATGTCTTGTATAAATGAAGGTTCAGCCTAAGGTTTCACTTGGAAAAAAAAAAAGACGTTATTTTTTCAGTGGTAGCGTAATGAAGCCACGAGAAACCAGTGCACTGATGTTTTCTGTTTCCTGAGAGCCAAGTTACCTAGAAAGCCAGCCGTAGGTTATACAGAGACCCTCTGCTGCTGGCTATCCGTGGGTTAGCCCGGTGAGCGTACAGATCCTGCTTCTTTGACTTACTCGTTGTGTGAGTTTGGATGAGCTCTTAAACTTCTCAGTGTCTCTGGTTTTACATCTGTAAAGGGGGGGTGGTAGCACTACCAACCCTGTTACGAGGTGCGGCTTATGAGGGCCGTATGAGATAAAATGTAGTGAAGCGCCTTCCTCGAACAGTGCCTGGTGCACAGTAAGGGCTGTGTGAGTGCACGGTGATGATGGGGGTCTTCTCATCAGAGCGCTGTGCCGGGCGCACTGCAGTGTAACTCAAGTGAGGAAGTTGAACATCGAAACAGTTGTTTTCTCTGGAGACGAAGATAAGTACCTCTGACAAACCATATTCTGGGAAATCATATTCCCAAGAAATAAAATTCTCTAAAGACCTAATTTATAGGATTATATTTCTACCCACGTTAAATTCTTTGTCCTTTATAAAGGTGTTGTCTTTCTGTCCTTGAGCAACAGGATAGTTAATTAAAATAATAAGCAGGACTAGAGATGGAATTTTTTAATAGAATGATTTGGTCTAGTTTGTGTTACATAAAAATGTCCACTCTCCTGCAGTGTAATTTGGGTGTAGATTTTGATAGGAAATGCTTACACTTCTCATGAATCATTCTGGAGCAGAGAAAAGGCACTCTGTGGTAACTGCCTTTATTTCGGCGATCGCACAGCTGCACACCGAGCCTTCCTTCCCTGGGTGGCGGAGGCGAGACTTCCGCTGGATGTTGCAGCTTTTCCCAAGTCGAGCCTTGGTACAGCCAGACGGGCTGCCCAGGCTGTCTGTGGGGCTGCCTCCGAGTAAGATCAGCTGTAGATATGGCACCATTTCCGTATCTAAATCAGATCTGTGTCCTCATTGGTTTGCATTGTTAACTTAAGACATTCATTAGGCTTTTACTGAGTTGTTGTTATATCCATAGCCCAGATAAGGAGCATGCTAGGTATTGAGGGACATCCCGAAAATGAAGAGCATGATCTGTGCTCTCAAATTATAAGGCCCTTAATGTAAAGGAAGAGGGGGCATGCTGTATATGGAGCCCAAACTCCTATCAGATATATAATTTTAAGCAAATCCTTTAATCTTTTTAAATTTAATTTTCTCATCTATAAAATAAGGATAGAAATCATTTAAAGACTGTTACATGGGTTAAAATCAGATCTTGCATGTGAAGGTGCTTCGAAAACCCTGAAAATGCTGTAAGACTAATGTCTTTGTTGTGATCATTTTTTATCAGAGAAATTCAGTATACACGGGACTGGAAAATGTCGCAAAGGCCGGTGCGCCATTGGGTGTCTGAGAGTGCGTGCTGCTGGGCGGCGTTCGAGGAGGGAGAGGTGCACGTGTGTTGGAAAAGTAGAAACCAGCCGATGGTTTGCTGAGGTTCTGAACTTGAGGTGACTTTGAGGACTAGTCAAGACTTGGGTGAACAGAGAGGAGGTGGAATAACCTGAGCAGGATAATGGAGGTTAAAAATAAACCTCTCTTTCCCTAGAAAATGTAAAGAGACTGATGGGACATAGACTCTCATTTTGAGTACTGGAGTATAAATTTTACTTTTAGTTTTTTGCAAAGTTTTTAGTATATTCACAAAGTCGTGCCTGATTTCAGAACATTTTCATCACCCCACCAAGAAACCCCGTGTCCATCTGCAGTCACTCCCCATTCCTTCTCACCCCAAGCCCCTGGCAACAGCAAATCGACTTTCTGTCTCTAAGGATCTGCCTGTTTGAGACATTTCACAGAAATGTAATCATTCCATATGTGGCCTTTTGCGCCTGGCTTCCTTCACTTACTGTGATGTTTTCAGGGTTCATCCGTGTTACAGCATTATTTCTGTGGCCGGATGACCTCCCATTTCATTACATGGATATAAACCACACTTTGTTTACCCACTTATCAGAAGGTGGGCGTTCAGGTGGTTTCCCCGTTTTGGATGCTATGAACATTCATGTACACGTTCTTGTGTGGGCTGTGGGCATGTGTTTTCAGTTCTCTTGGAGTGGAATTGCTGGGTCGTAGGATAATTCTAGAGTGTTTTACTTTTTGAGGAACTGCCTAACTCTTTCCAAAGTGCCTGTACTATTGTATGTTCTCACCAGAAATAAAGGAGGTTGCCAGTTTCCCTACATCCTTGCCAACATTTGTTACTGTCTGTCTTCTTTATTTCGACCACCCTAGTACGTGCAGAGTGGTACCTCGGTTCTGTTTAGCCTTTCCCTAACGGCTAATGATGTTGGGCATCTCTTCACGTGCTTATTTGCCATTCGTATACCCTCTTTGGAGAAATGTTTGTTCAAATCCTTTGCCCATTTGTTATTAGGATATTTGCCCTTTTAATTGTTGAAAATAAGAGTCTCTTACATATTCTAGCTACACGTTGTCCTTGTAGGTCTATGATTTGCAAATATTTTCTCCCGTTCTGTAGGTTGTCTTATCACTTACTTGACCTTCATAACTTAGGGAATTAAACCCACTCCTTTGTCCTGATTTTCAAAATGCTCCCTGTCGGGGCACTCCTACTTTCATCTGATCATTTAATTCCTTGCCAGACGGGTCTTCTTCCTGTTCACTGTTACTCCGGGTCCGAGCCTTGTCTGCTTCTGTTTGCCTACCAGGTACCGTGCTCTCCCTCCGCCTCTCCACACTGCACCCTTTCTCCCAAGACCATCCATTACCGCCTCCCTCAGCCTGATACTCCTCTCTGCGCTTCACTCCTGTCATACAGGGTTGCCCTGACCGCAGCATTCACAGTATTAATTATATGCTGATTTTCTTTGTGGCAAGAACTTGAGTTGCAAGAACCTCGAGGACAAGAACTTTGTCTTCTTTTTCTTTTTAATTTCCTGCAGTGCCTACATGATTAGATTCAGGGCACATGAGTTATAAATTAAACCTGCACTGAGCCCACACTGAATAAACGTGTGTGTTCACTTTGTCATTTCGACCTGTAGTGTTACATATGAAAGAAGCACTTTTGTTGTTCTAATACGAGTTTAATAAAAGTAGAAGACCTGGATCCTACACTCAGACCAAATAAAGGTTTTCTTTTCTGTTTTTGTTTTTAAGTGTTCAAAGCCGTATTTTCTGCAAGGACTTGAGCCTATAACTACAAAACCCACAAAAGATTGGTGTTTTTGTTGTTGTTGTTCCCTATCTAAAAGCCTTTTTAGTATTTACTTCAGAATACCATATAAAGAAGTTTCATTCCAGAATTCTAAGATAACAAAATTAGTGGGCCCTAGAGATTGAAGCTTAGGAGATACGTCCTCACAAGTATTTCTCTCAAGAATTTTTATAGTAAAGCCCCGTCTGATATTTTTTTGTTGTTGTTGTTGTTTTTACACCTAAAGCAAAACTTCAGGAAAATCTTTAGAGTTGTTTGGTACAGTTTTCATAGCATCATTTCTCAGTAAAGAAATAATGGCTCATCTATTGACTACTGAAACTAACTCAAATTTTAGATTACTAATTCAAAAGACTCTAGATGAAGAATTAATGGTATTTATATCTCATAACAACACCAAAAATAAATAATCCAGTAAATCAGATTTCCCTTCTCTGCTTCAAAAAAGCTACATTTATATTGTACCCCTTGCTAATTATATTGAAATGCCTGTGGAATTTTTTTAAAGATTTTATTTATTTTTAGAGAGAGAGGAAGGGAGGGAGAAAGAAAGGCAAAGAAACATCAGTGTGTGGTTCCCTCTCGCACACCCTCCACTGGAGACCTGGCCCACAACCCAGGCACGTGCCCTGACTGGGAGTCGAACCAGTGACCTCTTGGTTCGCAGACCGGCACTCAGTCCACTGAGCCATACCAGTCAAGGCCAAACGCCTATGGAATTTCTTATGCTTGATATTGCAGTTGCTTTTATCTAAATTGTGCGTATTCACCCATCCATTAAATACTTCCTGAGCTCCTGCTGTGTGCCAGCAATGCACAGGTGAACGTAGGCGGCCCCCGCCCAGAAGGTACTCCTGGTCTCATGGAGGAGACAAACGAGTCAGCCTTTTTCTTTTTCAATACGTCATGAAATAAATTGCATTCCACATTACACCATTGGTTATAAATGTATTACGTTATGAATTAAAATACACTTCAGGACAACATCTTGATGTTGGCTTAAAATACAGCATTAGAATGAACACTGTTGCCAAAACAATGTTCAATGCACATTTTAGTTAACATTGACTATATTTATAACTGGGAATCACTTAAATAAGTTTGCATTAACTGGAAGAAAAGTCTTTTTTTTTTTTTAAAGAGTGCTACATACATGTTCAGAGCATAATTTAGAATTAACTTTTGCCCTGGCCGGGTGGCTCTGTTGGTTTAGAGCATCACCAGATGCGCCAAGGTTGGGGGTTTGATTCCCGGTCAGGGCACATATAGGAATCAACCAATGAATGCAGAAATAAATGGAACAACAAGTTGATGTTTCTCTCTCTAAAAAAAAATCAATGTAAAAAAATTAACTTTCGCCCCTTTTTGTCCTCTTCAGGATTATTATACTATGCAGGACACGGTTATGAAAACTTTGGAAACAGCTTTATGGTCCCTGTTGATGCTCCAAATCCATATAGGTCTGAAAATTGCCTGTGTGTGCAAAATATACTGAAATTGATGCAAGAAAAAGAAACCGGACTCAACGTGTTCTTGTTGGATATGTGCAGGAAAAGGTAAACCATCTCATCTGTAGTCGGTGAAGCTGGTCGGAGTTAAAGTCAGCCTTGGCCAACTACATGTAGGGCAGACCTGCAAGTGCCAAGATTAAGTCTGTGAACTGTATGGACTGAAGCTGATTAAGAGGAAAAGTAGAGGAAAAGAGATTTTCTGTATGTGCAATGAATTGTGTTAGCTCTTTCCTGTTTGCTATGGAACTGAACTCACACTACAAAACGTACAGCACCCCAGGTGCCTCCATCCACCACTTGACTGACTTCTCCACGAGGTCACAGCAACACCCCCTTAGCGTTGGGGCCTCTGGTCACTCTGGCCAGTCCTGCTCGTGCAGGTACAGAAAGGGAGCCTGACCCGGGTCCCGCTTGTTCACCCCCGTGCGGTTACGAGGGAATGGAACTAACGGTTATACCTCTC
>CM052547.1:9716361-9737697 GCA_028533065.1 Trachops cirrhosus | reverse complement strand
CTCCTGTGCACTACAAGGCTGACCCAGACGTGATGAGAAGGAAAGTGTGATGGGCAGAGCCCTGCCCCGTGTTTCTGGGCCTGGTGCCTGCTGCTGCTGCCCGTCTGCTTGTTTGCAAAAAATCATGTAACCAGCATTCTCTCTCAGGGCCAGACAGATGAAACTGTACAGAAATTTGGAGGCCCTGGTGGAAAAAACTGGGTTCGCTTTTTTCTTGATGAGCTTAGTGGTTTTAAATTTTTGCTTTAAGGACATGACCCTAGAGGTCTGACACCACATCTTCCGTTTCCTGCCGGCCCGTGGGCTGCTGTGCTCGGGTCAGAGACCGATTGGGCACCCGCATACCCACAGACGTGTGTGTTTTGAAATACCACTTTAGAAGCCATCTCAAAAAGAAGGCAGTTCTTTCGCCAACGAGTCCCCGGTGTTCCACAGGTGTTCCAAAAGGGCAGTTTGAGAATCAGGTGTCTGAGTGTTTCGCTGACAGCTGTTCCCCACGTTGTTTATCGTCATGCCGTGGCCAACGCAGGTCTTGCAGCTGGGTCACCGAGCCGCTTTTCCGTGTCACAGACAGCTGGGCTGCCCTGGCTTCTTGCAGCCAGAGCGGTTCTGCTTTTACCTGCTTTACATATCGGGCTTCTATTTTAGCGCTTGTTTGACGAAAAGTTTCTGCTGCTTTAAAAAGCAATTGAAGCCTTTGGACTGTGTCAGTTCTTTTCCAACTGAGGTCTGTGAAGGTGTCTCAGAGCCCCTAAGAGGTGTTATCCTAGTGTTGCATTCTAAATATAACTGAACTGTTTCTAAAGCTCAGTAAAAAGCACCAGTTCACCCACAGACGACCTGCACCAAGCACGTGTACAGCGTGGCGTTCGTGTTGAGTTCAGAACCCAGCCCTCGGACGCGCGCCGCTGGCCTGCCCCACACGGGGTGCGTGGGAGTGCACCAGCACGTCGTGTGGTGGTCTGGGCAGGGCGGTGGCGGCCGGTGGTTTTAACACCTGCTTTCCTTTTTAGGAAATAAAGAAATCTGTGGTAAGGACCGGACACTTAAACTTTCTCAGAGAGGTAGAGTCCTGTGCCTGCTCACCGGGTCTGTCTCTCAGCAGAGCAAAGGCATCGGCCACCGTGCCTGCCCATTAGTGGGGAAGTGCACTTTCCGGCTCTTTGTGAACCCGGGCGGAGGGTCTCGAGGACTCGTTAGGAGAGTTAGAGAAGATAAAAGCTAGAGAGGGGCCCTTAGAAGGGAGCTGGTTCAGCACTTCTTTATCTGTTTGCCCCCTGCCGTATCCCTAGCACGGGGAACTGTGCCTGGCACATTGAGGCGCTTAGTAACTGTTTGTTGAGTGAATGATGATATGGGGACTGTGACCCGATTCATAGCAGAGTTCTCGGCCTGAGCATTTAGAACATGATGGAAGGATTACGGTCAAAAACAATGTTCCTTCTTGTCTTTCAGACATGGGCAAATGTCATCTTACCAAAGGCAAGCAGGCTCTAGAGATCCGGAGCAGCCTGTCGGAGAAGAGGGCCCTGACGGACCCCGTACAAGGAACGGCGCATTCCGCAGAGTCTCTGGTGCGGAACCTGCAGTGGGCCAAGGCACACGGTACGCTCCGGGCTGCTTTCGCGAGCTCTCGCTGTGCTTGCATCGAACCGTGACGTGGCGAAGTGTCTCTCCTCCTGAGTATGCAGCTCCTCCCGGTTTTGCAGTGAGCATATTTTAGCCTAGTGGGCAAACACAGGGCTATACAAACCTTTCCATCAGCGGTATTACACTGATTTATGTTGGGAGTAGTAAATTACTTAACTCCTTTTTACCATTAGTGAAACCAAAATATCACTTAAAAATTATTTGCAGTTTATCTAATACGTAGTCCTGTAGATTGTCCTGTATGTGAGCTGTTAAACGTGCTGTTTCAAAAATCAGACAGGCCTGGGTTCTGCCAAGCACGGTAGACACGTCGCCTGTGAAGCGGGAGAAGAGGTAGCGCGGCTGCTAGGGCTGCGGGTGGGGCTCAGCTGAGACCACACCGGCACGGAGGCAGCGTGGCGTCAGCAGCCCTCTCTGCCCGTGAGTGTCACCGAGCACTTTGTCTTCGACACGCGAGTCAGCGGGTTGGTGATGAAGAGAAAAGAGGCTGAGGTGCGGTTCGCCTCTGGACCTTAATTCCCTTTGATAATTCTGTGGGATTTCGTGAAAAAGTTTAAATTACTGACTGAGGAAGAGGGTATGGGGGGATAAAGGGTAATGAAAAAAATGCAATAAAAACAAATTATTAAAAAACGAAAAAAGAAAATATCCCTGAAAGAAGAAAAATAAATCAATAAAAAATAAATTATTAACTGAAATAAAGATTTTGGATTTTCTATTAGTCCCAAATATCTATGCTGTGAATTCCTCATTATGGATAATTGAAAATAATTGTTTTTGTTGAACTCTTATATCTTTTTGATAATATATGAAAAGATATCTTTTGAAACATTAATATGTTAAAGCACAGTAAAATGTAAAATGCCATAAATATATAATCTTGGCATTCTAGATCATTGGATAAAATAATTAAAATTGATTATTTTTCCTTTAAGATATCTCTGATCAGCAGTAACAAAATCGCAGCGGTAAAGATCAACAGCAATTAAAACCTTTCAGTAAAATGGAAGTGAAAGGTCAAATAGAAAGTATTTGTAACAAATTTTATAAGTAGATAATTTTTATAATAAAGAACTCAAGCAAAATAGTAAAACAAAACATTAACACACCCCTTAATAATCAAAGGATATAAATTCAATAGTTCACACAGTTGAGAATTTATTAATAATTAAGAAACAAATATTAGAAAATGGCAAAGTAAAATAGTAATCATGGAAAAGAAAATTAAGTCTGTGAAGGCATAGGTCTTTTTAACCCCATCAAATAGGTGGGTCAAGTTTGTGAAAATGGGCGTTACCTCGCGGAAATGTTGCGAGAAACCAGGGGAGTTACGTTCTGTGTGAACGGAGAGCTGCCGCAATCGTGGGGAGCCGACGAACAGCCGTGTCCGCCAGTCCTGAAGCCCTGAGTGTATGCAGGGGATGCGCCTGTGATGGAAAACCAGCGAGGCCCAGAACGTCAGCGTCAGCAGCAGCGTAACTGCGAAAGGCCACAAGCCACGGAGTGGCGTTAGGCTTTATCAGGAACCGTTCTCGTGAAAATTGTGGCAGCAGGAAAAATATGTTTACAGTCATATGTAGGAAGGGATAAGAATGACAAGGAAACAGTAAATGAAAGATTTTTATTTGCTTGACCAACAATATTTTGGGCTTTTATTTTCTCTTTTTTTAGATGGGTTCCTGGAACACCCACCTAGTGGGGGAAGCCTGTACTACACACGAGGGGCCCGCCCTTCAGAAGATAATTCTGGGTTTTTTGGGGTCCCTCTTCATATGTTACTTATATAACAGTTTTAAGCAAAAGAAAATGTTCTAACTGTATTTTGCCCGATAAAGAATGTTTGTTGGCTGTTTGCTGTGAGCAAAATTCACTCTAAATAACTACTTATAACTTATTCTTACTGTTCTTTCTCAGAACTTCCAGAAAGTATGTGTCTGAAGTTCCAGTGCGGTGTTCAGATCCAGTTAGGATTTGCAGCCGAGTTTTCCAACGTCATGATAATCTACACGAGCATAGTCCACAGGCCCCCCGATATAATCATGTGCGACGCCTATGTCACTGATTTTCCGCTTGTAAGTCTCGCCTTTTTTTTTAAATGTAAAATCTAATAAGTGATATACTCAACTTATTAAAAACTAAATTTTGGAAGGCTTGACGTTGTTGGTAAATATTAAAAAATATGTATACATGTATAACGTATATAAATACTTACATGTATTTTAGCAACAATGGTCATGTTATTTGAAAGCTAATTGCCACCATACTTTAAATTTGTTAAATTTAGAAATGTCTAAAGTTCACTCAGGAATTTCCCGTACCCTCAACAGGATATCACATGTGAAGGAATAAAATGTTATTCCTTCAGGAAGGAATCCTTTGTGAAAGAACAAAATAAAATCATATGTGAAGAATAATTTCCACTTTAAAACCATTAATTCCAATGTGAGTTACTACAATAGTCTTTTTTGTCAAGTTGCGGTAGAACAGAAATCCAGTTCTGTTCTTTCCAGACACTCAGATACGATTTTTTGTGTGTGGCCGAAAGGAGCCAGGGAACAGTGCGGCTCCTTCCTGCAGAGGTGTAGGAAGTTGAGAAGGAAGCGAGGAGCCAGACAAATCCGAAACATCATCTTCGCTACTGATAAAGCCTTCGGGGAGGACGTTACTTAGTGTGGGACCAGGAGGCGCAGCACTGCGCCCTGGAGTTAGCTGAGCCCCGGTCGCGGCAGCATGGACGGGGACCTGACGGGGACCGGCTCCCTGGGCGCTGGGCACGGCGGAGCCGGGCTTCTCTCTGGAGGGGCAGAGCGGATCTGCTCAACAAGAAGGAAGAAGGAAGGGCTGCCTTTGGCGCATCCATTTACTCTTCTTAAATGGACAAGTCACATAAATCCTCATCCTCCTGCACCTTTCCAAAAGTGGTGAATGAGGAAGGAGAGAATCCAGGAGTCACTGCATGGGGCTCGTGATTAAAAGGAACCTTGAGTAGGTTAAGAAGTGTTTCCAGGGGTAGTTTGAAAGTGACTGTCCTTTCAGAGCTAACTTTTTAAATGTTCCATCGCAGAATTTAAAATTCCTATTATTACTAGAACGTTGTGTTCATTGTTTCTTTAGTCCTGGATAAATGATTATCTATTCAGGCCAATATTCATGAGAAAACAAGACCTGTTAAAATGCCTTACTGTCACAGATGATGCTGTGACTTCCATTGATTTCATTAATAATGTTGATTGATTTTCACAGGACCTAGATATTGATCCAAAAGATGCAAATAAAGGGACACCTGAAGAGACTGGCAGCTATTTAGTATCAAAGGAGCTTCCCAAGCATTGCCTGTACACTAGACTCAGCTCACTGCAGAAACTAAAGGTTACTACTTTTCCTGTTCATAACTAATGGGAAACTTTATGGAAGCGAAAATTTATTTTGGCATGTGAACCTTGTACTAGGATGTGCTGCTTCATTGAGTGTGAAATTGAAGTAGAGATAAGAGATCTACAGTGAATCTTAGCAGTGACCCTTTTCATGTTAGATTCTGTTTTTGACGCGGTCCTGAGGGTTTGGGCACGAAAATATATGTGATTACCCTCCACGTTGTTGAAAAGTTAGAGACAGAGCATAGTCTGCTTTTAAATATCTCAGCACTTTCAAATAATCACTTCCTAGTTCTGTGACTTTCTGCAAAACAAGTAGCAAATTAGAATTAGTAATTATTTCGATCTTTTTTCATTTCCTGCTAACTTATAAATCAGAAACTACCTCTGCACAGTTGAGCTTTCTCATAAAAGCGCAGCCTTGCCAGCCTGGGTTTTTAGTGGATGTACAGCTGCGTGACCACGGAATGCGCCAGCTAAAACTCGGGGAGTGGAGTGGGCACTGTTGACCGTTGCAGAGGGACAGCCCACATAGACCTGTGGTCGCCCTGGTCATAGCTAATCTGCACTCTCCTTTTACCTTTGAACATCAGCCCATTTTCTGATTCAGTTATACCACCTGTGATTGTGGATGCTTATTGCACAGTATTTTAAAAACTGCTGATCTCTTGACTTGGGTATAAAGCCAGATTTTTGTTTCATTAAAGGATCATTCCCTGTCTCTAATAGTAAGGAAGGGAAAGTTTCTGAGGCCCCACCGCTTAGAAAATACCTTTTCACCCTTCGTCAGACCTCTGTAATTTTGACTACTTTCAGTAGTAAGAACTAGAATTATATTGATTCAAAGTATTGATCGTCGAGGGAGAAGGAAGATGCTGATAGCCGACCTTGCTCAGGACAGGGCAGGTGGCCGGGGTGTTCAGCTTTTTGGCGTCTCTGGGCCGCCCTGGAAGAAGAGTTGTCTTGGGGCACACAATACACTGTGACACGTAATCACACACCAAAAAATCTCATAATGTTTTAAGTAAATTTGTGACATTGTGTTGGGCGACATTCACAGCCATCCTGGGCTACGTGTGGCCCTCGGGCCACGGGTTGGACACCCCGGGCCGTGAAGGAGGCCTTGGGTTTTGAACCTGGAAAGGAGAGTGCTGGTGGATGTCCACTGTTGGTTTCTTTCTGTACTTGTGTCAGTGGTACTTTAAGACTGATAAGCTTCCACGGTTGATAAAAACAACAAACGGGTCTCCTTTTCCTTTTCAGGAACAGCTGATCTTCACGGTGTGTCTGTCATATCAGTACTCGGGGTTGGAGGACACCATCGAGGAAAAGCAGGAGGTGAACGTGGGGAAGCCGCTCATCGCCAAGCTGGACATCCACCGGGGCTCGGGCCGGAACACCCGCTTCCAGACCTGCATCATGTGCAACGGCCCCTACCAGAGCTCCGCGTCCACCCCGGCCGGGCTCTATCACCCGTCCCCGGACTCCTTCCTCGGCATCTACCATTCGCCGCTCGGTCACTCCAGCGGCGTCACGCCGTCAGACAGCTGTCACTGCAGCCGGACTGCGGGTGCTTTTATTTCAGGTCACCACACACACCGGTACTCGACTCAGTTCGGGAGAAGCAACGTGCCAGTCGAGACGACCGACGAAATACCTTTCAGCTTCTCCGACGGGCTCCGGATTTCTGAAAAGTGACCTCCTTGCTTTTGAAAGTTCTAATTACCAGATGCCTCCGATGGGACAGCACTTGTAGAAAGTGAGGCGTTGTGAAAAAGCACACGTGTATGTAGAGAAAGAAAGAGCGAGCTGGTCCATGGCGAGCTCAGGACTCTGAGATGCTGGAATTACATTCTTTAACCACAGACTTCGCGTCCTCCTTTCCCTGTGAAGGTTTTGGGAGTTGGCCGATTGGGTCTATGAGAGTGAGGTATGGATGTGGATGTGTTCATTTGTAGAGAACAGAAATATTTTCGTTTTGACCACTCTGGAGTGAGAACGCGGGGAATGGCCTTACTGGAGAATAAATCCTTGTATTTTTAGAGCCAGAAAAAGGGTCTCTGTGATGATCAGGCTTACCCGGATTTTATCAGGGCGGGAACACACCGAGGCGTGTGTTTAAGTGGGAGCCAGCAGTGCGACCTCCAGGTTTCCAGCCCGGGATTCTTCCAGTGCGCACCGCCTTTCTGACGGGTTCTGGGACGGGCATCGCGAGCGCAGGTGGGGTTAAAGATAGAGGGAGACACACGTATCTGCACGTAAACTAGACATGCGCACGCTTTAGTTTGATTATAGGGCTTGGCTGCAAGTGTCAGTTAAGGGATTCGTATGTAAATTTTATGTAGAACAAGCTGAAGGTTTTTGGTCTGAGATCGAGAAAGCACATGAGTGGTGACAAATGTGTGTCTCTGTGAGAGCTGGACAGCAGGATGGGGGGTGACTGTGCCACCGGGAAAACCCTGGCGTCTGCCTGCCTGAATCTCACCAACACCGGACATGACTTCCTCAGTAACAGGCGCCTTCTTATTGAATTTGACTCGCCTTGGGAGATAATCTCATCACCTTCGTTCTTAAACGTGTTCAGCCCAAATGCAGGTTTCAAAGGTAGCTGTCAATAACGAAGAAAAAGTTGCGTTTGTAATTTTAAAACTTTCCATGGGGAGAATCTCAGGCGCAGATGGCTTCCCTGCTGTCTTCTACCAAACACTTAAAGATTAACACCGATCCTTTGCCAACGCTCGCCCACAACAGGAGACAGAAGAGCACTTCCCCGCTCCTCTGCCGAGGCCCGTGCTGCACTGACGTGGAACCAGAGACGTCACAAACTGCAGACCAGTGTCTACTGTGAGTGTAGATTTAAAAATCGTCAGCAAAGTAAAGTACTAGCAAACTGAACCTAGCAACGTATAAAGAGGATTATACACCGTGGCCGAGTGAGATTCATCCCAGGGTTGCAAGGTCAGTTTAACATCCAAAACCAACGTACCGTGCAAATGATCCTTACTCACAGTAGGCATATCCTATAAAGTCACTGATAATACTGAATTAGGGAATTTGCATCCATAGGCCCTGGGGGAGGTGTGCCAGAGGTGGAATTCCAACCTGTCCGACTGGCCCCAGAGCCAGAGCCTCTGGCGCTGCCCTGTCCCCGCCCACTCCGTCCTCCCGTCTCTCTGAGAAAGAGCGGGAACGGGCAGGTGTCGGCTTGTTCGACCTCAGCTGAGAGCACGCACCGCAGGGAACTCCGAGTCCTCACTGGTCTGCACACATCTGCGAATGATCACAGAAGTGTCGCAAGTGTTGGTTTGGGATCACAAATTGGCAAATCCACAAATTCAGAATCGTGAATAACGACTGACTGGCCACCATGTTCATAAAGGACAAAATGACCACGTGATTGTCTTAACCGATGCAGGAAAAGCACTTGATAAAATTCAGCACCATTCACGGTAAAAGTGCTCAACGAGCTGGGAGTGAAAGGGAACTTCCTCGACATAACAAAGGGCATCTGTGAAAAGCCCAGAGATGACATCACACTTCATGGCCACGGACTGACTGCTGAGCGCCTTCCTCCGGAGGCCGGGAAGGAAAAACCATGTTCTCTCGACCGCCTCTGCTCAGCATTGCGCTTGAGGTTCCCGCCATGGCAGTTGGGCAAGAGAAAAATAAAAGGCAACCATACCGGAAAAGAAAACTGTATGTATTTACAAATGACATGTCTCAGTAATCTCGTTATGTAGAAAGTCCTAAGACATTCATTTAAAAACAAATGATTTCTACAGGTTATAGGACAGATACAAGATCAATACAGAAAAGTCAGGTTTTTGTTTGTGTGTGTGAATGACAACTTTATTTTTTACACTTAAAAGCTGATGAAAAACCCTGACAAATTCTATTAAAGAAAATACAACATCTCAATTAAAAACTACAGTAACTATATTTACTCATTAAATACTAAGATTTTCTAAAACACACCTTGAAAACCTCCAGCACGCGTGTTGAATTTCAGGACATGGGTTCAAGACCAACCACACACGTTACATCAGGGCTGGGTTACAAATCGTCATAGTCACCGACCTCGTCATGTTTTCTTTTCAACGCAGCTGGTGGTTCGCTGGCAGTATTTTTGCGATGACACCACATTAGTGGTAATAATGTCTTTGGACCCAATTAATGATGATTAATCAGTGCATTCTGAACTGCTGATGTTGCAGGAACAATGCTTTCACAGCTGGTGGCTGCAAAGTGGGCATTTACGCTGTAAACCTTTGCCCTGTGAGGGGCCCCTGCTGGAGGGGCTGGTGGGCCAAGTTTGGGAGTACTTGGTCTGCTAGTGACTGAACTAACACTTAACTGCAGAACTGTTACTCTTCCCGCGAAAGTAGATGCCTTTTTATGCAAAGAGTTAAGTCTATACTTTGCAGCGGTCAAGCAGTGTCTATCAGGGGGCAATCCAGGGCCTGAATGTGGCTTGATCGGTTCCAAAGGGGGTCGGTTTCTTTGCCTTGCAGTATCTAATTAAAAATCTCTTGGGGGAAGAGAGGTCAAGGACTGGTCAGCGTGACTGCAGTGCTATTCACACGTCAACAGTAGCTTTCTTAGCATGGTGTGAAGAAACCTCCACATCATCTAGAATTGTGGTCGCGTACTGGGAGGGAAGCTCCAACGTGTTCTGTCACCCCCTTCGCCTTCAGGGTTCCTGCCATCACCTGTGCGTCTGTTGGCCTTCTCTTGGGAGAAGCCGTCCTGCCAGACTCCGTGATGTGCAGGGATCGGGCTTCTCGAGCCAAATCGCCCACGTTAATGTGTCTCGGTCCTGATCCCGAGGCAAGTTCTTGTCTAGTGTGGTCTGTCCAGCCCCTGGGGTGCTGCTGAGCAGGATGTCGGGAAACACCGCGGTCCTCAATGCGATGACACTCCCGTTTCATGTCTTTACTAGCAATGCACGTTCTGAAATTGAGATTTTAAAAAAATTCTATTTACAGTAGCACAACGGCGAACAAGATGGCAAAATCCATTTGAAAGAAATTGAAGAAGACCTAACTAAGTGAGAAGACATCTTTGTTCCTGGATTGGAAGGCAACCTCGTTAAGGGGGCGGCATTTCCCAAATTGCTCCACACACTCCGTGCAGTTCCTGCCAAAATCCCAGCTGCACTTTTTTCAGGAGTTAACAAGCTGATGATAAACTTCACACAGAAATGCAAGGGACCCGGAGCCAGAACAGTTTTGAAAAAGGACAGAGTTGAAAGACTCACACTTAACGAATTCCAAAACCGACGGCAAAGCCGCAGTAATCACGACAGTGTGGCGCTGCCATACAGACAGACGTACGGACCAAGGGAATTAAAGTACAGCTTAGGGTTTAGAAAGAAACCCATGCACTGTGAATCGGCTTTCCGATAAGGGCACCAATACCGTTCAGTGGAGGAAGAGCTGTCTTTTCCACAGACAGCCCTAGGAAAACTGCATGACCCTGACCTTACACCACACACAGATGTTCATTCAAAGTGGGTCATACACCTAACTATAAGAGCTGAAACTATAAAACTGTTAGAAAAAAACAGAAGTGACTCTTTGTGACCTCGGGCTAGGCAATGGTTTCTTGGACGCAACACCAAAAACAAGAAACAAAGGGAAAAATTAATTGGACTTCTTCTAAATGAACTTCTGTGCTTTAACGAAGGCTGTCGAGAAAGTGAAGACACCCTGACGGGTGGGACTCAGTGGATCGAGCCTGCCCACCAAAGGGTCGTCGGTTCAATTCCCGGTCAGGGCATGTGCCTGCTGCGCGGGCCAGGTCCCTGGTTTGGGGGGTGTGAGCAGCAACCAGTCGCCGTGTCTCACACATCATGTATCTCTCACACATGGATGTTTCTCTTCCTCTCTCGCTCCCCCTCCCTTCCCATCTCTCTGAAAATAAATAAAAATCTTTCTTAAAAAAGTGAGAAGACAAGCCACAGAAAGGGAGGAAATTCTTGAAAATCATGTCTGATAAGGGACTTGTATCCATAATATATGAAGATTTTTTATGATAGGACATAGCACACACACACACACACACACATATATATATATGCTGTGCTTAATTGTGGCTGTTACACAGCAGTAACCAGTGACTTGTCCCCTGGCTGTGATGACAGAAATGTCCTATGTCTGACCTTGAAAGTGGTAGCCTCTAACACCATGTGGTAATTGAGCAATTGAAATATAGCTAGTATGAGGAACTTGATTTTTTTCTTTTAGTTTAGCCACATCTAGCTAATGGCTTCCTTGTGTTGCCACAGTGGAAAGTGGGGCTAGAAGGACTTTTACTCCTCACTTTATACTTTTCTGTACATTTGAATTTTTAAACAGCCTGTATCGGCCTTGGCTGGTGTGGCTCAGTGGATTGAGTGCCGACCACCAAACCAAAGGGTTGCCAGTTCGATTCCCAGTCAGGGTACATGCCTGGGTTGCAGGCCAGGTCCCTAGTTGGGGGTGCGTGAGAGGCAACCTCACATTGATGTTTCTCTCTCTTTCTCCCTCCCTTCCCCTCTAAACATAAAATATTTTAAAAGTAAACAAGCATGTGTCTATCATTTTTAACACTTTTAGATAACTAAATGGACGGTGCAGTTTTCATCTTTCCAACCAGCCATTGCTTTTATTTTACTTGAATCTCGTATGCTAATTGCTTTGTGATATTAGCCTAGGATTTATACTTTGGTGGAATTTAGTAAAGGTGACCTTTCAATACTAATTATAATATGAGAAATTGATTATAGTAAAGGCTCACTTAAAACTGAAGCTAACGTTTTATTCTCTAGACAATAACTAAGAATTATAAAGTAACATTATAAGGTATGTGTTATTCGATAAAAGAAAAGCAATACATGAGATCATAGAAATACAAGACATTGAAGTATTGTCCCTCTGGAGGTGAAAGGTCAGAAGCTCGCCCTCAGGACAGAAAGCGTGTGGAGAGGACCGACACAGAGGGTGTATCTGTGCCTTTGCTGTCTGCAGTGCCCAGTGTCTGTCACTTCCCAGTCACTGACTTGCACGTGAAGCAGCAACTTCGTGGTGGTCTCTTCACTAACCAGCGTGTTTTGACTTGTCAAACTCAAGAAAATTCGATCATGGAGCCGCCGCTCAGATACCTGGTATGGACACACAGATGGGCACAAGTTTCAGATCATGATGCGATCTGACGTTTTAAACACTGTTTTAAAGTATCTTTTTTACTTACTTTTAGAGAGAGGGGAAGGGAGGGAGAGAAACATCGATGTGCAAGAGAGAGACATGTATTGGTTGTCTCTCCTGTGCCCCCTACTGGGGACCTGGCCCGCAATCCAGGCATGTGCCCCAGCTGGGAATCGAACCGGCGACCTTCCACTACAGGTCAGCACTCAATCCACTGAGCCACACCTGCCAGAGCAGGTTTTTTAAATACTTTTAAGAGTTTTTTTTTTAACAAAAGGAGTAATAAATTTCGTTTCTTGCTATTTGAACAGTCCCCTGGTATTTATACACTACCATTGCTTTTAATGTCACTTGATGCTAGATTCTCAGAAATTACACATCACCTTTTTGCATTTTACCCTGTTTACCTAGTACCTACTTCGACATTGTGGATTTTATTCAGGCCTAACTAAAATATATTTTTAATACCTCCCCTTGGATTATATGATGAAGTTCTCATAGTGCTATAATATTAATAAAGGAAAATACCCAGAACATGAGAATATTTGTATAAACGTATATAATTTTTCCCCAATTGGACAGCGTTAAATATATTTCGGCCTCAGACACAAAGTTTGGGTCTCCCAAGGAGGAGGTGGGGCCCTGTTCACTCCAGCACCCACACTCCCTCGGGAGAGGCTCCTGCCTCTGCTGGTTCAGAGAATGAGTGGTTCATCCGTGTTCTCCAGGCTTAAGGTGTAAATGTTTATGCAAAAGCAGGAAAGCAAGTAAGCTTTTGGGGTAGGCGCGCTGCTTTCTATAAACTAGGTACGAAGGTTTCACACTCAGGGTCTCATTTAAACTCCGCCTTGCAGTTTAGAGATGAAGAAGAATTGCTAGGCTAACCCCAGATGTGAATTCGCCCTGGAGAGCCCACCTGGAACGTGGCAGAGGCAGGAAGACGCAGCCCAGGACAGAGCCCGTCACCTCCACGGTGCAGCTGCTGCGTGTTAGCCGATCCAACACCGAAGACACAGCAACAAATGCTTCATCAGCTCACAGGTGGTGTGGCACTGAATGCTCACCTCACGTGGAGTTTTAAATGTCGTGTCTGAGAGAGAGAAATCTTTGTTTGAATGAAATTTGCCAGAAACCATCCTACTGTGAAAACAGGCGTAATGGCATCCTGAATTTAATAACACGATCTTGGTGTTCTTCCAACACAGCAGGAAAAGAGCCAACCGTGGTTTTTGACAGCATAAGTGGGCGAGCGGTGTGGCTTCATATTTCATTCTAAGTACATGAAAAATGTTTTTAAGTATTGAAACATTAGTCTTAAAGGAGAAAGTGATTTAGTGCCTCTAAGTGTGGAAGTCACAGGTCATGTCCCAAAACTTTCCAAAGGCGTGCGTTCGTTCCCCTGAAATCAGCAACGTGGCTGTACTATGCTCAGCAGAGTTCTGGCAGGGAAAGCTCTTAAAAATATTTTTAAGTATTTTCATAAGCTTTAGTTTCACCACTTTCATCTTTGTGTAGAGTGGTCATCACTGTATTACAAAGACTTGTGTCTTCCCTAGAGACTGAGCATTTATAATAATAAATACCTTCTGTGTGCGTCTCTGTCCCCTGGCTGGCAGACTCGGTGAGGTCCTTATTATCTGACCTCGCTGGCCCCTACTCTGTGCCCGGTTTGGACAAGTGGCTTTGTCTCCCTTCCCAACTTCCTGCTCTAACAGCCGACCCCACACCAGAGTCTGGTGGTTTTCAGACTGTTCGGGGGGCTTCTCTCTGAAAGGGGGAGTAGGGCCCCTCGCCTCTGTTTCATCCAGAGCAACTCTGCTCGTCTCTGTTTATAGACCGCCCCTGCCAGTCCGCTTTGGTTTGTGTAGAAAGTCTCTCAGCCAGGAGCCAGGCTCTCTCCTCTCACCAGACACCGCCACTGCTCGGAGAGTCCATCCTCACGCCCACCACCGTCCCCGCACCAGCTGGGGACTTCGGGCAGACTGCAACTCTGAGACGGAAGGGGAGGGAAAACGCCCACCAAGCTGGGAGGGCTTCCGGTCTCCCCGTTAAAAGGGAGGGTTCCACAAGCCAGTCCGTCTGAGCCGCTGATGACAAGTCAAGGCCAAGCAGTGCTGGCCAACAGCCTAAAACTTGGCCCTCAAATCCTCTTTGTCATTCAAGATGTGGCTTGCTGGTGGGTGTTTTTAACAAGGCAGGGTGCCGCCTGACACCCTTCCCTATGAATCAGTTATTGCTAACTATGTGTTAAGTTTCTTACACCCCAGTTTTACACTTTAGTGCCACCTTGTAACAGGGTGCAGCTAAGAGAGGGGCCCCAGATAGGGATTCGGAATGGGGTCCAGAACTCAAGGTGTCCAGGGAATACTAGAAAAATATATAGGATGTCCTCCCACCTCCCCACCACAGGTTTGTGCTGGGGGAAGGGACGCATGGAGCAGGACCATGCAGAGCCATTCTGCACAGCAACAGCTTTGCAGCTAATCTCTGGCATGGTCATTTAACATATCTATAACCTTTAACTGGTTTCATAGATATGTTAAATATCTGTGGCCATGCTTTGAGCCAGCGGGAGGGAAGTGACTTCCACCCATGATGTAACTGGGAGGCAACTCCCCCTGGTTACAGCACCTGCATGAAAGCTTGGAGAAGATTGGCTCCACGCCATGGGGCCACACCTGCCCAGACTTACTGTGGCAGCCCAGTAAAGCTGGAATACAGGAATGCGGGCAGGTGTAACTCATTGTAGGAGGAGTCAGAAATGGGGCTGCAGAGGAGGATTGGTGTGGGGATTTAAACCCAGGCAGGTCAGCCTTAAGAGGAGAGAACCACGCGGCTTTGGCAGAGTGGGGACCCCGTAGCTTTGGTGAGAGTGAGGGCCATGTGGCTTTGAGGTGCTCCCTTTTGTCACGTGGCTTAGGCAGCAGGAGAGACTTTGCCTGGAAGAAAAGGGGTGAAAGGACTCTTGCTGGTGGGCCATGAGAAGGTGCCACATGGCTTTGGATTAACTGGAGATCCTGGCAGCAACACAGCTGATGGTGCCAGGAGCCCAAATCACGGACTTCTAATTCTTTTCCTGAGACATGTACCCCTAATCTGGTACCCCAGATTAGAGCAGAGGGAGAAGGAAGGACTGTGTGCATCTGTGGGTATCCTAAAGGACTTTAACATTTTAGTGAAGACATTAAGTCACCACTGTAAGTCTACATAGCTTTAAATAAATATTTCCTTTTCACAAATCTCTGCCGTTGAAAGATATCTTTCCTCTGGTTGCGGGCATAGCGAACCTAGTGTGGGGTCCTTTCGGTAATAGTACATCATACAACCCCCCCTTGGGTCTGTCCTGTAACAACCTGACTTCTTGTGGCCGTGGGAGGTATTTGGTTTCAAGGTGTGTGGTGGCCTGGCCACCAGCCGCCAAGGCAAAGAATGCTTGTTGGGGAAGGCTAGGTGGGCAGCACGCTGGGTCAGCTGGCCCACCCACATGCTCCCTGGACGCCCAGCTGTGTAGGCAGCCAGCTCCCAGTCGAAGGTGGTTTCGTAAGCATGCTAGGGATGAGGGGAGGCACCCGGATGAGTGCGGTGGTTATGAGCCAGGCTGTGTGGGGCTCTGTATTTCATGCTAGCTTTCGTGATCACCCTCTTGGCAATTGGTGGACTTGGAAAGAGGTCAGACAGGCACACGGCAGCATCACGTTAATGTCTGGAAATTGTCTGGCTCAGGTGGGAATGGCCTGGAGGCAGGAGAGCTCTTGAGAGACCCTCACGGTGATGGGGGCTGAGACGGGGCAGAACTCTATGTTATGGAATCGGGGACATGTGGCAATGGTGGGAAGACGAGCCCATGACAGGCACCGCCAGGGAGGCTAGGGGCCAGATCCCTGCCCTGGAGACAATTGAAGCTTACCTTGCCCGTGGGGGGGAGAGCATGGTCCTGGTCACCGGGAATGGCTTGCTATTAATAGTACCAGCCTGCACCCACACAGAGAGGGGTCAGACCAGTGAGAAGGCCTAAGGCGCCGAGCAGGGGGTCCTGTGGGGATTGGAGGCCCCCTTTTCAGGGCTTCTGACTCTCTATCAGGCCCCCTGGGCCTGCTCTTGCCCTGCGGTCGGGCTCCCTTGGGCTTTCCCTCTGGCTGAGTTCTGGGGACGCTGTGAGCTGGGATATCCAGCAGAGGGCAGCACAGGCTTCAGTTGGTCCTCTGCTCTCCAGCTGATTTGCCCGTTCTGGAGTTTCCGTGGGAAAGTGTATCGAGGAGGCAATTTTGTGGCTTTACAACCAGGACCTTGCACTCACACTGAATGCCTGCCCATCCAGCCCGCGACTGACTGCAACGGCAGGGAGAGGGTGGGGGCGCCAGGAGGGCTGGGAGCCAAGGACCACGTAAGGACAGGCTGCCAGCGCAGCGGTGGGCGGGAGGCAGCCAGGCTCAGCCAAGCGGGGAGCCAGCCCTGCCAGTGGTCGTTCCTGTCCCCTGTCCTCTCACCGCAGCGAACCTGGCACCAAACAGCATAGAGGAACGGCGATGAGCGCCCACCACCGCTGGCTGTGGGCGTGGCCACGTCTCGGGAGGCTCCTGCGTCCGCCCACCCCTCCTGGGACCCCTCCAGGGAGAGCTCAGGGCACAGGAGCAGAAGAACCTACGCCTTCAGCTGACCTTTGAAAACCCTCCACGTGCAGCCGGAAAACCAGGGCTGCAGAAGGCTTCCCAGAAGACATGGCCCTGAATAAAAAATCACTTAAAAAAAAAAAGAAGAAGAAGAAGATGTGACCCTGGACTCGAGCCTCTCAGAATTGAGTTCAGTCATGGCACTCGAATGTACTTCTGTAGTGATTTTTTTCAATTGTGGTAAAATAGACCTAAGATAAAACGTACAATCTTCACCATTTGCAGCGTCCAGTTCCATAATGTTAAGTGTATTCACATCGTTCCCGCCCTGGACTGGACTGTGGTTTCTCATGTACAGAACCTGAGGCAGAGAGAGAGAGACTGAAAGTGAACCCCCGAGAAAAGACAGACCTGGAGAGTAATTCACTGAGAACAGCATGGAGGGAACTCCAGGGTGGTCTGACTGTGCACCTATGAATTTCCGGGACGGGTCTGCCCGGCGCTGGGGGGCGGGCAGGGGAGCGGTGAGGGATGTTACACCCTGTTCACCTCAGTCCTATCTGCCCCCCACCTCCCCCTGCATTAGCCAGACAGGACCGCAGCTCCCCTGGGAGGGGCCAGAGAGGGCGCCAAAGGGGCCCCGCCCACATTCCAAAACAGAACCAAAGGCTACTCAAGATCCTCTGAAATGTCATTTTGAAATAATCTGTACAACATGTAAATGGCAGGTGATGAGAAATTATGACGAAAAGAAAGTTTTAAGCAGTCAGATGCCTTAGACATTAGATGTTTGGCCTTCAATGTGCTAGAAAGTGAGCTCGACAGAACCTGCACCCCAGTACTAAGGGGGGTGCTGTGTAGACAGCACCTACTAGGAGCCTGGTGCTGGGCTAATGACCTTGCTCATGGGGCCCTGGCGAGGGCGGGGCTGTCCTCAGCCTGTCCCGGAGGAGGGAACCGAAACCCAAGGCCTGCCTGACTCGCCCGAGGTGGCGCCTGGGTTTGGGCCCCAGCAGACTGGCTCCAGGGACAGGGCTTCGGGACCTCGCCTGTGCCATCTGCGTGCTGGAACGCAGCGAGGAGATGGCCCGGAAGGTCCTGTCTCTGGGGCTCAGCAGGGCTGGAAAGGCGAGTGTCCCATCTCTGAACAAGGTCAGAAGCACCCACTCTGGTGAGTGAGGATCACCCCGGAGCCGTCCATTTGGTTGGCCACGTTAATTTCCACGTAAAACTGTTAACAAGGGTTGTCAGTGGAGCCTCGGGGGGTTCCCCCGCAGTCACCAACCATCCCCTTTCTACCACATGCCTCAGTGTGTGGGGGTGAGGGGGGGTGTCACCGAAGGCCCTGAGAAAGTCCAGAGTGTTTTAATGACCCAGCGTGCCTTGGGGTGCGCTGCCTGTGGAAGAGCGTCCTCGGTCTGTCCCTCCTTTTCCATTCTTGACTTTGCTGCCCATCTCCTTAAGGGACTTGAACCTGAGAGTGAGTACTCGGCCGGGAGGACTGATTTGTAGCTGCAAATTTGGGCACAAATACACACACTTTCCCCTTTATCTGTTCCTCATTTTTCATCATCGAGTCCTGCTTTTATTCATACAAACACGTAAGTGGGTGAGATTTGACTGACCTTCCAGATATGAGTGTTCCAACAAATATGAGCACTAAAACACCAAATCCAATGACAAGAGGGCCGGCGCGTGGAGACAGCCCCGCCTGCTGTCTCCCATGGGCTTGGCCCCATCGCCTCCTTTCAGGGTCGTTTCCCTTGTTTTCCTGCCTGTTGTCAGTGTGAGCATTGCCAGATGCAGCTACGCTACGTGGCTTTGGGATTTCCGCGGACCCTCCTGCCACAGTGGTGTGCCCACGTGTCAGCTGTCTTGCACGCTTCCCCAGCCATCCCCACAGTGAAGCGTGTGCCGCTCTCCCGCCGCAGGCCCCCTCCGGGCCCCTTGCCAGGAAGAGCCCCCGTTAGCCAGCTCATCCTTCTGGCATCATCAGCATGGGCCCAGGCTATGCAGAGAGAAGAGGCCATGAATTCTGTGTTTGAGGGATGCCTTTCTCCTCCCGTCCTGCTGGACCAAATTAAATGTCCATTTCAATTTTTGTTTAATTTTTCTTTTTTTATCATCATCCAAGAATATGTCTTTATTGATTTTAGAGAGTGAGGAAGAGGGGGAGAGAGGGGAAGAAACATTGATGTGAGAGAGAAACATCAATCAGTTGCCCCCACACACACCGTATGTGCCCTGACTGGGAATTGAACCCGACACCTTTTTGTGTACAGGACGATGCTCCAACCCACTGAGCCACCTGGCCGGGACCGTTTCAGAGTCTTTCAGCCAGGGCTTCCCAGTCTTGGCACCACTGAGACCGGGGGACAGGTCGCTCTGTGCTGTTGGAAGCTGTCCTGGGAACGGCCGGGTATTTGCAGCAGCGTATCACCTGGCCGCAGCCTACTAGATGCCACCAGCAGCATCACCCAAAATGGTGACACCCACACGTCTCGACATTGCCAAATGTCCTCTGGGGAGCACTGGCCGGGGGAGAGAATTGCTGGGCTGGTGGTTGGAAGCCGCCAGTGATGTCACAAAACACCCTACGGTGCCCGGGACAGCCGGCACAGCAAAGAACCGCCTGGCCCAGGAGGTCACTGGTGCTGTCCAGCCCGGCACTGGGCCCGTCCTTTGTGGTGTCCGCAGCCCGGCAGGTTCTTATCCGATACGCCCCCCATAAGAGTCTCTCCCTGTGCGATGAAGGGATTGGAAGGACTCTATAAAAAGTCAGAGCTTTGAAGAGGGAAAGCGTGCTCACCCCGAACCTGGGGCCTTCCAAACCTTCGTCTCCATGGAGCTAACAACCCCTTCAAAGGGGAAGGATAGTGGGAAATCGGGTTCCAGGAGAAGTGGCCAGCAGGATGCTGGGGGCCTGATGATCCTTGTAACCTCAGTGCTGACCCCAGGGGCCCCGGTTCCTGTGGGACTTCAAAGTCACCTTACTGGAAGAGCAGCGATAAATGAGGTGTGGGCTGCAAGGCCAGCCGGAGGCCGGTGCAGGTCCTAGCGTCCACTACCAGATCTGACCACAGGCCAGACTCATGACCAGGACCCTCTTGGAGGTTCTGAATGCCACCTCCTTGTCTCAACTCAAAGGCGAGACTCCCCTCCCTTTGAACGGAGCTGACTTGGGGATTTCACAAGCTTGGAGGCGTTCGGAATGAGTTTTCTCTGCTGTGAACTCTTCCCTGGAGCCTGGTTCTCTGAGAAGCAGAAGGAAATGCTGACGTTTGGGGTGCGTGGCTCCCTTCGGGGCTCCACATACGAACTCAAAGTCAGAAACACTCTTATCGGAGACGATCACAGAGGACCGCCTGTGCTTCGGCTGTCAGAAATGCATTTTCCTTTGTCCGCCGCGCTGCGGCCCAGGCGCTCTCCCCAAAGGCATCTCCCTGTTGGCCTGGGTAGCTGGACTTCAAAGGGCTTTCCCAGCATTCTGGAGGAAGGAATCTGTGCTGCTCCAAGACCTCAACCCGCGCCTGGCTCAGGAGAGTCCCAGGACCGCCGCCCTTGCCCCAGTGCGGGGACACAGGCACACTGCTGCCATCTGCACACTTCAGAGCCACAATGGGCCGCGGAGGCAGAGAGACTGACGTTATGGAAAGACGTCCGTCAGGCAGAAGTTCCTCCCCGTGGCGTCCCAGGGTGGGAGGCGGGATAATGGCCCCCAAAGGCGCCCGCATCCTAATCCCTGGAACCTGAAAAGGTTACCTTCCCTGGCAAAGGCGCTTTGGCAGATACGGTGAACAGTCTCAGGTGGGGAGATTATCTTGGATTGTCTGCATGGTGGATCGATGGCATCACAAGGGTCCTTCGGATTGGAATATCGGGGCAGCTAGAGAGGAAAGGGGACAAGACGTGGTGGCAGAAGCAGGGGCTGCAGGGACACTCTGTGCAGCCTCACACCCAGGAACACTGACGACCCGTGGAAGCTGAAGAGGCGAGGAAATGGGCTGCCCCCACAGCCCCCACAGCCCCCACAGCCCGCTGGGGTTCCTTCCAGCACCCGCTCTGCCTCCTCCTCTTCAGAGTCTCCTGATGCTCATTTTTTTTTTAAAGATTTTATTTATCTTTAGAGGGGAAGGGAAAGAGAGAGGGAGGGAAATATCAATGTATGGTTGCTTCCTGTGCATTCCCTGCTGGGAACTGGCCTGCAACCCAGGCATGTGCCCTGACTGGGAATCGAACCGCGGTCTCTTGTTTCACAGGCCCGCGCTTAATCCACTAAGCTATGCCAGCCAGGGCCTGATGCTCATTTTAACCGGATTTCAGCCACGATCACATGTTGGGGGGACAGGGGAGAAGGGGTGATGTGAGCCCTCCAACTCTTCCCCCTGTCGTCCTGCTCACTGACTAGTCCAGAACTGTTCTTCAGAACTTTATTCCTTCCCCATCTTGGGGCAAATAAGGAGCCTCCCTTACCCAGGACGTAGGGAGCAAAACCAGCTTGTCTACGAGGGAGAGGCC
>CM052547.1:9695758-9715861 GCA_028533065.1 Trachops cirrhosus | reverse complement strand
CCCCAACCCCTGTTCCGCCACCGACTCCAATCTTTTTGTCTCAGCCTCTGTCATGCACGTCTCCTGCCTCGTGGGGAAGCTTCTCCTGGCTTTTACTCCAGGATAGCGTTACTGCCACCAAATCCCCTAAAATTTCAGATATAAAGGTTTAAGGTGTTGGACTTCCTTCTAAAGGAACTTCAGGGAGCCAGTCGGTGGTTTTTCCTGAGCACCTGCCATAATCTCTTCTCTGGGCCACGTGCAATGGAGCAGAAGGGCAGTCCTGAGCAGGACGCGGCCTCCACGTGGGGAACTGACCGTCTATCCGGGACACACGACGAACACGGAGGGGCAAGTCCAGATGACACGGGCAGTGAGTGGTCTGCTGCCAAACCGTGCGGTGCAAATACACAAGCAGGAAGAGCGGAGGAGACCACTGAAGACTTCCTGGAATAGATAGAACTTGGTTAGGACCTTGGAGGATGGGGAGCAGTTGAATAAAGAACATGATAAAATGATTTATTTTAAATAGTATGGCAATTCCTCAAAAAAATTATAGAGAGAATTATCATATACCCAGCAATCCCCTTTCTGGGTATATACCCCCCGAATGAAAGCAGAGACTTGGAGATACTTGTACACGTGTGTTCATTACATTACTCACAACAGCCGAAAGGTCAGAGTGACCCAAGGGTCCCTTGATGGATAGATGTGCTACGTGTACACGTGTTTGTTATTCAGGGGAAATTCTGATACAGCCCACACATTCCACAGTGTGGGTGAATCTGGAGGACATTGTGCAAAGGAAAATAGCCAGTCACAAAAAGACAGTATTGCACAGTTCCATTTATATGCTCCACCTAGGGTGTGTGATTCATGAAGACAGAGGGTGGAGTGGTGGTGGCCAGGGGCTAACCAAAAAGGAAAAAGGAAAATTGTTGTTTAATAGGTTGGATGTGTTTTTTCGGGATGATGAAAAAGTTCCGGAAATAGTGGTGGTGATTATAGAACGTCGTGAATGTCTTAACGCCAGTGAACTGTACCTGTGAAATAGGGAAATAAATTTCATGCTATGTATATTTTACCACAATAATTAGTGAATTTTAAACATTTTTTTGCTCTATCCCATTAAGTGCCAAAACTTGAAACAATTTATTTTTAATGGAGATTTTCTCAAACTTATTACGCATGCCCTGGCTTTTTTTCTTTTTTTAATTATTTTTTTAATTGATTCTAGAGAGAGGGGAAGGGAGGGAGGGAGAGAGGAAGAGAAACATTGATGCGCCCCCGCAGGGGACTGAACCCTCGACCCAGGCTTGTGCCCTGACTGGGAATCGAACCAGCGACCTTTCGGTTTGCAGGACAACACCAAGCCAACTGAGCCACACCAACCAGGGCTGCCCTTGCTTTCTTATAGAACAAACCAGTCACGACCTGAGCATCTCCTGAGGGTCAGCATCATCAGCTAATAAGCAGCGCAGCCAGACCTCTGAGGTCACCAGCACAAGTCGGTTCAACAAGTTACCACACATACTCAGGCTGCTTGGCAGTCTACTGCTTCAGTCTGTTTTCTAGTTTTCCTCTGTCCCCTCCCCAGTTTCCTGCATCCAGCAGATCAGCATTTCCTTTCAAATGGCTGTTTTATTTTTTTAAATCTACAGTGAACTGAGAAAGCAGAGAAGCAAGTGCATTCAAATTAGGCGCAACATGGGAATCCACGGAGGCTCCTCGGAGTGGTGGGGGGTCTTCCACGCAGGCGTGGAACCTGTGTCTGTGACTTCATATTGCCCTCTCTTCTTGGGTGTTTCATGAACATTTGAGACTCAGCACAAAGTAATTCCTTCTCCCCTCAGACTTGCTTCTCCAGTGTTCCCTAGTTCTGTGGTCCCTGTGGCCACCACAGCCCCGCATTCTGCAGTGAACCCCTCCCCGACACCGTTCTGCTGTGTCCACGCATTCTCGGACCTCTTTTCCGTCTCCACTGGCGAGACCCTCATCACTGCCCTTCAACACTGCTCCATAGCTCAGTTGTTTGTCCAGACTTGAATCTTGCCTCCCCACACCTCACGGTTATGAACTACAATCCTCCCTTGTTACGATGCCAGACTTGACTTTCAATAACATACCTGTCATGTCAGTCCCAGGCCTGCAAGGCACTGACGACTCCTTATGGCCATGGAGTAAGCCCAGACCTACTTCATCACCTGACCCCATATTATTCCAGCTTACCTCACCTCCAGCCTCCTGCTCCCACACCCTTACGGGACAGTCACAGGCATGTGCTGGCCAGCCTGCCTCCAGGTCCTCACAAGGGTTTCTTTCTTTGTGCCTTGCATTTATGATCACACATTGCTCAAGCCCAAATTCAAATTTCACCTTGGTTGATCCCGCACTAACCTCCACCTCGAACTCTCTCCCTACCCTAAGTCAATCACAGCCCGCTCAGGACATCCAGCGTGGCTGCTCGTACCTTGGACAACCTTTGCGTTGGGAACTGGCTGCTGGCTCGGAAGTTAGCTCTGAGCAGAATGGACGCTTGGAGTGTCGTACTCGGCATGCTGAATTCTGGTTAAGCGCCTGACTCTCTTCCCTGCTACAAAACAATGTCTTGTTTAGTGGGGTTTTTTTTTAAGATTTTATTTATTTATTTCAGAGAGAGGGGAAATGAGAGAGAAAGAGAGGGAGAGAAACATCAATGCATAGTTGCCTCCCACGTGCTCCCTACCAGGGACCTGGCCTGCAACCCAGGCATGTGCCCTGACTGGGAATCGAACCAGCAACCCTTTGGTTTGCAGGCCTGTGCTCAATCCACTGAGCCACACCAGCCAGGGCTCTTTAGTTTTTTATCCCAGTGCCTAGCACAGCGCCTTGAACAGGGAGACAGTAACTGTTTGTGAAATGGAAATGAATTGTTGAGACTGCATTATAAATTAGGCACCTGAATTTGAGGGGGAAAAAAGAGAAAAGAAAAATTATATTGGAACCAGTAATAAACTTAATCCAGTTCATATTTATGAATACAGAGATCCTGTCAGTGTGTAAAAGTAATTGATGAATTGGGGAAACATTTTCAGGGAGAAGTAACACCCATTTCCCTTGTCTGTTTTTGGTGTGTCCCTTCCCACAGGTACCAACCCCCTTTTTATGCCTGTCCCAGGTAGGAAAACACAGTGTCAGTAAGCTTGAAATTCTCTACCCACGAGTTTCTCCACTATTACGTCCCCATAAGGTTCAGGGTATTTGAAGTACAGGTAGACCTCAGAGAGGCTGTGGATTCAGGGTCAGACCATCACAATAAAGTAAGCCATCATCATTTTGCTGGTGGGGGGTCTTGCCTTCAATTTCTTTTAGCGCAATAAAGCAAAGAGCAATAAAATGAGGAAAGCTTGTGTTTAAGAAAGCAAAAGACAAAGCAGGGAGGATTGAATGTAGAAGGTGTGATATGGGCAGGACAGGGGAGAGTAATGGGGGAAAATGGGACAACTCTAACTGAACAGCAATTTAAAAAATTTAAAAAAAGAAAGCAAAGTATTCTGTGCCCATGTGTATGGTAGCCCTCATCAATATATTGTCACTGGTTAAAATATTTTTCTCCCCAGCCTGACTGAGCTCCTTAAGAGCAGGAGCACTGTGCCTGCCACGTATTAAGTGCTCAACATATGTTTTACTGCAGTGTCGCATGCATGCATGGATGCGTGGATGGATGCATGCATGGATGCATGGGTGGGTGCATGGATGGATGCATGCATAAGTATTTTACTTTCAACAGTTGATATGAACTATTGCCTTTCTCACCACCCCCCACAGTCAGAATGCACAGCTCCTCTTCTAGGCTAAACAGAAAGGATGGCCCTGCCTGAAAACTGATATCTCCCTTCTCTTTCCTGGATTCTTTCCTTATGCATCCTTCTCTTACACTCCATCAGCCTTCGGGTGTGGAAATACAGGGGAGACCATTTTGCTCACTACGTTTCACCTGTTCTTTCCAAATTAGCATTTATGAAGAGTATTTCTAAACTGTCATGTCATTTATACGTTTTTAAAGAGGTTAATATACTCCTAAAATCCAAATGGTTGAAAGGTACACCAATACAGCTTATACCCTGTTCCCATCATCAGGGTAGCTGCTGACACTACCTTCTTGGGTAGCCTTCTAGAGATAGGCTTACTTATAAAGGCAAGTCCATATTTTTTTTTCTTTTTTAAGCAAATGGAAGCATACCCTTTACCAGCTTTCCTCGACTTTGGCTGCACATTAGAATCACTTGGGGGAGCTTTCCAGAAAACTTAAATCAGAATCTCTGGGGGAGGAAGGCAGCCATCGGTACTGTTTTAATCCCCCAGGTGATTCTAATGTGCGCCCACAGCGCAGAGCCAGCACACCCGTATTGTTCTGCAGCCTGCTTTTTTCTCTAACGTGTCTTCGAGATCCTTCCACACCATTCTGTGAGAAGGAAAACAGCAGCAGGCTGCCCACTGGCTAAATGGAATATGAAAGGCATTTGTGAGCACCGGGTCTGTTCTAATAGTTTGCTCTTACAAAAAGTACTGCAACAAATAACCCTCTAACACATGTCATTTTGCATATTTGCATATATGTAATACCGATTATATATGTATACATATGTAGGATAAAGTCCTACAAGTGACATTGCTGAATCAAAGAACAAGAACATTTGCAATGTGCTAAACAGTTGTGATTTTGCTAAAAATCGTGCTAAATATTGGGTAGGTATGACGAAACCGCCCTGTGAGGGTTAATTATGCATCTGGGTTCACAGGGAGTTTTTAAAGTGGAAAAGTGGGATTGCATTTTGAAGAAGTTTATGCTAGGACATAATTACTGTACTTGGGCTTGAATTTCAAAAAGAGATCTCAGAAGCAGGTCCTTTGTCATAGTCAGGGTTACCGGTGTCTTTCGTGATAGGGCTGGCTGGCCGCTGGGTCTCTTGTTCTTTCTTGTCATTAAAGAGTTTTGTTCTCAGAAAGGAAACAATATGTGCTCTTTGATGTGGTTCAGAAAAAAAGAGACCAACACCACATTTTAAAGTGCTTTGAGGAAGAGCTTCCAGAAGCGGCTCTTCAGAAGAAAGCACCCACAGGGGAAGGCGCAGCTCAAACGTGAGGAGTCTTCAGTGCATTTGGAGAATTTCAGAGTCTGGAGCAGTTCTCTCATGTAAGAAAGCACAAAGCAAATATGGAAAATGCAGACACGGTCATTCTCCCTCTGATGGGAATAACTTTCCAACTGAAGTAAATCTCTACTATGAGGGTATTCCAGAAGCTGCGGACAGCAAAGTCAGCACTGAATTTAATTGAAAACACACTCTTGTACCGAGGCGTGCATTCCCGGGGGCAGAAAACAGATTCCCTTCTAGGAGTTTCCACACTTTTATACCTTCGAAGATTCTGCTCCATAACATTTATCTTTTCTGCTTTCTTCTTTAATCCTCCTTTTTCTTTCTTGAGGTGAGACAGACAAACAGAGAGAATCAGAGACAGAAAAGCAGAGACATGGAGACAGAGAGAGGAACAGATGTTTCTTCAGTTATGATGATTTTGCACTAGCTATCAGGCCTGGCTGGTGTGGCTCAGTGGATTGAGTGCAGGCTGGGAACCAAGGGGTCGCTGGTTCGATTCCCAGTCAAGGCACATGCCTGGGTTGCAGGCCAGGTCCCCAGTAGGGGATGCATGAGAGGCAACCAGACATTGATGTTTCTCTCCCTCTCTTTCTCCTTCCCTTCTCCTGTCTCTAAAAACATAAATAAATAAAATCTTAAAATAAAATAGTTATCAGGATGTGCTGAGAAAAATGGACCATAATAAAATATATCATTTTCATGTCAAATGAGTTTTATGGTTTTCCTATGTTTCTTGAAGAAATTCGAGCATCAGTCTTTGGCTAGTTTGTCAGTCAAGGTTCTTTGATTAAAAAAGCAAGAGAAACAAAGTCATGAACTTAAGCAGAAAAAAAAGAGGATGTTATTTGGATGACACTAGGCAACTCACAGAATTGAAAGCAGGAAGCGGGACAGATCTGGGGACCGCAGGGGCAGAGGCCCCTGTGAGCTTCTGCTGGACGGCGTGCCGTCTGCTGGGTTTTCAAATTCCCAGGAAGAGGCATCTGAACGGTTTGGCTTCATCACCTGCCCACCTCCTGTGCTCAGGGACAGCCGGGTCTGCTGCCACAAGGGGGTGCGGGACATGGAGAAACAGGCCAGGAGGACTGCAAAGGTACTCCCGAGCACCCAGCCATTGATTACCACGAATATTTGATCTGGGGAAACAGCAGTGCTGCGTTGAGATGCTACCGCAGCTTACAACTTCTGTCTTCATGAACATGGGTGGAAGTCCGATTAGGATTAGGACGGGACAAAAAGTTTGCAGAAGTCCCTTGTGAGACAGAGAGGGTATCAAACACATTTCAGTTTCTTGGACAATGCCTATCATTCTTTTTAAGTGGGCATTGAAAAAGCAGGGTGCCGGTGTTGGCACACCATGTCCATAGTGGCATTATTCACAGGAGACTGAACATAGAGGCAACTCAAGTGTCCATCACCGGAAGGATGACTAACAAAATGTGGCGTATACATACAATGGAATATTACTCAGCCTTAAACTAGAAGGAAGTTCTGACACAGGCTACAACGTGGATGAACTTGAGGATATCACAGTAAGTGAAATAAGCCAGACAGAAAGGGACACACACTGTACACTTCTCTTGACATACAGTACCTAAAGCAGTCAAGTTCACAGAGACAGAGAGCAAGCAGACTGGCGGTTGCCAGGGGTCGGGAGGAGGGGCTGGTGGCGGGTTGTTATTTCACGGGTACGTAGTTTCAGTTTTGCATGATGGATGGAGGCGATGGTGGTACCACAATGTGAATGTACTTCATGCCACTGGGCTGTACACTTAACCGTGGGTCGAATAGTCGATTTAATGTTATGTAGAGTTGACCACAACTTAAAGAAAGAGAAGAGGCACTGGCCGAAGGGACAGATGCCAGCAGCAGAGGTGATGAGAGTAAAAGGAGAGATGAAATTAAAGACTTTATTTCCACACAGGGCTCCGTTTCCACAGCTTTCTGCATCAGGATTGGCTTGGCTGGTTTCGAGTGTTGCACTTGATCTTTCTTTAATCTGCAGAGTAAAAAATTCGTGAGCTCTAGAGAAAGATTTCAAAGGCAGAAAATGACTTGTTTTTATATATGTTCTAAGTCTAGCTGATAATCCGAAGTCCCTGCACTGACCCAGGCGCTCCTCCCAGGCTTATGCTGCAGAGGCTGGGCGGGGAGTGGGAGGGTGGGGAGGTGGGGGGTGGGCTGAGAAGGTGGAGACCAAGAGCACTGTTTCATTTCCTTTCTCAGCTCTCCCTCGGAGAAGCCGCCCGTGCAGGCTGGTGCACGGAGTAACCAGAGTTCTACTTCCTCTATGTGGCGAAAGCAAACTAACAAAAGCACGTACAACTTCAATGCATAATAACCCCTGGTTTTTGTCTGAGTAACTTAGGAGTGGTCACGTGGTGAGGTTATCGGTATTTAGCCCCGAAACGTTATGGATTACCCTGCCCAGACCGTGGTTTTCTGGTTCCTTCAGTTGACTTCCCCACTTCTTCGGCTCCTCTTCCGCACGGAGCACCCCCGCCCCATCCCTTTGCAGTTCTGTAACTCTCCACATCTCTCAAGATCTCAGACATCTTTCTAAAAAGTCTGTCCTGTCTAGTCTTCCTGGACCTCTTCGGCCCCCTTCCTCCAGTGAATTGTCAGCACACTACTTACCTATGTGTTTCGCGGTGCATAGGACTTGGGGCTGTCGAAGTATAAAGTTCAAGGAGCTAAAAGCCTGACTCCGTCAGACAAATATAGAATGGACAGGCGTCAGTGATGTGTGTTGCTCATTCACTAGGGGCCGGGAGGACCGTAAAGCTGGCCCAGAGGAGAATTCTGTGGACAGAGGCCTGTGCAGTCAGTGAGGAAAGGCATCCTGAGTACGTCTTCTAAGTTATAGACGAAACTCGTTCATGTCCTGTGGAGCGGGAAAACTAGAGCCTTGGAAGTGATCTTTTTTGCTAGTGTTGGAAACTACAAGTTAACCTGTAACCTCAGAGAATCTGGACCTTCGTCCTTAGTGGACAGAAAGAAAAACAAAAGTGTATCTTATAGAGAACTGAATAAACTTTGGGTGGGCGAGCCTTGGACTGGACAACGCTCCCACGTGACTTCGGGAGGACACGCACTCATCCTTTAGCTTTAATCAAAGCTTTGGGATAATTTTCAGTTGCCCCGTTCTAGGAGGAAACACAAATTTGGGAGACTGGCTGACTTGTCAAGGTCACATGACGGGTGAGGAGCTGAGCAGGGGATTGAAACTGAGCCTGTGTGGCAGTAGCCCAGCCCTGCCCCAAACGCACACTGGGGGTCTGGAAATGGGGGGTCCATAGCAGGTGGAGTCAGCACAGGATGCATCTTACCTGTGAGCGCAGGTGGGAGATGCAGGGGACGAAAATGTGTATTCACTGTCATGACAGCTCTGTGACCTGTCCAGGCTGCCTCTGGGCATGACTGGGAATGTGCAAACAACAGCTAAGAAACACGGAACTAGATTAGGTGCCATTAAGCAAGAGTCCTGTGATTCTGTGTTGTCAGCAGCTGGACGGTCACTTTTTTGAGACCAGGTATTCAGTCCTCACAGATGTACCCGATAGGTGTTTGTGGGGTTCCATCTGTGGCAGCTTACGTCTTCCAAAGGTAGCCACGCCTACATATTTCTGCCATGTCACGTGCTCTTCCTACCACCAGATTGTTGCCCCTCCCTCGAGAGGACACGAAGGGTCCCCCACCCCTAGCTGGTTTGACCCCTGGGGCACAGCAGGTGTGGCGCCATGTGGCGTCAGAGGCTAGGTAATAAAAGGTTACAGCATCCACCTGGCTCTCTCTCTCTTTAAATTTTTTTTAATTTATTGATTTCAGAGAGAGAGAGAGAAACACATTGGTTCTGTCGTTCCGCTTATATATGCACTCATTGGTTGCTTCCTGTATGTGTCTGGACCAGGGATTGAACCTGCAACCTCGGCGACGCTGCTCTAACCATCTGAGCTGCCCAGCTGGGGCTCTCTCTCCCTGTCTCTAACTGTCTGTATTTCCACCTCTATCCCCATCTCTGTCTCTGTCTCCACCTATTTCTATCTGTCTCCTTGCCCTCATAACCCAACCACCATTTTGTGCAAAAGCCCAGGCTCCGTGGAGAGACTGTGGGTGGATATTCCGGCCAATACCCTTCAGTCCCCAGCCCACAGCCAGTGCCACGGGAGTGAACTCTCAGACCTGGGAGTGGACCAGCCAGCAGTTGGTTTTGGCCCACAGGTGTTCACGTCCGCCAGCTGAGGCCTGGACACAGTGCAGCCGAGATATCCCCGCTGTGCCCTGTCTGGTCTCCTAACCCACAGAAACCCACCAATCTCAAACCTGTAGCCCCAGTGACGTCCTCATCCAACCCCCTCACACAGGGTCAATACGTCCCCTGTCCTCAGTCATCCCGGGGCCAGGTTCCAGGCAGCCCTACAGCCCAGAGCCTGCTGGAACTGTTCAGTCTAGCCCGTCCTGAACAGCTGGCCCTGTCCCGTCTTGCCTTTTCTGCAGAAACACGGTGATGGCCCTGGCCTCAGCTGTCCCCGCGTCTTCCATCGGACCCAAAGCTGGCGCTTCCCTCGTGGCCCTGTGCGGCGTGGCGTGGCCTCTTCCCTCAGGAAACGTGAGTAATAAAAATCTTTCAGTGGCGTTGCCTCTGCGGTGACTCAGTCCCCTCTATGCAGTACAATTCAGCGGGTGTGAACTTTGAAACACTGGCACCCTGACTTGAGGCAGGGAGGAATTGATCTAGGAGGCTTCCTACAGAACGGAATCAGTGCCTCCCGAAACTCCCTTTTATGGGGTCCTCGTGCTATTTTTGTGCTCCTGTGCACAGGTTCTTCTGTTTCAGCTACCCTGAAGCCCGTGACTGTGAAGCAAGGTGTTCAAGTCAGTTTTCTTAATATAAAACTGCACCCATCAAAGTATTTCCTACTATACTTGGATTGTTCAAGAGTGTATTATTTTATTTTGATGTTTACTTATTCACTTTTAGAGAGAGAGAGAGAAAGGAGAGAGAGGGAGAGGGAAAGATCAACTTGTTCACTTGTTGATGCATTCATTGGCTGATTCTTTTATGTGTGCTAAGTGGGGATCAAACCCCCAACCTTGGCATGTTGGGATGATGCTCTAATCAAGTGAGCTACCCAGCCAGGACCCAAGAGTATCTTATTGATTCATGTAACTGCTGAAGTCCAGAGAATTGGAGGAGCACATTGTAAGATAGAGACTCCTAGTTTCCTGCAATATCTGTTTTTGTCATCTTTCAGAAACATCAATGTGTGGTTGCCTCTCGTACTCCCCCTACTGGGGACCTGGCCCACAACCCAGGCATGTGTCCTGACTGGGAATCAAACAGGCGACCCTTTGGTTCTCAGGCTGGCACTCAGTCCACTGAGCCACACCAGCCAGGGCCCCTGAAGACGTCTGGAAGCAGACTGCTTACATCTTCAATTTGTCTGTCTTGTTCAACAACTAGCATTGTGGGTTTTCTGTCTCTCACAGCCAAGCTGAATCATTGCTAATGCAGTGGCAAATGGTGTAAGTGAAGCACTCGAGGAGGTGGCATTCAGTGATAAAATTGATAACTATATAGCTTAGCTGAGATTGCTTCCTACGGACAAGAAAGGTGGGGATAATAAAGGCTTGCTTTTCATAGTACTTTGTAATTCCAAAGCATTTTCAACTGTATTTTCTCTTTTTGTTTTTATTATAGTTGATATTGGTAATGGTGTTTTAAATATACCCTCCACCCACTTCCACCTCCCCCTACAACTATTTTAAAGCAAAGCTGAGATACCGTATCATCTGCAAATATTTGACCATGTGTCTCTTGAAGATAAGGATAGCTTTTATAACTATCTGCTTACATTTCTCTGACCCCCACAGTTGATGAGTTCTGTGAGAACAAGACTTCATCCTCTTCTTCTTCATCCTGTCTTCCCAGAGCCAGGGCCAGGGCTGGCTTCCCCGTGTGACACCTATGTGGTTTCCCAGGGCCCTGGACCTCAGAAGGGTGCCAGGCTTTGTTTAAGGCTCTGTGGTCGTCATCTTGAAATTCTTAAGCATTTTTGAACAGGGGCCCCGCATTTTCATTTAGCCCTGGGCCCCGGAGATTATGTAACCAGTCCTGCTATGGCTTCGCTGAGCAATAAACATTTGATGATGAAAGAGAGGCCAGTGCTGGGCTGTGCTCGGAATGCAGCACACTCGTGAGCGCCCCCCTCACCGGCCTCCTTCCGCATTTCCTAGCCCAGTGAGGTGCGTGACCACGCTCGCCCGCTGGCTTGCAAGTCTAAAACCTAGGTGTCATCTTTGCCTGTTCTCTCTCCCCCTACCTCCCAGCCCCCCACTCTGCAAGCCATCACTGTATCCTAAGACTGGCAGCTCCCGAAATTCAGGATAGGACAGGAAAGAAAGGGAAAGCTAGTTTTGAGCTCTAACTTTGCAGGAATTTTATCAAGTTATCCGAAGGCAACCAGATTTACCCCCGCCAAATCTCGTCAGATCATTTCATAAACCAGAATGCCGAAGTGCTCGTGCCCAGGAATAGCTTAAGTGGTCAGTCCAGCGGACCACCCTGAAGGGTCTGCTGGCCAAGTCGCCAGTCTGTTACAACGGTGGACACACACGGACATGGTCTTGTCCTTTGGTACTCCCTTCAGAGAGTCCACAGGGCCCACTTTTCTACGATCCATTCTTTTTTGAGACAGATCCCAGCACAGGTATTTATGTTGCATGCTGTCCCTGAGAGCGCTCGGGTCCTGAGGACAGTCCCCTGGGCCTCCACAAGCAAAACCACGAAACTCCTCGAGGGCAAGAGACCTGTGCAGGGGCTCAGCCCCTCTCGTGACTTTCATTCCCCTGGGTGACTTTGAATCCACGCTCCGGAGGGAAGGGCATCAGATTCAAACGCTTACAGGAGCCAGATGTGTAAAGGGGTAAAGGAGTAAAGCAGGTTGAGGCAGCAGGGAGCGGTGGGGACTGCGGCAACTTCGAGCCCTCTGGTCCCCCCTTAGGAGACAGCAGCTCAGCTCCCACCTGCTGTGGCCACGCCCAGGTGCAGGCTTCGCTTTACAAGTTCTTTCACCTTCACACTGAGAAGTCAAAAGTTCAAATTATTTTATACAAAGTATCTTAATTTCTAAACAAGGGTGTGCCGGCGATGTCTTTTATTTTCTGTATTTCTGAGGCTTTGACATCTAGGCCCTTGCGGAGTGTGGAGGGACTGTCCTTCTGGACTTAGCCAATTTCCAAGAGAGGGTGAACACACTTTCAAATCCAAACAGCCAATCCAGGGCCCACCCCCCAGCCACCCGCTTTATGGAGGCTCACACTCTGCAACCGTTTACCTGCCCTAATCACCCCAGGCAGGGACCAGACAACCAAGGACACCCCCCCCCCATACACTCATGCCCCTGAACAAGCTGACATTAATCAAACTCGCCAATCCTAAACCTGCTGACCCTGCCTGGCCTGCTCCTTCCTGCAGAAATCACCACCAAGGCTATTGCCCACGGTCACGCCCCACCCCCACCCCACCTGCTGACTGGCCCAGGGCTTCCTCTTGTTCCTCCCCCCACCATGGCACAGGGTCCCCTCCCTCTTGGGAACTGTCGTAAGGTGTCTTTTCCACGGCAGTTGTCTCCTGATCTGTTGGTTTTGCTACACTTCAGATTTTCTGTTGTACGAATGCACTACCTCTTAAAACGATGGGCAACACTGCTTTTTTCTTTTTTAAATAGCAAGGACAGTGATGTCCATGGTAACGGAGGCAAGAGACAAACATCTATTCAGCGGTGACAGTGACACTGTCTCTCGTGCCAGGCCGCCTTCCGAGACTTCATTTCACTGACTTCTCACATCAATCTTGTATTGTATCGCAGCGTATCATTAGTTTCTTATTGATAAGGAAGCTGAGGCCCAGAGAAGTTAATTACTTGCCCAAGGTTACTGAGACGTGGCTTAGATGGAAACCGAGTTTGAGCTTTGAAGTTGGAGACGGAAAAAGTAGGGGAGAAGGAGAAACAGAAACTCCTAAAACAGAGAAGATTAGGACTCAGTTATGTAATAGAGGCCAAGAAGAGAGATTGTCCAAATGAGGTGGCCAAATAGTAATTTCCATTTCTTAGGACATTAAGAAAATTTTTTATTCATGCCCATTGGTGATGGTTAAAGTTGAATGAGATTTGTCTTGTTATAAGGTATGTGTCTTCCTTTGAACTTAAAAATATAAGGACTCTGTCAAATCGCAGATTAGCTATGGTGGAGGAGGAGGAGTGTCAAGCCTCAGGGGAGCTATTACCCCAAGTTCGTAGAACACCTGCTAGCCCTGACCGGCCTGGCTCGGCGGGATTCCCCGTCAGGGCGCAGGCCTGGGTTGCCGGCCAGGTCTCCTCGTTTGGGGGCATGAGAGCCAACCATTCGACGTTTCTCTCCTTCTCTTTCTCCCTCCCTTTCCCTCTCTCTAAAAATAAATCAAAATAACATTTAAAAAAGCCCACCTGCTAATACCAGCCTAACAGACCTGTAAGGAGCTGTTGTAGGCCCAAAGTCATTACCGTCGTCTGTACCAGGTGACACAGATGTGCTGAGCTTGCTGAATGGTACCTTCGGAGTTGTCAGATTGATTATTTGCATCCACAAAGAATGCATGTTTATTTTTTAAAGATTTTATTTATTTATTTTAGAGAGATGGGGAAGGGGGGGAGAAAGAGAGGGAGTGAAACATCAATGTGTGGTTGGCTCTAGCACGCCCCACACTGTGGATATGGCCCGCAACCCAGGCGTGTGCCCTGACTGGGAATCAAACCGGCAGTGCTTTGATTCACAGGCCTGCGCTCAATCCACTGACCTACACCAGCCAGGGCCGAGAATGCATGTTTAGATTGGATTGTTATTTAATGTGCTGCACAGATGCCCTCTCAAAATAGAAGAAATCCAAGGCATCTCATTTCTGGGCTATTACTGAATATCCTCTCCGGTTCAATTCTAGTTTCACCTCTCTGACATGACACCACCACTAGGGTCACCGAGTGGAAAGCACGGCATTGGTGGGGTGGGTCCTGAGAAGACGGGAACCCAAGGGCGGGCTGAGCTGCCCATGGGTCTCCAAGCACAGCTGCCATGTGGAGAGGACGTCCGGGCCCCGGCCTTTCGTGGGGGGTTTAGTCCTGTACTGCACATTCACAATGTGGACCGTAAAACAAAAGTCAGTTAGGTATTCTGTCACCAATCAGGATTTTCTGGGGGCAGCGAAAGGATTGCAATCCTCTCCATGCAGCCCAGGTCGGCCCGTTGGAGGTCCTACCCAGATGAAGATGGAGGAAGTACGGACCAGAGAAGAGGAAGTTAAGGGAGGCGCTGTTACAGCCACAGCGCTGAGCTGTCATAAGCAGAGTTTTTTTCCGTGGGCTCCGGGGTCAACATGGGGGGTGAGAGAGCACCTCCCCATTCCCAGCTGCATTAAGGTCTCTGTCACAAACTTTGACAGTGATATTAACTGAAGTGGGCTGCTTGCTAGAATGAGTTCCTCTGCTGTCTTCAGGTTGGAGGTGAGAAATTAAACCAGAGAAATGCAGATGGGCTGACATTACCTAATACTGTTTTTTTAAAAAAATCCCAGCTCCCGTGGTATTAAATTGGGATGCCGAGTCTAAGGCTTTAACATCAGCTTCCAAGCCCCTCAGGTCACCTCCCCAGGACCCCGCAGATCCAAGTGGAGACCTCCAGAACCTGTCATGCAGAGGTATTTCAAACCCTCTGAGCTGTCCTTGGCTGAACCTTCCTCCACTCCCCTAGGCCTGCTAAGCTCTATTTTAAGAGCTTGCAATTTAAAGAAGTGAAGAACCAGCAAACGCGTAGGATTGAAAATGAAAACCATTTTCTCCAGGGCTAAGCCAAGTCCTGGGGTTAAGACTTGTTAGTGGAGCCCACCTGCTATCTTTTTAAATAGATAAAAGAGTTTGCAGTCTCTTGCCATGAAAAACGACATCCCCGCCCCGCCACCCCTTCCGCTCTCTTACACCCTGTTCCCCCAGCCCCCAAACCCTGTAATTAAAAAGGCTCTTTTCACACTGGCACACAATTCAAGCACAATCATTATGAAAACCCTGCCCTGTTACTGTGGTTACTGACAACTCCCTTTGTGTAAATCTCATTAAATCAAACTGGGGACTCCCGGTGTTGCCACAATTGCTAGGAAGAGAAAGCTGTGTTGATTTTAGAAGTAATGTTGCAGATCTCAGGTACGAGACCTCTTTGGGTTAGGAAATAATATTATTTCTCTCCCCAAAACTGCCAACAAATCGACCGTGGAAAATTGATCATGGTTTTGTCGTGACTCCCATTTCCCCCCGAGGTAGCACTCTCTGCGTCTCCCCTTCCAAAGGGAACCCGGAGGCTTTCTGGGGCCGGCTGCCTCACTTTCATGCCTTTAAGAAGACAAATGAAATTATTCTGAGTCTCCCTTTAGAAAGGATTTTCGATTCACTTTCATTCTATACGTTTTTGCTACTTGGGAGCAATTTGCTTCTCATTTGAAGAGAAAAAAAGATTCTTATTTAAACCTTAAGCAATAGTGGGTTTTCCTTATTTCCTAAAAAGCTTGAAAAGTAAAATGGTTCTCATATAAAATGAAAGGCAACAGTGAGATTTCCCTGTGCATGGTAGCATACAATATAGAGTACTTACACTTTTTTTTTAAAGATTTTATTTATTTTTTTAGAGAAGGGAGAGGAGGGAGAAACAGAGAGAAACATCAGTGTGTGGTTGCCTCTTGAGTGGCCCCCACTGGGGACCTGGCCTGCAACCCAGGCATGTGCCCTGACTGGGAATCGAACCTGTGACCCTTGAGTTCGTAGCCTGCGCTCAATCCACTGAGCTACGCCAGCTGGGGCTAGAGTACTTACACTTTTTATCTGGGTCTAGAGGTCATAGGAGCTACTATTCTCTTATTTTTCCCCTCTTATTGTATTATTTCTGTTCCCATTCTAGAATTTCCAAAGTCCTTAGCTGTAAACATGTCCCTCTTCCCTTGTGTCCTTTCCCCTCAAATGAGATGAGTGGTTGAGACGCTTCCTTCCCATCGATGAACAAGTCGACTAGACTGGGCACGACCGGGGAGGAGGCTGGTGTGACGGGCCGTGTCCCGCTCTCTGCGGGCTTGGGTATGCGTACGCCTTTCTTCCTGTGAACTAGGGCTCTTCTTCGACAGGGTGCCAAGTCCTAGTGACTGAAAACATGCTCCTTGGGAGCCTCATTTAGGGATTAACTTCCACTGAGTCATCGGGCTGAAAAGGCTGTTCCTCATGTTTTGCCTTGCTGGAACTCATGCCTGTTTCCTAACTCTGCCCACGGATGCTGCAATCACCGGCAGATGGTCAAGTTAGGAAAGCAGCAGACAACCGAGATGAGGGTAAGACACCTTGCGGGTGACTGTCCAGGTACACAGCTGGAATAGAGGCTCTGATTGCCACTCAGGCCTGAGTTGCCCCTCAATCCCCCCCCCTCCCCGCCCGCACCTCCCCGGGACCTTCCCCTCCCCCCAAAGCTGCTCCCGAGAGACTAGCTTTTGCCACGTACTTCTTGGTGCATATTATTACAGCGTCATTTCCTTTGTCATTATCCTGCACCCGACTGCAAGGTGTTACTGTTCTGGCAGGTTGGCCAGTGCCGGCACACTGTTCCCCCAGGAGGCCCATCTGCAAATGTGAAGAGAAGCTCTCATCCACTCCGGGGGTGAGGGGAAGTATGGGAAGCACTGATGCTGGATCAGGACCAGCACTGTTTTTAGCTGGAATGAGATCCTGAAGACCTAGGAAGACCTTGGAAGACCCTCCAAGTCCTAGGAGAGGGGGGAAGAGTATCAGACAAAGGGAGGAGAGAGGGGAGGGCAAAAGGGAAGAGGATTACAGAGGCACTCCCTCTTGTGAGATTACACAGTGATTAGCACAGTGAAAATGAATATTTATGAAGGCGACACTGATTATATTATGGGGGATCATTTGAATAATCATGAATATGTTTCCTTGCATTCGGACCTAATGGGATGGTTTTCCATCTTTAATGAGGCATCGGCGCATGTTTGAAGAGCCAGGGAGAGCAGAGCAGGAGCGGAGAGAAGGGAATGAACAGCACTGGTCACTAGGTCTCCGCAGGCGTTTTTCTCGCCAACCGCCCTCTCCTCCCTGCAGGTCTGTTACAGATCTGGCCGACGATGTCTCGTCATGCACTGGGTGCCTGCCCGTGCATGAGCTAAAGTGGTTTGCAGTTTCTTCTAAACCTACTCTGCACTTCATGAAGGGGGAAACTTGACACATTGTTCTTAGCAGATTACGAAACTGCGTTTTAGGAAGCCTTCCAAGGCCACACAAGCTCTATGCCAAGGCTTCAGATCCATCGCCAGGATCATTCCCAAGTGCATGGGTGAATATATGTCTCCTTTGGCTGGTCAGTGCTGGGTTATGCCTACTCTCCTGGCATAATTACTGATGGATTGTTCCTTTCATGTGAAAACTGTAATAGTTGGGATATTAAATGGTTTGAGGAAAGCACCCCTTTACTTCTTTCATCCCTAGCAGGATGCCAGCTGCTCCTAAATGGTGGTGGTGGTTTTGGAGGGAGAGAGCCCAGGAGGGCAGGTGGCGGGAAGCGGGGAAGGCACACAGGGGTGGCAGCATTTATGGGTCCTTGTGAATTGTTTAATGGGTGAAGGAGGAGGGCTGTGGAAGTGTAGGAGTTTCAGTCTCGAGAAACCAAGGTAAACTCGCTTCTCGGGGAAGATGTAGGTGAAATCAGCACTGTACAAGGTGGGGGCATACCCCAGCACTCCAGCTCGGTTATTGTCTACAAAGAACAGAGCTCTCCTCGGTCCAGACATGCTCCTGCAGGCGGTACAAGCAAGGGAGGGGAGAGGTGATCTTGTGCCCAGGAGCTGGACAAGCCTGGGCTCAAACCAGCTCCTTCTTCCACTACCCCCATATCTGCTGTTTGACCTTTGGCAAGCCCTCTCGCTCTCGCAGACCTGGGATGCTCAGCTGGAAGCTGGGCTGTGAGGCTGAAATGCAACAGGGAGTGTACCCAAGGTGCCTGGCACCGGATGCCTAGCAATCCATGGGAGCTATTATTAGGTTCTCCCTGTAGGCTGCAGCCCCATCCGTTTGGGTTGCTGGCTGGGCGGGAACTACAGCAGGAGGGGGCGGGGAGGTGTGATTCAGCTAGGCACCCTGGCAAGGCTGCACCTTTCACATTAACGTTAGCGGGCACCTCCTGCCAGGAAAGTTCTCTGGGTCAGGCGCTAGCACAGCAGCATTCCCACTGGAGTTTATTTTCCCAAGGTTCTAAACTAATGCATTCCCCCTTCTGATTGACATATCCTTTCTTTATATATGCTAATACCTTAATTAGATTACAATCTGGTCTTGTCTCGGCAGGCTTTGTCTCTTAAGGGGACTTAGCCTATTTCAGGTCTTTTACATTAGACTTTAAAACTTGAATTATTAGGGTGGCATTGATTAATAGAATTATGCAGGTTTCAGGTGTACCGTTCTACAACACATCATCTGTATATTGTGTTGTGTGTTCACCACCCCAAGTCAAGTCACCTCCAAGGAGCCTAACTCTTACCCTTATTTTCAAGTTCCTGAATTCAGGGGTTTCCCAGTCTGGAGACCTCCCACCGGGACCAGGGTCCATTCTTTTATCCATTCAACAAAGAGATAAAATTTAAGTGGCTACTGGCACGTTGGATAATTTTTTTCGGTAAACAGAAGCAACTGCATTTTACTTTCCTAATCTACGAACATGCTTGTTCAGTGAGTTGTTGTGAAGGTTTGATGAAGTCATCCTTGAGTACCGTAGTGTATGGTCTGTGGTAAGCACTCAAACCCCAAGTGAAGGAATAAACTTGACCTATGATTATCGTTGCTCTTGCCATGGGCCAGGCACTTTGCTCCTCTGTGGGGAAATAATGGTGACCACCACACATGGGATCCTGCCCTTGTTCTACGGTCCACGAGGCATAGGGACTAACAAGCGACCCCCTGAGGTTTTGGAGTAACGCAGCTATTGGGGACATACAGGGTGTTGCTGGAGATCCTGGTGGGGGAAACCAGAGTGCCCTGGTGCAAAGCCCTCAAAGCAAGAAAGACTTCCTTCCAACGCGAGACCCTGAAGAGCAGTGGGACTGTATCTCGCCAGGGGATGTGGGTCTGAGAAGAGGCTGGGAGGTGAGCCATGGTTGGATTTGGAGGGCTGAGTTAAACCACATGAAAAAGCCAGATTTTATCCCAGGGGCCTTGGGATGTTTAGGAGACAGAGGTGCAGAGGCTCGATAAAAATCAGAGCGTGGAGGAAAAGCCAAAGGAGGGCTCCGGCGCCCCGGGGCTTTCAAGTCTGGGCTCCACCTGAGTGGTGGTCAATGGCCCCGGCGTCAGACTGCCTGGAACTGAGCACCGACTCCGTCCCAGAGGCTGCGTGCCTGAGAAAGTTACCTAATCTCACACGTCGGCTGAGATAATCACAGGACTCAGCTCTTGGGATTGTATGAAAAGGTGGGTCAAATGAGAGAATAGGTACAGAGCAAAATACACAGAACGTTACCTGGCATAGAGTAAGTGCTCCCTAAGGGTTGGGCACTGTCCTTGTCCCTACAATGCACACACCAAAGGCCCCAGATCCTGTGGCCAGCTATTCAAGATGCATCTGGAGAATGTAGGGGGAGGGGAAGGCTTACCAACCGCCAGAGGATGGACGGGCACTCTGGAAACCTGGCGCTCCTCGTCTTAGTTGAGCCACGGTTCTCACAAGTTCAGTTACTTGGTTTCTATAGCTGATTGGAAAAGGAAGAGCTGCCCACAGCAGGTTCCCTTGGAGGCGAAGATTTAACTCCTGGCAGCTCAAGGAAAATTGAAGTACCAGGAGAAACAGATGCGAGAACCACAGGAACATTAGCGCAGAGGCTAAGAGTCCTGTGCACCCAAGGCATGATAAAGGCTTC
>CM052547.1:9652542-9695258 GCA_028533065.1 Trachops cirrhosus | reverse complement strand
CTCCATCCACTAAGCCACACCAGCCAGGGCTTGACTTTCTTTCTAAACGCAGTCTTTTTTGTAGTTAAATATGAGCTTTGCCTCAAAAAGACACACTAAACATTTTTTATTCTCATAAAATATCTGCCAGAGAGCATATTATAGACATTTACCAAAAGCAAAGGTCAGCAAGTTTGAAACTACTCTTTTTAAAAGACAGTGAATAATGTTAAGTTCTTTGCTATAACATAACCAGCAAACCACTGCGTGATACAAAAGATTGTAGTAGTCACGCCTCATCTTTCAAAGTGCAGTAGAGTTTTCTTGAAGGGACTGTTGTTATGTCCTTACACCTCTGCCCCCTAAAAACACAATTAGCCTCGCTGATGAAATTCTGTAGCCATCTACGAACTTCTGGCTTCAGTACAGTAGCTTGTTTGTGAATGATTCAGGGAGAACTTTTTTTATGTGTGTTGGAATTTTTGTAATTTAATCCCAGAATGTTAACTTCCTGTATAGAAGCTGCTTCTTTAGTTGTTATTGTTACAGGGTAGATTGTTCTGATTCTAAAAAACCATTTACTGTTGAGAACATATACCTTTTCTGCTGAACTTTTTATTTCGTGGTTCATAAAAAATAAGTTTTTTCAGGTATGTCATCGTTGGAACAAGATCAAGCATATACCCTAAGCAACGGCGTGTTAGAAATAGCTACACTTTCCTTTCAACAGTACAGCAATCCTCCCACACTGTGTAATTTATTCTGATACATGTTTCTTCAAATCTACAGCAATATTTTCTAAGCGTCTTCCAACTGTTTGCTGACAAATGAATGTATTTTATTTTGCAGTCACATTTTCTGGTTATTTTCATATTTTAACATTTGTTTATATTTGTGTTTTCTAGCTTTCCAGAAATAACCAGTGTTTCCCCAGTGCCATGTGGCTTTTGGTGTTTTGGCATTAAATTTATCATTCAATTTAGCAAAAATTATAAAGTATTTGATAATCTCTCATCTTCAAACGTCATTGAAAAAAGCCCTGTACAGTTTAATCAATCTTGATGTTCTGAACACCTAATTTTTGGATGTCTTTCTTTTTTTTTTTTTAAGATTTTATTTATTTATTTTTAGAGAGGGGAAGGGAGGGAGAAGGAGAGAGAGAGAAACATCAATGTGTGGTTGCCTCTCATGTGGTCCCCACTGAGGACCTGGACCACAACCCAGGCATGTGCCCTGACTGGGGATCGAACCTGCGATGCTTTGGTTCGCAGCCCGCGCTCAATCCATTGAGCTACGCCAGCCAGGGTGGATGTCTTTCTGTGTGTGATGGCACTGGAGGGACTTCAGGGAGCCCAAGTCCTTCATTGCCCTTGACCTCCCAGGTTTCTTGTCTCATGGGGAGGGAGTCAAATGAACCTTAAATATCATGTGAAAAGAATAGCTTAGGGACACATGTCGGGGCACCTATACGCAGCTTGTATGAGGTCAGGGAAGGCTTCTCTAAGCGAGTGACAAAAATTTAGGGCTGGAGATAAATGGGAGGTAGGTGAAGGGGGCTGGGGAAGGGTGGGGAGAGCCTTCCAGAACGAGGAAACAGCAGACTGCTCTCACTGTCAGGAATTCAAAGAACAATAAGTCTGACAAGACTGCATCTTAGAATGTGAGGAGGGAGAAGCCAGGCCTGTGGATGGGCACGTGGGTGGAATCGTGGAGAGCCTTCTAAGTCACTTTTATTAAATCTGGACCTTTGGTAAGGACAATAGAGACATATGAAAAGGTTTGAGCAGAGGGCTGCCAAGATGTCTTTAGAAAGGGTCTTAGAGGTTTCACTGTGGAGGATGTTTTGGAAGTTGACCAGGCCGGAGGCCTGGAGATCAGTTAGTGACCAGCTCCAAACTGAGGGCGAGTCAGGATGACGGACATGGAGAGAAGGGATCAGAATCAGCAGACCCTTGGGAGGCGGAGCCTACAGAGGTGGCGACGGAGCAGATGGGAGGGAGTAAGTGCCGTTAGAGAGGGGTGCCAATGGGGAGATGGATTGGCCTGGTGGAGTCTGGGGCTGATTTTCCTGGAAACGGGCTCTGGATATCCAGCTGTGAGAGAGGCAGAATTAGATAGAAGGAAACGTTGACGCCCTGGCTGGGGTAGACCAGTGGGCTGAGTGTGAGCCTGCAAACCAAAGGGTCGCTAGTTCGATTCCCAGTCAGGGCACACGCCTGGGTTGGGAGCCAGGTCCCCTGTAGGCGGCACGTGAGAGGCAACCACACACTGATGTTTCTTCCCTTCTCTTTCTCCCTCCCTTCCCCTCTTTCTAAAAAACAAAAACGAAAATGTTGACCCAATGCTACGGAGATTGAAACCTCAGCCAATTCATAGGGACCTCTGGAGCTTGGGTGGCCATTCAGAATTGGCCCAAATAAGGCAAGAGGGCCAAGCTTTTGTATCTTTACATCAGCCAGACAGCGTCTGCTCCCTGGAAGGGATATACACTTGGGCAAGACAGGTCCCAGGAACTGACACAAGACAGTAGCCAGTTTGCAGGGAGGGGCTCAGCTGTGAGGAGCCAGCAGCTAATGTTCTTGGCCACTGGGGCTTGGGCGTGCACACCCTGAAGAGAGGGTCCTGACAAAGCACTACAGTACACACTACTGTGGCAGGAGATCTTATGTGTCCCTTAGGACATACGTACTTTTAGGGGCCTGGAGGTTTATTATCCATTCCCTAGTTTGCAAACGAGTTCATTTCAACTATGGGGTGTGCAGGGCGTTTTGCCAACTGGTGCGGTCGTGCGGCTGTTGGGGGCAGATGCAAGGATGAATATAATCACATACATAGTTCCCAGGTAGCCTCCTTACTGCTGGGGACCAATGAGATTCATTCTCAGGTGCAATTGAGTCCCCATTTCCTGTCGGTTCCCTCCTTCTCCTTGTAGGATTAAGCCCAATGGCCTTTCCTTTTCTCAGATACTTTTCTAGCTTTCTCTTGCCCTCTTTTTGGAATTGAAAGAGTCGGAAATTAGCCCAAACCCCAGTTCCTTTCAAGGAAGCCTGGATATAATGTGAAAGTCACAGAGGGTTAAAGAACCTTACAAAATTCTCAAAAGGCCTTGTCCTTGGCCCATAGTACCTGAAGAATCTTTTGCTGACCACCCCCACCCCTCCGCCCCCACACACACTTTCTGGCTCTTCTGCGATTCTCTGGAGTTCATAAAACAAGACTTTTGCTCGGTCCCTGCCCTTCTCTTTTGTCCGGCAAGGCTACCTTCCCAGCGTTTAGGCCCCTAGAGATAGTAGGAGACAAAGAATCCTGGATCCATCCAGCAGCCGGGACTTAGGATGTCATTGAGGTGCGCCTGACTTTGAACACCTGAATTAATTAAACAAGGAGGCCATGAGACTTAGGTGGCTTTGGTGTCCCGGTGACCTCCATCAGCAAACCAAAATCTAAGCCTGGAAAGGCTTCAAGATTACAAAATCAAAACGCTAGACAGCCACAAACAGCCAACTGGACTTTCAACTACAGGCAGTCAAATGGGTCCCTTTCTTTGTTTCTGCACCTTCTTCACGTCCTTCATTCCTCGGCTTATGTAGGTAGAGTGCGCCAAACCGGGGGCCCCCAACCCCAGGTCGGGGCCTGTTGGGAGCCAGGCAGCACAGCAGGAGGTGAGCTTGAATGTAATGCCCTTGAATCATCCGGAAACCATCCACCCCCTCCCCGCCCCCACCTGGGGCCTGGGAAAAATTGTCTCGCATGAAACCGGTCCCTGGTGCCGAGAAGTTGGCGGCCACCACTGCTGGCTTGGCAATGCCTAATTAGCATAGATTTTTGCTCAAATAAACTCTTAAAATTTTTAATGTGCTCAGTGTATCTTTGAACAGAACACAACCCCCACCCCTTCAGGCGTCTGAGGGAAAGGCCTCGGCATGCCTTTCCAAAGTAAGGCTCGGGGAGCAGGGAGGAGTCTTTGCTGCAGAAAATCTACTTATGAAATTGACTAACAAAGGAAAAGGAAAATCCTTTCCTAGATTCCCCCCTCTGTTTATTTCTGTTAGGCAAATAATAATTTAAATCTGGTTATCATGTCTTTCGAGGGTACGTTTTGGGAAATAAAGTGAATCCGAATAATACTACTATTTTGATGTTAAACATAAAAGATTGATTTTTTTCTCTGTGCTGACCACTTAGCTACAGATCTTTACATTATAATTCTAGTGTTGAACAGTGTAGTAATTCCTTTAAAAAGATGCCAACAAATTGGACATATTAAACTCTCTATAAAAGCCTAGGCCTAGCTTCATTTAGAGCTAAAAAATGTGTACTTCAAGTCACAGGGTGGGGCAGGGGGGTGGTGAGGAGGGTTTTCAAGGACTTTCGATGGTGGGATAAAGGCTTTTCTTGTTTTTCTACTCCTTTCCCTCAAGGAACGCACCTTTGTGTGCTCTGCCTAACAAAGGAATCTCCCAATTTCATAGTGGAATTTGAGGGTGGAGGGCTGTGATGTGTACACTGATATCTATATAGCCTGCAAAGCCGGCTTCAAAGCACAAAAGGATTAAAAAAAAAAAAAAAAAAGCTGGGATTTTGCAATATACCGATTGGAGGAAAAAAAACCCAGACATATAGAGAGTTAGCAATAAAAACAGCAACAACCAAATCCGAAAGGGTTTGGAATGCCTTCAGTTTCTATTTGGTGCAAGAATAATATGATTTCTTTGTTCCGTCCCTTCTTATCTACAGCACTCAAATAATAGCTTATTTCATTCTTGCAGTCAGCCCAGTTACTACTTCTGTTGTTGTCCACAGCTGAGTGGTGCCCCAGATCACTTTACATATGCAGAACAACAGAAAGAACGTTTGCACTGATTTTTTGGGAAGTGGGGTAGTGTCATTTTTTTAAAAACACTTACACTAAAATTTGTTTTTTCTGCTGTGAAATTGAAGGATTTCCTCCAATGGACTAAGATGCTCGCTCTGCTTTTAACTCTTGCTCTACCTGGCAGAGGCGTTTCTCCGAAGAAATCTACAGAACTGAGACAATTGGCAAGAAATTATCTTTTACTTTGGGTTGTTAATGGTTTTTAAAAGTAGATGCACTGTTATCTGTTGCCGTTTTTTTTGCAAATGATGAATGGAGCTTTCAAGCTGACTTCCTCCAGCCTAGGTTTGACCAAAACATTGGGCTTTACACCAAGCTCTGCTCAAAAAGTATTTGGCATTATGAAGCCTCCAGGCAGTTCTACACTAAGACACTTTATGCTAAGCAATCCAGACTTTAGTGCAATGCTAACCATTCAAACGCTGCTGAGCTGTGCTTTCAACTCTTAAGAGAAGGGAATGGGGGAGGGGCAAGAGAGCGTTTGCAGTAAACAAAGATTTCGAATCTACGGAACCTAGGATTTACTCTGGTATGCATATTATGAAATTCCATATATTGTAGTGTGTGTAGTGTTATCAAGATTTCTGATAAGCTGGCCTTTGGATACTTTCAATGCATGCAATGTTTTCACATGCATATTAATAAGGGCCCACTTTTGGGAGAAGAAAAAAGGCCTCCTTTCAAATGAAATCAAGCCCAGGTAAAGCTGAAACTCAACCCACAGAGTACTGGCACTGTTTTCAGGCTAAAAGAAGATGAGTTTCTATTTCATCATCTTGTAACACTGATAAATGTGAGGCCGTGGCTGGCAAAATTTGCAGATTACATAGGTCTTTCTAAGCACGTGTAAACGGGTGTCCTAATTTAGGTGCCACTCCAAACAGGTTTCTGTGTCAAATGAAGGACCAATGGCTCTTCTGTTCGACAATCATTTGGCTCATTTACATGAAAAGCCTTAAAAAGAAAAAATGGTACTTCAATTTACATCACACCGTGTCCCCATAACAGAGAACAATGGCTTCCTCAGTGGAAGTTAATGCAAAGGAGAGGCACACTGCGATTTAAATAAAACAAAACCAACTTCTCAGCACTTTGCAAATAGTAACCAATTAATCGAATTTAAACTAAAACACAGAACCAGTTCCTATGCTAGGAGCTTTCACTGCCACAGGGGTGAGCCTTTTGAAGAGGTTAAGGTGACATTTTTCAGATGCTTCTGTTTTGTGCTGTTTCTAGGGTACGCACAATCAGTTTGATATGAGGGTTCCCTCTCCGTTTAAAAGACCTGTCCACTGAGCGCAGGTCCATGAACCAGGTAGGAGCCAGGGCGCAGGACTGGATAAATAGCATACCTGATGTGGTAGTAATATATTGTCTCTGTCGGATGTGTTGACGATGATACATCTTTGTGGGCTTTACAGGGTATATGTATCCTTTTGTATCCTGCAGGCTAGGACGGCCTGCTGCATGCTCAATATGTGCTTGCTACTTTTGCACACCCCTCCCTTCTTGAATTTAAAGACCTGGCTATTACATGTTGTTTACTCAATACCATTCCCCTATTTAAAAAAAAAAACAAAACAAAATGCATAATAACCCCCAAACCCAACTACATGAACAGAACATGCCATGTTTCGATTTGGCCCCAGTGGCTTTTTCTCTGCAAGCAAAATGTGTGTCTTTTACACCAGGGCTTTCTGCCCACCCCCGGGGGGGGGGTGTCTGCCATTCTTTTGTGGTTCAGTGGAAGGCGAAGAGGGCTCCAAGCCACTAACTAAACCGAAGAGAGCCCCTTCTTGCACCTCCAGGGAGAATTTCAGATTGACTTTATCTGAAGATAGCGTGCTCTCTTCTTACTTATTTGCCACCATTACCAGGATAACAAAACACCACCTTGCTTCAAGATCCTGGGTAGAGGCTCACGGTCTTTCTCAACCATCTTTGGCGAGGCCTTGCTTCCTTCCACTCGAGTAAGTTGCGGCTTGGGGCCATGGAGAGGACTGGGTGAGAGCCTGAAATGTCGTTTGAAAAAAAAGCAGCCCTCCCTCCATCCCCTCACCACCACCACCACCCCGCTCTCCGGGGCGAAGCTACAATCCAGCAGCCCCAGATGGGCGAGACTTGGCAGGTCTGCGGGGCTCTTCTTCCCTCCGCGCCGCGGCACCGGCCGGCCGCGGGGCTTCGCGCTCTGGCTCCCGAAGCCTCCCTCCCCCCACCGGCCGCCCCCTCCCCCTCTCCCGCGCTCCCTTTTGTTCGCTCGCCGCTCGGCCCGAGCCACCGCCGCCGGGCACGCACCTCCAGCCGTAGGCCCCGGGCTCCGGGGCCGGCCCGTCACTGCCGCGCGGCCTAGAGCGCGGCGCCCGGGGAGGCGCGGGGCCCGGGCCGGGCGCACGGCGAGGGCGCACCGCGAGGCCGCGGCGGCAGCGGCGGGTCGGCCCGGGAGCCTGGGAGGCGGTGGCGGCGGCGGCAGCTGCGGCGCGAGGCCGCTCCACCACACACGCACACACAGACCCCGGCAGCGGGAATGCAGATGACACGCCCGTAACATGGAAGCCGCCGCCGCCGTTACGACGACACCCGCCGCAGCTTCAACAGCAGCCGCCGGCGGCGCCGCGCTGAACAGAGGTCATCCGAGCTGCGGCCCAGACGCCCGGGCTTGACCGCTGTGAAGGCCAACCCCGGGAAGGGGGTGGGTGTGCGCCTGGGGGGCGGGGGCCGGGAGGGAGCCGGCTAGCGAGGGGCGTAGGGCCGTGGAGGAAGGGGCGCGCGGGGGGCCCCAGGGCGAGCTGTGGGCGCGGCCCTTCGTGCCACCCCGTGGCGTGGGGTGAGCGTGCGAGGTTCAGGCCGTTTCGCCTGACTGCAGTGGCCTGTCCTACGCTGGCCTTGGGGAGAGCCAGCCTTCGCGCCCGGCCGGCTTCCTTGGGGGGCCGAGGACAAGTGGGTTCTGCTAGGCCCCACAGGTTCAGAGAGGGGGGCCACGTGAGCGCAGGAACTTGCCTGCTCCCCCTCGGGGCGGGCTGTGCACAGAGGATTTTTAAAGGCCTCTGTGCCCCTCTTTCCCACTGCCCCTTCGTTTGCCCCCCACCCCCACTCCAGGCATCTCTACTTCTCTGCCCCGAGGTGAAAGGATTTGGACTTCTACCCCCCAGGTGCTTGAAAGAAGAGAAGGTTGGAGGAGGAGGAGACTGGGGGTGGGGGGGTTGCTGGTGGTGGTGACAGGGCTGGGAGAGAGAGAGACAGAGAGAGGGAGAGAGGGAGAGAGGGACGGGAGGAGGGGGCTGGGTGGGGTGGGGGTGACAGGCAGAGAGGAGCCTGGTCAACAAGCCAGCACCACTCAGCCAGGAGGCCGAGGCCGGCCGGCTCCCGCAGCCGGCGCATCCAGTGTGAGCAGACACATAGATTGCTTTCTTGGGGGCTCTTTGTCAGCCACCAACACAGAGAACACACACTGACACACACGTACACAAAGATCTGAGCCAGGTTGTGGGAGGTAAGTGGGGGAAGAAGAAGGAGGGGGCAACAGTGTCTGCGGTGGGCTTTCGGGTGGAGGGGAGGGGGGATGGGCCCTGAGGGGCTCTGAGGTGCTTGGGAGGTGGGCATTTCCAAGACTGTGTGCTTGTGTGGCGGTGGGGGACACACGATGACCTTCCCCTCCTCAGGAAGACCTAAAAGGGAAAAGCAACCCCCAGCGAGATCCCCCTGTGCTGATGATTTTCAGGGACTTGTTGGCAACTCAGCGAGGGTTGCCATAGCTTTTTTATGTAGGGTGACCAGAACCGGCTGAAACTGGTTTGAGGCAGATCAGCTCCTGAACACAATGCAGTCACTGAGCTACTACAGTGGGATAGCAGCTTCCTCCCTCCATGGCAGCCAAAAGCAGAGGAGCTTGCAGGAAGGTGCCATCCCAACACAGTATGTGAATGCACACTAGACACCACACAGCACTGGTATGTGGCTAATGGAGTCCTACAAGATTCTGTGTAGAGAAGATGGGGAAAATGTGCAGGTTTGCAAGGTCTGAGATTACTTGGGCTTTTCCTGCCTTTTTCTTTTGCTTAAGGGATGGACAAGGAGCTGAGATTTATGACCCTTATTAAAGAAAAAAATGTGACTTGCTAGGGTGGGGACACTGGTTTATGCAGTTTCTGTCTCTCTCTTCTGTTTTTAACAAAACCAAACCAAAATGAACTGATGGATTTGTAATGGTAGTTTGTTTGTTGCTGGAGATTGCTACTTTGCATGCTTTTTTTTTTTTCTCTCTTGCAGGGTATGATCTGTGTTGTGCTTTTCCTTTTAGAAGCTACTAAAGGGTGTTGGGGATACTTCTGACTATTATGAAGGCCAAAAGGTAACAGTATTGTTCTAGGAAATGAGCAGGAATGCTTTCCAGTGATGCTGTAAGGCATACATGCTGTCTTTTTTTTCCCTTGTAGGCCTGTTGACTGGGGCTGCTTTTAACCCTTTCATGTTTGCAGAGAATGCAACTGTGTGACAGTAACTGAGCACTGGTCCAAAGTCTTTCCCAAAGGTCAAGGTTCACAAGGTGAGATACGATATTTTGAGCATGAATTTAAGTATTTATTTGAAGATCCATTCAGACACAAACTGACAGTGGATTGGTACCCTGGAGATAATACTGGGTTTGCAGTGGAGAAGAGAAGAAAGACTCTTAATGTTACCCACGTTTAATGGGATTAGGGTGACTTTATGATGGTGTTTCTGTCCAGCTGAAATCAGAATGACTTCATGAAATCGTGTGTGCATAGTCATTGAGAAGAGTCAGGCCTGGAAAGGAGCAAGTTTAGAGGGTGGTAGGCGGCAGGGCCTTGTGGAGAATGCATTGTTTTGCATAAGACTAAAAGCAATACACAGGGAGCATTTTCCTCAGTGATTACAAAAAAGAAAAAAAAATCCAGGACTTTGCCAAATCAAGGCAGCCTTGCCACCTTTTTGGGGTTTGAGAGGGCTGAAGGTAGATTCGTCTTGTGTTCAGTCACCCCCTTTCTTTTACTGGGCTCTCTGAGTTAGCCTGAAAGGGTTTTCACTCTGAGTCAAGTGGTGGAATGGCTTTTATTGATTTTGGGGGCCGTTGACGGTGAGTTTGCCATTGGATTATTTGTGGCATATATTTTAACGTGGAATCCTAATGCAATACCCGGAGGAAAGCGGGTAATCTGACTTCATCTGTGAAGGTGCCTGTTCACTCAAAGCCTTACAGCCTTGGACGGCAGAAAATGTCTAATGCCTTACGAGACTGCGGTTCGGTTTGAGCTGGCTTTTCTTACGCACCCCCCAGAAGCAGAGGTTTTGGAGAAGAGAGAAGGAAGCAGTAATGAGTATAGCCAAGGGAAGAACAAAGGCAGTGAGAGCTTACAGGGGAACACTAAACATTTTGCCTTGGGGTTCCTTGTGAAAAGAACTTCCACTTCCCCAAACAGGAAACCAGCAGCTCCAGAATCACATCCAATATGATGTCATCAACAGAGCTGGTTCTGTCTTCTGGCTTGGTAAAAAGTACAGTCAAGGGGAGCCCATACAAGACAGGATTGAAAATAAATTTTTCCCCTACTTTGAGGAGGGTATTTTGTTCCTCTTCGCGGTCAGCAGAACAGAGCCTTTTCAGAAATGCCCAGGATCTTAGAATTGGTTGTGTGCAGGCATTCGGTGGGCAGAATATCAGCCCTGGAGGGTGACAAGTAGGCAAGGGTTTTTATTGTTCAGAAATGTTTCACAGGATTGCAGAGCATCCAGTGTGTGAGAAAGCTGGCGGAGGGAGACTGCAGTATATACATGGTTCGCTCCGAATACTTTGTGTAGCATGTAACAGAGATAAATGTGATCTGGGGCTGGTATACCAGTGAATAGCTTACATGCGGGAACGAAATTCTTTACAAGTCACTGCAGCAGTTGGTTTTCAATTCTACAGCGTTTTGGACGGCCGGAGGTGCTGTGCCTGAGTGTGGGCAGGAATCTGCTTGCAAAGCAGGTCCTGGTCCACGTTGCATGATATGCTGCTCCGGCTTTTTTGGTGCCAACGAAAACTCAGATGGCTAATATGATAAACCTTCATTAGCTTGATACAATAAGCTGTTTTATAATTGAGTTCTTCACTCCCATCTTTAGAAAGCCAGTGACTTGTATTTAACTTTGACAGCTAACCCTTTGCAAGGACTCTTTCTTGATATAACATGTTTAAAAGCCCTTTTTGTAAAGCATTGCATGTCACAGAATGTTCTGGTTTACTCTCTCTGTGGTTTTGAGCTTTGTTCCTCCCCCTCCACCAGAAGGCTCCTGGAAAATAGCATTTGTTTTGCATTTAGGCCGGTCTTTCCAGCTGCAGATGCAGTGTGAGGTTGGAGAGCTGGTTCTCCGGGGCGGCCATCAGGGAGCTCATCTTGGATTGAGGTCTGTCTCAGGTGGCGGCCTCCTGCTGAGGTCTGACAATGGCAGCCCAGGGCCCCGGGGGAGAGGATCAGAGTTTTCTGAGCTGGGGAATGTGAATGTGAGCGTGGAGGGCAGCAACAGCATTAGCATTCTCTTTCCCGGAAGAGCCCGGAGGGAGCAAACGGGGTGGCACCCACACTTGGGGCCCCCGGCCTGTGTTTGGCCCACCCTGTCGCCTTGGAGGCAGCCACACCTGGAGCCTGGAGCCCAGCACCTGGTCGGGATTGCCCGCAGCAGTCCCCAAGGCGACCATTCCCTCTGGAGCAGGAATGTGTGGGTTTGGCTGAAGAGGGTACACTGGAAAGAAAGTGTCACTGGGTGTCCAACCTTTGCTTGTTTTTGTCATTTGCCTACTGAGAATGATTTTTTTCCATGTGAAAGAACAAGGGATCCAGGGCTTTTAGAACTCAGCGTCCTCGTTCAGAAGGCCTCTCCATCTCGTTTTTCCCTCTTTCCTAACAAAGAGATTCCTTGCCTCCCTCCACCCCTTTTTAAAGGAGGGTCTAGGAAGGAGGCAGCCAACAAGTAAATGGAATTTTCTACTTACACCTTTGACCAGGGTGGGTTAGAATTTTAGGATTTCTAGTCGCCCAGCCCCTGGATTTTCTCAGCTTGAAATGCTCTCTTGAGCATTCCTGTGGGGGATCATCTGTCTTCTGTTGGTGTTGAGTAAGCCTCCCCACGTCCTTGGTAGAACTCCATCTGGCTGTGCACAGCTGCAGCAGAGGTTACCCGGATTGGGGAACCTCACAGAGGTTGTCCACACAAGAGAAGCTGAAAGGATCTGGGGAGATCTGGCATTCCTGCCTCCTCGTGCCCCCGATACATCTCTTCCTAATCAGTACAGTGCAGTAACAACAAAACACTTTCAGCAGCCTCCCCTTTGTGTTCCTTCCATTTAGGGAATGATCTTTAAATCTTTAAACAAGTCATGATTGACTAATTAATTGTTTTAATTTTTAAATTTTCACACGGTAAAATTGACTTGGTGGTGGACAATTCTCTGGGTTTGATTAGCGTACAACCCTGTGTATCAGCCACCGCTGTCCATAACGAGGAATCGTTCCATCACCCTTCAAATTGTCCTCCCGCTGTCCCTTTGCAGGCGGACTCTTCTCCCCACCCCAGCCCCCTGGCAGCCACTGATTTGTTCTGTCACTGTGTCTGTGTCTGTTCCGGAAGGTCATACAAATGGCTTCTTTCGCTTAGCAGAGTGCACCTGAGATTCGTCCATCTTGCTGTGTGTATCCATCCATGTTTGGCTCTCCTCTATTGTCGAGTTGTGGACCTCTCTGGGCGTGGACCTCAGTTTTCTGCCCACTCCCCGACTGAAGGACATCAGGGTGATCTCCCGTGTTGGGTGATTGTGAAGAAAGCTGCTAAAACATTTGCCTACGGGGCTCTGTTTGAACATAAGTTTTGATATCTCGTTGGTACAGGCTTTGGAGTGAGATGGCTGGGTCGAATGGCGAGTCCGTAAGAATTAGAAGTTTCAATGAAAATACGTTCAGCTCTCACAGCTCACAAAACAAGACCTAGCCTTGTCAGCCGAGCTAAGGCTTTTCGAGGAGGAGATTGTAACGAACATTATCTGAAGACAAATGAGAGATGTTCATGATAATAGACCACTCACTAACAGGATGACATGCTTTATAACCCAGAACTAATCGGAATTAGCCAAAAGTGGGGAACAAAAACGGCAAGTGGTAAAATCTCCTTTATTTCCTACAGCAATTATTTTGAGTCTCCTCAGAAACGTTTGGCAGTTTGATTTTTACATTTGTCTTCAGGTTCAGTGAGACGCCAAACAATAACAGAGCCAGAATTTTGGAAAGTGGTACCAAAGATCTTTGTTGAAATCTTAGTCGTGCAAACAACTTAATTATAATTTGTCCGACTTACCGCCTGCCAAAATATTGGTTGTGTTTGAATATTTGAAGTTATTATTCAGCTTTTATGCCTTTTAAGGAAGTGAGAATAGTTGTGCAATATCAAAGCAATGAAGTAGGTAGATTTTGGAGGCAGATTTGTGTGTGTGTGTGTGTGTGTGTGTGTGTGTGTATAAAACAGTGTTAAAGACCGGGGAGAACACATAAGAAAAACAAGCAGACCAATGTTGTGGTGATGTAGAGGGGGAGAGCCCAGAAAAGTGGGGAGTGATGTGTAATTGGGGGTTATTTCACCTACTTAACAGATACTTATGGAGTGTTAGGCACTGGGAGTGAGTACTGAAGGGAGAGGAAGCCAGGGGAAAATGAGTGGGAAGTAGCCTTACAGATGCTATGACAGGAATGTGAATGGGCCACCCAATGCCATGTGTCCAGAGAGGAGCCCTGGAGGAGGTGGCTTCCCAGCTGAACTGTGAAAGACCAGTGAGGACAGGTAAGGCAGGCAAGACTTGGGGGAGAAGGGGGGTCTCGTGGAGCGGCGTGTGGAGGGGCACCGAGGGAGATGGTGTGGCCAGCGGTCTGGGAGGGTGCGGTGTGGGTGAATAGAGGAAGCTTAGGAGACGGTCAAGGGCCAGACTTCTGAAGGTTAGTCTGTACAGTCCCTTTGTGAGTGGACTTCCTTGTATAGGCAGTCTAGGCAGAAAGACTTGACTTCTAGCCCGGGCTGGGTAGCTCAGTTGGTTAGAGCGTCGTCCTGATACACCAAGGTTGCGAGTTTGATCCCTGGTCAGGGCACATACAAGAAGCAACCATTGGATGCATAAATAAGTGGAACAAGCCCATCTCTGTCTTTCTCTCTCTCTTCCTCTTTCTCTCTAAAATCAATTTTAAGAAGATAGACTTAACTTCTAATTACAAAGGTCCTGGGTTTGTGCCTGGGAGGATGAGGTGGAAGCTGTTCGGGCTAGAGGCAGGGAGGTCCAATGATGGGACCAGGGCCTGATCCAAGGTGCAGGCAGTGGGGATGGGGTGGTGGGTGGTGGCTGCTTCGGGGGCAGGTGTGCGGGTGGGTGGCAGTGCCTGGTGAGGGACAGGGGATGACAGGAGGGTGGCTAGGGGCTCTTGGAGGTGACTTGCCGGTGCGGTTTCCGTGGCTGAGATCCGGAATTTAGAAGGCAGAAGAGATTTGGAGGGTGGAGGTGGAGGGGCCGGATACAGCCAGTTCAAGCTGCAGTTGGGTTGCCTGTGGGCGTGTCCTTCGTCTCAGATCTGTGTGGGCGAGAGGTCTAGATTGGGAGGGATTTGCATAGACTAGAGATGACAGAGAAAAGGTGGAAAGCGGGTTGAGTTTAGGGTCCCTAGGATAATGGTTTATATGATAAAGACCATATGTGGAGTAGGGGGCGTGGCCAAAGAACTTGAGAGGCAGGCTTCAGGAAGTTGGAGGGCCTATCCCTGAAAGGCAGAAAGTAGTAGTAGTTGATACCTGCAGACCCTGCAGCCCAGCGTGGTGGGCCTTCCCAGGTGTTACATCATTTATACCGAAACCATGAGGTGAGCTGCATCCTGTTGTCCCCTGTGGTGCTGGTGGGGAAACTGAGGCAAGAACCCGGCCTGGCCAGGGTGTGCCAGCTGATAAATGGTAGTAGAGGCAGAATTTGGATCCTGCCCCTTACCACCAGGCCATTCAGCCTTGGGGGAGCACAGTTGGTGAACATGGGGGACCACGGAGAGTGTTTGGGGTGGAGGGGTGGAGGCGTTGGGTGGAGAGAGGGCCCGGGAAGTGCTAAGCACGCCGGTAACCTCCAGGTGAGAAGCGGCAGATGGTCGGGGTGAGAGCGTGTAACGGAGCCGCTGGAGCCCCAGGAAGGGCCCTTGTGATTAGCCGGGTTTTCCTGACGAGCGTCACACAGAGAGAACCTGTGTCTACACCAGAGACGGTGCTAGAAATAGCCTGTTGAAAAGACAGACATTTGTACCGGGACAAGGATGAGGATATACATTGGAAGGGTGAAGGACCAAAGAGGTGTTTTGTTTTATGTGTTCTTTGAACAGGATGAGAAAATCAAAGTAAATTTGAAAAGTGGTGGCGAGAAAAATCTTTTGTTCTGACAATGAACACAGGTTGAAGAATTCTTTGAATCGTCTCAATTCTATTTAAGAATGAGGGGCGCGAGCTAATTCTGCTTAATCTAAACCCGAAGACTGAAAGAACTATTTTTAGGCAAACTCAGTGGCCTTTTTAGCTACCCCAGGCAGGCTTTGTATGGTTTGGTTTCCAGTCAAACATTATTACAACTTTACATAATTAGAGATTCCAGGCATCTTGAAGGATTCGGAGGCTTGAAGATAAAATCAAGGTGGTGTAGTTCTTGAATGTTTTCTCAACTCAGCCTTTTCCTTCCTTAAACCCTGCTTTCCAAAGGCTGACTCAGAGTCTAATAATGGGTATTGATTTTGATAGTTTTCTTCTGGGAGGAACAAATTCTTTCTGGGTAAGAATTAGATTGCCGAAAAACTTACTAGGTTAGAAAAGTCAAATATGTACAGTGATGCCTCTCATTTCTACAGTGAGCCCATGTTGGGGTGGAGGGGGAGGGGTCATCCCGGGTGGGACTAGAACCCAGTACTCTGGGCTCCCAGTCTAAGACCATTGGATCATTACTTGCTCTCTGCCTTCCGGAATTTATCACGTGTGTTTCGATGGTCTGTAAATCAGCTCATATTATAGTCCTTATAGCATGAGAAGCTGAAACCATGAGTTATTCCAATTAAGCCTGATGCAGGTAGGTACTCATTGATAAGCTGGTCCTTACCACTTTTGCTGATCCAACATAGCAAGTGTGGGAGAGGTCGTTTGAGGTTTGTAGTTTGAGAATGGATTATGCCTAGTGTTGCAGTTAAATCTGGGGGGTAAGGTCACAGAGGTTTTTAGGTGCCTTTGCCTCATCCTCAATGAATGATACTGACCTCTATTCTGCCAGTGACCTTGAGCAAGTTACTTAAATTCTAAGCCATACTTTTCTTGAGGGGTTTATTAGGATCGAATGCATATAAAAGTGCTTAGCAGAGTGCCAGGTACGTGGTATGTGTCCTGTAAAATCTCAGCTACTCTGTCTTCTCCAGCCCCATTTTCAGAGAAGGGCATTTTTTTTCCCTGTCTAGAAGTGAGTTGTTTCTCCTGGCCTTCCTTTGATCTCATTTATAAGTGGGTTTGTTTTTTGCGGGGGCGCCGTAGAAACACGTACAGCGAGTGTCTCCTGCCTTGTCTGCAGGTCTTCAGTTCCAGCTGTCCTGCATCTGGTTAAAGTGGGTGAGATGTGGGCGGGAGGGTAGCATGCTTGTTCCTTCCTACTTGGCGGTACTTTCATTTGTAGGTGGAAAATCTTGCATGAATTTTGTGGTTATAATCTTGTACTTCAGTGGCCTTTGCTTCCAGGAAAGTCCAGCCCAGTCAATGAGTGGCTGCAGTCTGCATTGCCTGTCTGTTGGTGTAAGGTAATTTACATTGACCTGAGTTTTTTAGAACAACGGGATCGTGCACCTGTGGCAGGTTGGCCACCCCCTTTGATCCATCCCTTCCCCCTGGCACTTCGCTTCCCATGCTTGCTCCACAGTGCCCAGGTCTTCCTGTCTTGCTCACTGGCATTGGATAGAGGTGGAAGATTGAGTGGAGAAGGCACCCGAGGGATCTGGGAGGAATTGCTTTGGGTCTGGAACTGCTCCGCCCACGGTGGGCACCAGCCACCCGGGGCTGTTTGGGCACGTGCGGGATGGCTGGTCCCAACTGAGATGAACTGTGAGCATACAGCGCACGCCAGATTTCTGAGGCTTATACGACAGACAGAATGTAAAATATGTCGTTGGGAGATTTTGATACCGACTGCCTGTTGGAATGCCACGGGGACTGGGAAGTAGGGACTCTGACGTCATCCTGCACATCAGAAGGACTCGGTGTACTCTGTGCTTCGCAGGGCACATGGCGTGCCCTACGTTGTCTCGGTGCCTGTCCCTTAGTAGAGCTGGGGTCCCTCTCCCATGTGAATGGCTGTCCCATAGCCCTTATATTTCCATGACCACCTTTATTTATTTATTGTACATATTAAAATTTATATACTTGAAAAAATATAAAAAATTACAGTTTACACCGTGTTATTCTGTGTTAGTGTTGGATGTACAGCAGAGCGGTCAGACACTCACATACTTTACAAAGTGTCCCCCTGGTATGTCCAGTACCCAATAATTGCCATGTCACTGACGGTATCCATGTCCTCACTTAAAGCACGAGGAGACGTCACCTGTATGCCTGAGTCCCCCTTCTGGTCCTCAGGACCAAAAATCTCACTGGTCCTGGTCTGATCAGCTGTGGCTTTGGAGGGCAGGGTCGCTGCTAAGCCTACATGGGTGACAGTTCTCACTGGGCTTGTGAGCCACTCCCCGGGGGGTCTGTAGAGTAGGGATCATGTAGGCACATGCTCTTAGCCATCCCAGTGTCCAGGTATCCCGTATTTTGCAATGGGATGCTTTCTGGAGGGTGTCGTGGTACGAGTGAAGTCTGGTAGCTGCCTTTGTTCAAACATCCTCGGAGCCGTCGAGTGAGTGAGTAAAGGCGATGAGAAGTGATTGATAAGTGTTCATTAGGTAAGTTTAACAAGCCGGAGGCAGTGAGAGAGGGGGCTGCGTTTGTGTAGAACGTGCTCCTGTTCGTGCGCGAGAATGGCATCGTTGCCCCGTGGGAGAGATGGATTTCCTCAGTTTGTCTTATCTTTCCTCTGTTCCCCTTACAGCCTGGAGTACAGCATTTCTACAGGACCACGCTGTTTGGGGGTGGGGCCTGTGGCTGTGCCTTAATTCATTATGCTCAGAAAATAACTTACCCATTAGTGAATTGAATTCGTGTCCTTCATTTTTATACTGTTTTCTGAGATGCTTGCTTCTCAGAAGGGGGGAAGAATACAAAAAAAAAGATTGAACTAAGAGATTTTGATGAAGGTATATTTGGGTAGAATTGGTGAAAAGAAGAGGGATGGACGGTCGAAGGAGGAAACGATGGGGAAGTTACGACACTTGGCACAAGAAAAAATTGTACAGAGGACGCTGAGCATAGGTTTTTGGCGAGGACAGAGATTTGCGTCGGGAAACGATGAAACACGAGTCTCAGGGAAGATTAGCTGCAGGGCGGCGCGGTCTCCCTGGGCGAGTGCAGTGGAGGACACGGTTCTGAGCCACTTTTGATTTCTCAGTAGTTGGGTCTCACAGCAGCCCTGACGAGTGGGTGCTCTTAACCCCTTTTATGCCTGAGGAATTTGAGGCTCTGAGAAATGAACGGATATGCCAAGGCTAGGTTGCCAGTCAATGTGGGGGTTGGCGTTCATACCTGGTCTTTTAGACCCCAAAGTCTGTACCTCTTAACTGTTCTTCAGTATCGTAGCCAGAGGAACTGAGCTCTTGGGAGTGTAGGAATGGAATCTTTTCTGTTTACTCCAAATCACAAAAACAATGTTGAGCTCTCGATTTTTGTTTAATAAATGCATAGTAAATGCTGATTGTCTGAGTAATGCATTGGACTGAGACACTGGGGGTGGGAAATTTGGCCAAACGGTGAGAGGGGTAGTTCATGCATAATGTTCAGGGTCTCGCCCGCACACAGATGCGTATTTGAGGCCTCTCGTAGGTAGGGGCGAATGTTGTGTATATGTATGTGTGTGCCTCTGTGTGTGTTTGAGGCCCCCATAGGTACGAATCCTGCTGGCGAAATGCAAGTCTGGTTTACGTGGCCAGTGTTAATTTTGGGAAAGGTTAGACACGTAGCTGACCAGTTGAGTAATGATAATTACGCTTTAGTGGTTTTGATGTAGATGACTCACAGAATTAAAAAAACGTTCTGTTCCTCTAATCTCGAGCATTAGGATATTGTTGACCTCTGTTGGAGTTTCAAATTTAGCTGTAAGTTCTTCGGTTACAGGATGCTCTAATTTCAGGTCGTAGAGGATGGGACAAATTTGTTCTGCATCTCGGAAGACCTTGCCAGGCTGCCTTTCTACAAGAGGCACTTCGGGGAAGGAAACTCGTTATTATACCCCATGTGGTTGTTGGGAATTCTGATGGCATCTGTCTTATCATCACCACTTTAGGAGCAGAGTAGTGACTTGGTTTCTTGTAGGGCTCTCTCTGTGTTAGAACCCTACTGCTGACCTTGTTTTGATGATCTCATAACTCCAAATAATATGTACTTACTGTATTCCAGGTCCTGTGGTAAGCAGCTATCTGGATTGTTTTATTTTATTTTTTTAAAGATTTTATTTATTTATTTTTAGAGAGAGGGGAAGGGAGAAAGAAGGACAGAAACTTCAATGTGTGGTTGCCCCTTGTGCGCCCCCTACTGGGGACTGCCCACAACCCAGGCATGTGTCCTGACTGGGAATCAAACCAGTGACCCTTTGGTTCACAGCCCATGCTGAATCCACTGAGCTACACCAGCCGGGGCTGGGAGGCATTTCTTGGCGTGGTCCATGCCACCGATGTGACTATGGCTACAGAAAATAGGTGATCATTGAGAGACCCCTTGTTTCCTTTCCTGGTTTTTCTTCCTTTACCAGATGCATGTGTGCCTGCTTCTGTGTGTGTATGCATTTCACACCACAAACGGCTTCCTTTCGACAGTACTCACTGAACCAGCCAGACAAGGTTTTGAACTCATTTTTATGGTATCGAAGTGAAGGCAGAGCCCCTTTAGAAATACCTGTTTGTTTTTCTTCCTCCATAGTTGGACATTTGTTCCCTTGGGCTGATGTGGAGGTACCTCTGGGGAGGAACCACCAGGACGAACATGGAGGTAGAATTGTTCACACTCTCTCCTTCGAAGGCATTCCTGTTTCCTAATACCATTTCTCAAGGAAAACCCTTTCTTAAACCTTGTTTCAAGAGTCTCCCGAAAGCATCCAGCCTCAGATAAGCTTGGGTGGTGCCCTCAGCGGGGATCCTCGTCAGGAGCTGCACATCGGAAGTTCAGGGAAGCCTTGAGAAAAGAAGTGTGGGTGTATTTAACCCAGCATTTCCCAAATTCGTAGCCTGTAGTAACCCCTCGTCCCTCTTCTTGGTGGGAGGTTTAGTAACAGGAGGAGCATTCCTGGGCCAGCATTGCTCCAAGCTGTTGGCTGTCTCCGATGAAATAAATGAACCACGAGAGGGTCTTTTCCTGGAGTACCAGAGAGTATCCTCCATTCTTCCCCTTTGAAGAGAACAGCGATTGGTGAAATGATGTCATTAATTCTCTTTCTCTGTGTTGTTTTGTTTTCTGTCTACTCCAGGAAGAGAGCTTTTATATGAGCTTATTTGTAATCAACAGCCAGTGGGCACGCTGTAAATGATAACTTTGAGGGATGCTCTCAGTGATAATATATAGATGAACATACCATATTTCATAATTCCAACCACGCTGGAGTTGAAATTGGTATCTGGTGAGAACTGTGTAGGGATTAGCTGTGGCCTCACTTTGAAATGTAAGGAGAGTTGTGATAACTATGCAGGATGCCCTTCGTCCACACCCTTCGCAGTTGGTGGGAGGGGGCGGGGACAGTGAGGGTGAGCTGCAGCGGGAACCTCGCCACCATCTCTGCACCAGAAGGCTGTGCTGTGGATGACCAAGGGGAGCGGGTTTATCGTGATGGGAAGAGGGCGGGACGGTGAGGAGGAAGTCCCTGCCTGCAGAGCGCGGTTTCCAGCCTCAGCCCCACTGGCATTTGGGGCTGGGTCATTCCTTCTGGTGGGGGTGTCCTGTGCACGGTAGGATGCAGAGCAGCATCCCTAGCTGCCTCTCTCTCACCCACCAGATGCCAGTAGCAACCCCTCCCCCCTGCCACGGGGTGACAACCAAAAAGGCCTCTGGACAAGCTCTAATTATCAGTGGTAATTATCAGTGGTGGTGGAGGGGCGTAATCCCCCTCTCCCCACCCCGCCGGTTGCCTTGGAGTAAGAACAATACTTTTAAACTTTGGGTAGTGAAATTCCAAAAGAAAGACCTCCCAGGGAAGCAAGCAGGCATGCAAGCAAGCGTCTTTGAGCTCTAAAACCTCCAGGGAAGTGGAGAAGTGCCTTCAGCAACTCATTTTCTCTTCCATGTTTCCTAATGTTGGAAGTCTCCACAGTGCTCACAAGTATTTATTTATTAAATATTTTACTTATTTATTTTAGAGGGAGGAAGGGAGAAAGAGAGGGAGAGAAACGTCCATGTGTGAGTGAAACATTGCTTGCTTGCCTGTTGTACTCCGCGACCCGCGGACCTGGCCCACAGCCTAGGCATGTGCCCTGACTGAGAACCGAACTGGCGGCCTTCAGGTTTGCAGGCGGGCACTCAGTCCACTGAGCCACACCAGCCAGGGCAGCTTGCAAATCGTTTAGATTTCGTATTTAACACAAAGAAAAATTACTGGTAAAGTGAGAAAGAGAACAGCAAAATGTAGAGCTGCTGGTTGGATGGAGCATTTCAGGGACAAAGGATTTAGGATTCGTGCACAGAAATTTAGACAGCTTATTCAGGTGACAAAGGGAAAATTACTTTGAAGTTCCCCTTTTTGTACTCAAAATGTCACTTCTCCTTTAGAAAATCTGTACTTTGCTTGCAGCTAGAACTGTGGAGATGCTACTAAAAAGTGTGGTGTTGATAAAATTCCTAAGGAAGCTTCTAAACCCTTAGGAATTTTCCTCCTACACTGAGAATCCTATGCTCTTAGTACTCAAAGGGATAGGGAAGCAGTTTCTTAGTTCTGACATACTGGAATTCACCAGATAGGCTTCGTTAAAAAAAGAAGAAAAAGAGGCAGTTTACATCCAACAGTGAAGGAATTTAGACGTTTTTTTTTTTTCTGGCTTTCTCATCATGAAGCTATTTGAAAAACCTAGTTCAAGCGGAGGCTGTCGTGAAGTTTCCTGTGGTTTATTAACGGTGACAGGTTCAGCCCAGGCTCTTTTCAGTACTTCTCGTTGACGAATTCGTGAATCGCCAGCACAAGGGTCTTTTAGGGAAAAGAATGTCCAGTGGGAAGTAGAGCTTGTACAAAATCACCTCTGACGATTGCCAAGATGGATGGTTTTGCCAATCTGAGTTCACAGGAAATTTAAACTCCCATCTCCTGCCTTAGAGATACAAGATTTTGCAAATATACACCTGCACTTAGGTGGATGAAATTTGAAAAACATTTTTTTCCTTGTCAGAATGTTTGATGTTCATCCTAAGCCTTTCTGTGAATTTTACGTGTATCAGTATATTTTATCTATCTACATATAAACATATGAAATGCAGTGTACTTATTTTTTAAAATTTTAATGTAGTGTGTGTATATATATAGTTTTATGATCTGATTTTCCCCCACTAAATCGTATGTTCTGATTGTTCCACATCAGTGTCTAGAGTAGCTCTACCTTACTTTTAAGGACTGGTCCTTTATAAAAAGATGCACCATAAACAAGGTAAGCGTTCGCAACACAATGGAACTGTACACTTAAAAATGTTTAAGGTGTGCCCTGGCTGGTGTGGCTCAGTGGATTGAGTACCAGCCTGCAAACTCAAGGGGTTGCTGGTTCGATTCCCAGTCAGGCACTTGCCTGGGTTTCGGCCAGGTTCCCAGTGGGGGTGGCGGGTGAGTGGCAACCACACATTGATGTTTCTCTCCCTCTCTCCCTCCCTTCCCCTCTCTAAAAATAAACCAAAAAACATCTTTAGAAAAAAATATAAATGGTTAAGGTACATACACTTTATATGACGTGTATTTTATCATAATTAAAAAAGGAATGTACCCTAACTGACTTACTCGTTTCCCTATTGGTGGACATTTGCATGCTTCCCAGTGTTTAGCTGGATTAGTAATAAATAACCTCACCACACATTTTTATGCACGTGCCCCCCACTCTGAAAGATTTTGTTTCTTTGGTTGAAAACATTGCCCTTGTGCCCTAAGATCAACAGTGTCCCCAGACACAGCAGATAGGATCCTTGCCCCTTTCTCTTTGGAGTAACTAAGGAAAAGGCAAGTTTTTTTCCTGGACTTGAGTGTATTGGTTCTGGCGGTGTGGTTGGAGAGCGAGAATTCTGCAGTGATCTCCTTGGCTGAGTGTTTTATTTCAGTAGCTCGCAAACTCAGGTGGGGCCTGGACCAGCCCCGCTCTGAGCGCCTTTTTAACTGCCACAGACCAGGTATCTGCAGAGATGGTCAGCTCGGGGAGCGCACCCGCTCCCCAAAGGCCTTCCTGGAGGTGAAAGGAAGGACACCCCTAGGGAGAACACAGCCAGACAACCCGGTTAGGCGGCTTATTCCACTACCCAGCTGTGCGGGCAGAGGAGGCTCTGGGCGGGAAGAACTCAGCCTGCCTTCAGGTCTGCCTGCAGTGGCTGGGTGTTGAGTTAACTCTTAACTCCTGTTTTAATTGGTTTTTAGCAGAGCCGTCTCTTGACATGCTGACCCAAGGGGTAGTCCTGCCCTTCACATTAACATTCTGCTTTCTGAAGAAAAACATGGGGGCGTGTATTTTGGGAAGCTTTGTATATTCAGTAAGTAGATGCCCCACTGTTCAAGAACCCTAGCACTCATGGTAAGTCAGCACTATTCTATTTTTGACTCTGCAGCCAGAAAAAGAAAACAGTGGTCATGTGGAATGACTGGCGTTGCTTAATTTGGGGATGCTGGATGCACGTTTAGTCACAGGCTGATCCAGGATGTGCCCTGCGTGTCACGGGTGAAGGGGTGTGGTGGGAGAAGAGGGAGGTAAAGAGACTGTCCCTTCTGCGGCAGCAGCCACCGCAGGACTTATCCATCATCTTCCACTTGGGCCAGAAAACCACAAAGCAAAGCAGAACCCCCACGTTGGAGCACGCGGGAGTGCCCGTCCTGCGCAAGTAGTCCCTGCTGATGAAAGCGTCCTCTTGCAAATCCAAGTCCCTCTCTGAATGCCGGAGACATGCTGAGGCCAGAGGGGGGGCGAGCTGTGGTCAGTCCCACTTCCTGAGGAAGTGGCCGCCTTTGTGAAAGCCGTGTCACCCAGGAGTCCCACCGGCCAGAAGGAGAAATTGCGTGCAAATTGATTTTCCTTTGAGCAGGGGCTTTGGAAGGGAAGGCGCCCTCCACAAACAGTCTTTTTTGTTAGGTTAGTGCTTTTTCTCAAAAAACGGTTTCTTACTGCTCTGCTGTTCTCTGTTCTCCTTGCCTTTTGTGGGTGTCCTGCACTCCCGGAAATCAGAACCTTGACAGGGAGAACTTCCTGGGTCTTCCGTTAAGACCTTTCTGGAATTACGCTCTGATGTAAGTTACGAAAACCCAATATATTTTAAGGGAATTTAGTCACTTGAATGATAAAACACAGTCTTTATGGGACATTTAACTTTGTATAAGCAGACGTAGGATAAAAACTCCTGGGTAGTTCATTTATTAATAGGAATTAATAACTGAAAATACCGGAAAATTGGGAATTTGGAACTTGCCTGTGATTTTAGCCAACTGCAAACGAGAAATCAAATTATCAGTCAACTCCGTGGGAATGTCAAGAACCACTCTGAATGGGCCCTCTGGTGGCTCAACATCACGGATTTTCTAATCAGATATTTTTGTTCTGTGTTTTTATTTTTTCATTTCTTTTTAAAAAAGATTTTATGTATTTATTTTTAGAGAGAGAGGAAGGGAGGGAGAAAGAGGAGGAAAACATTAATGTGTGGTTGCCTCTCATGCGCCCCCAACTGGGGACCTGGCCTGCGACCCAGGCATGTGCCCTGACTGGGAATCGAACCAGCGACCCTTTGGTTCGCAGGCTGGCCCTCAAGCGACTGAGTCACACCAGCCAGGGCTTGTGCTCTCTTTTTAAAAATGAGCATGTATGTGATTCATTCCCCCCTCCCCGTCAGCATATTGAGGGCCATGTTTTCTTTTTCCTTGATTCTCCTTCCTTTCTCCCCCACTCTTTACATAACACACTAAGAACTGCAGGCTCCAAAGTCAGCCAGGTAGTGGGGACTGCAATCCTCCTGGGCCCCTCGTTCCAGGTAGTAAATCCATCATGTGGTCTTTTTTCTTTCTCCTCAAAACAGGTTGTCTCTGGAGCCATATGACATTTATCCATGATACATCTTTTGCTTTTTCTTCATATCAGTCTTATTTGCCTCTTCCCATATATTTTTTCATTTTAAAATAAAATCCAGTTGTTCAGAAAACAGCATTCGGATTAACTAGTCCGCTCTACTTCAAAGGACATTTCTTCAGAAGTGGAGCAGGTGTTTAAGAAATCCCAAGTCAGATGAAATGGTCAGGATTTAGCATTTGACCGGGCTTATCTAAATTGCTTTCCTTCTCCCCAGAGGGCAGTTTCTGTGCCTGGGGCTCCGGTTGCCTCCCTGCTAGAAAGGGTGGTTATCACCTCTTCGGTGACTCTGGTTACTTTTTTGATTTTTAAGTGTACCTAGTATCTGCTTGCTGAAATCTCCAGGATTCTGAAAAAGCACTCTTAGAGGAATTATTCTTGCTCCCTCTCTTTTTTGAAAATTTAAAATGTAATAAAAAGTATGATAGAAATGACATGTCAAGTACTACCTGTATTCTCAGCAGCCATGATTTTAAATGTGAATTTTTTTGCAAGCACAACTGTTCCCTCTTCTTCCCCCTGTCCTCCTCTTCCTCTTCCTTCTTGGGAACCCTCCCTTCTAGTAGGTAAACTCCTGTCTTCCTTCTACAGGGACCTGGGACCCTTGTACTTAAGAACATTTGAAAACCATCAGATAAAACATTACGTTTCATAAATGGGCTTAAAAAGGTTTCTTATACTTGGCTTTGGTCTGTGATTTTGCATGTTTTCAGACTTACTTAAAATGAGAATTTATTTATAACAAGTTTGGCTGAAGTCACCTTAGAATGTCGACCAGCTTCCTCATTCTGCCCTTCTCACCAGTCCTCTTTGTCTTGTTGACCACACCGGTTTCTTTTCATCTCAGCACGAAAGGGTGTTAAGTGCCAGCCTACATCAGATTGCTTTCTTGAGGAACTTTTAGGTTCATACTTGCCTTGAGTTGGGGAAAGTAATTTACTGTTTAATTTTAAAAAAATTATTGATTTGAGAGAGAGACATCAATTTGTTGCTCCACTTACTTACGCACTCATTGAATTGGTTGATTCTTATATATATGCCCTGATGGGGCTCAAACCCACAACCTTGGCGTATTGGGACAACTCTCTAAACTACTGAACTGCCCAGCCAAGGTTCGTTCATTTTTTAGATAGGATTTCCTTCAGGCTGAGATTCCTTAGGAAAATGAAACTAGATCAGTACTGAAATATCAGGCATATGGATAGTAGATCAGAGTTATCCACCGGCAAGCCTCGTGTACCATGAAGTCAAGGCTGTGCAGTCTGTTGATGGGTGGCGTGATGGAAGTTTTTCTTTGAGACATGTTAAACATAAGAGTTATGATTTAAGAGCACAAGTAAATGATTTTAATGTCCCTGTTTCCATCATCTTTCATTTTATCATATGAGTTAAAAATACATCTTTAGAATTTTAAAGCAAATGGGTGAAACTCAACACTGTATGCCTTAAAGGTTATTTTTTGAAGTGTTCTTATTTTTGCAAGGAGTCTTGAAGGAAGGTCTCTGGTTTCTTGCTTTGGCAAATGTCTTTGGAAAATACCACAATCTGAGTTTCAAAGGGTACTTTTAAACGAATGTGTGCGTTGAATGAACGTCGACATTATGTCTGGGACATGACAGAAACATGCATAGACACGGGAAGATCTCTGGGATACAGTGGAACGTAAACAAGTCTAGTATGTTAAAATTATATACGTGTATGCGAATTTGTGATTATGTATGGCTTGAGAAGTCTGTATCCCGAAGGTTATCAGAGCTAATCTCTGATGAGTGGGCGTTCTGGAGACTGACTTTCTGTTGCTTTACTTCTAGGGTTTAGAGTATTAGCAGAATGCATATACTATTTTTAATAATAAAAATGTTAAAATCCGTGAACAAAAAGGATTGTGAATCCGAGTAGCCTGTTGGCTAAATAAAGCTCTTTTCCATGGTGTCACCTGGGCATTTAAGAGTGATTCTAATGAAGTAGCAACGTTCATGTAGAGATTGTGGTCACACTGGCGAGGAGGCCCCTGAATGGGGGAGGGAAACAGAGCTGCTGGGATGCCGTCACTGCAGCCGGACTCACCCAGAAGAACTCAGGGTTCTGTGCTGGTGGACGGAATGATGGGGTCCTCGACATGCCGCTTCTCTCACAGAACGTCTTAAGAAATGCTTGTCAATAAACTGAGCAAGTTGGTCATTCCGGTTATCAAGTCAGCAATTTCTGATTTGTTCTTCAAAGAAAAAGAAGAAGAGCTAGAAGTTTCGGGGAGTTGCTGAATCTTTCGTATGATGGGATAAGTTAATAATAGCTTTCAGACATGAGATAATTGGGAAGCTGTATGCCTTTTTGGACCTACGTGCTTGTTACTTAATACACTCGAACTGCCTGAAGGCCTAGCTCACCTGTGAAGGGGTGGGCTGTGACATTTTGTTTATCTCGTAAGGGTTTGGCTTGTGCTTCTCATGTGTGTAAGCAGAGATGGTGTGGGGGAGAGGGGTGGCACGCTTTTATTTTACCTGTGAATCAGCTGGGTGTTTCCAGAATATCCTGATCCTTCTGGAAAGCCCCCAAAATGTTCATTGCATTTCAGGTGGCTTTTTCCTTGTCAGGTCAGTGCCTTTGGTAGTGACACAGAGGAGCCGTTTTCTCTGGTACAGAATCTAACACTTAGAGAAGGGCGAGATGCCCCCCAGCCCGTGTCGGCCTAGCCAGGACCTTGGTAGCTCTCTGTGGTTGTCTCATTTTCCCTGTGCACTGTGTGCCTGATCGTCCTCAGCCCGTTTGCAAAGACGTAAATATGCGATTTGCATCATAGGAAACCTTTTCTCTGTTTAGGAAGGTTTGAACATTAAATAAGTGAAAACGATATTCTTACTATCACGTCTAATAAACCATGGCTGGTGCCAGTTTTGGGTGTTAATTTGCGAGGTGTTAAGATTTTTGACCTCCTTATTCTTTCCCAAGGAAGTAATAAATCATTTGCCATTTCTGCAGTTTTGATCCTCCATTTTCCCACTTTATTTCCGTCTGACTTGAAGTCTTCCTCAGTTAGGTACTCGGCGTTCTGTGAACAGAAGTCACATCAGTTTTTCTAGCTATTTCGGCAGTTTTCCCTAGGTTAATACTGTGCCCTCCCTGAAATATTTTAAAGTTCATGTACAGTAAGGTTTTGGGGGCTACTGGAATCATAAGAGATGCACTGTGGGACTTGGGGAAGAGTCAGCACCCCCCAGGAAGGGCCGAAAGAAATGATGTCTGTGCTTTCCCCGTCTTCCCCGGGGCGAGGAGCCTGTGAGCAGAGGCTCTGCTTGGGTTTTCTGTGTGGCCATTCAAGTCGGACCCAAATCGGACTGCCCAGCCGAACAGGACACACCAGCTGGTATCGGTGGCCCTCTACAGAGGAGTCGGCATGTTCTGGGTGTCCTGCCATCTCTGTTCCTGTGGAGCGTCTGCTTCTCGGCTGCAAACGAATAGACTCATCCAAATAGACTCATCCTTCGCAGGTGGTGTTCCCCGGCAGACACACAGCACCGCTCCCTGGAGGTCAAACAGATGTGGTAGGCATTAGGTGTGCCAGCCCTCTGTGATTCAGAGTGCGTATCACTATAGTAGAGCTCTCAGAAGGGGTGGGATAGAGATTTGGAGTAGTCTTATGGTAAGGAAGCCTGTTAAAACTTCAACCATTTCTCCCCAGACTCTTCCTTCTCTCCTGATGTCTATGAACAGGGACACATTTTAGGGGCATAGAGGTGATTGGGGGAGTTGGCACTGGTTCATCTGCTCACCAGTTCATTGCAGGCACCTGTCTCAGTCCCACCAGCGACGTGACCTTAGTGGCTTGCAACGTATCCTGGTGGGAGTAGTTAAGTCACAGGCACGCATAAGCGCTAAAAACCCAGGTTCCCCACTCCCAGACTGCTTGTTCCTAAAGGTTACCAGCACTCTGCCAATGCCTACCAGCCCAGTTCCCTAAAGCTGTCGCAAAAGGGTCCCAGACATAAGAATACATTTCTGAAATCCACATTTTAAAATTCTTTGTAATGTGTCTTCCCTCTTCATTATAGCAGGTTTTAAAAATAACTGTTAAAACATACACATCCTAATAGTTTTCATATCACCCATTCATTCGTTAAGTGTCTGCCTCAGTGGTATTAAATACGTCACCCTCAACAAAACATTTCAGGACACCCCCCAACGAGAACTCTGAGCCACTTAAACACTAACTCTCCCTTCCCCCTCCCGCAGCCCCCGGTGACTTCTGTTCTACTTTCAGTCTCCATGAACTTGGCTTCTCCAGGCACCTCATAGGAAGTTTTTAGCTGGCGTGTCTGGGCTTCTGGGGTGGGCAGGGGAGGAAGCGGGCTGAGCACACGCCTGGCACATCTTTCAGCCATAAGCCTCTGCGTGCGGACGCCTGTATATTCCTCTCCCACTGCACACATCTCGGTCCTTCCGAACGAACCCCCTCCAGTCCTACTTTATAGGCGTTATATATATCCATTGATAAAACGACACATGATGTACATAACTGTTGAAAAGACCAGTAAATTGGACGGCTGGGATTAATTGGGTAGAGAGGCATCTTTGGGAAGCTTTGAAGGGGAAGAAGACAGAGCGAGGAGTAGAACATGGGAAGATAAACCAGCAAAAAAACAAGTTGGTGGCCAGGGCCCCAGGCCTGGGCGGCCTGATGTTTTGACTTGGGCAGCCTGGTTAGCTGGGGGCACGAAAGGCTGCCCGGGCCACATTCTTCAGAGGCCAGGCTCTGTCCTGGGGTCAAGTCTTAGGTTGTAAGCCTTTTTTCTTCCTGTTTCTCCGCCCCCTGGACCCCCGCCCCGCCCCCAGGGTTTGAACAGAGAAAAAATGCTCTGGGTTGGAATTTCTCTTCGATATTGGTCCCGGACTTGTTAGTAACATTTCATTATGTTTGCGCTTAGATTTGCCAAATTTGACCCACCAGTTGGCTGTTTCTGGGTTAAATAATCTTACAAGCTGTGTACTTAATATAGGTAGATAATACAAAAGTAGTTGAATCCCGAAAGGTTTTCTCCACTCTTTTTTTTTAATTTTATTTTTAACCCCTGCCGAGTAAGGGTCTTCTAACTGCATTGAGGTTGGGCAGAAGAGACCTAAAGAAGACATACACATTTAAAAGTTCTTCCCGAAGATTCATGGGACCTAATTTTGCAATCAGAAAGGACCCTTCCTGGGTTTCAGTTATGTAACATTTTCTGACAAATAATGGAATTTGCTGTATTTCCCTGTAAACAGTTTTGGACCTCACTAAATGCAGTAACACCCTAAGGGTTATAATTAGTGAACTATTTTCTTACTGTGACAGATTCGCATTTGCATGAGGAAAAGCCATGCGTGTGTCTCAGGCAGTTTTGGGAAAATGAGACTTGAGAAGCAGAATAATTTTTAAGTTGTTTACATTGGGGAAATAGATATGTAGTTACGATGGTTACTTATCCACCACTGAGCCACAGCAGCTGGGGCTACTGATCTCTTTTTAACAATTTTCATTTTTTTGTCAAAGTCATAATATGTACATGGGTTTTTAAAGATAGCAAACAGTATTTTCCAGTCCTCTTCCCTGCAGGCAGTTAATTTCAACTCTTTGAATCGTTCTTCTGTTAATTGGCATCCTTATTTCTGAGTAATGTACTTTACTAGATTTGGGTTTTTTAAATTTGAGCTACTACCTCCCAACTGTGTGTTCTGATCGTGGTTATGAGCTGGGCTGTGGGGGCAGAAGATCTGGGTTCTGTTGCATCCTCTAGCACTTACTCGCCATATGTCCTTGGAGCAAGATACTTAAGCTTTCTTTGCCTAATATATAAAACAACAATAATGATAACAGTAATGGCCCAGGCCTGCCCTTAATGTTGCAGGGGCAAGAGTACAAAGGGAGACCAGATGGCTAAATATTTAAAAGGCATAATGAAATATTTAAAAGCTACATTTAAATATTTAAAAGGCATATACCATATGCCTAAATATTTAAAAGGTTTAAATCAAGCTGTATCTATGGCCGGACCCCTGTTCCCTCGAAGGCCCAGGAGCTTCCTCCTCAGGCGTCTCCCGAAACCTACAGTCTGAAGACGCCCTTATCCTGGGCCCCACCCTGTGAGCTGAGGGGCAGCAGGAATCCAGCCCAGCGGGGAGCTGGGCCCGGATGGGCTGGGCTCAGCTGCGGTCTGAGCAGCTCAGGGTCCCCAAGGAGGCCGGACGGGTAGTTTCTCCCTCCAGGATGATCTTGAACTCCGACCCCACACCTAATGTTTCTGACCGAGGGCTTCCAGGCAGCTGTAAGCACCGCCCCAAACCTGTGCCATCTGTGCAGGGGGCTGTCAGAGAGCTCTGGCACCCTGGGGCAGAGTCTGGGATCTGCCCCCGCCATCTCCCTTCCCGTCTGTTTTTCTGTAATTCCCACTCAGCCAGTTTCCAAAATGAAACAAACAAACAGAACTTTTCCTTCTGTGAGACTGGAGAAAAAAAAAAAGTCTCTGTGTTTTAGCCTGTTGGACTATTAGACAAATGGGTTGTCTACGTCCCAGGTCCAGGGCACAGGCGAAGGTAGCTCGTGGCCCCCGGCCGTGGTGAGGATGCACAGGTAACAGAGGCAAAGCTCTCAGCGCCCTGTGCCGGGTACAGCAAGCCCTGTCCCTGCGCGTGAGCCTCTGCGTTTGTTGGTGTTGTCATTTCACTATGGTGTGGACTTTCTTCATTTGCTGTGCTGCGCTGTCAGAGCTAGAGGGTTGCCAGATTTAGCAAACAAAAAAAATACGTGATGCCCAGATAAACAATGGAACACACATACCCTAAAAGATCACCGTAATCGCTGTTTATCTGAAATTCAGATTTAACTGGGGCGGCCTGTGTTTTATCTGGCAGCCCCGGGAGGGCCCTTTCAGTCCGAGACTTGGCTCCTTCACTCGTCTTGTCTTGGGAGATAGTCCCGTGTTTTTTCTTCGATAATATGCTCTCTGCATTTTCTCTTTCTGAAATTCTATTAGATGGACGTTGGACCAACTGGATTGAACTTTTAACTTTTATGCCTTTCTCTCCACTTGTCTAGATCTCTTTTCTAGAGATACCCTGATTTCCTTGACTTTTAAAAAACATTTATTTATTTTTAGAGAGAGGGGAGAGGGAGAAAGGGAGAGAAACATTGCTCGATTGCCTCTTGCACACCCCCAACTGGGGACCTGGCCTGAAACCAGACATGTGCCCTGACTGGGAATCGAACTGGCAACCTTTCAGTCTGCACGGTGAACCATACCAGCCAGGGCTCCTTGACTTTCTTTTTTTCTTACCGCTTTTATCTTTTATTTCCATTTTTAATGTTATTGCTGTAAGTTCCTTCTTGTTCTTTGCGTTCTTCTTCGTCATAACTTCCTCTTCTTTTTTTCTCTGAGGATACTAATTATGTATATGTACTCTTCCACTCTGTGGCAGCCCTGTCGTCTTTTTGTTTTCCTTTTTTGGTTTATTTTGGTCTGGTTCATGTGGGAGGCTTTCCCGCAGGTCTGGTGATCTTACTTAAGGATGAGGCTGTGAAAAGCTGATTGGAAGCTGTGCCCGCACAGGTGGGACCTGTCCGCTGGGGCCCTTCTCTGTGGTTCTCCGTGGTCTTCGTTGAAGGACCTCCCCCACCCCACAAGTCAGCATGTAGAATTATTTCACTGGAGCTTTTGTTTCTTGGGAGACTCGTCCACTCTCCTGCCGGGGAAATAAACTTGGCTTGTGACTTCAGGGCTGGAGAGAACTGAAGGCTGGGCTTCCTGTCTCCTCCTTCCCTGCGGGGTCTCGGAACCCCAGTCCTCTGTGACTTGGATGACCCGGAGATTTTTCCTCCTGCCTGTCCCTGGCTGTCCCAAGTTGCACAGGTTTAGGGGATCACACCTGGGGCTCTGTGTACTGACTCCTGTCCACTCCTCTGCCCCCAGCTCACTTCCTCCTTCCAGGCCCGGCTACCCATCCTCCCATGTCCACAGCGCCTCCTGCAGGACCTTGGGATGCAGCTGACTTCTCCATGCTGCTGAGCCCGCTGCCACACCACTGTCCCCTTCCTTTTCTCAGAACCTGACCGATGACTCAAATTGGCTCTGACTCTTTTCTCAATGCCCTGTCCTTTGGGCAGACAGTATTTTGTGGCAAGAGCCGTTCTGAGATACAAGACACAGACCGTACAGTTGGCCTCTTTATAATCTGCAGACGCGTGGCTGGCCGCCTGTTCACAGAGTGGGGTGACCGTCTCCCATCAACTCGAGGGCCTTTCCATTGCCTTAGAAAGAAACCCTGCTCTCCCTCCCTCCTTCTGCCAACCCACCCCCCGCCAGCCCTCAGCAACCACAGATCTGTCTTACATGTTTGCCTATTTTTATCTTTTTAAAAATACTTTTAACATCATCTTTGTAGAATTTCAGGAGGGAAGGGAAAGAAGCTCGTGAATTCGGTCAGCATGCTTCATGGGGAGTTTTTGCCCCGTGTAGAATAGTGAACCACCCAAAGCTTGGTGTCTCTTCTCTGCTGGCGCGTTCTGGGGCCTGACTGAGGACACGTGGGGATTTTCCTCTCTCCTTTCGCCCTCTCTCCTCCTCTCCCTCCCTCTCCCATGTTTAACATCTCTGCCTGACTTGAACTTCGGATCTCTTGGGGCTGGGAATTGCCAAGCCCACAGTGGTGGCCACCATCATGTCCTCTTGGCTTCTAGCAATTTCCAAGTGTCTGAAGAGTGGTTGTACATTGACTTGAGAGCTGGAAGGCCTACATTTGAGTCCAGGCCCCTGGGTCTTGGGGACTGAGTGGGGGAGGCTGTGTGCCAGGAAAAAGCAGAGGTTACTCTCAGTCACCCCACAACTCTGACTTGCATGCATTCACGTTTTGTCAATACCTGCTCTTCGGAGAGTGTGGCTATGGCAGTTTTAGAAAACAGATTTTTGGGCTTTGACTGAACCAGTTAGGGGGAGAAGAAAAACAGGAGCACCTGTTCTAAGTGATGATGAATACACCTGTGGAAGTGAAGGCATAAGTTACTGTATTTTGCTGAGTATAATGGGCACTTTTTTGGCCCACATTTTTTTTTAAAGATTTTATTTATTTATCTTTTAGAGGGAAAGGGAAGGAGAGAGGGAGAGAAATATCAATGTTTGGTTGCTTCCTGTGCATTCCCTGCTGGGAACTGGCCTGCAACCCAGGCATGTGCCCTGACTGGGAATTGAACCGTGATCTCTTGGTTCACAGGCCCGCGCTTAATCCACTAAGGTACACCAGCCAGGGCCTGGCCCACATTTTTTAGGGAGAAATAATGATGCACATTATATATGGGTAGTCTGTATAAATGTTTTTAATTATTTTATTTATAGTTCAACGTATAACTCTAGAAAACAGTGACACCTGTATGTTCAAAAATAAATGCTATAATTCCTTTATAATATAAAAAGCAGGTATCTGAATATAAATAAATAAAAAATTGAAACTGAACGTTTGGGTCAAAAACGTGGGTGCATGTTATACATGGCAAAATACGGTAGTCCTGAATGAATAGTAACCGTTCTTGGGGCTGCTGCTGGGGGGGCTGTCCCCCATTTCTCCTGGAGCCCCAGGACTCCTGTGACTGCTCCGCACCTCACCCCCTGCTTTCACAGCCCGCCAGGCTCTGGTCTTGCTCTTTCCCTCCTCCGGGGCTGCCTCCCTTCCCTGCAGAAAGGGCAAGATGGCTGTGGGTAGATACTCCTACGCGACAAGGACGTCATAGCCAGCTCACTTAGGCTTTGACTTTTCTCCAGCCCAGTCTGTCCACTCCTGGTTTTCCGTAGCTTCTCTTGGACTGTTGCATGAGGAGCTGCGGCCCCTCCTGCTGGCAGCCAGCCGTTCAAGGGCCTGGTCCGTAGCTGCCCATTGGCCGTGAACGTGCTGTGGAGCCACAGCGGGGCCAGGTTAGGCGAGGAGCCGTGGAGAATGCAGCGGGTCCTTGGTTACGCTTGGCTGGGAAGACAGTTTCGAAATTAAGAAAAAGGGTCATGGGACCGTCAGAGAGACATTGAAGTATTTCGCTTTGTGAGTTGGAACTGTACTGCCGTTTAAGAGGAAACTGCAATCCTTCCCATGTACGAGCCCCAGTGACCCTCCCAGTGGCTGCTCCCTGAGGAGTCCTGGAGACACAGCCACGGTGGGACAAAGGCCACCCGTTTTGAAATGGAACGAGCTGTCATTCGGAACCAGTGCCACCACTGTGGAAGGAACCTGAGAAAGCGCCTTCTCCTCCTTCTGGCAAACCATCATCACCTCACACGGTGTCACTTTCATTTTGTTCTCGTTAATTCACTTTATTTTTTAAGTTTCCTTTTCAGTTACAGTTGACGTGTAATATTTACTGTATGCGTTTTAGCTGTACAATATGGTGATTAGATGTTCATATGCCCCACAAAGGGCCCACCCGACACGGTACGCAGTTACTCCAGTATTAGTGACCATACTCGCTCTGCGTCCCTTTCCGTCCCCACGCCTGTTTGTAGCTGGGGATTTGTACTTCTTCATCCTTCCACCTTTTTGCCCATCGCTCCGTGCCGCCTCCCAATGTGGCGACCTACTGCACTTCCTTGTTTCAGAAACATTTCTATTTTGTTTCAGCATTTTAACAAATAGAGGAAGAAAATGGTGTTTTAATGCCTATGTGTTTGGCGCTGTCCATCTGTATTATTTTCTTTTCTACAGTAACCCTATTATATGGCTGGTATTAGTTACCGTTTCATTTATGTACTTTTGAGTTCCTGTTTTAACAAAAATTGAGGCTCTTCTTCAGAAAAACCTGAGAAATGGGCTCTTTATAGTCCGCTAATGGACATGGGTGTGTGTGTGTGTGTGTGTGTGTGTGTGTGTTTGGCATTCTGGGTCAAGACATAGCGTGGCCCAAGAAGGAAAGGGGCACCCACAAAAATACTTGGAGGACTGAGACAAAACCGTGGCGGGCTGGGCTCCGACTGAGTAGGGTCCTTGGTCTCAGGCCAAGGAGTTTAGACTTAATTTGAAAAGTGATTCGAGGATGTTTAACAGAGGGCATGATAGTGTGGTTAAAATGGAATTTGAGAAAGACTAATCTGGCAGTTTTGGGTGAGGGGGTGGAGAGATGGAGGACGGGGTGTCACATTTGTCCAGGTGTACGGGGCAGTGGTTTAACACTCGTGGAGGGACAGGAGTTGGACAAGATGGACACACATGCCATTGCCTTGGAAAACAAACGGGCAGGACTCGGCGACACGGAAGAGTCGGAGGTGAAACTTGGTTTCAGTGACCGAGAAGAACAGCATGGAAAGAGGGACGTCCGGTTTTGAGGAGCAGTGGGTGAGGTCAGATGAAGGTGTTTGAAACAGTTGTAGGATATGTAGCTGTAAGTATCCCCTCGGCACTTTCACTGGGTGTCCGAGGAAGAACAAAATTTCGTCGGAACGTCTCCGAAGCCAGAGACTGCTGTGTGATGCAGGGGTGTTCGGTGAATACCTATGCAAAAATACCGGGAGTCTGAAGCCCTGATGTGGATAATGTGTGTGTTGAGAAAGGGCCTGTTACAGGTTTTTAAAGAAATTTCAGCCTACCTTTGGGGACAGCTCAACTGTTTTTTATTCCTCTGCATCTTCAGTTAGTGATACTAGGTGGCAATTGTGCTGCTGATATTTTATATATTCTTCAGGTAAAAATAGGTTGTGTATAGTTAAGATGGCAAATTTTATGATATGTGCATTTATTATAATTAAAAATAAATGTATACCTTGCCCTGTTTTCCTGTGCGGAGGCCATTAGTCACATTGGTTTGGTGACATGGGTGGATTGTTGGAATATGATTGGGAAATCACACAGGAAGCCAGTCGTCCCCATTCACCGCTGCTCATTTTTCGAATGGCAAAGCCCAGTTACATTGCTATCGTGGAAGGAAAGACGGGCCTTGTGAGAAGGTACGTGAAGGATGGCGAGAGGGGGAAGCGATTCATTTCCTTCCACCCGACCCGTACAACCAAATCTTCAGGAGGGACCTGTTTTTTATGGGCTCCTGTTTTATGGATTAAATGGCCAGTGTTCCGGTTGCTGTGTTGCCCACCTTTGGGCAGAAAGAGAAACCAAATAATCATTTATCTTCTCTGGCCCCAGACCGCGGCTGGCTGTCGTTGCTGAGGAGCCTTTGCATCCCTTTGTGTCCAGAAAGCATGGAGAATGCAAACTTTAGGAAATTCTGTTTCTAATAAACTTCGGTTTAAAAGTTGCTAAGTCGTTTGCGTTAGTCAGTGGCTGACCTTGAAGCAGCTTATTGGTAAGAGGATAAAATGGGAAATTAATCTCCATGTATACAGAGTTGTCATTTAAACATTTTAAGGACTGACTTCTTGTTTGTAGTGGGTATTCACCAGCCTTCTTTGGAAGCAGAGGGGTTGCAGTTCCCATCTCCTGCTCCTGACAGCTCTTTTCTTTGCATTTTTTCTTTTAAAAATGTTTGTTTATTTTTTAGAGAGAGGGGAAGGGAGGGAGAAGGAAGGAGAGAAACGTTGATGGTGAGAGAAACATTGATCGGTTGCCTTCCTCACGTCCCCAGTCGGGGACCTGGTCTGCAACCCAGGCATGCACCCTGACTGTGAACCGAGCTGGTGACCTCTCAGCCTGTGGGACGATGCCCAGCCCACTGAGCTACACCAGCCAGGGCTTTTCTTTGCATTTTAAGTCTCCCCGCCCTCTTAGCTATTCATGATCTCTGTCTTACGTACTGTTTGTAAAACCAAAAACCCATGCTTTTTAAAGATTTCCTCAGTTTTCTCCTAGTGTCCTTTGTTGGTCCCAGAACCTCATTCCAGGGTATCACATCCCATTGAGCCCTCAGGTCTCCTGAGGCTTCTCTTGGCTGTGACAGTTTCTCAGGCTTCCCTGGTTTTTCCTACCTTGTCCATTTTGAGAATACCTGGTCAGGTGTTTTGCGGAATGTCCCTCAGTTGGGATTTGTCTGATGCTTTTCTGGGGTTAGGCTGGGGTAATGTTTCTGGGATAGCATGTGCTAACATCACATCAAGGGCACCTGCCATCCGAATGACTCATCGCTGTTGGTAATGACCTTGGTCCCCTGCTTGAGGCAGTGTATGTCAGCTTCTCTGTAAAGTGACTCCTGTCTCTCCCCTTTCCACACTGTCGTCTTTGGGATGAAAGTCACCAAGGAGCGGGACATTGCTTTTCTCCTCCGTAAGGGTGGGGCATCTCCACAAGCTCTTTGGAGTTCTGCCGCACAGACTTGTCCGCCTCTCCCCATTTATCCAGTCATTGCCATCCCTGATTCCAGTGGGTACTCGTGGACATTTATTTTATACTCCGGATTATCATCCAGGACTGCTTTCGTTCTTGCTCGGTTACGTCAGCATTGGCCACTGGGCGCTCTTTCTGTCGACCTCTGTGTCCCTCTGACCTGTCTTGCTTGTTTCAGAGCACTTTCTTCTTCTGGCACCCCAAGGTGCTCCGGGCTCACTTTGCGCATTTCCTGCCCATTTCTAGAACCCCTCTCTGGGGAGCCCTGGTGCCTTGCGGTGGGGAATGGGGCTGCAAACGAGCAGGCTGCTGGGCAGCCTCCTCAGTCTCTGGTGGTTGCTGCTTTGGGTCTTGGGACTGATGCCGGGTTCCTCTTCTCACATGATTCCCTCTCTTCTTTTTCTTACTGGCTCTTTCCAGTAAAGATGGCCCGGATTTGGTTTCTAGGGCTGTCAGGTTTTTAGAAGACTAGATTAATGCAAAGTTAAAATTCCTTAGATGGGGAATGAAGGAGGCTTTTTTTATGTGGCTTGAGTTCCAGTATTGACACTACATGGGACTCTGAGTATCAAGTGAGATTGAGTTGGGTTCAGTGATATTTTTGGTCTGTGATTTGTCTCTTTTATGACAGTTTTCAAGAATTTTACAGATTCACGAACCATAGGGAGATGGTTAAAAACGTCTTCCAGTTAAATTGTGAGCATGCGGTTTCATCAAGGCCAAATAAGCAGATGAACTGAAGTGGACTGGGAATTGGAGATTCGAATTTGATCTTAACCGGTTTAAGGTGCTGCTGAGATCACAGGAGGTGCCAAGGGCCAGGAGACCGTTCCACGAAGGAGATCAACTACGGTGTGGGCAACGGGAACGGTGTAGAATGCACATCTTCAGGGTGTAACATCTCCCCTCTATTTGTCTTTTTAAAAAATTAAATGTATTGGAGTAACATTGTTCAGTAAAATCCCATAGGTGTCCATTATACAACTCTGTGATACACCTGTATGTTTGCACGGTGTGCTTACCACCCAAAGTCAAATCTTCCGTCGCCCTTATTTGACCCCTGTTACCTTTTCACACCCCCCTTCATATTAGTCTTCTATGGGAAACCCTACTTGAGAACCATTTCCTTGATGTTAAGTGAGAGTAAACTGTAAGCTGACATGGATATACTCTAAACTCTATCTCGAAACAGATAGAGGCACTGTATTTTCTTTTTTGTTTCTTATAGCATATTGATGATGGATTGATTTTAAAAAATTAACCCTAAGATTCAAAACTTAAGAGTTTGATATAGTTCTCGGGCTCCCTTGGGGAAGGCTTACTTCCCAGGGTTCTGAGGATCGGGGGAGGCAGACTTCTCAGGTCTTACCAGCTCTGACTCCCGCCCATCTAAGATGGAGCGAGCTCTGCCTTCTGCAGGGCGCAGGGGCGCCGGTCCTTCCAGAGGTGATTCTCAGCCAGAGCTGCTGCTGCTGCTGCAGCTGCCGTTTGTGAGAAGTGGTGCACCCTGTGAAGTGCTGTGTCTGGGTGAGTTTCTAATGCTGTTGTCGTTTGGGGTGGCAGAGGTCAGGTGGGCTCAGGGGAGCATGGCGCCATTGTTCCTCTGGTCTGAGTAGCTCCTCCGTCTGCCTATCTGGTTCTGATCCCTCGTGGGCCGTTTGTGTCTCAGCCTCTGCTTCTGATTGTGGCCAGGCGCACGGCCCAGCCCATGGGTAATGTGATGGACAGTGTGAGCCCCTGACCTCCCACCCTCGGACCCTCAGTACCAGCTGCCCCACTGGAATGTGCTGCCCATTTAGCTTCTTTCGTGCTCTTCCCCAAATCCACACACACGCTGGAGTAAGGAAGGCTAATGATCACAAACTCTTCTCCAGATCTCAGTCCCCACTGCTCAGCCAGATAGGATTCCTGGCTGGTTGTGGGATGAAAAAAGTGGGAACCTTCTTTGAAATTCTCTGACCACTGGCCAGTCCTTGTTTGAATTCTACACTTTCTGTGCTTGTTCTGTGCTATGTTTCATTATGGTAAGTTTCCCTCTAAATAGCTGAGGATCAGCCCCCACCCCCATATGCCTGGGATTGGGTGTACGCTGTTACCCTCACTTCTTTAGTTGGAAAACCTACCAACGCAAAGAAACCGGAGGGCAGAGGGCTTGCCGGGCTGGACCGGAAAGGTACAGGGTACAGGAAGGACTGTTGCGCCCTCCCAGCGATTGTCAGTGTCTGTGTGGCCGGCACATCGGGTGCTCATTCTTTTCACCAGGGTTATCTGTGGAAATGTGTTCATTTTTGGGAATTGTATGGATGAGCTGTGTATGCTCTTCCTTATTATTAAGTGACAAGAGCGGAGGTCAGTGAGCTATTTCACGGAGCTGTGGAAGCAAGTCAGTGGGGAACTCATCATCTTCCTCCTCATCAGTCACTGCACTGATACTTCTTTTCCTTTAAGTATATTTTACTGATGATGCTATTACAGTTGTCCTGTTTTTTTCCTACCCATTGTCCCTCTCTGCCCTGTGACCCTCCCCCCACCCCCTTAGTTCATGTCCATGGGTCATATATTTAAGTTCCTTGGCTTCTACATTTCCTATACTATTCTGTTGGGAACTGCCCTGCCTGGTTTCAGAAGCTGTAATTCCCGGTGGCTAAGGCTGAGGAAAGGACCTGGGGACCAAAAGCCACTTAGGAGACAAAGCTTGTCTTCCTTGTAGGGGCACCACCTCTGCTCCCTTTCTCTTCACCCTGCTTGGCCCTGGGCGGATGACTAGTTAGCCAATGATGGGTAAGATTCCTCAAAAGGGGGATGACCTAAGACAGGCATGGTCTCGAAGGGGCTCTCAGGGAAGGACATAGGGGGCTATAGAGAGAGGGGGTGATGGACCCTCACCCCTCAGCATTGACATAGCCTGAGTCCTCATTCTGTCTGCAAGAAGTCTCCTAATCTCTTGGTTGCCTTACTTCCCATGCCTGACTTAATCCTGAAACAATGCCTTAAGCCTGAAACAATGCTGGAGGTGGGTGCGGCCCTGTGCTGGAAAGGGTGGGTTTCCCTAGGGCAATCAGTTCTAAGAAAGAATGCATAAAATCCTATGAAACCTACTTTGCTGATACTCTCAATTTAAATGATAAGGGTCCAAACAGGAAGTGAGTTCCCCAAAGTTTTATGGCCCTTTGTTCCCCAAAGTTTTATGACCCTTTAACTATCTGACCCTGACTCAGAATAAGCCCTCAGAGTTCTTTGAATGTTATTTGTTTAATCATTTCTGCCTGACAATGATTGATGAGCTTTACATATATACCCTGTATTCCTGTGTGAATTGAACCCAATAAGAGCTTGTCAAGGCAAGGGTTGGGGTGCTCTCCTCTTGAGAGTGGCTGTGCTGTCCCTTTTCCTCCACAGGACTCAGTAGTCCCTGTGGATTTATCTTGTCTCATTCATAATGCAGTGGACCCCAGGAGCCGGGATCCACGTCACTATTCTTAACCTCCCCCCCACCCCCCGTCTATCTTCTACCTACCATTTATGCGTCTCATTCCCTGTATGTTTTCCCCCATTCTCCTCCCTACTCCTCCCCGCTGATAACTCTCCATGTGATCTCCATTTCTGTGATTCTGTTCCTGTTCTAGTTGTTTTCTTAGTTTTGTCTTCATTGTTTAGGTTTGGTTTTTGATAGTTGTGAGTTTGTTGTCATTTTACTGTTCATAGTTTGGATCTTCTTTTTTCTTAGACAAGTCTCTTTAACATTTCATATAATAAGGGCTTGGTGATGATGAACTCCTTTAACTTGACCTTATCTGGGAAGCACTTTATCTGCCTCTCCATTCTTTTTTTTTTTTAATTTTTTTATTTTAGATTATTCAGTACAGTTTCTATCTTTTAGTCCCATTCCAGCCCACCCACCCATCCCTCCCCACCTCCCTTCCATTTCCAAGCCCCGTAGTTTTGTCCATGTGTCCTCTATATTTGTTCCTGTAAACCCTTTCCTTCTCCCCTGAAATTCCCTCCCCTCTCCCCTCTGGTCACTGACATCCCGTCCTCCATTTCAGTGTCCTTTGTTATATTTTACTTGTTTCTTTGTTTTGTTGTTTAGGTTCCTGTTAAAGGCGAGATCATATGGTATTTGTCTTTTAATGCCT
>CM052547.1:9604307-9652042 GCA_028533065.1 Trachops cirrhosus | reverse complement strand
GGTGTTTCAGGATTCTTAGGATATAGTCCCAGCAGTGGAATCGCTGGATCAAAGGGCAGGTCCATTTTTAGTTTTCTGAGGAAGTTCCATACTGTTTTCCACAGTGGTCGTACCAGTCTGCAATCCCACCAACAGTGCACTAGTGTCCCTTTTTCTCCACAACCTCTCCAACACTTGTTGTCTGTTGTTTTAACTATTATGGCCATTCTGACTGGTGTGAAGTGGTACCTCATTGTGGTTGTAATTTGCATCTCTCTGATAGCTAGTGATATTGAGCATCTTTTCATGTGTTTCTGGATCCTCTGCGTGTCCTCCTTAGAGAAATGCCTATTCAGGTCCTTTGCCCATTTTTTAATTGGGTTTCTTGTCTTCTTCGAGTGGAGTCGTGCCTCTCCATTCTAAATGATAGCTTTTGCTGGATAGAGTCATCTTGGATGTAGGTCCTTGCCTTCCATGACTTCAAATACTTTTTTCCAGCCCCTTCTTGCCTGTAAGGTTTCTTTTGAGAAGTCAGCCGATAATCTTATGGGAACTCCTTTGTGGGCAATTCTGTCCTTTTCTTTTGCTGCTTTTAAGATTCTCTTCTTACCTTTAATCTTTGGTAATGTAATTATGATGTGTTTTGATATGTTCCTCCTTGGGTCCAGCTTCTTTGGGACTCTCTGAGCTTCTTGGACTTGATGTCTGTTTCCTTCACCAAATTGTGGAAGTTCTTCATTAGTTTTGAAATAAACTTTCAACTTCTTGCTCTTCCTCTTCTCCTTCTGGCACCTCTATGATTTCGATGTTGGAACATTTAAAGTTGTCCCAGAGATTCCTAAGCCTCACCTCATTTTTTTGAATTCTTGTTTCTTCATTCTGTTCCAATTGAACGTTTATTTCTTCCTTCTGGTCCACTCCATTGATTTGAGTCCCGGTTTCCTTCCCTTCACTGTTGGTTCCTTGTACGTTGTCCTGTATTTCACTTTCTATAGCCTTTTCTTCTTCCTTTATTTTGTGGCCATTCTCAACCATTTCTGTGAGCATCCTGATTACTAGTGTTTTGAACTCTGCATCTGATAGATTGGCTATCTCCTCATTGCTCAGTTCTTTCTCTGGAGCTTTTATCTGTTCTTTCATTTGGGCCATATTTCTTTGTCTCGGTGTAGCTGTTATGTGTAAGGGACAGAGCTTTAGGTATTCGCCAGGGTGGGGCAATCCACAGGGCTGCATTGTGGTGCTGTACATGGGGTATGGGTCAGAGAGGGAACAGTGCCCCTTGCTCGGCTGTTCCCCCGCTTTCAGTCACTTCCCCCACTACCCACAAGTGAATTGCTCCCTTTGGTGCTGATTCCTGGGTGGGTGGGTTTGTGTATCTTCCAGGACCCCATGGGTCCCTCTGATAGATGATCCTGTGAGGCTGGGAATTTCTCCCACTGCCACAACCCCCCACAGATATTTATAGCCAGCGATTTTGAGGCTTTATTTCCCCACACTGGAACTCTTGGGTTGCGTGGCTTGTGTCACTCCGCAGGTGTTCCTCCCGGTTTATCTGCACGTGAATGTGGGACCACCCGGTCTGCCAGCCGCTGCCTTACCGCACTTTCTCTCCTCCTGGGTGCTCATGTCCACCCCTCCTCCCAGTCTAGATGAATGTTTTCTCCTTGACTCCTCCTTGGTTGTCTGATTTCTATACAGTTTGATTTCCTGGCAGTTCTGGTTGCTTTTTATTTTTAAATTGGTGGTTGTCCTTCTTTTGGTTGTTGAAGGAAGCAAAGTGTATCTACTTACACCTCTGTCTTGGCTGGAAGTGGCCACTGCACCAGTGTTTCTTTGACACCTTGTAAGCAAGTCATAGGGGGAACAGTTTAAACTTTGTAATGCTCAGTAATGCAGAAATTTGTATATAATGTCACCGTTTTGCCTCCATGGATGTTAGGGGGGGGGCATAATTTGCTTAAAGTAACTTACTGTATAAGGTGGCCACAGAAATTGGTGTAGCCTTTGAGGCAGTTATTTGGCACAGAATGACCTGTGGTCAGGTCAACTTTGGGAGCTGTTGACCTGGAAAGAGTCCCTCTTTCCAGAGACTTACCTGCCTGAGCGCAATCTGCTCATGGTAGAAAAGTTCAGCATTTCCTCTGTGTATTTTCGTCCTGTGTTGGTGGGAAGGCTACTATGACCTATAGAACTGGTATCTCTGTTTTGCATTGTGTGAAGTGTTGCCTGAGGGTTTTTAATATTTTTCTAGAGGAGGTTGAGTGTCACTGACGTCACACAGCTAGGACTTGGAGGAAGAACAGGTTGGGAGGGCCTTAGTGTGGGCTGGACAGACGGTCTAGAGAGTCACATGGGAAGTACAGCCTGCTTCCCAATTGGGAAGGGGGCTCTTCAGGTAGATTTAGGGCTGACTGTAGAAGTATGTGAATTCCGTGAATACTGATGATTGTGTGACCTTCGGAGTTGCTGAGGTTGCGTCGGCATGAAGGTAGACGACAGTCTGAAGGGGGACCTACACGGGAGAGGGGGCGAGCCAGGGAGCCAGGGAGAAGTCGGCTCATGACAATGCGGCGGGTGCGAGAGGAAGGACCCCTGGAAAAGGAAACTCGGCTGAAAAGGCCACGGGCACAGAGAAAGGTCACAGGTAACAGCACAGGCCAAGGGGACAAAGGTTGGGAGTGGACCCTTTGGGGAGTGTCCTGAGGCACTTGCTTTATTTCATTTAGTAGCTTTACACACTATTACATAGCGTTTAACTTTTTATTTTGAAATCATTTTAACTCATAGGAAAGTTGCAAAAAATAAAAAAAGTTCGTTTCCATGTTCCCTTTACCCAGTTTTCTCTAACCACCTGATGTGCTGATAGCACATTTAGCGAAACTAAAAAGCTGGCGTGGGTACACTGCTGCTAAGTGGGTCACGAGCTGTGTTCTCCGTGGTCTCACCGTATACGGTCACAGCGCGGTTTTCCGAAGTAGCCTCGGTCCGTTCTTCTCTCCCCTCCTCTCGTCAGCATGGTCACGTTACTCACTGGTGGTGTGGTTTCGGTTCTTTGGTGCAGTTGGTCTTTCATTTTGGGCCTTCCCTCGTTTCTGGTTGCCTTTTTTCTTTGTCTTGCCCAATTTACATGCAGTAAAATTCCCTTGGTTTAGACAAATGCAAAGAAGTGTGTGTCCACCCCCACAGTTGCAATAAGAACAGTTCTATCACGCCTCCAAATTCCTTCTTCCATCCTGGGTTGGAGGGTGGATTGCCAGGGGGCTGGGGAGGAGCTGGGATGGACAGGGTTTGTCCCAGTTGACTAAGAGCAGCATGTTGGTGAGACCGCAGGGGAAGGTTGGGGGAGGTCTCTTCGTGCCAGCAGGCAGAGGGGAGCAGAGTGGCCAAAAGCACAGGAGGAGGGCAACTAGCTGATGGAGGAAGACCAGCTTGGCCAGGATCAGCCTGGCTGGGATGGGTTTGGCCGAGCCAGCTGCAGGACCGGGCAAGATCTGTAGGAAGGAAGGGCGTGGGGAGCGGGTTTGCTGGAAGCCTGTTATCTTGGAGGCTGACGGGCAGAAAGAGAGAGGCCGAGGTGTGGTGGAGTAGGTAAGGGGAGGAGATTAGAAACAGCCTCTCTGCGCTGGCAGGGTGGGAGTTAATGTGAAGGGAAAGAGGATTGTGGAGCTTAAGTGACACTGAGGACCCCCCAGGGAATACAGAGCAGGGATTTGCACAGCCTTCTCTTGGCAGTTGCAGAACCCGAGTGGGAAAGGCAAGGACTGTTCTCTCTGTGGCTGAGCTTTTGTTTTGACCTATGAGTGCTTGGAGCTGGGGCTGGGGTGGGTGAGAAGTAAGCCAGGAGTTGCAGATTGAGCTGAAAAGGCTGAGGTGTATAGGGACCATTTGGTCACATGGTGGCTGGGTCCCCAGGGTCCCTAGGGAGTGATGGGTGGAGGAGGGCAGGGAGGCCTGGCGGGAAGGGGGGAAGAATAACCATAGGGAAGGTCTGGGCTGCTTTTATTCTTGTGTTTCCCAAGGTTGTGCCCTGATTACGTGACTCTTGAATTTATATTCCCAGAATCAGCTTGAACTTCCACGTAGGTGGTATTCACACCGAAGCAGGAAACACCCTACTTTGGCCAAAGTGTCTGTGTATGGGTAGATGCTGCCATTGGAATTTAGTGAAACAAGTCATATCTATTGTGGATCATAGCAGTTGTATTCACTGATTTCTTGTTAGCGCGTACAGAATTAACACAATGTTTGCCTTCCATTCATTTCACCTGTGCGTGAACTGTTTGCACACCGCGTGTTGCCCAGTCTGTGCCGTCCGGCAGATGTTCTGCCCTCCCGGGCAGTGTAATCAGGGCCCCCACCCACTGGCGCCGGAAGGTGACGCAGTGGGTCACGGTTCCTCCCTGTAGCTGGAGAGGAAGTGTAAGACCTACAAGGCGCTTGCTTACTGTCCAGAGTCACACGGGTCTGATTTGTGTGGAGGACAAAGGATAAAGTGAGCTCTTTCTTTGGCCTTTGTCACTTGCTTGCGGCCTGTCAGTGACATGTAATTCTTAGATTCCTTCTGTGGTTCATTTACTGTTGCTTATTTTTCCTCAAAGCTATTTGCACTTGGACATTCACGTATGTGCATATGTGCGTTTGTGTTATTATTTATTACTCTGAAACGTAAGTGTCTGCCAGTCTGGGGGGCCAGTGTCCTCATCTCCCACCCACTTTCCTAGAGACAAGCGCAGAGGCAGGCAGAGGTTCTTAACACCCCCAGTGGCTGACACCTTCTGATCCGATTTAAAACAAACAAACACCACCCGCAGAACTGACGCGGGTCCAGCCGGTTTAGGAGACATGGAGAAGCACCAGGCCGACCTCTGTCACCGAACCCGCTGTGTATTTGGAGGCAGTCGCGGTGACAGAGTGGTTGCCCTTAGAAACAGTTCGGATTGAAGCGGAGTAGAAGCAGAAGGTCAGCTTGGGAAAAAAGATGCGATTCCTCTCTCCCCACTCCACTCCTTTCTTTTTGTAGTTGAGGAGATGTAATGATAGGGGGCCTGCAACTACCAGAGGTGGAAAAGATCAAAGGTCTGTGTACTGGTGTGACGGGAAAAACAAGAATGTCAAGGTCCCAGGCCAGGAGAAGCCCATCCCAGGAAGACATTTAAAAAGTGGGGGCACTGGAATCATTTTCTATGAGGAACCAAATAAATGGGAAACATTGGATAATATTCATATGTCACAACATTTTGGGTTTGAAGGAAAGACAATAAGGATCATAAATGAGATCTATTAATCTGTTGAATTATTTTTTTTTTTTAGGGAGGGGGAAGGGTGGGAGAAAGATTCTTTAATCTGTTGAATTATTATTCTTTCCTTTTTAGAGAGAGGGGAAGGGAGGGAGAAAGAGAGGCAGGGGATCATCGACATGAGAGAGAAACATCAGTTGGTTGCCTTTCCTATGTGCCTGACCAGGGGCTGAACTTGCAACCTAAGTGTGTGCCCTGACCGGGACTCAAACCAGCGACCTTTTGCTCTGTGGGACGATGCCACACCAGCCGGGGGGAATTATTTCTTTAAGAAGGGCTTCAATGGCTAGATAGTGCTAGAAAATGGTGATAAATAATAGTCCCCAAATTGAATAACAGACCTTGTATCATTACCACTATTTTGTGGAAAGTGTGTATAATACTGTCCAGGTGGTCAGTAGTCTTTGATTTGTTTTTCTTTGGGATTGTTATGATTTAGAGTTGAATGATTTTCGTTAAAGAAAGTGTTCGTTTCTCCGGGATTTCAGTGGGGGAGCTGATGTGTTTTCACTGTTCAGATTGACCTCGCTTCCCTGTTGGAGGTGGAGCCTTGGCCGAGTTGAGGCGTGTCTGGGATTAAGTTGGCGTCCATGGTTACGTAATGCCTGGGCCTTTCTCGCTGTCGTTCTCTGGTTGGAAATTGGGAAACAGCCCCTTGACACAGTTTTTTAGGTTTTGTTTTTTAATTGCAAAGCATAAGTATGAGTAAGGGGTGAATAGGTTTTTCTTAAGGTTTTCTTTTGACTTGATAACTTTTGACTTTTGCCAACAAAGATGAAATAGCTTTCTGTGATTTTAAGAGGCTTTGGTAGGAAAGGAAATATTTTGTCTGTGTCATGGGAGGGAATAAAGTGATCATGTGACACACCAGAGTTCTTTCAATTTCCTTTTCAGTAAACAGGCCTAGCTTTTCCCCAGAGATATTCTCAATGCCTTTGGGTGAAAGGACATTCTACGTGAAGCGCAGATGCTCTTAGTAAATTACAGGTTATTGAAATGGGTATAGTCTTAAATGAGAAGACTGTTAGTGCCTTTGAAGGAAGATGTATTTTACAGGAATAAATGAAATGAAAGACATTGTTACAATAACGAAAGCTAATTCTACTTGCAAGTCAAGCTGTTGAGGCCAAGAGAAGCTCAAATTTTGACATATTTTTATGTTATCCTTTAAGAGAGAAGACAGATTTATTTTTGTAATGTTTTGAATTAAAAGAGTCTATTTTTAAAAGAGTGGTACTTAGAAATTAGGGGGAAGTGAAGAAACCTTGCAAACATAAACATTTCTCCTTGTACTTCATATAACTGAGCAATGAAGTGAGAGTTAAAACATTTTTCCCCTGAGTGGAAACTTTGTTCTCATCTTCCCTAATGTGGGAAGGTGATGGGTAATAGGACGATGTGATTGTGGGTATGAAAAACATTTCTAGAAACCAAAAAAGAAGTGTGAAGTTATGGAGAGTGGTATTTGTTACATTAATTATACAACCCTGAGAGGTGGGGCCACCCCCACCACGTGACCTTGGGTTTCAGGCAGAGTGACGTGCTGTCCACGGGCCCCCCGCACTCAGTGTTTATGCTCATCGTGCATTTTCCACTCGGAGTCAGGATTCCGCCAGGTGAACTGGGAGGGCTGACTCATGGCTTTCTAAGCCACCGCTAATTCCCTCTTACCTCAAGGGGTGTCTTACTGGTCCACCCTCCCCCCCCCCCCCAAGAGAAAGCCTAAGGGGATACGGAGGCGGCAGACAGCAGGGTATGTCGGCAGACAGCAGGGTATGTCGGTATGTCGGTATGTCGCTGGATTTCTACAGAGAAGGAGTTGCCCCTGAATCAGCAGTGTCTTCTCACCTGTTGGGCGGATTGCAGGCTGGTGTTTCCCCAGCTTTAACTCTGCGTCACTTGGGCAGGCAGGAAAAGATAAGGGCAGGGTGGTGACTCAGGAATTGCTGGCTGCTCTGGGACACCTGTGCGTGGACAGGTCAGGCAGGTCCCCACTGTGTGAACAGGAGAAGGAGATACTAAGAATCATGCGTTAATCTTCCAGGTATTCAAAAGAATACCTGCCAGTTGCACTGCTGATCTGGACTGCCAGTCATTGAAGGTTTCATGGGGTGACCTTTTAGCATTTCCTGTGGTTGTGTCTTGGACCTCCTACGGATGAGTGTTTGAATTATCTCATGATCTGTTTGCTCCTGAACTGTCTGGGACAAGCGATGGGAAGCTGGATGATGTCGTTTGCATAAAGGGAGGGCAGAGGACACATCGCATGTAGCTGTAAAGAAAGGATGGAGGCACTTAGGAGGAGCCCAAGGCCACTGTGACTTCCAGAGCCCGGGTACAAGCTGTGAATAAGCTGCGGCATTAAGTAAAAAACCACCTTTACCCTAGCCAGTGTCGCACAGTTGGTTGAGTGTTGTCCCATGGACCAAATGGTCGCAGGTTCGATTCCTGGTCTGGGCACATACCCTGTTGTGGTTCGGTCCCCAGTCGGGGTGCATATGAAAGGCAACCAATCAATGTTTCTCTCTCACATCATTGTTTCTCTCTCCCTTCCTTTCTCTCTAAAAGCAATGAAAAAAAAACGTCTTCAGATGAGGGTAAAAAGGAAAACAGCCCACCTTCAGCCCTGACGGTGGGGGTTGGGGAGTGGCTCTTGATTTTGTCCTGAGTTTTCTGAAAACAGGAACGTCCCCACTTGGATCACATCACCGTGGTTGGTGAGGACAGGCCACAGGGATGCTGTGCTAACCGCGGTTTTGTTGTGAGTGTTCGATTTAGAACCGCAGTGTGATGCTTACAAGGGAAAGTGGTGCCATTCGAGGATTATTCCTAAGTAGGCAGACCCTAAAGCAGGCGTGTTATCTGACAGATGGAGTTTTCATTCCCCATATTTTGCAGATTAAATGTGCAACTTCATTTTTAAAAGAAAACCCTGCCCTGACTGGTGTAGCTCAGTGGATTGAGTGCCAGCCTGCGAACCAGAGGGTTGCCAGTTCAATTCCCAGTCAGGGCACATGCCTGGGTTGTGGGCCAGGTCCCCAGTAGGGGGTGCTCACGGGGCAACCACACATTGATGTTTCTCTCCCTCTCTTTCTCCTTCCCTTCTCCCCTCTCTAAAAATAAGTAAATAAAATCTATTTAAAAATCCCTCACAAACTTCTGCTCTCAGTAGGTTTTTGTGCAGGTCCTTTCACATCGACATGAGCTGAGAAGTGTTGTCTAGTTTTCTCTGCTCCTTTTGTCACAGCTGTGCTTCGATGCTAGGGATACGTTCTTCTCTGTCTCGGTGTAGACACCCGTCTGAGAGAAGAGTAGCTGCGGGGGTTTTCTCTGAGTGAAGTAAGCCGTTTAGAGAAAAGTACACGGGCTTCTTTAGATGTGTGTTAACTGAGATATGTTCACGGAAGGTGGTTTTTTTCCCTCTAGCTCCTATTGAACTGTGAGTGTTTATTTTCACCTTCAGTAGTAGTTATGCCTAACCAAGTTCTTAGCAGTGTTTGGCCATGTCCCAGAGTGAGTGAGGGTGCTGAGGGTGTCCCAGCAGCTGCTGACGGATTTGTGGTCTGAGTTCTCATTGGTATGTGGTCACCCCAGTGAAAGTTCAACCTTGACCTTGGTGTTGGCACTTTCTTTAGGAATGTGTGGTCTTTGACAGATCGTACAAGAAAATAAATTATTAAATCCATCAGCAAATGTGGAAGACCACTTAGTGATTTAAAGCAGATTTAAAGGAGGAATAACAGGAAAACTGAAGAAGAAAGAGGTTAAGAATATGTGTCTGCAAACCAGTTAGGCTAATTTTTCCATTAAAAGTTGCCCAAAATCAGCGGTAACCCTACCTTCCTCCCTTCTGACACGGATTGTTGCCTCTTGTTCTCTTCCCTTTCCTATTTTTCATCCTCCCTCTTCTCTTTCCTTCTCTTCCCGTCTGCTTGCCTCCCTCCCTGCGGTAAGCAAGGAAGGAACCGACCCAAAGAGATTCCCTTACTTCCTAGGGTCTCGGAGCTGTCTTTAGCCCGTCCCTCCGTTAGAAGTCCTGCGTTCTGGCCCCTGACTTGTGGCCTGTAGGTTATGTGGCGTTGATGGTGGGAAGGTGAGTGCTGACAGGCGAGTAGGTGAGAGGAGACGAGTGTGCACATTCTAGTGCATACCAGGGTCTAACAGGAGCGTAAGATGGCGTGCTCTGGGGGTTCAGGGAGGACAGACTTCTCTCTCACAGTGGAATTTTGATCTGCACCCCCCTATCGCACATCCTCTGCAGGTGGGGTCTAGGGCACCCTCTCAAGGCCCCCGGCATTTCGTGTATTTATATACCCTTCATCTTTAATAGGGGCTGTCCATTTTTCTGAGATGGTCCTACCATCCAAGGCTTTATGGGCATGGATGTTCTCCGTCCATGTCTAGCTCGGGGGTGGAATAGAGGGCCTTCCCTCTCCTGGGCTCTGCAGTGCTGCGGCCCAGGTGGTTGCAGACGGAGATTAATTTCATGGCGGGGTCGTGCTCTGCCGCCACAGCCACTTGCACAACTGTGTTGGATGCGTGGTTATCAGGAAACAGCTCTGTGTCACCTTGAGCAGTAAAACCGCTGAACGGGGTGGGACAAGGAAGGGACGTTACACTCTTCTTCCAGGATGTCATTGCCCCCCCTAACATAATAGAGAAAATTAGGATTAAATAAAAACTGATGGCATCAGCTCTTTAGGGAGTTTTTTAAAACCCCAGGTGGAACTTTATTAATAGTAGCTGTGCTGTGGTGGATTGGGATGCTTCTATGGGTAAATGGTTACCTGTAGTTGGTTTTTTTAAAAAATATTTTATTTATTTTAGAGAGGGAAAGGGAGGGAGAAAGAGAAACATCGATGTGTGGTTGCCTCTCATGCGCCCCCTACTGGGGACTTGGCCTGAAACCCAAGCATGTGCCCTAGACTGGGAATTGAACCAGTGACCCTTTGATTCGCAGGCTGGTGCTCAATCCACTGAGCCACATCAGACAGGACTGTAATTGTTGTGTTTTTTTTTTCTGTAATATATTTCTTTTAATCTGATGTCCTGAATCTGCTGGTGACTATCGTAATGATAATTTTGCCAGTGGAAATAAATGCTGTCAAGATCAAAATGTGTTTGGAAGTAGCTTTTCTTGAAAAGAGTTGATGGATGAATCCAGTTGTGAATGACAAAGTTTCTAGATGTTACACCAAAACCTGCCTTTCTTAAACTAACAGCTTTGCTCGTTATTATTCTCGTCAGGGAGGCGCCACGCAGGTCATGCTTGTATATGGCACTTCGGAGGAATTACTCTGAAGCTACGGCCATCAAGGTCTTATGTATATATTTCTGGATGTTTGCTCACTTCTATTCAGAATTCTGTAGTTACAATAATTGTGCAGTTAATTGACTTGCTCCTCTTGGTAATCATCACCGTATTAGTGCAAATCATAAGAGGGATACTTACTCGTCATTACAAAGTGCCACTTGCTGATGCGGTTATTTCTGTTTGTGTGACAGGTTATCTGAACAAGTTCATGACCATGGGGGATATGAAGACCCCAGACTTCGATGACCTCCTGGCGGCATTTGACATCCCAGATATGGTCGACCCGAAAGCCGCGATCGAATCAGGACACGACGACCAGGAGAGCCACGTCAAGCAGAACGCTCACGGAGACGACGACTCTCACACGCCCTCCTCTTCCGACGTCGGCGTCAGCGTGATCGTGAAGAACGTGCGGAACATCGATTCCTCCGAGGGCGCCGAGAAGGATGGCCACAATCCCACCGGCAACGGCTTGCACAATGGGTTTCTCACGGCGTCCTCTCTCGACAGTTACAGCAAAGACGGGTCAAAGTCCTTGAAAGGAGACGTGCCTACCTCAGAGGTGACTTTAAAAGACTCAGCTTTCAGCCAGTTCAGCCCCATCTCGAGTGCTGAAGAGTTTGACGATGACGAGAAGATAGAGGTGGACGACCCCCCGGACAAAGAGGACATGCGTCCAGGTTTCAGGTCCAACGTGTTGACGGGGTCCGTTCCCCAGCAACAGGACTATGATAAAGTGAAGGCGCTCGGAGGGGAAAACTTAAGCAAAACTGGAATCTCTGCTTCAGGCAATGCAGATAAAAACAAAGTCGTCAAGAGAGAAACAGAAACAAATTCTATAAATCTGAGTGTTTATGAACCTTTTAAAGTCAGAAAAGTGGAGGATAAATTGAAGGAAAACTCCGAAAAGGTGCTTGAAAATAGGGTCCACGACGGGAAACTGGGCTCCGAGAAGAACGACATCTCCCTCGGCGGCATGGCCCCGTCAAGGTCAAAGCCATCCTCCAAGCTTTCTTCCTGTATAGCTGCCATCGCGGCTCTTAGTGCTAAAAAGGCTGCTTCCGACTCCTGCAAAGAACCAGTGACCAATTCAGGGGATTCCTCTCCGTTACCAAAAGAAGTAAACGATAGTCCTAGAGCCATTGAAAAGTCTCCTGAGTCCCAGAGTCTCATCGACGGGACGAAGAAGGTGTCGGTGTCCCTGAAGCAGCCGGATAGCCCCAGGAGCATTTCAAGTGAAAACAGCAGCAAGGGGTCTCCATCGTCCCCTGCAGGATCGACACCAGCAATTCCCAAAGTCCGCATCAAAACTATCAAAACATCATCTGGGGAAATAAAGAGAACAGTGACAAGGGTCTTGCCAGAAGTCGATCTTGACTCTGGAAAAAAGCCTTCAGAGCAGACGGGGCCCGTGGTGGCATCAGTGACATCACTTCTGTCATCTCCCACTTCCGCGGCTGTCCTTTCCTCTCCCCCCAGAGCACCTCTGCAGTCTGCCATGGTCACCAACGCAGTTGCCCCTGCAGAGCTGACCCCCAAACAGGTCACTATTAAGCCTGTGGCAACTGCCTTCCTCCCAGTGTCCGCTGTGAAGACGGCGGGCTCTCAAGTCATCAATTTGAAGCTCGCTAACAACACGACGGTCAAAGCCACGGTCATATCTGCTGCGTCTGTTCAGAGCGCCAGCAGCGCCATCATCAAAGCTGCCAACGCCATCCAGCAGCAAACCGTCGTGGTGCCGGCATCCAGCCTGGCCAATGCCAAACTCGTGCCAAAGACTGTGCACCTCGCCAACCTTAACCTTCTGCCTCAGGGCGCCCAGGCCACCTCTGAGCTCCGCCAAGTGCTCACCAAACCTCAGCAGCAAATCAAGCAGGCAATAATCAATGCAGCAGCCTCGCAGCCACCCAAGAAGGTGTCTCGCGTCCAGGTGGTGTCCTCCCTGCAGAGCTCTGTGGTGGAAGCTTTCAACAAGGTGCTGAGCAGTGTCAACCCCGTCCCAGTTTACATCCCCAACCTCAGTCCCCCTGCTAATGCAGGCATCACGTTACCGACCCGCGGGTACAAGTGCTTGGAGTGTGGCGACTCCTTTGCGCTTGAAAAGAGTCTGACTCAACACTACGACCGACGCAGCGTGCGCATCGAAGTAACGTGTAACCACTGTACAAAGAACCTCGTTTTTTACAACAAGTGCAGCCTCCTCTCCCATGCCCGCGGGCATAAGGAGAAGGGGGTTGTGATGCAGTGCTCCCACCTGATCTTAAAGCCCGTCCCAGCAGATCAAATGATTGTTTCTCCGTCAAGCAATACTTCTGCTTCATCTTCCGCGCTGCCGAGCTCCGTGGGGGCCGGCACACACACTGTCACCAAAATTCAGTCTGGTATAACTGGGACCGTCATATCAGCTCCTTCCAGCACACCCATCATTCCAGCTATGCCTCTAGACGAAGACCCGTCCAAGCTCTGCAGGCATAGTCTGAAATGTTTGGAGTGCAATGAAGTTTTCCAGGACGAGACGTCGCTGGCCACGCATTTCCAGCAGGCTGCAGATACGAGTGGACAAGTAGAGTATCATTTACATTTTGGTGTTTCGGTGATGAATCTGTAGACATGAGTGCTCTATACGATGCCCTTGCTTTTACGGGTGGGAGCTCAGTTAACCGGAAGGGGGGTGTAGGGGTGTGTGTGGCTGTATGTGTCTGCACGTACATGAGGGAGGAAGGATTATTTCCATAGAACAGAACAATATGGAAATACGAATTTTACTTTAAAAAAATTTTTCGGGATAGCTGATTCTTCTAGACGGACAGGACCTCTATGTACTAGTTGAGTTATGGCATCTTAGACTTAGGGTAAGTCACGGACTTCCTAAGCGTTGGATCATTGGAATACGTGTAGGGAGTCTGAGATCCTGCCAATTCCCTTGTCGTCCCAATGACTTAAGGGCTCAAGTCGGGCTGTGTACATAACTGATGCTCCTTAATTATTAGGGACCATTTTGGTAGTTAAAAAATCCCAGTTTTTACTTAACAATTACTCTTTTTTACAGTTAAGCATACCTGACTCGTACCCATTTTATGGTTTGCCTGTGTGGTCCTGAATTATATGGAGTAATACACTTCACTACAGTGAATTTCAGCTACAGGTGGAAAACCTACCTGCATTAAATAGGATACCTCTGCATTCGTTTGCAGCCTTTTTATTGTTACTGGTTCAGGGAAGTGTAGGTTGATGTTGGTGAAATACATCTCACCACGGGAATCAGTCAGCTTTTTATCCCTATCATTGCTTCTCTCCACGAGGCCAGTTTTTGGCTAACAGATAAATGTGTTTTACAGATACGTGATACTAGATCATCTAAAGTAGCTGGACATGTTGAATGAGACATATTTGAGCTTAGAGAGATCATGTGATTTATGATCCAAACCTGAAAACTTACAAAATTGGAAGGGGCCACTGGTTTGGGCTCATGTACTCGGACTCAAACTTCCGTTCATGAAGACCGAACGGAAAACCGATTCTTCTTTTATTTAACTCCAATATCCCCATGATAGTTCCCCAAGGGCGATGAACAAGTTCTTTGCAGAATTTTGACTTTGGGGAACAGAAGACCAAGCACACCTCAGTAACTTTTTTTCTCTTGGGTTTTCAGTTGAGCGGAAATGGAAGTGAAAGCATTCCTGCCGTATTGGATGCTCAATGTTTCACTGGCTTTGATTGTAAAATAATCAAAAAGATTCAAGTAGCCAACAAGTTCAAGAAGGCAGTGATTATGTTGCCCTAGTGTGTCCTTGGGACAGTGATTGGGCTCTGTATGGGTGTGTCCTCTTATCTTGTCCCCACTTCAGCAAAAGGGCAGTATTTCTTTCCATCTTAAAAGGAAGCAGGAAAAAAACACCCATGTCTTTTGTTCTATTTCTTTGGTTGCCTTGTTTCCCTATCCGCTGGTGTTTTGTATGTCCTAGCTTCTGCGGGCTGTCCCACCTGCTCCTAGCTCCTGCGTGCTGGTCAGTATCTCGCATCTTGAGGTGCGTCTTCTCTGCATGGGGTCCCTCCTTCTCTGGCGAGGAGGAAGGACATGGGCAGGAAGGTGGGAATTTTCCTTCTTCCCCGTACTACCCTAGTTTTGGGTCTCTGTTAACTGTTTAGGCCCAGCAGCCAAGCTAGGGTCAAACAGGGGTGAGTCTCTTTGTCAGGGAAGGAGGTTAGCATCACTTCCTGTGTGTGGTTGCTCCTTTGCCTTGACTTCTGCATTGCGCCGGGACAAGGATATAGCGCAGCGCACTTGTCTCACCTGGAATACCAAGCAGTGAGTCATGGCCAAACATATAATAACTCTAGGGCCAGATAAGCACAAAGCCAGGCATTCTTCCCCCGTTCTGTTTCTCAGCTAAGCATCAGAGAAGAATCTGGTGAGCTCCAGGGGCTGGTATCCAGGCATCACCAGGCTGCCAACATAAACGTGCCCTGTGGTATACTCTTCCTGTCCCCTGTCCCCGCTTCTCTCACTGAGATCTGGCCCAGAACACCTCCTCCACAGTTTCCCGTTCTTTCCACACGCAGCCAGTGGGTTGTCATGCAGACCCCGGCATGTGGCCTGGCCTCTTGCTCAGCAGCCCAGCCTGGGCCAGCTGTCCATGGGAGGACTGTCCCTCATCCAGCATACTGAGTCACATGAACCCCGCCTCAGATGCTTCCACAGCGCAGGGGCTTGGTGGGACCCTGTGACTGCTGCTGGACTAGCCTCCAAGGTAGCGAAAGCTGGGGTGGTCCTCACCCGCCCATGTCACCTGGCTTGGTATCAGGACCTCTGGCAGTGGGAGGTGGGCTGGAGACAGGAAGAACAGTGGGAAGAAGGGAGAAAATTCTTCATCTCAGCTTCACCAGTTTGCCATCCACAAGACCATTGGCTAGTTCACAATCGGTGAACTTAAATTCAGTTGGGGGAAAAAACCCACTTATGTAAACTTTCTTCTCTGTGAATAGCACTTAAACACTCACTGTCTCCTTAATAAATTTAGAAGTTGAACCAATGGCACCCCAGGTACCAGTCTTTTCTGAGCGCCTTCTTCCCTCTGTTCATGACATTCATGTATGTACAACTTCTGCTTCTCCTTCACCTTCACCTTGACCTTCACCTTCTTGGAAACTCATTGGTTAACTGAGGAAGAGTGGAGTGTCTCTTATTTGGAGCAGCTCTCCGAGGCTCACACCTGGTGGTCCTCCCTAGCACGGGCCCCAGCGCCGTAAACCCTGGGCCTGCCGCTCCTGCTTCTCGTCCGGCTTTCCCGGGGGTTCCCTGGGGCAGGGCTCCCCAGGCCTGCACAGCAGCCTCGGTTTGAGAACCATCCACACGGACTCCTGAACTGGCCCCACTGCCTCTGGTGATCCTGAAGGTTAACGTGTGGGACCTCAGGGCCCTGGCAAGCCTGAGCTAGGCTTGCTCATTGCCTTCCAGCTTTTGACTTGACTGGGCCCAGAGGAAGGCGCACTCCCTGACCGGCAGCAGGGGTGGCCCTCGCTCCCACCTCCTGCCAGCGTCTCCCTGCAGTTACCCTGATGGTTTTAAAGTCTCACCCGAGAGTGCTGAGGGGTCCTGTGCCGATGTGCTGGGTCTTCCTTCTCAAGGCATTCCATTGTTAAAATGAAACCTCTTATTTCGAGATCATTTTCATTTCATTGTAAGAAGTAATACAGAGAGATCCTGTATACCTGTTATCCACGTCCCCCAACGGTAACTTCTTGAAAAACATGGAATAGTAGTATAACCAGGACGTTGACAATGATGTGGTTGATAGAGTACTTCCATGACCACAGAGAACTCTCCTAGTGCATTTTTAGAGCCACTGCGCCCCTTCTTAAGCCACGGCAGCCCCTAATCTATTCTCCATTTCCAATTTCGTCACTGGGGGAATGTTGTGTAAGCGGGCCCTCGCCTTTTATTTATAACGTTTTGGTGTGGGCTTTTCTCACTCGCTGTCATCCCCTGGTGGTTGCATGCATCAGAAGTTCTTCCTTTTGCTGAGGAGTGATTCCATTCTGTGGCGGTGCCCGCAGGGCGTTCAGCCGTTCAGGCTGCTAGGCATGAGGGTGCTGCAGGCATTGGTGTGCAGGCTTCCGTGTGAACGCAGGCTTTCGCTCCTCTCTGATGAATGCCGCCCCGGTGTGCCGTGGCTGGGTCGTCTGGTAGTGCGTGTTGATATTTTTTAAAAACCCTTTTCCGGAGTGGTTGTCCCGTTTCCTGTCCGATGAGCAGTTGTATGAGTGGTCTGGTGTCTCTGCGTCTCCGTCAGTGTTTGGTGGCGGTCTTTTTGTTTCAGCCATTCCGACGGGTGTAGTGAGAGCCCTTTGTGGTTGTAGTTCGTGGTTCCCCAGTAGCTAATGATTTCGACCATCTTTCTGTGTGTTTATCTGCCATCTCTGTGTCCTTTTGGTGACATGTCTCTTCACGTCTTTTGCCCTTTTCGGATTAGATTTTCCCCGCTGTTGAGTTTTAAGAATTCTTGGTGTATTTTAGATACTAGTCTTTTTAAAAAGTTGGATATGTGGTTGTCAGTCTCCCCCCACCAAGTCTTGGCTTGTTTTTTTTTACTTTTTAAAAGGTCTTTGGTAGTGCAAAAGTTTTTAATTTTGCTGGCATCCAGTTTTTCAATTTTTTTTCTTTCATAGCTTGTGCTTTTGTTCATCTCTTAAGAATTCTGTTCTGTATCCTAAAATTTTTCTCCTGTGTTTTTTCCTAAAGGTTTTGTAGTTTTTTAAAAAATTATTTATTGATTTTAGTGGGGGTGATGAGAGAGAGAGAGAGAGAGAGAAATACCAATTTTATTTGTTGTTCCACTTATTGATGCATTCATTGGTTGCTTCCTGTATGTGTCCTGACTGGGGATCGAACCTGTAACCCAGGTGTATCAGGACAGTGCTCTAACCAATGGAGCTACCCAACCACCAGGGCCGTAGTTGTCTGTTTTACATTTAAGCCTGTGATCCATTTGGGGTTTTAATTTTTGTATAAGGGGTGAGACTTGGGTTGAGGTTTATTTATGTGGTTCATTTCTGTTCGTGTGTGTCCTCTTCCTTTAATACTGTTTGTCCAGAAGGCCGTCTGTCCTCATGGAATTGCCTTTGCCCCTTTGGAAGGAGTTGGGTAAGGGACTTCTAGTCCGTTTTCCTGGAAGAGAAAGTTGCACTCTGTTGTTGAAGTGTCAGAAAAGTAGCTGTTTTCAATGAGAGACTCCGACACAGTCAGGCTCTGCCCGAGGCCTCCGTGTGCGATGCTCAGTAGTTTCTGGACCTCAGCATCCTGGGAGGACAGCATTCCATGGGCCCCCCACCCCTGGGAGGGCGGGCAGCTCTCTTTCCTGAGTCACCGACTCTTCCACTGCTGAGTGCAGATCCCCTTTTTCTCAGCCCCATCTGTGAAAGGACGAGGTCCAGCTCTTCTCCCCCTTTCACGTTGGTGGGGTCCAGCCCCTGGAGACCTCGGCTTTTCTCTTGGGAGCCACCTTTTCTCGGTTCGACGCAGCCACCATCTTCCTTCATTTTCCACTTGTTCGTATTCTGACTCCCGTTTATGGTGGATCGGATTTTTCAGAGTTTTTTTCCGAGGGTGTGTGTCCGAACCCAGAAGGGGATCTCTTCTGGTGCCACCGCCTGTGACTGTCCACTGTCCGTGCCAGGGCCCCTCCGCCTGCGTGGTCAGACGTGGCCAGTGTGGAACGGGATGGAGGAAGGCTTCGGCGGCATTTGCTGAGTTCTGCCTTGCCAGCCGCTCCTCCGCCCCCTACAGAGGTTCTGCGGACAGTCTCTGTGAAAGTCGTGATTGCTTCAGAGAGACCTGGCCCTGGCAGCGGGCCCTCTGGGGCAGGTCTCTGCTCAGAGCTGGGCTGGAATATACGGTTCAGCCGAAGCCTGAATCATGGGATTCTGTCACACTCCGGTACGTGATAGGGGACCGTGCCCCGTGCGTACGTAGGTCCAGGATAGACTGCCCTGCCTGCATCTGCTCACCCTGCAGCGGAGCGGGCAGCAGAGGGAGAGGGCGGGATGGTGACCCCGTGGGGTGGAGAGGGGCCACTTCCCTTCCCAGCTGCACGGGACCAAGTGGTGCCATAAAAACGGAGCCTCCGGGCGCTGAACTTTTAGCACCCGTAGATCTGCCCCGGTTGGGGGTTTGGCTTCTGACCTCTGACGAATAACCTTCGGGACACGTTGAGAAAAAGAGTGGGCGGAGCGTCAAGAGAAGCATTCCTCTTCTCCACGATGTATTGAAGAGCTGACAACTTTAGTTTCAATAATTGAGATTTCAGGGTATCGGAATGTCATCGCTTCACCTCTGTAAAATCATGGCTAAATCTAGCCAAGCACACCCAAGGAGCACACTGGGGCCTTTTAAATGGGGAAGTCACCGTTCCTCGTGTACAGGCTCCATTGGCCATACAGTCAGAGGCTGTCGGTCCTGTGATCAGCCCTTTCGTTTTACCCCTGGAGCCACAAATGCCCAGCGGGCGGCACAGTCGGGGCTCAGGTCAAGGTTTCTTACCGCTGGTTCATTATTCTTCCCCTTGGCTCTGTTGATGACCTGCGGTATAGACACGCAGTGTTTCACAGTTGGGGGGCCGTAGGAGTTGTACGAGGACCAACTCATATCAGCTGCAGGAGCGCAGGTGAAGGTGACTTACTGTGCTGGTCCTCATCTTCAGCTTGGTTTCAGGAACTTTCTGGATATGCCCTGCGCCGGCAGCTTCTGGGAGCCGTGGAGCCCACCGCAGTTCCCTTGCCCGCCTGGAACACCATGACTAGCTGAAGACTCATGACTTGTCGTTTTCGGTCCTGTTCTCTGAAATGCTTGATTTTAATTTCGGTCAGACTAGGCTTGTCCCAGTTTTTTATTTTCTTAAGGACTTTGTTTATTTTTGAAGGGAAGGGAAGGAGAAAGAGAGGGAGAGAGCATTTATGTGAGAGAGAAACATCGATCTGTTGCCCCTCGCACGCGCCTCAACCCAGGCCCGAGCCCGCACCCCAGGCGTGCGCCCTGACTGGGGATTGGACCACACTGGCTGAGCCACACCTGTCAGGGCTGGCCCGCCCCAGTGTCATCCCGGTGTCATCAACCTTCAATTTAACTCTATTCTCCGCTGATTATCATCTAAACAGGCCATATTGTTTTCTGAACATTTGCTCATTTAATTGTCAACCCTTATCAGGGAGTTTCGCTGTTGCAGAATGACTTAAGGAAAAAGCCACCACAACCAGCTGGCTTGGGGAGCAAAGGCACAGAGAGGGGTTTCTGCTCTGATTCCTGCTTTGGCTTGTTGTTCCCGTTGAACTGAGTTCTGAAATGAAGCGCTCTCTCTGTTCTTAGTGTGAGATCGTATGGAAGTGTACGCCAGAAAGCAAACCGGAATACTTTATTAATTGTTAGTTTGGTAATTACACTGTAGACAGAAGATTAGGAAACTCCTGTTAATGAGGCGGAAACAGTTCTCTTCGCGCCTGGGCTCACTGTGGAGCCGGCCGTGTTCTGACCTGAAGGTCCAGTGTTTCAGGCCGTTTCAGGCTGTAGGTCTCTGAAATTTAAGCATTAATACATGCTGTCTTGACTCACGTATTGCTAGCCTCTGTCACCTTTCCCCTTGAACTTCTCCATGCTGTTTTTCTGCCTCAACGGTGAGTTGAGCACACGGAATTGTTTCCCTTGTTACTCAGCCATCTCTGAAGGCTTCATAGGGCTGGAAGGTGCCCCTGTCCTCCTGTCCCCCTTCCCCACAGTCCGAGTGGCAGTGGCAGCGGCAGCAGCAGCGCTGTTTTTGGTGTCAGGGTGGGGCAGAGAAGGCGCAATACAAACAAATAGTCAGGTGTGGATCGCGATAACAATTCAGCTCTGTTTTCCTATGGCTTTCTCCTGTTTCCTGACTTTTGAAAAGTACTATCTTCTTTGGAAAAGTAACACTTCTCTGAGCAAATGAGTCTGGCCCCAGAGTAATTAGCTGTTCGTTACTTCGATACTGAAAACATGTATCCATTTTTTAGATGATGCAAATAAAATGTCAGGAGACACTTGAAACCAGTTAAGTACTTCGCTTGTTTCTATTCAGAAGGCAGGCACTGTCCTGTTGAATTGTTTTCTCCTTTTGTAAATAGCTTCAGCTTGTAGAGAGTTCGAGTTTGAAGATACGTAGTTTCCTTGACTTAAAAAAAAAAAGGAAGGAAAGTCAGGTTCCTTTGGACTACAGAAATCCTGGCCTGCACCTCTACTCAAATACGTCCCCCAAATCCAGAGACGGTGTGTTCTGGCCACATATGCCAAGGATCCCAGAGAAGCTAATGGGATGCACGCCTTTGTGTCCCCACCCTCTCGGGAGCAGGGAGGACAACATTATCTAAAACTGGTGCAGTGGCAAAAATTCGAGGACGGACAGTTAGGTAAGCTGTACTCACGTGAGTTTAAAACTGTGGATGTCCTGCCAGGGGTGGAGAAGGAATGCCCACCACCCCCACAGCATGCTTTCTCTCCGAATGGGATGGACTGGAGGAGTGGAAGCAGGTAAACGAAGAGGGACGTGGAGGAGGGGATGCCGTGTGCGCACAGATCTCTGCATCTGTAGGTATATGAACTGAACCTCAGGTCTGCAGGCGGCGCGACTCCCCAGTGACTGAACTCCCCCATTTCTGTCATGGGGGCTGTCACCCGTACTTGTGCCCACTTTCTCTGGAACTTCTGCCTGTAAGGTGGGTGGCGAGCCTCAGCTGGTGGATGTGGAGTGAGCCCATTCCTGTAGCCAGGCAGTGGTCGGGGCTGGGGCTGGGGCTGGGGCTGGGGGTCCTGGCGGTCACCAGCTGTCTGTCCCAGAACCCCATAGGGGCTGGGAGACCACCCTGCCACACAGCCCATCGTGAAGGGAGCACTTCCCTCTCCAAGAACTGGTAGGAGAGAGGTTGGCATTGAAATGTGGGTGTTTAGGCCACCCTGTTCCTCTCAAAAAAAAATTGTTCAGTCTTTGCAGTCACAGATTTCTGTCCTAAAGAACACTGAATCATTTATGAAACCGATTTTGAATTGAATCATTTTGATACTTTATTGTTAACCTGCTAGAAACAAAGCCTGTCCAAACCCATCAACACATTCATAGCTATTTATATAGTCACATATGTATTATAAAACGTAACAATGTCTACTAGGGAAGAACATTTACGCAATTCATTGTGAATTGTATTTGTATTGTGAAGTATATCTATCTATATCTTGGTGAGAGCTCATGTAAAAAGTTTTTTCGTGTGGAACACATACTTTGTCTCCTTTGCGGATACCCTCCTTTTTGTCGTCGTTTCTCCCTGTTAAAAAAATGGTATAACCACCTCGCTTTGGAGAGAAGCAGCTGTGGAGAGAGCGGGTCACCTGTGACCCTGACGTATTGGTCACTGCGGGCACTCAGGTGTATTTGCGAATTGTTTCTCTCCTGTGTATTGTGGTCTGTGCAATCCTTGTGACCCCCCTGACGCCCCTCTGACGAGCCCTCCGTCACAGGCCTCGGATGCAGTCACAGCCCCGTTCAAATCCTGGTTCTTAACGCCACCAGCTGTGGGGCCGGGGTCACGTGCTCACTTCTCCAAACCTGATCTCCTCATCTGTAAAATGCACATAATATTCTCTACTTCAGAGATATAATGAGAATGAAACGAGATGTTGTATTTAAATGTATTTATTTGGAGTACTTAGTTCATCACTTGGCTTATGGTGGAATGGGGTCACTATCTATCTAATTAAAATTTGTTTTCACTTTAGTATAGAATATATTGATTTTACTCGTAAGTGAGTGCAAGACATTCTATGGTGCTTGTGGAAATTCAGTTATTATAATTCACTGCCTGGGATTAATGACTGTGAAAGTAGAAGACTTTAGTTCAGAGAAACAAATGATTACCTGTGATAAGGTAGATGCCAGCAGGGTCTTATAATTAATTAACGAATCTGTTGATTGGTTTTCTTTGTTGTGGTTTGTTTTAACCTTTGGAATATTGTTACTAGAAAAGGAATGCTATTTTTTTAATGATGCTAACCTCATCAAAGCTGCCTGTACTGTTCTGATTCTGTGATTATAATAAACATTTTGTGGGATAAAATTTGTATTTTAGTTCTTTCAGGAGAAAAACAAAAGAGTTTTCAAGTGAGTTTCTGATTTTTCTTAGTCTGAGTCGCTCAGAAGTTTAAACCTTAGTTTCTGGGTTTAATTCAAAAGCTAAAAGAAAAAATCTTTTTAAAATGTCATAATTCTGTCATCAACATAAAAGATCATTTTAAATCTTAGAGTCTATATTTTGAGGCTTTTGAAAAAATAGACTTTAATGCAAATTGTACATTTTAGAAGATAGTAGACACTTATTGCATGAATATCCAGATAGTATTCAAACACATTTTACTTACGCTATGTTAGATTTATATTTGGAATGGAAGCGGTAAGTCCTCCATTTATATTTACTTTAAGTTTTAAAAATATGCCGTGTTTAGTGCTTTCATCTAAGGGATGAAAATAGCGTGTTTCAGTGTTTCCTGGTTGGTTAATAATGTAGGGCCCCTTCCAAAGAGGATTTCAGTCCTAATTTTATTTTTATATATGACTAGATTTTAAGCTTTATATAAGGTTTCAATTTACTATCTAAATTTACGTACCTGAACTTGACTTCCTTGGTATTGATTCCAAATCAGGTAATGTCCAGGTCATCCATTTAAAGATCAACGAATGTGCAAAAAGAACAACTGGTTGCTGTGGTCATTCTTTGTTTTGCTGTCTCTCCGATTTTGAACAACTGAAGGGACTTAAAAAGCGTAGAAACTGGATTAGAGTCCAGTGAGTTTTTTTATTATTTCGAAAGTTTTTTGAGTTGTGGGAATGTGGCTACTGTCAGCCTAGATGCCCATAAACTTCTACTTGTACGTGGATGTCGATTTGCTCGCATGATTTGCAAGAATACCTGTCTGATACCGCTCCCTTACATTTAACAAAATGCCAAGGTAACGAAATGGGAACTCTACCTAAAGCCGACATTCTCTTCATACCTTGGGATGAGCCTGTACTACTTAGTACGCGTTATTTTTATTTTACAGGGTAAGGGATTTTCCGTTGAACATGCGACTTTCAATTTTGCTTTTTCCTGGGGCTTAGAATCAATTATCGTCGTATTTGAAATGACCGCTGTGTGATAATTTTGAGGTTTAACCAAGCTTCTTTGCGTGTTAGAAAGTACTTCGTAGGACCAACCCTGTCTCCCCCTTTGGTTTGTTTAGAAGACTTGCACTATCTGCCAGATGCTGCTTCCCAACCAGTGCAGCTATGCATCCCACCAGAGAATCCATCAGCACAAATCTCCCTACACCTGCCCCGAGTGTGGGGCCATCTGCAGGTCGGTGCACTTCCAGACCCACGTCACCAAGAACTGTCTGCACTACACGCGGAGAGTTGGTTTTCGGTCAGTATATCGTTCGCTTAACCTGCAAGTAAAGCTCGTTCACTTAATAACTGCACAGCATTTTGAATGGTCTGTGCGTCTGGTGTTCTGGGTCGTACAGTGATACCTCCAGTAACATCCTCTGGGAACTGAGCTCGTTTGTGGTGGAGGGGATCTGTTTGAATCCTTCAGTGGTCTTGGCCCTCTGGTCCACATGAACCGGGGGGTAAATGGAGCCCCTCCTTCCGGGCAGAAGCGTGCACGTGGCTAGGTTTGGCTTTGATCGCCTCTTCTGTCCGCACCCCTTCTAAGCACACTAGAATGATCTTCCTCTGCATTTTAACCCCTGCAAGAACACCACGCATGTCTGTGCCTCTGAATCCTCCTTCTCCCCTAAACCAGAAAGGGTGCAGTGGTTCCTTACTTTTACTTTGGAGCGACAACGGATTGAGGGAATGTTCTTTCCTAACACTGCCCTTTGAGGAAGAGCCTTCCACCCCAGGTATCCTTCCTCGATTCCTTCTTCTGCATTACCTCTGCCCAGGCTCCTCCCTCTCTTCACACACCTTGACTGTGACCCCTTTCACCGTCTCCGAAGATGCTCACATTGCATCTTTTACAACATGATGTTAGTTTAGCCAATAGCGATCGATGATGTGCTTGAACTTGACTCTCCACTCTGCGACCTTCTGAAATGCATTCCTGTGCCTTTTCTATTTTGACCCAGTGAAGGGCCTACCAAGAACACCTGTCATCAATGCAGGGTGTCTTTGTTAATAGAGGTATTACTGTATTGTGTTCATCTTAAACTTAAGTGTTTGGTTGCTGAGTATCTTTCATGTTAGACTTAATATACAGTGATTTTTTTAAGCTATAGTGTACAGTTACGATGTTTTATGAAAGGAAAGTCTAGTTGGTGTGATTTGACAGTTGTATTTCAGTTACATTGAGGTGAATGCCTCACCAGTTCCTAGGTGGTTCTGCCCATTTTCCAACATTGAGAGAGACTTTTTTCATATTTACATCTCATGCCTCCAGGCCTGTGATGCACAAATGTTTAATGAATTGGGATCTATCCTAGTAGAAAAGCTTGGGTTTGGAAGTGAAGAAACCAGAGTTTTGGGTACCAGTCCTGCTACTGGATTTGTGGGACTGCACGTGTTCTCCCTAGTGCCGTGGTGGCCTGTCTGTGAATCGGCGGGGTGCTTGCCTCCGTCTCTGCTGGGATGTTAGGGAGTGAAACAGGATAATCAAAACGCAGGCCTGCTGGGGCCACAGTGGGGAAGGTGCACACTGGAGGTGCCCTTGCCTCCACAGAAGCTGTGCACAGTGTCACTGTGGTTCTTATCCCACGATTAGAAGCTCTCTCATCACTGGATTCTTTGTTTAATTCTGATGGGAAGCAGTCCTACGGCATTTGCCGGGTGCTCTTCTTGTAACAGATGCCAAACGTTCTTCAGATGCTAGGTTTATTTTCCTAATACATTGGAAGGAAACTTAGTTTGGAACGACTACAGGACGTAAGACGTCTATAATTTGAGGTATTCCCGGTATCTTTCCTAAATTGAAACAAAGGCTCTGGGGTCCCTTGCTGTTGTTTTTTTTTTTCTTTTTTCCTTTTTTTTACCACATTCACAGAGTTACTTAAATTTGGGGCCTTGAATTTTACCTAAGCTTTTTGTGTTTAGTATAGATTTTTTCCCTAGACATGAGGCTTATCATAGACGTAAAAATAGTATGTGTCTGTATATTCTGAAGTTAAGTTCACATTTACCTTTTTAGATGATAGAAAATAATTTGACCATAGTTTTTTTCCTGCTGTCTTAAATAATTATCCAGTCTAATGTTTGGCTGGGGCTTAGCAGCCCCTTGGTGTTGCATATTTCCCCCTCCTTTTTGCTCTCTCTTTTTTTTTTTAGGCAGCAGAGTCTCTCTAAGGCCTTGCATGTTTTACTTTTGCTCTTTTTGATTCAGTGTGCCTCATTTTCTCTCTTCTTGATCTTATTGCATCTCCCACATATTGAGGAGGGGGGTCGCTTCTAGCTTCTGGTTGATTTGGTAAAAGTCAAATATGTCTCTGAATTTTCCTGGTTCTCGATCTGTTGGCTCTGAATCTAGAAAGGGGAATTCCAGGATTCTGTACTGTAAACATTTTTTACATTACAGAGAAACTTGATCGATACCCATAAAGGATTTCAGGTATACTAAATAGGAATAGACTGATTTTCAGTAGCATGAGGATACTGTGTGACCCCTTCAAACTCGGACTTCTGTCTTACGTATATTCACTATCAGCCTCTTGTTGCCCTTGAAACTTCTTTCCACTTTAAGCAGGTATTCGACAACTTTCTCTTTCCTTAGTTCTTTCTAAATCCCCTTCTTTCTTTCCTTACATTAAAGAGTGTTTTCTTTTGGCCTCCACGAGGCTTATTGGACCAAACCTCAGCTACCTCCTTCATTAGCTGTAGATTCTTTAACGTCCAGTTTATTTTCTTTGGCATTAACTCTTTCCCTCCCTCCAGGCGACTTCAGAGAATGAGCGCTTTGTTCCCTTCCGCCTTCCTTGGTCTTTTGCCCTTTGAACGCTACCCTTCTAGCCTTGATGGGAAAAATCTTTTGTTGATGACTCATGAGGATCCTTCTATTTCATTAGTGACCCATCTATTTTTGTTTTATGTAATCTTTTTCTTTCATAGGAATCATGGGCTTCCAGGGTTGGGAAGTACTAAAAAAAAACATCTCATTTTGCACATGAGCAACCAGCCCAGAGAGGATCAATAATAACCTGTTCAAGAGAGTACAGGCTCAGGTCCACCCAAAATAACTTTCGTGTGCCTGGGTGGCTTTATTGCCTAAAACAGAAGTAGACAGGATTATGGGGGGTGGGGGAGGCTTTTCTTAATTATTCTCCTGTTTTTATTGAGTGACCTTAGTGTGTACTCTGCCGAACATTGTACTTTAAGTCACTTAACATGCTAATGCATCCATAACGATTTTTATAAAGTGCTTGCGAAGCCTCATGTGGCTTTATAGAACACGTCATTCTGAGCATGCCAGGCCTCTGAGACTCTGGGAGTGTCTCCATGAGTTCAGACGGGGGACCTAAGAATAGAAGTACCTTAGATTAATCCAGAAGTCGCTGAGCACCGCCTCCTCGAAGGCCGCCCTGCCTGCAGTCCGCATTCCTCAAGTCGCTGTTCCCGTTCACATAGCCAGGTGTAAACCGAGAAGGACAGCTGGGTCCTCCAAGGGTCATACACACTCTTAAGCGTTGCTGACAGTCCTTGAGTGTTAAAGATGAGGTCGGGGGGGAAATGGATCTCTGAATTTTGGAGTTTGTTTCTGTAAGGCTAGAGTTGAATGAGGAATGAAGGAGCTTAGTCGGACAGGTGATTTATTTAGAGATGTTGATTTTTTGGAAGTTTATTCTTCATGTCATTTCTCAAACAAATTGGAGTGGACTTCAGTTTATATTTTAGGGGACACACAGTCTAGGTGGTTGACCTTGCCTACCTGATGGGCCCCCAGAACCGACAGATGCTTCAGCCACACCAGTGTGCGCCAGGAAGCAGGACCTTGGCTCGAGAGCCAGTGCCCACTTGTCCCTCTGTGCCCCTCTGTTGGTGGCATGAAGGATTGTAGCGAAGCTCTCTTCTGTTGGAAATGCTATTTGGGTAGGGGGGTGGGGAGGAAACACAGGGTCCTAGTGTCCGAATTTGGCACTTAGGAGAGTCTCCTCCCAAGCCAGGAGTCATCCAGTCTTGCTGTGTTCGTGGCCTTGATGATGGATGGCCCGTTGGTCTCGCCACAGTCTGGAGTCTGGACAGCCAATCCTAGACACTTTAAAGATGCTCAAAAGGCAGGCCATTTGAGGCTTATGTTTCTTCTTCATGATCTTCCTTCTTACATGTGTAAAAAATATTTTGGTCTGCTCTCCTTAGGAAACAATGAAACCTGCTTCCAGGAAGCTATTATTAGCAACCCAGAGGGGCTATTACAATGTGTTCGTTTTACCCAGTTTTTGCGCAGTTAAGTTACACATGTTGAATGGTCTCGTGCTAACGACTCTGTGTTTATCTTCCTAACAGATGTGTACATTGCAATGTTGTGTACTCTGATGTGGCCGCCCTGAAGTCTCACATTCAAGGTTCTCACTGTGAAGTCTTCTACAAGTGTCCTATTTGTCCAATGGCGTTTAAGTCTGCCCCCAGCACACACTCCCATGCCTACACACAACATCCGGGCATCAAGATAGGAGAGCCAAAGTAAGTCGTGCGCCTTTGACCGCTGCCCCGCTGCTGTGTGAGTGCCCCTGAGGAGGTAGGCGTTCTGTGGGATCCCGTTTAAGGCAGGAATGAGGACGCCACCCACCAGATTCTGCTGCTCGATGAGGCACCGCTCATAGCTCCCGAAACCTTCTGTCCTCCCCAGGTGGTACCTTTGCCCAAAAGTGTCCCTCATTGTATTTATGCTCTTGCCAACCAGTTTTTAGGAAGCAGGTGAATATTTATTAGCTTTGTTCTTTTTTTTAAAGATGATTTTCACAAGTTCTAGGGAAATGGTAAAAACCTGTCATCCTTCCATTTTTCCATGGTTTCATACAGTATGCACTTTTCGTAGTAACATTTGTAAGATGAACTCAACTTAAGGCGCTGGTTACTGAATTTAATTTCATCGCCAGTATATGTCCTTGATCAGTGAAAGAATTTTATTTTTGCCTTACCCTCGCTCTTCGTCTTGTCAGCTTTTGCTTTTTTGTGTCTTTCATAATGAAGCAGGCTCCAGCCAGCGATTATGGGCTGCCTGCCCGCAGTAGAGGCGGCTTAGCCCAGAGGAGGGAGTGTGGGCACCCGAGGCACAATCCCACCGCCCACCCACCGGCTGTGGACATGGGCTGCCGCTCACCCTGTCTCAGTCTCTTTTTTTTCCCCTGTCAAGTGAGGGCAGTGCTTATTTGCCAGGGTTTGAGTGAGCATAAAACCAGGTGACATGTTTGAAATGCCTACCTTGCCCATAGTCCTGTGTCCAGAGCGTGAGGGGGCCCTGTAACAGCAGTTCCTTCCCACAGTTCCCTGTGTTTCCTCCGGGAGATAACGGGCAGGACACGGGTGAGATGCTTGAGGTTATATTCCTTTTTTCTGTGTTTATGGCAATGTGGAATTTGATGATTCTGTGAGGCTAGTTTGGCCGCCTCATATCTGTTGTGCTTTTGCCCGTAACTGCACCTTTTCAGGAGAAGATACACAGAAGTGATTCTGTTTACTAAATACTATGATAGTATGGAATTTTATTCTAATAGGATCTTCACTGTGACTTCTGTAGATGCTCAAGTGAGACAAATTACAGTGTAGGGGATCCATATACAATTTGGCATGTTAATTCTGAAGACAGACATTAGTGAGTTTTAGTTAATTTTCAGTGTTCATGGTAGCAAGACCTCTGGACACTAACGTAGTCATTTCCTTCCAGTGAGTAAAGTTTTTGATTTGGTTCTTTATTCAGATTTTAAAAGTGTATTCACTGAGATGTCTATGAAGTCTGGAACACTAGTTATTTGGAAACACAGGACAGCAGATGATTTTAGTACTTTCAGAAATTTATAGGAAAACCTAATTCTAGTACTTTTTTTATGCCATGTTTTTTTCTACATAGTTCTTTAATAAGTGCCAAGCTTAAAGATGGGCATCGATTACTATGTTTTAACTCTAAAACTGAAACAGATTTGCAAATGCAACAAAACTCCCAAACCTTGAACGCCAAGTTACCAGGTTGATTCTGACTGATGCCCAGCACCTGGCTGAATGCAGGCCCCGCCCACAGCCCGGCTGTTGCTGCTCGGACTCTGTCATTGTCACGCCTGTCCTGCAGTGTGCTTTCAGGACACTGTTCCCTGACATCCTCCCCTGTTCAGGCTTCTGCACACCCTCCTTTCTGTGCCACGCTGGAGGGCCAGTGGGCCTACGTGGGACCCCAAAGCCTCCTTTTGATGTTAAATCCATCTCTGTTCTGTTTATGTTAGCCCAAAACAAGCCAGTGGCCCCACCGCAGTGGAACTTCGGGCATCGAAATCTCCTGGCAGTATTTGGTTAACAGGTGGTTTTATGCAAACGAGTCAAAACTGTGCAAATGATTTCCCTTCATTTTTAAAGATAACTACAGAACCCCCATCCCTATTTTCTTCAGAGAACACAGGGCAGCCTGAAAATCTTCCCATAAAGCCCTGCAGTGTGCTCCCCCTCTCCCCCCGCAGTTTGAAAAGCACGACAGCAGATTCTTAGCAAACGTTGATACGTTGTCACCGGGTGCCAGGTGTCATTCCAGTGCTTCGTGGCTTGTCCAGGGTAAGGCCAGGCATGCTCCCTGCTGGGGAAGAGGAAACTGCAAACAGCTGTAGTCTTTTCTGGGTGATTTGAGGTCATGTCCAGTGACCATTACAGGCTTCTACGGCGATCCAGTTTTGTGTCTGTTCAGCTTTGTATTGCCCTTGATGTCGGACGAACAGCAGTTTCTTTTGCTGCTTTGGGCCTTCCTTTCACTTGCCAGCTCTAAATGTATCTGAGTGGATAAATGAAAACTCCAGAGCTTAGAATCCTATGAGAGAGAGGGAGTTTTTGAACAAGTTCCTAAGGAATAAAATATGTGAGCTTACAGTAGCGGCACGGTACAGGGCTGCGGAGCTGGCTGAAGCTGTGTGTGAACCGTGGCTGTGGGGTTACCGTGGTTTCCACCCCCTCAAGCCTGTTCTCTAATCCGAGTCGCAGTACCTGTCCCTCTGCAAAGTGGCAGCCGAGGCGTGGGGACTGAATGGTGCTCAGGACAGTGCTGTGTACCTCGCTGGGTTCAATTTGTGACGCAGGAGTTTTGTGGCCGTGATTGCAGAGCTAGGGACCCTTTATCCACTTGTTTTCACATCCATTTCAAGTGTAGCGCTCTCTTCTGGACAGTTTTGGTTGCTACAAGTTGGAGCTGAGTGTGGGTGTTTGGTTCTAGCGTTCTCTTTCTTTTCTTCCCCTTCCCGCCCACTCTGCTCCCTTCCCCCCTTGGTTATGGTCTAGTTGCTCTCGCATTCATTGAACCCTGTCACTTAGGACTAAGTCACAGTTGTAGGTTTGCCATCCCCACACCCCCAGGAACCCAGCTCACCGAGTTTCTCACTGTCTCCTCACCATGCTGCGCCCGGTTAGGCTCTGTGCACGTGGGTCTCAGGGCCACCCCCGCCGGGCACGCTGCTGCGGTTTCTCCATTGTGTTGGCTCCCTCTTCATGTTCTGTCCCTAAGTCTGTGAGGGTCACGGTACCTTCGTTTGGGCTTTGCCTTAACTTCAGCACCAGCTCTTATTGTTTAATCGTTTCTGTCCTACAGAAACGTGGGAGGAACCCTCTGGAGCACTCCTGCATCCCCTCGCCCAGACCCCCGGCTGTCAGCAGCTGTCTTTCCCCCAGGGAGGAGCCCTGGGGTGCCGAGCCGTGTAGGCCAGGGTTTCCTGCCACGCCCCCGTGAGGACGCTCACCATCCAAGGCACGAGTCGCGATTGGTCACATTCCCATCCAATTAACTCATAGAGCCCACGGGCATTTCTCCGCTGGTTTGTCTTTTTAGAAAGTTCTGGTCCAGAATTCTATCTGGGAGCCCACTTCACGTTGACTCGTCCTGTCTCGTCAGTCGCTTCCACCTGGAACAGCTGCTCAGTCTCTCCCCCTCTCCTGTGTCTGGCCGTCCAGCCGGGCACACCAGCCTGTCACTGGGAGGGTGACCCTCGAGTCTTCTCATTGCGTCCCACTGGGGACATGCCGTGCTTGTGCCTGCCTGTCCTTGTCATGCTGCCGTCACTAACCTCCACCGTCTAATGCATGTGGCGCCATTTCCCCTTCATATTTTGAGCCGTTTGTGGGGCAGAATTCTGATAAAACACCAGCAACCCGTTCCTCCGAAAAATGCCCAAGTACATACATTCTCTGCTGTTTCATACTTTTTTTTTTGCTATTGAGTTCTAGAAGGCAACAAATCAAACCAAACAAACCCCGCCCCAAAGGAATGTAGCAGGAATAAAGGAAGCCGTGCTGTGTTTTTTCATGAAATAGTTATTTCTGAAAAAGTAAGAATGGAATCCTGAGAAAGTTCTTAGCCTGCCTAGTAAGTCTTACTTCTTTTATTCTGGTTGGTTTTTCCCCTTATTGCTCTATGCTAATTATAGAAGAAATCAGGAAATCTAGACAAGCAAAATGATAAAGGGAATCATATATTATCACCCCGCAGAGATGACGACAGCTACATGCCATTTGTATCATTTCTGCACTCCTTTAAAATATGTGACCACATCATACATACTGTCTTGTTAACTGTCGTTTTAATTTTCATTAAAGTCTTTCCACGTCCTTGGGATATACCTGCAACGTAATTAAATTTTTCACACGGTTGCTGTTACTTAACTACTGAGGGTGCTGGGCTGTTTAAGAAGGGAAGCTGTTTCCACACAGCGAGGGAATGAACGTCTTTGTCGCACCTGGTGAAGCTCGCGAGGACACAGGAGTGTGCCAGCTTGGCGCTGTCTAACCAGACAGCGGTGTGACCTCAAACACTGTCCCCGCCCCCGCCAAGGGTGCTGGTGCTCTGTGCCGAAATAACACGTCGAGACCTTGTAAAAACATGTGTCACTCAGTCCGATTAAATGATAAGTCTTCTGGGGGAGAAAAGAAAAAAGTTACGTTAGTCATTGCTGGACAGAAACATACAAAGTGAGGTTTGAAGGTACCCGAGAATCGCTCTCTTGAAAAGACCCCAAGAGGAAGAAAGTGGCTACGAGAGGCATTCCTTTCTCGAGCTTCGCTGCTGAGATACCAGATGGAACCTCAGCGTCCCCTTTTGCGTCTCTGACCCTCATCTCCTGTCACTGCTTCTGTGACATTTTCCTGAGCTGCCCCCTAGGATGCTTTGTGCTGATTCTCATCACTCTTCAAAGGAGACACGGGTCTTCTAGGGCCTCCCGTAAGGACCAGGATGACCTGGGATGGTTGAAGAAGGGGTGACCTGTGGGCAGATGTGTTCACAAGGGGCCCCTCCGATTCGCTGGGGGCAAAGGTTGCCGCCAGGAGTCTAGGAACGTTCACTGCTCCAGACAACGCCGGCCTGAGCGTCCGCGGGAGGTAGTAGACGGTTGGAGTGGGTAGTGTTCCGAAGGCTGAATCTGCAGGAGTGACTTAAGGCTGCTTGGCAGGTGGTACGCTAGGTACAGAAGTGGTTTGTTGTGCACAGTGAGTGTTTTAAGCCAGTGAAAGTGCAGTGGGCATTCAGGTGTTGAAGTGTGGGTCTTTCTTGTCTGGGGGGGCTTTCTGTGTTAAGAACAGAATGTTGACTTTCAGGTGTAAAATTGCTACCGAGTCGAAAAGAAAACTTGCGACAAGTGAGAGCTTGTGCAGTTCCCGGGGTGGAGCAGGCCTGCTTATTAGTTCACTCATCAAAACCTTTTCCAGGTTAGGGTACCACCGTGGAGCCGTGTTCCCTGTCCGATCTTAAAAAACAGCAGCAGCAACAACAAAAAACGAACAAAGCATCCAGGGCGCTTTGCTGGGTGTTAACGGAACAAGTAAAGCCTTTAAAAAACGTGTCCCTTGTTTATCTCTAAGTCATAAAAGGTTCCTTAATATAGACATCTAAGCAAATATGCCTGAATCTTTACCCAGAATGTTACGATGCATCTGCACGTGAGTGATGCCTTCCGAGGTTTGTTTCAAAGCTAAACTGTTTTGTTCTCCTTGCTGTGTGTGTGTGTGTGTGTGTGTGTGTGTGTGCGCGCGCGTGCGTGTGTGCTCACTGCTGCTGCCTCCTGAATTCCTGAGCTGAGATGCAGGTTGCCTTTGGCGGGAGCCGAGAGGGCTGACTGACGTGTCCATGCACTTCTCTGTTTTAGAATAATCTATAAGTGTTCCATGTGTGACACCGTATTTACCCTGCAAACCCTGTTGTATCGCCACTTTGACCAACACATCGAAAACCAGAAGGTGTCTGTTTTCAAGTGCCCAGACTGTTCTCTTTTGTATGCACAGAAGCAACTCATGATGGACCACATCAAGGTGTGTGTGCCTCTCTCTGTCTTTTCCATGAATCCCAGACCCATTCGTTGGTCGCACGTCACGGCCGAGCAGCAGGTTCGATGAAGCATGGGGGCTGTGGGGGGAGGGGCAGGATGCTGGCCGTGGGTGATGAGCAGGTTACAGCTGGGTGCTGTCATCTGGGGACTTGGCTGAGGGATGCCGTTTATTCCCGAGTCCCGATCTGCACACTAGGCGTGACCAACACACAGAGACACACCCATGCACTGATTCTAAAAGCGGAATGAAGGTATTAGGGTTCTTTTCTTCTGCAGGTGAAAATGATGACTGTGACTTCTATTTTTTTTAACATTTTATTTATTTATTTGTTTTTAGAGAGAGAGAAGGGAGGGAGAAAGGGAGAGAAACATCGATGTGTGAGAGAGAGATCGATTGATTGCCTCTCACATGCCCCCTGACTAGGGACCAGGCATGTGCCCTGACCGGCATGGAACCAGCGACCTTTCATTTTTCGGGACGACACTCAATCCACTGAGCCATACCGGTCTGGGCTGAAGTTGACTTTTTTTGAAACTTGGGGTTGTATAGGGTTTAGAGATAGAGACTCTGACAAATTGTCTAATTTGTATACATACTGGAGTACTTAGAAAAATGAAGGTGTTTCCCTTGAGATGGAGCAGTTCTGTTTGCACTATAATGGATGCCCTGGACCTTTCCGGTTTTTTTTTTGTTTGTTTTTTTTTTTTTTAATCAGCATGCACCCTGACTAGGACAAGTCCAGGATATGGCACAGTGTCTGGCTCCTGGGGGGTGTTCAGTTAATGGAAAGCAGTACATGTCCAGTTTGGATGACCGACTCTCCAGCCCCCAAAGGGGACACTGAAATCTCTCCAGCCTTTTAAGCTCACTGAGGGCTGAGCTTAGTCCTAGCCTCTTAGCTGTCCACTGTGATAGGTTAAGCAGTTTTATTCCCCCGTGTTTAGGAGAGAATATCCATTAGCTCTCAAGAGATGAGAGTGATTTGACTTTTTAAAAAGAGAAACAGCAGATCCAGTATTGTCGTGATTTCAATCTCTTTCTCTTAGTTTACCTTCTGTTGTAAGGCGTTACACTGAAAGGTCAGTTTAAGGAGCAAACCAAGTTCTGAAGTAGCCTGCTCTCATCTTAGTTAAATGAGTGGACTGTTTGTTCATCCTTGGAATTTCCTGTGCTGGGTGGATGTGAGCTCACACGGTATAATCGCCTGTTGCAAAGGACGTGTCTGGTGTCCCGGTGTCTGCACGGTGGAGGCCAGACAAAGGTGGTGGCGATGTGACGCTCCTAGTCCCAAACAGGTGCACGGGCGGTACGGTGCATCATTCTCACTTGAAGTCCAATGCAGTCCTCTTAAGATAGTCTTAATGTTTTTGCCAAAATTATAAAACTATCTTGACAAAAAATACTTAGTTAATGAATGATCAGGAAAAAATTAAAACTGCTAATAAAAAGGTAGGGACATTGGAATTAGACCCAAATATTGTAATATACTTATATGGGGCAGGGGAATCAAGACAAAAAGTCACTCCTTGAGAGGGTTTTAAGTAAGGTGTTTGCTTTCTGGAACTCCTGTTTCTATCTGGACGTGGGTCCTCGACCTTGTGGTTAGGGTCTTCCTTGTGTGAATAGTGAACTTGGAAGAATACAAGGTCCCGAGAAATAGAGACCAGAGAGGCGTGGCAAAACCTGGTGGCCGCAAGGAGGAAAGGATTGTTTTTTTCATCCGTATTTTTGTGGGTCATGATACGAAACCAGTGGGAATGCAGACTCACGGTCTCATTTTAAGTGTGTTCTGTGCACTTCAAATACCATCCTGCCTGCGTTTGAGATGGGTAAGCATGAAGGTCAAGTGTCGGGGGCACCCCGTTGTTATTTCTAAGATACGTACTTACCTCTTGTGAGTGTGTTTACGTTTGCCCGGTACCTGTGCCGTTCGGATTGTCAGGAAGGAAGGAAGGAGGAGGAAGCAGCACAGGACCGGTGTTCCTCCACAGACACATTTCCTCAAGGGCAGGCCTCTCTCTATTGTCCGGTCCATGGGCTCGCCTAGCTCCGGCGAAGACAGGTTTTCTCACTGTAGGCCCCGCCCTCCACACAGGCTTTTACAAGTCTTAAACTTCCACCTTGCGATCATTCAAGTTACTGTTACCTAAGCGAAGGAAAGTCACCTCTGAGAGGATTAAGTTGTGTTTCTGTTATTCAGATTTGTTTTTAAGTGAACCATCTTATTTTTACGTACAATGTGAAAATAAAAAGTGTAAGTTAGAAATTCTCTGTCTAGCACACATTCTGTTGCTCTCTCATTGCCACAGAATTTTTTTTTGCTGCTTTTCTATAATTTCTATGGCATGATAAGCTATTTATAAAGGAATCCTTTATTCTCTCTGCACCTTTTTAGTTAGTAAAAATGTATTTGCCTGGAAACTTACTGAAAGCTTAACTAGAAGATTTTGGGTTTAGGTTCATTGTGGGAGGGGGGATTTAAATAGTTAACAATGTAAAAATGTGGCTTGTGTCTTGAAAAAAGCCGGAAGCCCCTGCCCTGCATGGCAGAAAGGAGGCCAGAGCCCAGAGGGTCGCTGTCAGAAGTCTCACCGGATTTCCCTTTGCAAAGGAGCACTGGGCGTGCAGCTTGGGCCCTGTTTACAGGGTGGAGCTGTAACCTCTGCCCCCGAGCCCCAGTTCCCTTCTGGGGTGAGACAGTATTGGAGAAGCTTGGCTCCTTCCCGGGACTGTTGAGAGAAGACCTTGCCCTGAGCACGGAGGCTGGAGAGTGCGCAGAAGGGACAGCCTCTCACTCCGACGCTTAGGGAGGCAGGTGGAGCCGGGTCTTGACCCAGGGCGCCCGGGCCCCGGAGGCCTGCGTGTGCTCACGCAGGAAACGGGCACGATGTCCTGTCTTTCTGCTGGCTCAGGGACTCAGGCTGGCGACCGCCTAGTGCTAATAAAAGGAGGCCCTGTTCAAAGATAAATTGTGTACAGGGACACAGAGCGATTTGCTTCCTTGGTTTTTTGTTTGTTTTTACTCCATGCTTCTAGAATACAAACAGAACAAAACCAAAGTGAGCCCGTCTTTAGAATCAAATGCACCCATTCTACCCCTGTGGAATTTGAAATCCTGAGATTTTTAACTTGAAGGTCACCACTGAGGTTAATGAGAATAAACAGCTAAGGAGTTTGAAAAGGATTTTTGAATCTCTTCTATGTTCACGAGTCTGGGTGCTGTCTGTCAGAAGGAATGCATTCAGATAGGGTGCAGGGAGATTACAGTTACCAGCCCCCCTCAAACCCCTGCAAAACCTCAGACTGTTACAAGTCTCCCAAGAGTGCGAGGATTGGGAGAAAGGTTCGCTATTAGCGTATTGGTGCCAGGTATTTGTAAAGTAGCTAAGGGTCTTTACTTTTGCCAATGTGTGAAAGTAAGACGCTTTCCCCAGAGACGGTCTGTTACAGAGCAGATTCACTGTGTCGCACTGGAGTGTCAGGAATAACCTGGATTCAGCACAGAAGTCTTTCTTTAAAGAGTTTTAACACGTCACAAACAAGTTTTCAAAAATAATTGGGAACTAGAATTGAATATTTAGTTGACATACCAACAGTACTTCTTTATCTCTTTTTTAAGCATATGTTTTGTTTAGGTTTTCTTCTTCATCGATTAAATACTTCTGAATGAATACAAAAATCACATTTGTCCTGTGCATTAAGAGAGTCCACATGTGCTCCTTTTTGGTTGTGAGATTTGTTATAGATATTTCTTTTGTTTTTATGACGCAGTCCATGCATGGAACGTTGAAGAGTATTGAAGGGCCTCCAAACTTGGGTATAAACTTGCCTTTGAGCATTAAGCCTACAACTCAAAATTCAGCAAATCAAAACAAAGACGACACCAGATCCATGAACGGGAAAGAGAAATTGGAAAAGAAGTCTCCATCCCCCGTGAAGAAATCGATGGAGCCCAAGAAAGTGGCCAGTCCTGGGTGGACGTGTTGGGAGTGTGACCGCCTGTTCACGCAGAGGGACGTTTATATTTCCCACGTGAGGAAGGAGCACGGGAAGGTAAGAGGGAGAGCCCCGCCCCAACGCCCTGCCCCCCTTGGCGTAAGGAAGTGCACGGGACGGGCAGACTTCCAGGATTTGGGTTCTTGTCCTGGCTCTGTCAGTGATTAGTGAGGTGACCTCAAACACCCCTCAGTGTCTCTGAGCCTCAGTTTCTTTAGCTATAACGTGGGATTTCTGAGTCCTCCCCATCTTCCTGTGTGATTTTGCGAATCACTGCCTTCACTTACACAGCCGAGGCTGGCAGTGAGTGGTTTACCACATTCGTGTGGGAACCGAGAGCAGAGGTGACCCAGAGGTAAAAAACGTCTGAGCTTGCCGCTCAGCCCTGTGACAAACAGCCCCGTGACAAACTCGGGGGAAAGCAGGAGGGAAGAAAGGGGCTGTTTTGAAAACTGCTAGTAGCATTTTATGACTTCCGCGATTATTTCCTGAGTTTGGTAGTGGGGAGAGGGGGCCTCCGCCTTAAAAGTGTCTAGGAGAAGTTCTAGAACTCAGAATCACTGAAAAATCTGGGTTGCAATATGTATATTCTTTTTTAATTTGTTTTATCCTCACCTGAGGGCATTTTTTCATTGCTTTTAGAGATAAAGAGAGGAAGGGAGAGGGTGTAGAGAGAGAAGGGTGGGAGAAAGAGAGGGAGAGAAACACTGATGTGAGAGAGAAACATCGATCAATTGCCCCTCGTATGTGCCACTGACTGGGACCAAACCCTCGACCTTTTGGTTTGCCAGACGATGCCCAACCAACTGAGCCATACCAGCCAGGGCTGGTCTTTCTCTTTCAAAAATAAGTACACGTCTCCAATTAATAAGGAAAAATTTTTAAATGCTCCTTATTAAACTTAATAGACTAGCAAGATAGTTTTTTAATATTATTATGATTGTCTCAAGGTTGGTTTGTTCTGGTCAGGATCCAGAGAAGAGTGTGCATTACATTTGGACATATAACTTAAGAATTCTATAGCAATTTTATTTTATTTTCTAATGTGCTATTACGTTGTTGGAAAAATTGTGTATATATGTCCCCTGAGTTTCTGGATTTGGGTCATGGCTTCCTTTTGACATTGTTTAACTTGTTTTTCTGTATCCCATAATTCTTAGAAGTTTTATTACGTTCAGGTTGAATATTTTTAGAGAGAAATACGACATAGGTGCAGTATTCTTTCTGTATCGTATCCCGAGGCACATCATACCAGCTTGTCCCACTTGTAGTGATTCTAGGATTGATTCGGGGCTTCAGAGACATTACACATTAAAGAAACCATTTTATTGCTTTGACTTAAGCCAAAGAAACCGAAGAGTTGACCTTGGAAACCTGGGTAAAGAGTGCATAGCAATGGGTTTGTAATTATTGATAGTATGTACTAGAGTCCTGTTACATTAAGTGCTTAAGCATTGCTTTGTAATCTGATTTGTTGAAATAGTTTATTTGAGCTAGTCATGAAGCTAAAGTTTTACCTGGCTACCATCCAAGTCTTATAAACTTGCTTTAGAACATCAGCCACAGTGATCACAAATTGCGAAAAGATATTTTTATTGGATTAGGTCTAACTGTACTGAATTCAGCATCTCTTCATATAAAAATTAGTGGCTTATGGCTTTAGTAGCCCATTGTTTATCTCATCATGTCCACTTCAGGTCCCTGAAGAGGCCACAGTACGCACCTTACAATACGCATGGTTAAGTATCGGGTAGTTCTCGAGGGTCAATACTTGAAAAGCCTTCTGTGTAAATACCAGCAGTGCTTTCAGAGCCTGGTGTGCTGATGATTCTAGAAGTCTTTCCGTGGCACCCAAACTGGATTTCACAAATTCTTAAACACCAGCAGACGTAATTACCTAGCAGTTCAGTCCTTCCGACTCTTGCACATTTGAGACTTCTGTAACCGTCTCAGAACATTTCAGAATTCTTTCTGTTTATTTTCCCCCCACTAAACCGTCCTTATCTTGCACATCTGACAATTACTGGATCTGGACTCCAAGATGAAATTTAACACTTATTTAAACTATTTGCTTTGGACGGCGGCGTGGAGCCCGCCCGGAACTGGTGTGTGCGCCAGCGTGCTGTGCGTGGCGAGTGTACTCCCAGTCGGTGGAGCCATTCATCACCGAGGAAATGTTAGGCTTAGTGGGATTTTAGGATTAGCTTTGAAGAGGTTGAGACCCTGCCTTTTGGAATGAGCCACGTCAGATTAGATTACAGTTCCAGTTCAGTTCAGGCAGCCTGCTGTAGGAACTAAAGGGAGGTGGGGGAGGGGAGGGAATGTCTTTATAAACTGCTGAACTGAAGCCGAGGTTGGTTCAACTCAGTCAGAACCCAGCGTGTGAGTTCTGCCAACTGGAACCCTGCACATCCAAACCCGCCTGCGGACACACTGTGTCTCTTCCCATTCTCTTTTCCCCTCCTATCAGAATTCTTGCGTGACCTTGCCTGCATTTAAACCCCAAACTTCACATCTTCTCCACTCTGTCCTTTCTCTTCCTTTCACACAGCCAAGCAACATTTTTCCACTCCCAGTCACCCCTCCACTGACCACCTCTGGGTTCTCAGCTTCACCTTGGTCAGCAGACTGCCTTCAGCTGTGACCTCATTGTTGAGTCCAGTGGCCATTTTTTGGACTTGACCTCTTATCAATTCCACTGCAGCGTTTCAGCCAATTGGCAACTCTTCCTAAACACATTTTCCACCCTTAGCGTTGAGCACTGCCCTCTCCTGGGTTTTCTCATGGTGTCTGTCCTGGGAACAGTTCACGGACTCTCCCTGGGGAATCTCAGTTGCTCTTAGGACATCACTTCTCACAGAACATGCAGATAACTTCCCAGTCTCTGTCTCCACTTGCTGTGGTTTCTTACCTGCATTCCAGTCTCCGGAACCCAAGCACTTACCAAGTGCTTCGGCTTGTTGGAAAACTCGCAGAAGCTTTAAACCCATGGGACAGAGAACCCGCTCCGCTCCCCCGCCCCCTTCCGCAGCCGAAGCTTGGTGGCCAGTGTGACTTGGTGTTTCCTTCCTTCTGTCCAGCCCCCTCCCCATCTCTTCACTTAATACCCTTTAGTTCACCCATTTATCTTTGTTCTTGCCCAGATTATTGTCCTCACTGTGCAGTTCTGATTGTGCAAAGTGTTATGTCCCTATTGCCCGCAGTCCAGTGGCTTCCTGGGAGTCCCTCGGTCTACCCTTTTTCTCTGGTCATATCTCATCTCTCATGGTCAAGCTGGCCGGCAGTGCTCTGAACATTGCTCATTCGCCTCTGGGGCATTTCAGGTGACAGTCATTCGTTTGAAGGATCGCACCTTCCAGGTGGCTAACTTCTCGTAATCCTTCAGGCCTCGGCTTAGACATCAGCTCATCTGGAAAGCCGTTCCTGGTCCCGTCAGACTGAGGGAGGTCCTCGTCCTGCATTGTCCATGTCAGCGTGCGCTCCCTGCTGTGTCCTTGCCACTCTCTGAAGGGTGCCTCCCCCATCAGACACTTCAGGCCTTCCTCTCTCAGCTCCCCTCCACGCAGCCTCTGGGAGCTGCTCTCCCTAGCTCATAGTAAGCCAGTAAATGTTTCTTGAATGGCTGGATCAAGAACGGGTGCTGACTTGGAAGACCTCAAGCCATCTTAGACGGAACTTCCTCTTTGAAGCAGGTGTCGTGCATGCTTCGGTGACCACGGTGTTCTGTGTTGCAGGCACCTCGATCCAGGGAACCTGTTTGTGAGGGGAGGGGCCGCCTCAAGTCTCTCTGGGTCTCATGTTATACACGTGTAAGGGGTTTGGAAAGTGTGCGTGGCTAAACGCCGCGGGAGAGTGTAGTTGTTTGCGTCACCCGGCGAGACGTTCCTGGAGAGACCTGGTTTCGCTGTGCACTATGACAGTACGTACGTGTTCTGAGCCAGTGGACTGCAGAGGTCGCCTCGTGGCTGATTTTGGTAACTGGCGCTAAATTGGGCAGTAGAGTGTAGTGTGGTGATGACCGCAGGGTGGCTAATGCTGATTGGGGGCTTGCCACGTGCTATTTAGTATCTCGATTATCCCTGAAACGGGCTCACGAGGTAGATGCTGTGGCTGCTCCCATTTTACAGACGAGGAAAGGAAGGAAGCCCGGGAGAGGTTCAGTCGGTCATTGCCCCTGGTCCCACACCTCGTAAGCGGCAGACGTGGGATTCGGTCCAGGCTCCTCAGACACTGCTGAACAGTCTACTCTTTGCAGAGCCTAAAAGCTTAGGATTTGAAAAGTTGCTTGATTTGAGCCTCATTGAATCTTTCAACATGGATTAGGAACAGTTAGCAAATATGTGACTTTCCATCCATCGCCGCTTTAATTGGTTCGGGTTGTTTATGGTCGGTGTCGGTTAAAGTTGTTTATGCCATCGTTGAATGAATGAGTGTGCGTTTGAGGTTTTGGAAGAATGTTGAGTGTAACAGTCTCACAGTCTTCCCTTGGGACCTACGGCCTTACAGGAGTGAGTTGCAATCATAGTAAATAGTTCTGTGATGTCATTAATTTATTGCGTAAATCCTCCTACCTATGAGTCATGGGTGTCTTAGCCACTGCCTGGGAGGTGTTTGGGGCTGGCTGGGTCGTAGCTGGAGTGGGCTCTCTGGGACATAGAGCCTCTCCCTGCAGAGAGAGTTCAGTAATCTGGAGAAATGCCCAGGAGAGAGGCCCCTGCCTGCCTCCAGGAGTCCTCAGAGGTTCTCAGTTGATCCTAAGGAGTGAATTAACCAGAGATGATCTGCTAGGCTTTTTCGGACCTGCGGTGTGGCCAGTTACTCTCGCTCCTCTTTGTAACCAATGGGTGCACCCTCACTTTGACCGCCCGGCAGGTGGGAGCCTGCAGCTAGGTGACCGGCCCAAAGGGACTGGGTCTGCACAGACTCTCGAAGCAGGTATCAGAAAATGACAGGAGGTGCTGGCGCTACAGACGCACCAGGTTGTGTCTTTGCACTCGAAGCGCAGCTCCTGTGGCAGCCTGAAAAGTCGGCCCTCTACAAGGTGAGCAAGCGGTAGCTGGTTACAGCTGGGGCTTCCTGCCACCACCGTGACGAAGGTGTTTACAGACTTGCCAGCTTCTGCAGTGAGTGCATTGCCCGCCACAGCTGCTGTTATTTTGGAGATTGACGGGGACACTTCCTCCCTGGGCCCTTCCTGTTTATCTCTCACAGGGAGCTCGTCCTCAGGAGGTAGAGGCTGGGCTGGTGCCATTGCCCGACAGGAGAAATGTGAGACTTGGCCCCCATCTCTGTCTGCTTTGGGTGAATGTACCGGGACTCGGACTCACTGGCTTAAGAACATTCTTATTAAAAACATCACCTGCAGCCAGGGACTGACTCCCCTTACTGTCACAGATGAGCAGTTTTCCTTCTCTCGGCTTCCACCGCCGCTTGGCTGCCATGCTTGGGACTAGCTCCTGCTTCCTCTCCTCCTCCTTCACCTCCACGTCTTCCTCCTCCTCCTCCTCCTGGCTTGTTGGAGGTTTGATTTTGCTGTCTCCTCATGCTGCTCAGAACCGGCAGCTTGCCTTATATAGGCAAAGTCTTGGCCTCTCGCCCTGCTCCCTGCCCCAGACCCAGACCGATGCTCCCAGAAGCCCCCGCCCTTGTGCTCCAGGTTGCCTCCTTGGCCTGCATCCCTAGCAGGTAGAGTGTGGATCCCATGGGGCAGAGGGAAGAGGTAGGAAAGCAGCTTTTCTTATGACATGAACCCAGATTCGCTGTCGGCTGCAGTGTTTTCATTAAACGGGTGCTGAAGCCTCGTCAGGTTTTAGAATATCAGTCCAATTTTGTGGTTCTGTTTTTATGTGGGTAGGCTTTTATGTACTTGCCCAAGAATGTAGCACTGATGTGTATTTTCTTTAGGAAAATAGGTTCCTAAATCCAACTGGCAGACCAGGGTTTCAGGTTTTAAGAATTTAGCACATGATTGTGTCTGTAAGTTGATATTGCCTCGAAGCCCCAAGAAACCAGACAATAATTTTACATGCCACAAGCTGGGATGTCAAAGGAAATTGAAGGCCATTCTGGCCATGGTCGACTTAATAAGGCATTGTAACATCGACAGCAGGAGAAGGTGATGGAGAGGTCATGAGTTCCCACTCAGTTTACATACAGATGGGAAAACCTCAGGCCCAGAAAGGCTGCAGGCCTTTTTCAGAGTTTAACCCTTGTGCCGAAGGCTGCCTTAGAACCCAGCGGCCTCCACCCCAGGCTCGGGGTCCGGGTGTGGGGGCAGCCACCCCAAGTTATGAGTGGGAACAAACGCCTGTCTGGCAGGGGAGGGGCCTGGGGTGAGCCCGGAGCAAGGTGGGAGATTCTGTGTTTATGCCGTGCTGCACGAGCTGCTGCACATAGAGTTGGAAGGTCGCCAGGGAAGAAAGAGGCAATATTTTCTCTACAACCCCTCGAAGCCACGTCATTGCAAAACTGGAATGAACAGCAAGACAAGAAGCGCAGAGAGCCTTTCAGGGGCTGTATGGCAGTCGGCTCTCGCACGGAGGCGCAGACTGCCTGGCTGCCTGGTAACTCGCGTGGCGTCACGTGCCCCTTCGCCCCCCTTTGGGTCTGATGGTCGAGGATACCGACCAGCGGTGCCTCAACACCACGGCTCAGACAGCTGGGAAATCGGCGTGTCGCGCAGGACGGGGACAGACGAGAGGATCACCATCATCGTTCAGATTTAGTCTTAGCTTTTTTATGTGTGTGCTTGTTAACTTTTCACAGTTATTAACAGATTTCTTAGAGATCATCTGAAATACAGTGATTATCTTTAAAAGGGGACGACTGGTTTCCTTGATTTGTAGAAATAATATCACAATCTACTTATGTCTTCAGACAGTATATTTTAATTTTCTGTTCTGTAGCAATATTTAAAATAGTGGTTGTTGGAAAAAATCATTCCCAAGGACCTGTTTCCTTTTAGGTTGCTTTTTCATTAAAAAGGGCAAGAGGGTTGTATTAAAAAGCACATTAGAAGGAAAACATTCTCTATATTCCTTCCAGTGGCCCCTCTTTGAGGACTGGGTTCTCTGAGAACAGAAATGATAGAGAAATACTGTCACCCTCTGTAGGCACGTGTTTTAGGAACCAAGAAGGCTCAGTAGACAACTCTTAAGTAAGTAGAAGGGAAGTGAAACTGAGCCAGACCCAGAAGACTTTGGCAGCAGAGGTTTTGTTCCCATGCTTGTGTCGTCTCTGACTCCTGAATTCTTAGAGTCGGTGAGACGCGGTGGCCCACGCACCCGTCCGCCCAGTTTCTCCTGCTGTGAGCTGTGGAAGAGCGAGAGGAGCAGTGCGTCGGGTTTACTGGGGCAGGGCCTTCCGTGGGGTGGGCGGCAGGACAGAGGAGCCCTGGGGTCTGTGTAGGGCCTGTAGCAAGCCCCCCAACCCCTGCTGCATGATACCGCTGGTCACTGGGGGTAGATGCTGAGGTCCCGGGCGGCCGTGTGCCCGTGGGGACCCAGTGGCACCCGGGCAGGCCTTCTCGAGTGTCACTGCCCTGATAGGTGGCCGCGTCAGGAAACCAGGCTTCCTTTGAGCACTTGCCTTTTCCCGTGGGCCCTGAGCGCCGCAGCTGCGCAGGGACACCCTTCTCTCCCGTCTGCCCTGGGCTTGGTGTTCCCTTGTGCGCTGACGGCTGTTCTGCATCTTTTTTAGAGATTTTATTTATTTTTAGACAGAGGGGAAGGGAGGGAGAAGAGAGGGAGACATTAATGTGTGATTGCCTCTTGTGCACCCACTACTGGGGACCTGGCCTGCAACCCAGGCATATGCCCTGACTGGGAATTGAACCAGTGACCCTGTGGTTTGCAGGCTCGCACTCAATCCACTGAGCCACACCAGCCAGGTCTACAGTTCTGTATCTTGATTTTTCGGCTGTTCAGCGTCATCAGCAAACCAGGTGGTCTCATAACCAGAAAGTCAGGAGACAGGCCTTGTTTGTTGCTCTTTAAACAAGCCTAGCAACAAGCAAGCACTGGTCTTCAGCCTGCTGTCCCTAAACAGCACGGGACATGTTCTGAGCGTGTCACCTGAAAAAGAATCTGTTCTTGCTTTAGAGGTACGACTGGTGTTCACCTCAATCGATTGCCTGCTTTCTTAAGTAGACCTGGTTCTGAACGATGGAGGCCTGGCTCTGTTTTCTACAGCACTTGAGAGAATGGTCTAAATTGGGGTTAGCAAACGGTGTTTGACAGCCCACCCACCTGTTTTTGTAAATAATTTTTGGAAACCAGAGCGACGCCCATCTATTTATGTATCATTGTCCACGGCTGCTTTGGAACTACAAGGTGGGGCAGTTGCAACAGACGCTTTATGGTCTGCAAAGCCTAAAATATTTACAATCTGGCCCTTTATAGAAAAAGTCGGCCAACCACTGATCTAAATTTATTCTCTGTGTTTAAATATTTCCCCCAAACACTCAGTTCTAATTTGTAGAAACTGGGATCATTTTAGCACTCAGAAATTATTTTTCTTGGTGCCCGCACACACATGTAAGCTGAGTTTCCTATTCTGTGCTCGTCTCAATACCCATTTATTTATGTGTTCTTGGATGTCGTGAGACAGGAGGTGGAAAAATGTCACGAGTGTCCTAGGCATCGAGTTCTCTCAGTAAGGACTTTGGAATTTATGAGCCACAGTATCCCACACTTCAGGGGGACGGCGGGCTAACTCGCTATGTGTAAACAGCCATGTTCCAAGAGGGCATGGGTGGGTTAGGTGAGCAGCCTCGTTTCTTAAGATTTACCATCTATAACTGTAGTTAACATTTTCATAAAGGGAGTGAAAGTCTTCAGTTTTGAGGCACATACTGACTATATACAGATCTAACCTATGAAAGGATGAAGAAACTGAAATATACCGTATTTTCAGACTGTAAGACACACTTTCCCCCCAAATTTGGGGGGAAGAGTGGGGTGCGTCTTGTAGTCCGAATGTAGCTTTACTTGGGTAGTAGATGTAGTTTACATTTAATTAGTATATTTTATTGATTATGCTATTACAGTTGTTCCATTACCCCCCTTCATTCCCCTCCACCCTGCACACCCTCTCCCAACCACATTCCCCCCTTTAGTTCATATCCATGTGTCATAAGTTCTTTAGCTTCTACATTTCCCATACTATTCTTGCCCTCCCTGTCTATTTTCTACCTACCATCTACGCTACTTATTCTCTGTACCTTTTCCCCCTCTCTCCTCCTCCCACTCCCCTGTTGCTAACCCTCCAAGTGATCTCCATTTCTGTGGTTAGATTGTTTTTGTTTTTGTTTTAGGTGTGGTTGTTAATAATTGTGAGTTTGCTGTCATTTTACTATCCATGTTTTTAATCTTCTTTTTGTTAGATAAGTCCCTTTAACATTTCATAAAATAAGTGCTTCGTGATGATGAACTCCTTTAACTTGACCTTATCTAAGAAGCACTTGATCTGCCCTTCCATTCTAAATGAAAGCTTTGCTGGAAAGAGCAATCTTGGATGTAGGTCCTTGCCTTTCATGACTTGGAATACTTCTTTCCAGCCCCTTCTTGCCTGTAAGGTCTCTTTTGAGAAATCAGCTGACAGTCTGATGGGGACTCCTTT